>OX465297.1:151858397-153058397 GCA_949987735.1 Leucophora obtusa
TGAATATTAGTGACAGAGAATTTCATAGAAAGAATGAGGAAATAATTAAGGATTTATTAAGGGATAATGATTTTCCGATAGGATTAATTTGTTCATTAATAAATCAATATAAATTTAGAAAGAATAATAACACAGGAAATTTAATTGAACAGAAAATTTACAAGTCTATGGTCTATGTACCGGAAATATCAGAACGTTTGGAGAAATCGAAGATAATAGATACTAATAGATATAAAATAGCTTTTAAATCATACAATACAGTAAATAAATTATACAGTAAGACAAAAGATAGGATACAGAAATTGGACATGTCAAATATAGTATATAAAATACCATGTAGTGGAAATGACGGAGAGAATTGTGATAAGGTATATATAGGTACAACAAAGAATAAATTGAGAACTAGAATAGCTGGACATAGATCAGATCAGAAATATAGACATATTAATTCACAAAAGACAGCATTATCTTCTCATTGTTCAAATTTAAATCACTATCCTGACTTTGAAAATGTATCAGTTTTAAACACAGAACATAATTATAAACGTCGTTATATATTAGAAATGTTACAGATAATTAATACACCCACAACAAATAGAATTAACTTTAAGGCAGATACTGAAAATGTAGCACAGAATTATAGATATTTAATACAAAAGAAATAGCACACATTACATTAATTTATAACACATTATATTAATACATTTTTTATTGTTAATTATTAATATTTTTGTTTGTTATACTTTTATACCAAAGACTTTGTTTACTGGTATAAATGTATACATACAATTTATATTTGACAAATGTTTTTCAAATTTTTTCAAACTTTCAAATTGTTTATAATTTGTTAATTTATTAATTTAATTGTTATTTCCTGAAGATGCTACACAATGGAGTAGCGAAATATCGAAAATAAAGAATTTTTATATATAAAAAACAAACCTTACGCTCAAGAAAATTGTGAAATTAAAAATATATTTCTTTTAAGTATGATGATAATAGTGCATGATTTTAGGCTACACCAATTTGTGTCTGGAAAGTTAATGTGCGTACAAACCTTAATTCCTTTTGGTGAAAATTTGAATTCCTTTTGGTTCCAAAATATTTAAGGTTATTCGGATGTAATATGAGTTATAAGAAGCTCTTCTTAAATTAAATATATATTTTACATGCATGTAACATGTTATTCAATTGTCAAAAATTCAATCCGTCTGCTGAAATATTAAAACTTTTTTATACAGTACCATACGCAACAAAATGTCTGAAGCTGATGAATCGGAAAATTTTGATTCTGAAATATTTAAAACGAAAAAAATTGGCTCCCATTTTTTTATGCTGTTATTTAAATTTATTTGTTCTTTTTTATAATTCGTTAGAATTACAAAATTTATTGAGTTTGAGTGTATAAGGTACCGAAAAGAATTAAATAAATATGGTATTTTTACATTAATTTAAAAAAAAGTTAACGAATACGAATTTTTTCCAAAAAATAAAAATTGGGGATTTTCGGGGATAACAAATTGAAAATTGGGGATTTTTGGGGATAACAATTTGAAAATTAGGGATAAAGTCTGAAAAAAACTGGCAACTCTGTATTTCTATTCCAGTCAAGCCTTAATGACAGACAACAAATACAAACACTTGTTTGCATTTAATTACTGACGCCTTTACGCATTTGTTTATCGCCGCTGCCCAAAGAAATTGTTATACAATTTAATTTAATTTGTGATTGAGAATTGGCGTCAACATAAGTAAACATATTTAAAAATGCCTTAGTGGCACTTAAGATGTTGTATGAAGCATAACTCTACTACATACTCTGCCAGCTCAATCATTCCTTTTGGTATGTTATACAAACCAACAAAATACAAACCCAAATGTTCATTAAAAAATTATAGCGACACTTTTAGTTTCTTTTTTTGTTTATAAACACACACACTTACACACGTACAGAACTTGTACAAATATTTACAATTAATTGAAAATTGTATACTATAGTATGGGTTAGAATAAACACACACATACTTAAACACACTCATACACCAAGAAAACTGATTCGTGTTGAAAACCGAATTTAATGCAAATCGAATGGTTCGGTTTTGTTAATCGAGTGTTTTAGTTATAGATTTCGTTGTCATAATCAAATTACTAGTGTTTCGAATGATTTTCAGAAGTTAAAACCAAACAATTCTGTTACCACAACTTAATTATTCGGTTGGCAACAAATTCGGTTATTAACACGAATAAATTTTTTTCTGTGTATATGATAGTATATTTTTTTTTTCGATATTTAACGCCATTCATCAAACATAGACTATTAGTTTTTCTGGGTTTGGCTCATAAGTATACTAAGGCTCAAGTGTCCTTTCTCGTTACTTATAGCTTTTATTGTTTTTGGTTTTGTTGTTTTATAAATATATTTTTTTTTTTTCGTTAAGCTCAAATTAAGTTATTTGCTTCTACAATCGATGGTTGGCTATCGAAAGATGGTTTGCTTTATTTGATTCATGTTGGAATTTATTTGTTTTATATAGAATGTGCTTAGAACTCATGTATAAATTCAATAAGTTAAAAGGTCTTTTCTTACGAAGAATTGTTAGAGACAACCAATTTTAAAACTAAAAGAACTGAACGAATTCTTGTTATTATAATTTAAGTTTGGTTCTAGATTATCAGCTGGTCAATGCCATATTTTATTGATGCCGTCCTAGACTCTGCCTTAGAAATTTGTGAAATTTCTTCCGCTTTAAAAGCACTTAATAATAATAAGTCACCTGGTCAAGATGGAATCTGTTATGAATATTATAAAAACGCTGCTAATTCTTTTATTAATGAAATGTTATCTGTCTTTAACAAAATATTATTACACTCATAGAAAAAATCCTGTACAAATATTTCTAAATTCTGCTAAAATAACAGGAAATAGTATCTGAATTTGCGCCAGCAGAATTTTCAATGAAGTTAAAAATCATGGTCTGCTTAATTTAGTTAAGCTAAATTTTACATACAACTAAATATACGGACAATTTCAGTTAAATTAGGTAGGAAATTTCAGCTGAATTCAGCAGAAATTTTACCTGATTTAACTACAAACTTCTGTTAAAATGTCGCTTAAAATTTCGACTTCCGTGATCTGACCCTAGACGGGCCCATATTTATTATTGGGAGTATATGTGTCTAATAAGGGTCACTTTTTAGGTACAGACTGACGAATTTTTGTCCATTTTTCTCTATCTCGCTTAGTTTCCGAGATACAAACTACTTTACGATCTTATAATAAAAAAAATTAAAATATAGCGCACAAAAATATAATAATTAGAAAATAATTGTGGTTTAAATTAGCTGAAAAATTTGTAAAGTTAAGAAACACAAATTACTAAAAATTAGAATGCAAAGTTAGTCCAAATACTGCTGAAAGTAGTTGTAATGCTAAATTAGAATTACAAAAAACATTAGTTCAATCCTAAATTTTAAGACAAAATAACAGGAAAATTAGTTCAATAGAATCAGAACGCGTTTAGCAAACTTTTGTACTAACTTCTTGTACATGAACAAATTCCATCTAGTTTCCAAAAATCAATATTGATACATCCTTTTAAAAAAGGTGATTCTAATATAATAAAACAATGGTGGGTTATCGCTCATTAATATTCTATGCAAAATATTTAATACCATTATACTCAATGGTTTAACGGAATGGATCGATCATAAAATGATTCTAAATGAATTTCAAGCCAGATTTAGAGAAAATTATTCAACCGTTGACAACATTTTCAAACTCGTTGATATTGTGTAGCAAAATAAAGCCAACAACAAGAATATGATATGTCTTCTAAGATAATAAGAATTCTACAGCACATATACACTCATAAAAAAAAGTTAGTTCAAAAGTCTGTTAAACGCGTTCGATTAAATTGAACTAATTTTTCTGTTATTTTTTCTAAAAAAGCCCGTACAAATAAGTAAAAATTCTGCTAAAATAATATGAAATAGTACATGTATTTGCGCCAGCACAATTTTGACCTATTTGTACGGGATTTTTTTTATTAGTGTATGCAAATTTTTAAAGTTATATCTGGGATGGAAACTCACATTCAGATCCTTTTACCGTGGAAATAGCTGGGAAACAGGGTTGTATATTAAGCCCCCTATTACTCTCATTATATCCCAACAAAATTTGTTTGAACTGGTTAGCTTTGAATCTTTCCTAGAAAGCTCTTTTTACCACCGGTTTTATGAAACAGGTTCTGGAACTGATTCCTCGGAGTTAAAATGTAACGTTTCACTGCCGCACAACCGGTTCTATAACTATTTCTAGAACCGGTTAAAAAGCATCCTGTTCTAGTTTGGAGGAAAATAATCAGTTGATTTTGGGACAAACTCAAACAAAAACGAGTAAAAAGGTTAAAGTCGGGCATGTCGACTATATAATACCCTACACCAGTCTGACTTAAAGCCAACTAATGTTTGGATTCGAAATTTGAATGGGTTAAAACGGACTTGTGTCAAAATTTTCTATAAAATCATCAAAGAAGAGAAAATCAAAAATATAGGCCATATGGGCGGTAGGTCCAAATATGGACCGATCCTATCTAGAATCAATAGGCTTTTTCCTTGGGACCATGTAAGTCAGCGAACCAAATTTCATTGAAATACCTTCGTATTTGCGACCTGCAGCGTGTAACCAAGCCAATTTTGGGGGGCCCTTATATGAGCACTAGGTCTAAACATGGACCGATTTTAACCAAAATTAATAGTCCTTGGGCAGACATAGGTCTGTGTACCAAATTTCATTGAAATATCTTCGTATTTGCGACCTGCAGCGTTTAAAAACTACAATTTTTGGGGGTACCTTACATGGGCACTACGTCTAAACATGGACCGATTTTAACTAAAATTAATAGGCCCCGTTCTTGGGCTGACATATGTCTGTGTACCAAATTTCATTGAAATGTCTTCGTATTTGCGACCTGCAGCGTGTAGAAAAGACAATTTTGGGGGTACCCTAAACTTGGTCTAGGTCTAAACATGGACCGATTTCAAACAAAATCAATAGGCGTCGTACTTGGCCCAACGTATGTCTGCGTACCAAATTTCGTCAAAATATCTTAATATATGCGACCTGTAGAGTTCGCTCAACAATGCATGGACAGACAGACGGACGGCGGACAGACGAACATCGTTAAATCGAAATAAAAAAACTCTGAGCCGATCGGTATACTATAAAATGGGTCTAGGACCAATATTTTTTTGGTGTTACAAATATCAGCATAAACTTATAATACCCTCTTCACGTAGTGGTGTAGGGTATAATCACCGATGATAGAATATAAAGTAGAACAGGTTGAATTCAAGTACAAGTTGTTCTACAACCGTTCTACAAAAAGTGTGCAGAAAAGTCTTTGAAATATTATTTGTATAGAAAAATTCTCCAAGACCTTAGGTTTTCCATAGAGCTCATTTTCTCGAGTTGTTTTCTTGTTCTATTGCATATATTTTTAAATTTTAGCTGTATTTTAATTAAAAGATATTTAAATTAAAAATCATGATTCTTTTTAACTTGGAAATGGTGTAGGACATTTTAATTTTAGCTACAGGAATATTTTTCATAGAATTTGGCAGTCAGACCTGAAAATTTTCATTTTCATAACCGAAAGTTTAATGATGCCAACCGATACTGCATTGAATTTAAAGACGATTCTGTTTTCTGGGTGAGAGAAAAGACTCTCTGACTGATTTCAATGTTGCTCCAAATGGTATGACTAGAATTTATTACACTTATTATTATACATTTATTTATATTGAATGCGCAATCAACTGAAATTCTTTTCCCGGAATTTGATCCACTCCCCCGGAACTCCTAAAATGATAACATCATTAGACAAAAGGCGACGGAAAAGCACTGGAGAAACAAAATTTGTGAACGTTGGCAAAAAGCTGGCAAAACCAATAAATAAATAAAATTTAAAAAAGTTCATATGTATTTTTTTGGTCCTGCCGTGATTTGAACCCAGGCCGTCAGATTGGCAGACGATTGCTCTACCCACTGAGCTAACGAGACGTATAATATTTAATGGCTAAACACATAAATGAGTGATAATAGCTGGACAACTACTGGCTGTGCCAAAATGCTAGTACTGGCAAACAATTTTTTGTAACTAGTATGCCAGTGTTGGGAGGGCAAAAAAAAGTTGGTCTTGCAGAAGCTTTCCCACAAACAAAAAAATTGATTTTATAAAACCAAAAAAAATTTTAAATTAAAAAAAATCCAAAAAAATTTTTTGCTTGCAACCGGATTTGAAATCGCAACCTTCCGACTCCAAACATTTTTTAACGAAGCGTCTGAATTGTTATAAAATCATTGGTTTTCCAGTGAATTGATTTTTGTACGCCTGGTAGCATTGGCTAGGTAGCACTGGATAACCACTGGTTGCAAACCTTGGCATATCACTCTAAGCCAATTCTTTGCCAGTGGTTTTTTTTTATAAACCACCGAAATTTTTGTAAAACAAATACTGGTAAAACGCTTTTTGCAAACGCTGGCAAAGCGTCCCAAATGAGTGTTCTGCCAGTCATTTATTTTTAATACCGTGGTTACCCAGTGGAATGCCAGTGCTTGATTTTTTGTACCAATGGCGATTTCTGACTGGGATGGTTAGACAATTTTAGAGTTTTATACAAAAAGACGTATTTCCTATAGTCGCTATAAGTACGTACTTATATCGCTTATACATCCCAGTGTAGAAAATCATTAGCAAATATGTGGCTATGTAACTACATACTTGGTAATGGTAAATAGTTACTTTTATTATTACATTTCTTATTACCTTTGTTTGGCGATGCCGCGCAAAATAATGAGTTAAGCGTACATACCAGCATACATAAAATCAAAAAATATATCATCAGTGTCATTCGTCTTTGAATGGGTTAATAATTAATAATCGTCTACTTATGTAATAGTTGGCGAATGACACTGATGATGGCTTTGTAGCGAAAGCCGAAAATACGTATTCTGTCTTGCTGGTCTTATCGAATTCTTTCGAAATTTTTATTCTTTGTAATTTACTTGTAAAAATTGTATCATCTTTCTTTAATTTGAAAATAATTTAAATATAAAGTGATATTAATTTATGATCTAGAGTCAAACTAAAAAGAACATTCATTTACCAAAATAAGAGATCAACTAAAACATTTCCCTCATTCAAAACACATTGACACGGTGCAAAAATATAATTCAAATAACATACATTTAAATTTAACGGTTCGTTGTAATTCAAATAATATGGGGTTATCATACTCAGAGTTGAATAGAATCAACTGAGATGTCTAAGGTTCAAAGCAAAAAAGAGTAATAATAACAAATGATAAAAATAGTATTGTTGGATTTCGTTGATATTAGTCTAAGTTGAGTTGTTGATAACAAATTCGATTTGCTTTCAACTGTCACATAAGTAGACGATTATTAATTATTAACCCATTCAAAGACGAATGACACTGATGATGGCTTTGTAGCGAAAGCCGAAAATACGTATTCTGCATTGCTGGTCTTATCGAATTCTTTCAAATATATTTTTATTCTTTGTAATTTACTTGTAAAAATTGTATCATCTTTCTTTGATTTGAAAATAATTTAAATTGAAAGTGATATTAATTTATGATCTAGAGTCAAATTAAAAGAACATTCATTTACCAAAATAAGATATCAACTAAAACATTTCCCTCATTAACAATTAAGAATATAAATCAAAAGCCATAGAATCAATGGCTTCAACTATTATAATATCCTGATTATGTCAACTAGTGTTAATAAAAGATTGAACAGTGATTTAAAGTGAGTAAATATGTATGTTATATTACAGCAACTTCCGGCATTCAATTTAGGTCAATTTTTAATTTGTATTTTATTATCAAATAAAAAAGTAACTGCTTAATTTTTTCAAAAAAATCATTCTGTAACTTTTATAAAAAATTTTAAAATAAAAACCATAAAACAACAGAAATTTATAGAGTAAAATATAAAAATTGAAAAATTTAAAATTCTACCAAACTTTGTGATTTTTTTGTGCAATATGAATTATAAAATATAGTGCATTATTGAAATATTATAACTAAATAAACCTGGGTTGTGATTTTTTAAGAAATATAACAGTTATAGATGGTGCGATTTAGTTACAAAAATTGCAAAAAATCTTAGGATGAAACCCATATATTCTTGTAGGAAGCTTTGCCAAAACTTTGCATGAAATTCACGCCAGGTAAAAATGGGTTAAATCAATTTCTTTTGTACAATTAAGTAACCTTACCCTTTTAAATAAAAATAACAGTTTCGAAAAATATCATAATAATTTACCTTTTTCCCCATCTAATATTTTCCTTATTGCAAGCCAAATTCATGGCTGTTAAAAATAAAAATAAGGTATAAAAGGAAGGTAAAGTCTTTAAGGAAACGGAGCCACAAAAAATGTGCGTTAGTTGTTGTAAATTTCCTTTAAACAAAAAACAGGAAGTCACAAATACCGACACTTCGAAACATATTTGTAGCGCAAGTAAAATTTTTTCGTCAAATTAAAATTAATCAATGAAATTTTGTTTCAATAAATAATTTTTCTTGGGAGTACATTTTTATTTGCCGAACTCTGCCTATCAATATAAATACATAAATTTTTCAAATTGTTTGTTTTAAACACATGACTGGTCATAAAAAATATCTTTAATTGTAAAATGTGGCGACACCACAAAAATACTGCTAAAAGACGATAATGGAGACTCATTCATACTCATACCCAAAACAACCAGCAAGAATAACAACAGCACCATACATATTTAGCTGCAGCAATGAAAATGAACCTCATCAAACCATATTACATTATCATTCCTTGATGTACTACCACATTAAACCAAAAATAAATGTGTTACTGCAGATTGAACGGCATGGCATGTCCAGTGGATAGAGTTTCCAACATTGTCACTTTGATTTAAGAATACATATGTACATTATACATTACATTAGGGTTATGACTTATTTCTAACAAAAATGGGCCACGTGATAGGCACGTGGCCCATTTAATAATAAATATCGTATTTGCTGTACATTTTGGCGAAAAAAACTTCCGCACCAAATGCAATTTTAAAAATAATTTTTTGCTTGGGGTTTTGCTTAATTTACATAACAAATTACTACAAGAATTATTGTAAACGAAAAAAAATATATCCAAAAGTCCCTCCAAAAAGATTTCATAATTTTCACCATAAATAGTTTTTAATACGAATCGTTGGAGTCTCATTTGTTTAAAACTTCGGAGAAATATTTTAATTTAACTAAAAAAATATAGAACAAATTTCAACCCTTTTGGTGCGGGAACTTTTTTGACAGCAGCGAAAAACTAAGATTGCGTTTCATAATATTTTTGTATGGCCTTTTTGGCTAGGGCATGTAAAATTTGATATTTCCAAAACAAATCAAAACGTCATAACATCAACTTGCCTGCAAGTAGTGCTATGTGTTTTTTAATAGATTTTCAGGAGAGCGAAAAAACTGTTAAAAAATATCCTTTTAAGATATTTTATTGACATCATATGCCTTAATGATGATTTTAGTAAATGAGGTCGTGAATCATTAAGGCATATGATGCCAATAAAATATCTTAAAAGGCAATTTTTAACAGTTTTTTTCACTCTCCTCAAAACTAGTTAAAAAATACATAACACATAAACACATTGCAGGCAAGCCGACGATAACCTTAATATACATAAATATTATTTAGAAAAATTAAATACAAAGATCCGATGATTTTCTGTAAAAAATTTACTTTATCTGAAACCAATTATTTTTTATATAAATTATAATTGGGACTAAAGAATTAAGGAATTACTTCTTTCATATAAATGCTAATGAAAAAGAATACTAAAGCAATGCCTCAAATATTTTCCTTTTGTTTCCCAAATTTTCTTCTTAATTCTCACCATTTTTCTTTTGATTTAGTCCCCTTTTCCAAAAAAATCCTGGCAACTCTATTGAGAAAATAACATGAGTTTTGTTTTGCCCCACAACTTGTGCGTGCTGCTGCGAATGTTTGCAAAGCTTAACTCGAGTGTTAAATCTAGCAGCAAAAACATTGCTGCTCTATATTTTTTGAGTGTATTTAAACATTTAGCCACAAGGATAAAAACATAGTAGGTATATTACTATTATGTGTAGATTCCTGGCAACAGTGTTACATTTTTTCAGCTAAGTTCTAGTTAATGGGATTCTTTTCCATTATTTGAAGGAGTTAAAGTAGATGACGTATTTATTATAAAGGGCCTTACTGACAAAGAAGCCATCTAAGAAAATAGCCGTATTTTTTAATCACTTGGATTAAATAAATCCAAAAGTTTGTTCTCAAAGTGCTCAAAAGATGGAGTTAGTTTCAACCTATTTTAACAGAATTTTTCTATTCTTCTTTCACCCTAATTTTTACTAATAAATACAATGATGCAGGCTCTTATTGGAACTGGAAATTCTTTATTTTATTTGTTTTATTTTATATAAAACTTCACTTCAATTTATATTTCGACACAATTAAAATATTCCACTGGAGTGTTTAATAATTTAATTTTGTGGGTGCTGTGGTGTAATAGTTAGCGCGTTGGACTGTTACACGTTAGGTTGCGGGTTCGATCCCCAACCAAGGCAACATCAATTTATGAAAAATACTAATATGTATGAGTTTTTTTATCCCTCATACATATCGCAGCGTCCTCCTTCGGTGTTCCCATAGCACTTAACCCCACCGAAGTAAAAGAATATAACAGGGCTATGAACTAAAAAGCTTCAACGAAATTCGCCAACTCACCATCAGATGGCGCGCAACAACTGTTCTAAAATTTAGCATCTCGCGCAATTACAGTGTTGCCATATTTGTAGGCCTTCATCTTTCACCACCTTTCACTTCTTCTCTATCCCCTTTCCAAAGGAAGCAACACGTTAAAAAAAAAAAAAAATATTCACCGTAGCGTGAAAAATTTCCATTTCTATTTCAGCTATTTCTCCATGTCCAAGATGGAAAATAAGTATCTACAGAAGAGCAGTTTTTTTTTTCTAAACATATTTAATATAAAAAATTTAAAGAAAATACTTTTGTTTTCCAGTTTTACAATTTTTTTTGTTTCTCTTTTAACTTTTATTCGTATTTTTTCTGACATTAAATTAAATGAATGTTTCATATATTTGTTTTTTTTATTGTTATGTGTAAACCCAGATAAATAAATCCAACTTTTTTTTGGATTTAATAAATTCACTTTTTGTATGAAAATCTCTAAATCCAGGTGATTAAAAAATGCGCTTAATGTTAGTTATATAAAAATGTTATTGTCTTTAGGCCTATTTAAATACACAGAAAAAAAAATAAATCATTAAGAGAATACATTTTTTCATTAACTGTATGAAATTAACATATTTTTTCACAAAACTTTTTCATATAGTGTTCAAACTTGTTCATACATACTTATAATAAAGACATTCATGAATTTTTTGTTTGCATTTTTTTTAGAAATGGATGAATTTTTGCTTGGAATGAATTAATACATACGAATAATTGTATTTTTTGTTTTTATTAGCAATTTTATAAAAATCTACAATCGATTATGTATTAAAACAAACATATTTTATCTAACATATTGATGTACCAATTAATGCACTACTGATTGCACATAATTTCATATCATCAGCACACTTCTCTTACAAAGAACGCAGCCACCATTTGGGTAAAGCTTTTACCTAATCACCAATTCACGGTATTGGTGCGTTTATTGAAGCAAACTTGCAATATGGGTTTCACCTTAAAACAAACAAAAGATGATATTGATTTAGGAAAAACTTAACAAACCAATTGCCGTCTACATACTCAACTCATATTCGCTTTCTGTTCCAAAATTGCATTTTTTGAGATAATTTGAGAAATGTTAAAAAACAGAAAATGTTGCCATTTTATTTACATTTTTTTTCTGTAAACTAACTTGTTATACCCTACCCCACTACGTGGCCAGGGTATAATAAGTTTGTGATGATGTTTGTAACACCAAAAAATATTGGACCTAGACCCACCTTATACTATACCGATTGACTCTGAATCGCGTTTTATGTCGATTTAACGATGTCCGGCTGTGTGTCCGTCCCTCCTTCCGTCTGTCTGTCTGTCCATGTATTTTTGTGCGCACTCTACAGGTCGCAAATATTAAGATATTTTGATAAAATCTGGTACATTGACCTATGTCGGCCAATTGATTTTGGTTAAAATCGGTCCAAGTTTAGACCTAGTGCCCATATAAGGCCCCGATTTCAACTTTATTACTCGCTTTAAATTTAGATTTTTATACCCTACACCACTAAGTGGACAGGGTATAATAAGTGTGTGCTGATGTTTGTAACATCAAAATATATTGGACCTAGATCCACCTTTTAGCATACCGATTGACTCAGAATCACTTTTTGTTTCCATTTAACGATGTCCGTCTGCTTGTCCTTGCATTTTTGTGCGCACTATCCAGGTCGCAAATATTAAGGTATTTTAATGAAATTTGGTACACAGACCTATGTCTGCCCAAGGACGAAGCCTATTGATGTTGGTTAAAATCGGTCCATGTTTAGACCTAGTGCCCACATAATGGCCGTCCCCCCCCCCCCCCCCCAAAATTGTTTTTTTTACACGCTGCAGGTTGCAAATATGAAGATATGTCAATGAAATTTGGAACGCTCACTTACATGGTAACAAAGACAATGGCTATCGATTCTAGATAGGATCGTTCCATGTTTGGACCTATTGCCCATATGGCCTATATTTCCGATTTACTCTTCTTTTATCATTTTATAGAAAATTTTGACACCCATTCGAATTTCGGATCCAAACAATAGTTAGCTTTTATCCAGACTGGTGTAGGGTATTATATAGTCGGCATGCCCGACTTTAACTTTTTAACTCGTTGTAAATAAATTCATTCATTAATAGTAAAAATTTGTTCATACATAATATAAATGACCAATCAATGAATACTGTTTATTAGACCGTACAACCTTACAGGCATCCGATTTACAGTCGGATCTTAAGTGTGATATATAGATTTCTTGTCTCGAGAAGACCATCGTTTTGCTAGGAAAAAAAATTTAATAAGGCGACCTCTACGTTCGGCAACAAAAAAATAAAAAGAATTTCTGCAGGATTTATAGAAAAACTTCTTTAGGAAACGTTTAATGATTTTTTCCGGGCATTAATTTTCTGAAATTAGGGTGGTACATTAGGGTTGTATGAACTGAGATACTTTAGGATCCGACTGTAAATGTCAAAGATATAAAAAAAACTTAAAAAGGTGACCCTACGTTCGGCAAAAATAATTTTTTTTCGAAACTTTGCAAAAATAATTTAGATTGGACGGTGTACGGCGAACTTTTTTTGTGGTATGGTCTGCTCTTCATACTATTTATGAACAAATTTGGTTCTGTGTATGCCTTTTGAAAAACAAAAGAAGTTTCTCCAATTTTTGTTCGTATCATAGAGGTTTGTTATCCTCTATACTGTAAGTTTAACATTGATAAGCTAGTTTGCCAATTTTGCATCATATAACGGACATTCTACCTAAATTTTTATCTTTTAATTTTTTTTTCAAAATGGCAATAAAAAAAATAAATTTAAGAAATACCGCAACCTCTTTACAAAAATGCATTGCAACAAAGTATAGCTAAACCAGAAAAAAAATGTCCGAATATTCAATTTTGACCTGAAATATCTGTTTTGAGTGCATTAGTTGGACTTGGCTCTTATAGTTCACTATATAAACATTTTATACATCGTTGAATAGATATATAAATCGTATTTATTAATGTACAAAAAAAAAAACATTAAAAACTATTTAAAATATTAAAAATCTCGGTAAGATACCAAAAACATTTACAATCGATTTTATTTCAATATAGTGAATAGAACTTTGATTTTTTATATTAAAATAACTTTTAACAGTAAAGAAACTTATTTTACTTTCGTTTACTTTTTACTTTAAAAAAAGTTGTTTACTTTTTAATTAAAAAAAAAAACACATTTTACAAAAATAAATAATTTTATTATGTTTTTTATATGAATAAAAAATGCTTTTGAGAATATGACTTTTTCCACAAAATTTGTTCCACTGTCGATGTTCTTGAGCGGGCGGTAGGAAATTTAGAGGCAGATCCTTTGGAGCATATTTGTTTCTTGTTTAAAATTTTGATTTAAGTGGCGTGAATGGTTTTTGTCACATTCAAAAATATTGAATTTTGTTCCAAAGTTCATAATTTTCGAACAATGCTTGGCATACCTTACATAGCTTACTATTTGAAAATATTTTCAAAAATATTAAAAAACGTTTTAAAAACTTTGAGATAAAATTGAATGGGGTAACCCCCCCTATAGGCAAAACAATTTAATTTTCAAGACACATTTAAAAGTTTCGATTTTAAAAATCTATCTATGCTAACCAGCTTGAGATAAGTGAGAATATTTTTCATTAATTAATAAAGATCATGGCAATGACACAACAAAATTCTAAACTATTTTTTTTTATAATGAAAACTCATTGACAAAAAAAAAATCGAAGTAAAAAACTGGGATTTCGAAATTCAATTTCAATATTTTTTGAACTACAAGAGCTACTATTTCACTTGAAGATGTGAAGATTAAAAAAAGTATAAAATAAACAAAATCGGTTCAAAGTTAGTATCGTACTAAAGACGCCCTAATATTTTAAAATGTCTTTAGTACGATACTAACCCTAGTAAAAAATGTATTTATTGCCATAACTTTTGCAAATGGAAATTTTTTTGCTTGAAATTTTGCAACAACAGTTTTTAGAAGTGAGCCCATATTATACTAAAAGTTGGACTTTTGAGACATCTTGGAAAGCTATGCTTTCATATAAAATTTTTGAAAAGTCGCGATTTTAACGTATAGGCCGCTATAGATGAATACATTTTTTTTATTGAAATATTCTCCTTTTAATTGCTTCCTTGCTAAGGCATTACATTTATTGAGGTCGATTGTATATTAGGCGACGAAAGTCGCTGAAATAGCAAAAAACCATAGAAACCTATATAAAATGATAAGTAGTGGTTCAAGTATCAAGATTAGTACATCGCATTTATATCGTAAATATGGCCACAGGTCCTGTTCTTATATTTTAACACAAAAAAATTAATATTAATTTAATTTGAAAAATGTTTTTATATAAAAACTGAATAGAAAACCGCTTTAAAGACATTTAGCGAAAAATCTGTACCATTGATCGAAAAATAAGGTACGCCATTGTAATCAGCATGTCCGAGATATATAGAACTGATGGTCAGATATCCATTAATTTGTTAAGTGTCATGCAGTGTTATTTTGAAAATTCAAATAATACTAACTTTTTTATTTTATAATAAAATAAAATTAAGAAGGTGGCCTGTAGTACGAGTATACAGATTAACTAAAATTTAATCACTTTAATCACTTAACGGCAAAATTCGGTAGTTATATTGACAAGTTTTCACAGTTAACTTAGAATTTAACTAACTGCATGATAATATAGTTGCTGAATTCATAAATTTCTAAGAAAAAGATTCCTAACATATTTTTTATTATTATTAACAAAAAAATCATTTTTTTATATTTTCATTTGAAAATAAAATATATGTCAGCCATAGCCTATAAACAAAAATTCCAATAAAGTCAAAGAAGTAATAATCTGAAACCAAACTATTTTCTAAAGAAATATTAGAACTGTGATATCCCAGATTTTTTGGGATAAAAGTTGTAACTTTGTCACATCAAAAATTCCTTAAATGCAATATTCCAATAATCTTTACATATTTCAGATTTTGATTCCAGTAATAAAAATTTTATAAAGATATCTAGTTTTGATTTTTATTCTAAACAATTTTTCTATTTGATGCTTCCCTGATTTGGTTAACTGTTGGTTTCATACTTTTCGTAGTCCCTACTGTCATTGCCGTCGTCGTTTTATATTTTTTCTTTCTTGTTATTTTAAAACACCATAAGTACGTACCACAAAGCTATTGCTGCGAACTTTGATATCTATAACTCTACAGAAAATTTTTAGTTGTCGTAGAATTATAAGTGGGTTTATTAGGGTGGTGGACAACCTCGTGTTGTCTGCAAAATTTTTTACACATTTACAAAATTTCTAAAATCAATACAAAAATTCCTATTTTTATAAAAGTAATTGTATAATGCAAAAATGTAAACTTGAGGTTTTAATTTTTGCTCCAGGATTAACAGGATACCGCTAAGCCACATTTTACAAATATCTTTCTAACTCAAAAACTAGCAAACAATATTTTTGGTTAATTAAGCACAGCTAATATGCCCAAAGATAGTAGAAAACAAAACTAAATTCATCAAAATTTATGAATCGATAACATTGCATTCAAGGCCTTACTTGGGTTAGATGGCTAATCTGTCGTACCTTTGTATAGTTACGTTTGTAATGTAGGAATAGGCTCAGGTTCGATTCCTACAGTCAACGGGTTGTTAAAAAATTATCATATGGAAACAATCTGTCAATAAAATATAAACAATAATACAATTAAATGGAAAATCACTGCCCAAGTAAAAAAGTTTTGATATAGTCATATATTATCATATAAAATATTGTATAATTATATATTGGAACATATATACCAAGATATAATTGTATACCCGAGTAAAAAAGTTTTGATATAATCATATATTATTTTATATAATTGCATATAGTAACTTATAGTTACATATGGCCACATATGCTTTTAAATTCAAGCAGATATACTTTTATATAGTCATATGTTAGATATTTTTTCCTCAAAGGTTTTAATATGGAGACATATGTGATTTTATATTATTACATATTTGCCTACATATATATGTATTTGCTATATATAAGTACATAAAGTAACATATAAAATATAGAATTACATGTACGTTTATATATAATTTAGTATGACACTATACATAATAATATAAAACTATGTGGATCCAAATAAGAAATATTTTATAATTTGTGTTAGTTATGATTATATATTGACGAATATGAACCCATATATAACTTAGACATATATCATCCCACATAGGCAATTTTTTCAAAGTGATTTTATATAAAAATATATAAGGTCCATATAAAACCCTATTGTATTATATTTGGTTCCATGTTATCAATGATTTTGAACTAGTTTTAGATTTAGTAATTACTAGGGATTGGCGCGTGACACGAAATGTTCGTGAGACACGTCCCAATAAGCACATATGTTTTAAAAATTCAAGTGCTTTAAATTTTGCTTGAAGTAAAGTATATTTCAAACTCTAGCACTTGTTTTTTTAACAAAAATATTTCAAACTTGAATTTTTGTTTCCCTTTTGCTGGAGTATGCTATTGAAATAAAATGTAATAAAAGTTGAATTCAAGCCTTGAAACTGGAAAACAGGGCTGGAATTGAACTTGATTTCAACTTGAATTCCAGTGAAAATGTTTATAGGGGTTATTCACACGTGATCGTGAGTAATAATTACTATACTTAAGTGATTCGTGCGTGAGCGTGAGTGAGAATAACCCGTGCATGATTCGTGTGTGAGTTTATTTTTTGCATCATATGTTTTTAGTAATTTTTACTGTTTTGCGTGAGAATTTTCTGATTGTAAGTTTTTAATATACTCATGTGTGCTGAGTAAGAAACGAAATGCTCGTGCGTGAGTAATTTCTTTTTTTTTGAGCATGAGTCAAAAATGGCTTACGCGCCGCACCCATAACATTAACAACACTGAAGCTTTAATACGAAATTCTCTATACTATAACGTACACTTGACTGATTTCTTATATCTTGGTTGTATATCCTATTAATTAATCCTATTACTCTAAAATTTCAGTGTTGTTAACTTTATTTTAAAATTACTAAATTAAAAGTAATTTTTTTTCATGTTTATTGCACTGTCATGATAAATCTGGATAAAAGTAAATGGAAGATTTATCGAAATTATAAGATCTCCAGCAGGCCTGGGGTTAATCATTACATTTTGTAATTAATTACACATGCAATTACACAATTACATGTAATTGTAATTGAAAAAAAACTCATCTATAATTACATATTATTTGTAATTGCAATTCAAAAAAAAACATTACAATTACAAGTAATTGAAAATTTTTTTTTATTTAAAAAAATAATTTTTGTATGTATATTGTTAGATATGGTCCTATATAATATGATAAAAAGTATAATGTTAATATTTAGATATAATTGTATCAAACTATGCCCACTTTTATAACATTTTATATAATTTTATACAAAAATATATAATTTGATGTAATTGGATGAGGACAAAATTCGGATACAATTGTATCGAATTGCATAAAATTGTATCAAATTGTACCAAATTGTATACAATTGTATACAATTCGATACAATATGATACAATAAGACGTTCTCATTTTTCGGATATAATTATATCTAATTACATAAAAGATTATATATAATTAAATATAACTTCATATGGCTCCATATCATTTTTTTTTACTTGGGTATAATTATATGAAATTATATCCTAAATATATAACTATATCTTGTTATATATTGTACAATATATAGTGCAACATATTACAATATCCAATTATATATAGATCTATATATAAGTATGTGGTTCGCATAGTTCGGAGACATAGCCAAAAATGTGCCCAAACTATGCTGTATATGAGTCAAAAATGTCTGGATACTATGCGTTAGACCTAGGAAGAGTTTCAGGACAGTCCCCAAACTAACCAAATGTCCCCATACTAAACACTTGATCGAAAAAATGTCCCCGTACCATGCGATATGCATACATATAGTTATATAGGCCTTATATAATTATATATAATTGTATCTAATTATATACCATTATATATAGTTGGATATGATTATATTATATTTTTTACATTTGGATGAGGACAAAATCCGGATAAAATTGCATTAAACCATATCTTATTCCATCAAATTAGATCTTATTGTGTCAAATTAAATATAATATGATCATAATACGATATAATTTCATACAATTAGATGTTATCATTTTTCGGATATAACTATATATATTATCAAAAGTCATATAATTTTTTTTTAGTAGGGTGATGAATCCTGTCCATTACAGCGTACCACCTTACAGGTAAAAACAAAAAAGTGCGCCGTACACCATCCAATATGAAGTATTTTTGCCAGGCGGTTTCAAATTTTTTTTTGCCGAACGTAGGGGTCGCCATTTTACATTTTTCGTTATATCTTTGGCATTTACAGTGGGATCTTAAAGTGTGATACATCGATATTTTTCTCTCGAGGAGACCAGTGTTTTGCTCTATAGGCCATTGAGCTCCAGTATCCCGTTCTAGTAGTTACCCACCAGATCTCAGTTGCTACAACCCTAATGTCAAAAAAATGAAGCTCGCAGAAAATCAAGGAGGTTTTTCGATAAACCTAGTAGAAATTTTTTTTATATATTGCTTGCCGAACGTAGGGGTCGCCTTTTAAAATTATTTTTTTCATTGGAATTCCCTTCACACTGGTCTCCTCGAGGCAAAAAAATCGATATATCACACTTTAAAATCCGACTTTAAGTGCCGAAGCTATAACGAAAAATAGAAAAAGGCGACCACTACCTTCGGCAAAAAAAAATTAAAAATTTTTTGAAATTGCCTTGCAAAATACTTCATATTTGAGGGTTTAGGGCGAACTATTTTTTTGAGGTACGGTCTACTGTCCATAGAAAAAGGCAGAAAGTAGATCTAGTCTGATTTGCAAATTGATGTGCATTGTGTTTAACCTCAAATCTAATAAAAAAATTTATTGATGTTTAGTGGCAATTTCGATGAACAATTCCCGATACATATTTTTTTTTGTTACTGATAATATTATAATATGAAATGCCCGAAATTATGTGATTATTGGAATTTTTGATTCGTCTTGAAATTTTATTTTGCTATATCGCGTTAATAAAATGATTAACCACAAAATTTAGTATTTGTGTCATAATTAGTTAGTTTTCAGTGTAAAATATTTATATAGGTAGTATAAATATTGTATTATACAGTCAAAGAAATAAATATACTCCCAAAACAAGAAATTAAATTTTTCCATATAATTTAATTTTAAAAAATTAATGCTATTTATATTTTGTTAGAGACGGTAAACAGGCATGAACCTTCCTTTTATGCCGAAAATTACATTGATTTTCTAGGGAACGTTTTGATAACATACTTATCTTGATAAAATTGAGCTGCCACATCTCATTCTTCAACAGGAAAATGCACCAATTCATAGAGCTCGAGTTCTTTCTGAGTTGTTTTCTCAAAAAAATAAAGCAACAATGAAATGGCCAGCCCTCAGGTCGGATCTTAGCGCTGTTAAAAACATATGGGGAATACTTTCCAATAGGATTTACAAACATGGACAGCAATTTAACAATTTAATAGAGCTCAAATTTATTTCAAAATTTGGTACATTATATGCAAAGGAAATGGTAGACTAAATGGTGGTTCTAAGCCGTTCCAATAGTTTTGATTCCACAAATAACAGCCCAAACTCTATATACCTTATCCACGTAGTGTGTAGGGTATAAACGATAAAGAAAATAAAACGATACTGCAAAAAAAAATTTAAAATTACACAAAAGATAGCAATACGGCGCTCAGGCGCACAATGCTTCGTCCCATGGACAAAAAAAAAAAAAATTTTGTCTCAAATTTAAAGTTACTCAAATAAATGTGAAAACAAATATTTGGTGTGACTGCTTTTGCCGCCACGAGAGTGCGGAGAGAGAAATTTATACAAAAATGACTGAACAGAAAAAGGGGTTTTAATTTTTTTACGAAAATAATTCTCAAAAAGACATTTTTTTAAAAACTGGTTCAAAGATTTTTTTTTTTAATTACTTTAATATATTTGTAGTTAATTTAAAATATAGATTTTAGTATATCTTTCCAAAATAATTATTTTTTATTTCTCCTAAAAAGAAATTTTTTTTGTTGAACATTCAAAAATTACTTAAATTTGATGGAGTATAAAAAAAATTATATAAAATTAGATATTTTTTCCTTTTTTTTATACGTTTATACTGTTGTATAATAGATCATTAAAAAATTAGTTACTATTTTTTAGCACAAATTAAAAAAAAAATGTGTTTTTTGAAATTCCTAAATTCATGATTTTTACTCAAATTTCACGCATTAAAGAGTGTTTAGTATTCAAACCATGTGAACCTTCCATTTTAGGTATAGGATGTGTTGAGCGAACTTATATAAAACACTACGAGAAACATTTTTGTGGAACATTCTAATCCACTAACTCTTCAATGAAAGGGAATTTTTTGTCCCCTTTTTAAAATGGAACAAAAACACCAATAAATAGAAGAGCTAGAGGGTTAAAATATTGCACAAAAATGTTCCTCGTAGTATTTTACAGAATACACATGAACACATTTCCCAAAATTATGAAAGATGTTATTATATTATACGCACTCATCGCTGCGCCAACCGTGGTGTATCTCGTTAAGAGGTGAGTCTACGAGGCATAGCCTGTGTAGAAGGCTGCCGGCATAGTATACTACATATAGTAGCCCCACTCATTAAAAAATTGAGAGCTTGTCCCTATCTCATGTAGTTGTAGTGGTACTAAGAACCATATGTACAAGTAAAACTACAAATATTACTTAATTTTTTCAAATGACAGAATATGAGTAAAGCTACTATATTATACTATGGCTGCCGGCTCCATCCACAGTCATGGCATACACAAAAAAGTTTTTCATTTAAAGAAAATTTAACAATTAAAATTACTTTGATAAATTGACACATAAACTAACCACTGACGAGTCTTCGGGTGAGACTGAACTGCGGCAGTCTGGTGATTCCCTTCTGCCTACTAAATTTTTCAATAAAAATGTTTTCTTCTTCCTATAAATGAGCATTTGAAAAATACTTTAGTCAGGGGTATGGCATCTCCAAAAACAAAAGTTATAACGACATCGTTATCACTTGATGGCACTTTTTTCAAAAAATTGACAATTTTCTGTTTTTATTTAAATTGAATTAATAACAAACAAAAAAGCAAAGAAAAAAAAAAGTAATTCTGAAATTTTATTACTTAAATATATTTTGAGCTTGATTTTCTCTTATTCTGCGCAGTTTTCAGCAATTTTTGATTTTTTAAATATAGGCTCAGCTGATACTAAACTGATACTAAATAGTATCTCCAGTGCTACTATATTTCAGGGCCCCCTACCGGTGAATAGTGTTAATTAATTACGATTTTCCTATGCGACTATAACAAACACTTAACTAAAAATAGTTTTTCTGTTGTCACAATTGAAAAATTCGCTTACCACAACTGAAACCTCCGATTGGCTACAAATTCCATTGTCAGCACAATTCGGTTTTCTCTGTGTAACAATACAGTTGTTAAAATACAAAATTTTGTGGCTTATACAAAGCATTTGTAAATAGTTATTTGGCAAAAATTTAGTTTCTTTAACAAATTTTAACAAACGAAATACCAAGAAAACTAGATTTTTGCCAAAGAAACCCTCAAGATATTTGAAAATTAGAAATTTAAAATAAAATGAAAGCCACAAAATCAAAGATATTTTAAAATATTATCTTCATTGCATATTAATGTATTCAACAACAAATGCAACAAAATGTTGCATTTTAATGTTGGCAGAAATGCAAATGAAGTGCAAAAAGGTAAAATTTTAACAAGGGGATTTTGTTTAATGCAGCACATCAATTGTAAATTACGATTATTTGCAAGAAAAGGTAAATAAAGAGATTCTTACAAGCCATTGAACCAACCAACTAACATCTGTTAAATTAGACATACCTTAATATACACATACAAGCTCATGTGGATATTTATAGCTTATACGTATGTATAGATAACTATAGTAAAATTCTCTTTTAATTTATTTAAGTACCTTAGTATCTGTATTAAAATCAGTGTTGAATCTTTAATTCCATTATCTTGTGATAATGTGTATGTACAATGCGTATGTTTGTGATTTAACCAATGATTGCAAATAATTGAACAAAAGAATTTTTTAAAGCATTTTGTTAACATTTGTTACAAAAACAATTGATATTAATTTTTGCTTATCACTTGCAGACATATTATATACTTTTATTAATATAATTCTATTTCAATTGTTATTTAGAATGAAAATACTTAAATCTACCCAGCAACATAAAACAAAACGATTAAAAACATCTATGAATGTGAGTGCAATTGGCTTTTTTTTTTTTTTTTTTTTTTTTTTAAAGAGAAGCAACACTCAGGAAATTTTTTCCTATTAATTAACGTGTTGCTTCCTTTGGAAAGGGGATAGAGAAGAAGTGAAAGGTGGTGAAAGATGAAGGGCTTCAAATATGGCAACACTGTAATTGCGCGAGATGTTGAATTTTTAGAACAGTTGTTGCGCGCCATCTGATGGTAAGTTGACGAACTTTGTTGGAGCTTTGTAGTTCATAGCCCTGTTATATTATTTTACTTAGGTGGGGTTAAGTGCTATGGGAACACCGAAGGAGGACGCTGCGATATGCATGAGGGATAGAAAAAACTCATACATATTATTATTTTTCATTAATTGAAGTTGCCTTGGATGGGGCTCCAACCCGCAACCTCACGTGTAACAGTCCAACGCGCTAACCACTACACCACAGCGCCCACAACTTTTGACATAAACTGATAATTTTTCAGTTCTTTTTCAACAAATGTAAAATATGTTTAATTCAGCAGCTGGAATAGAAACACGGTAGCTTAAGACTTTTGTCTCTAAACTCTAATTAAATTCTGTGACAATTTACCCAACTTATAGTAGGAAGCTGTACTTTTACTATAAATTAGGTAAATTTACTCTATGTTTGTAAGTAAATAAAATATGCTCATTACGTTTAAGTTGGTACACAAATAATGTGTAATTTTATTTAGAAAGTGCGTAAAAACTAAACGAAATTTTGAAACTAGTGTGTTAATTTACTAATGTTAATATACGCTTAAAATGAGTATAGTTACAAAATTATTATGTTTAAAGTTAAACCAGATAAAAATATATATTTTTTTAAACAAATGTATACATGAACTAATTTTTAGTACATATTTTATTAGGAAAAATAGTGAGGAAAAAGAAGTATTTAAATCACTGCAACTGTTGAATATGGAGTTGTTCTTTTCCGGGGTTTTCACCGATGAATTTAACATTGGCTTGATAAATTAATATCACTTTCTGTTTAATTTTCAAAAACAAGTGAAAAACAAGTAGATTATAAAAACGAGTAAAAAGGTTAAAGTCGGGCATGCCGACTATACAATACCCTACACCAGTCTGGTTAAAAGCCAACTAATGTTTGGATCCGAAATTCGAATGGGTTAAAATGAGGCTTGTGTCAAAATTTTCTATAATGTGAGTCAGCGCACCAAATTTCATTATAATATCTTAATATTTGCGACCTGCAGTTTGTAACCAAGCCAATTTTGGGGGGACCCTTATATGGGCACTAGTTCTAAACATGGACTGATGTTCACCAAAATCAATAGGCTGCGTTATTGGGCCAATATAGGTCTGTGTACCAAATTTCATCAAAATATCTTAATATTTACGACTTGCAGCGTATAAACAGTATAATTTTTTGTAGGACCCTTATATGGGCACTAGGTCTAAACATGGACCGATGTTCACCAAAATCAAACTTGTTCGTCCTTGGGCCAACATAGGTCTGCGTACCAAATTTCACCAAAATATCTTAATATTTGCGACCTGTAGAGTGCGCACAAGATTGCATGGACAGACAGACGGACGGACGGACGGACAGACGGACATCGTTAAATCGAAATAAGAAAAAATTCTGAGCCGATCGGTATACTATAAGGTGGGTCTACGATCAATATTTTTTGGTGTTACAAACATCAGCACAAACTTATAATACCCTGACCACATAGTGGTGTAGGGTATAATTAAAATTTTTTTGAAAGAATTCGACAAGGCCATAAAATTTCATCAAAAATAAATAGAAAATTAAAAAAAAAAAAAAATTAAATCGTTTTAAAAATTATTTAAGTGTACAAAAATAAAAATTTTACATTGAAAACTACAAAAAATTATTAATTGTGTAAAAAAAGTTCCAAATTTTTTTTCCGACCTGGTAGAAGACGAACCCTCTGATTTCTGTGCCAGCACGTTCCTATGCAATCCCCATACAAAATATTAACTTCTTATCACCCATGAAAAAGAACTTTTGACTAACATTTATTTATTTCAGCATCAGATGTTGTGGAAAACCCATTCCTAAGGTAGTAATTCTTTGTGATATAATGAAGGAAGTGATTCATTCATTATTTTTGCTGGGGAATTATATATATAAAATGATTTTAAATGAAAATAATGCAATTAATTTGAAAATCATCACATCATCATGTTGAAATTCGTAGTTTTTAGATTTAAAGCTCTTTGTATAAAATGAGTATAATAAAAATTTGTTATAACTATTGAACTTAAATTTTGAAAAGAGACTACCATATCCGCAAAAAAAAAGTACAAAAAACAATTTCATTCTTAGATTATGTTTCCAGATAAAAAACTGATTCACTCTTAGATTACATTTCTGAATAAAAATCTGTTTTTAGAAATGTAGTAATTAACAGAAATAATCGATGTGAATTTTATTTCAATTTGAAAATACCAGAGTATTTATTACTATTATAAGTTAGTATATTTACCATTTTTGTGCGTAAAAATTTATTACACAATAGAGTATTAATTTTAGACATAAGAGTACTAATTGTAAACACATAATGTCTAAAAATACTTTATGTGTATTATTACCAGAGAAGACAAAATTGCTCTTTTTGATTTTTATGCTTTTTATTGCTTGTTTTACTCATATTCTTTTTGCTTTTATGGATTTTCCGTTTTTTTTTTGCTTTAAAATAGCTTTTTCTCAAGATTTGAGTGTTTTGAATTGCTTTTTTAAAACTTTTTGCCCAAAAAGACTTTTCTTGGTAACAAAAAAAAATATTTTTTCTCTTAACTTTGTTTTTTTCTTAATTAAAAACTGTTGTTTTTCCAAGTTTTTTTACTTTTGCTTTTTTCTTGCTTTTTTACAATATCTTTTGCTTTAAACACATCGGATTTTGCTTTTTTCTGTCTTCTCTTGTTATTACGTAGGGAAAAAAAGTTATTATTATTTTTGTTTATATTTACCAAATTTTCGAATTATCTTAGTATTTTTTATTATGATAGAAGGATCTATGATAATTATTGTGAAACAAAATATCGGCCAAACGCTCACCATGGCTTCGGTGGCATACCTCTATTCGATGGTCCATATTTTCAAGGTCTTTGAGACATAATTGAGGTTCGATGTCGTTAATGTATCGAATTATCTCATCCTTTAGCTCTTGAATTGTTCTTGGCTTATTGAAGTACACTTTTTCTTTTAAATATCCGCAAAGGAAGAAGTCCAACGGTGTCAAATCACATGATCGTGGCCGCTAATTAACATCGCCACGACATGAGATAAAACGGCCATTGAATTTCTCGCGCAAAAGGGCCATTGTTTCCTTGAATCTGTGGCAAATGGCACCATCCTGTTGGAGGCACATATCGTTTAGGTCCATATCCTCAATTTCTGGCCACAAAAAGTCCGTTATCAACTCGCGATAGCGAACACCATTCACGGTAACTGCTTGGTCGACCGCATTTTCGAGGTCGGCCAAACTATCGCGAACAACAGCAATGTTTTTCGCAGAACGAACCGGGCGAGCATGCACAAGTGTTTTCACATTTTCTACAGACACAATTCTCCCGATTGTGGACACATTTGGTCGATTATGCTGACTAAAAAAATCACGAAGTGCACGAAATGCATTTTGATTTGAACGCCAATTTTCGTAAAAGGCTTCAACAATCTTAAGAGATTAATCAGAACTGGGTCAACAACGAAGAATTGCTTTTTCGTATAATTTGTATGCGAAGCAAAATGTCGCCATGTCGTCCTGCGATTTGTAGGACGACACACTAATACACACTCAAAATATTTGTCAAATAGTTGCCATATTTTTAACTAATTAAAGATTGCAAATTTGCTTTCAACAGTCACATAAGTAGACGATTAGCAAAATATTAACCCACTCAAAGGCACTGATGATGGCTTTGTAGCGAAAGCCGAAAATGCGCATTCTGCCTTGCTGGTCTTATCGAATTCTTTGAAAAATTTGTATTCTTTGTAAAAAACTGAAACATTTCCCCATTCATTAAAAATTAATTTATTGTAAAAGAAATTTTTCTTTAGACATTAGTGTGCCTCATTAAGTGTACTAAAAAGATACTACGAAAATAAACAAAAAAAGTTTTACAATGGTTTCAAAAATTTTTCGGTTCTAACGATACCCGCTCGTTAGCTAAACCATTTCTAAAAACAATAACATAAATTTTATAAAAATATCTTAGGTTTTAATTGTTGTTCCTAAACAATTCCCTCTGATTGAGCTTTGTTTTTTTCTACGAAAAAAAAAATAAACCATCCTTCAAAATGTATTGATGACACTTTTAGAATATGTTAAAATAGATTTTCTTAAGAAGTAGAAATTCGACACCAATAACTTTTTGTCTTCCAATAGGGAATTTTTTGCATTTGCATGACATGTTTTTCGCTGGGTAATTATAATTTCTTATGCATAATTTCATATGCAAGATTTTAAAAATAAGTTCAATAAGAAAACACTTAAGCTATGTTAAGCCTACAAATTTATTATGTGCACTTAAAGTCACACTAGCTTACATCCATTTTTACACTGAAAAATCGCAATTTAACTTTTAATTTTTTTTAAGAAAAGTAACATTGAGAAAATTTTTCATATTATTTAATGTATTGCTTTCTTCGGAATTGGAGTAGAAGAGTGATGAAAGGTGGTGAACTCCTCTTTCAAATATGACACCACTGTAAATTCGCGAGATGATATATCTTAGAACAGTTGTTGCGCACCAGTTTTTAAGTTGTTACCCACCAGTTTTTAAGTTCATAGCCGTGTTATGTTATTTTATTCGGGCAAGGTAAAATATTATCGGAACACCAAAGGGGAGCGTTGGGTTATGTGTAAAGCAGAGAAAACTTATTCATATTGATTTTTAAATTGATGTGGGGATTAAACCCGTAACCTTCTGTATAACAAGGCAGCGCAGTTATCATAAGACCACCGGTGTTCTATAGTTATTTTAAATTACATTTTCAGTTAATTTAAACTACAAACTATTTTCAGTGTAAGTTTTATATAATAATTAATGTTACTCGGAATATTGATGAAACATATTTAATAGTTTTAAATATTTTTGGTACATTGTATCATATCTATTGTATTAATAACATACACATAACTGTTGCAATACTTTTGCCCGACACTGTCTTTATGACAACTGCAGTTGATTTAACAAAAGAGGCTGTCAACTCGAATAAAAATAAAAACTATATAGAGTAATGTAAAATAAAAATGCAAAATAGCAACAACATCATAGAGTTAATAGCTCATCAATGATTCATACGGAAATCCGGTATGTCGGACAACATCCGGTTATAGGAGTAAAGAATCATACATACACACACACACACACGTACATTGCAATCTTGTGCAAAACAAAAAATGTCTGCATGGATGTGCAAAAGGGAAAACCTAAAAATATGCAATAAAATTGTTTTTTTTTTATATTTGTATATATCAAGTACATATTTGAGTCCAATTATTACAGACATTGTTAAACTTAAAATTATGCAAGTATGTGTATGTATTGTTGCTAAATTTACATTTGTTATACAATATACAAAATGTGATTGTCTATTTTGTAGGTTTATATGAAACAATATTGCATATTTATGTTTATGTTAGTATTGTATTTGCAAATGCATTACGTGACACTATAAAAACTAACAATTGCAATAATACTTATACACATAAGTTAAATTAACAACTGGTTGTAGAGTTGTATTCATTATTCTACAAAATATGTTGTTTTCTCTTGTTGTTGGTGCTTGTGTGTGTATTTGTGCTGTATGAGTGAGTATGGGTAAAACTTTTACTAAGGATTTCAGTTTCTCATTTATTATGCAAATATAAACAATAGTTACCCCATATTTATCCGAACGTACATATGCAAAAATTTTTCACCTGACCAGTATTATCAAGTACATCTACAACTACAACTTCAGTTAGTGAAAGTCCAGCAAAATTTTTGAGATGTATTTGATGGAAATTTTAAAATATTGAAGCATTTCGTAAACTTTTTATATACTAAAACTTGAAGCATTTTTCAATTTTGTGATAATGCATAATGCGAGTTATATTCTTGTCAGCCAGAGTATTTGGTTCTTTTAAATTTTATGGCCTTAAAGGATAACTTATGTAAATTCTTTTGAAATTTTGACATAATATTTTTAGGATATATAAAAAAACCAGACGGTCAGACACATTTAGCTAACGATCAGGGTATTAAAGAGAAATAAATATATCTTCCAATTTTTTATAGTTTCTTATATATTCATAATATTTTATAAAAAAAAAGCTTGAAGATTTTAAAAATATATCGAGAGTCTATATTCAAAAGCTTACATCGTGAGTTTTGACCAAAATGAGTTTTTGATGGCAAAGTCATTGTAAATTTATAATAATGAGTTTGGGCCCTAACACATTAGTAAATATAGGGAAAGGCACAAGTATATGTATTGAAGTCCGTTTTAAAAATACCGCTGCGTTTGATTTTTTTAAGATATCGTTTTTAAGAACCTATTTGTATAAAAAAAAATTGTTGGCGAAATATTTTTGGAAAAATGTGACTTCTTCAAGGTGGATGAAGTGTTTTTAGGTCCTGTTTTATATAGAGCAACCACATATTGTACAACCGACTTTAAATTTGGATTATACAGTAAAAACTAATACCATCGGATTATTTTCCATAATTTTATAGAGTATCGAAAAGCCACGAGAGAGGGTGGAAAACTCAATTTACCAAAAATTTAAAAAAAAAATTTTTTCAAAAAATTTAATGGATAATTATTTTAAGCTTAAGAAAAATAATTAATAAATTTGTAATTTATTGCAACTCGTTAGAAATTATTAAGATTTAAAATTTGATTTTTTTTTGACTAAGCACAAAATTAAATGAAGTTTTTTTTTCGATTTAAGATCCATCATATCATTTTATTTTATATTATTTTCAAATTAAAGAAAGATGATGAAAATTTTACAAATATATTACAAAGAATTAAAATTGAAAATAAATCGATAAGGCCAGCAAAATAGAATACGTATTTTCAAGTCCCACTACAGACACATCCTCAGTATCTTATGCTATGCCTTTATCGGTTGATAATTGATGATTATCTTTTTATATTGAATGGGAGACAAATAAGCAAATGACACACATCAACGAAATTTTAACAATGTTGTTTTTATCCTCTTTTATTACAATTTTTGCTTTGAACATTAATTCTTAAAACATCGCAGCTTAATTTATTTTTAATCAACAGGAATCAATGTAATCTAAATAATTCTGACGACCTGCAAAAGTAATTTTATTTTAGAATCGACTGGCAGAGTTAGATTTACAAAATATACAGCTGCCTTTTCCTTTGTAGGAGCAAGAACGTAAAATCAGTATCTTTAGTCGCCTGGAAGACGTGAAGAAGTATACATTTTTTTTAGCAAAATTTTGCTGTTTACGTTATATTCAAATAGATTTCAAAAAGTGTCAATATCGCTAAAAAAAATTTTTGGGATAAATTCTTATATAAATATATAGGCATGGACAACGGTTTTAAAATTTTAATTTCATTATTTTTAATTGACATCTCTAATCAAAATACACCCTAATTACACAAGAAATAAATTTGTATTATATTATGAATAATAAGTAGATTTATATATTCAGCAAGAAGAAATTAAATGGATTTAAAGGAAATCTCCTAATTGATATCCAATTCCTAATATTTAAACAAAACCTTTATATGTGGTTGGAATACACAATATACTGTAATATGTAAAGCTTATTCCTTTACCTATTATAAGTTACCACTTTTACGACAGCTGGAAAAATTGAATAAAAAAGTAAACAGAACCTTCCAATAGTAGTAGAAATCGTAAGAAATTCGAATAAACGAAACATTGACCACCGGAATTCGATTTTGCAAACGGGCTTACAAAAATTAACAGAAATGGCATTACAATGATATCATAAAACTTTTAATATATTTAAATCTTAACCACTCAATTCATAAATGCTTTGTAAAGTTATAGCAGGTTTACAAAACGTCATTTTCATACAAAATTTGTTCAATAAACCTCCTATAATTTTACAAAGCGTTTATGAATTTAGGAGTAAAATGTTAATTTAAAAACAAATTATAAATATAGAACACTTAAAAGTTTTTGTCAAAATCAATTAATTTAATGAAAACGATTATAATTATATTAAAAATGTCCTCATCCAATCCGTAAATTCTGTTCAAAAATTTACGTACAAAAAAAAAAAGAAGAAGAATGAAGAAATTTTCTACATTTTTCTTACGGAAATTTAAAGTTTTTGGATTCTATAAATCCACTCTACGGATTTGATCAGGAAATTTTCGAGCTGACTAAATTTTTTTTTCTTAAAATAACAAATTTTGCCAGCCAATTTTTAGAGTTATTTATTTTTTACACATATGGGTGAAAACATCTCAATTCAACACCAAAAAGTGGCATTTTCGGATTCACCATCTCCGATTTCAATGAAATTTTCCACAACTATCGTACATGATAACAGCTCATTAAATCATAAATTTCAGAGCCAAGAGTTTTTTGGTTTCTGAAATATGACCTCACGAAAATTGGAAAAAATTGTCAAATTTGACTAAAGTATGATTACAAAATCAACAATAACTTAAAACGATTCGAGGTATAAAATTCGTTTTGGTATTATTTTTTAGGTAAGAATGTACCCTTTAAAATGCGTATGCGTATCGATTTTTTTTCATATAAGGGTCAAAGGTAATTTCTTGGGGTCTTGAGTTCAAATTCCCATTGCTCGAAATGTGCATTTTTTAAAATTCTTAAAAAAATATATGATTATTGTTAACCTCTTTTCTACATTTGTTAAAAAAATTTAAAGTTGTATCTCGATTCGTTTTTATACCTTGAATCTTTTTTAAGTTATTAAGCTTGTTCGTTTACCTACTACAAATTACTACATTTACTACAGCTGGAAAAATTCAATACAAAAAGTTAACAAAATTTTCCAATTGTAGTAAAAGTAGTAAGAAATTCGAGTAAACGAACACACTGATTGTCGATTTTGTAATCATACTTTAGTCAAATTTTACCGTTTTTTCAATATTCGTGACGTCATATTTCGGAAACCGAAAAGGTCCGGGCCCCAAAATTTATGCATCGTTGATCTCTTGGTGTGTACCACAGTTATGGCGAATTTTCATTCAAATCGGAGATGGTAAATCCGAATGGTGTGTTGAGTTGAGATGTTTTCAACCATGTTTATTAAATTTTCTGAATTATAAATATTTAAAAAGTTTTATGACGCCATTGTAGTGCCATTTAATTTTTATAAACGTTTACTGAATCCAATCCGTTTCCAATCCAATGCCGGTACGGATTTAATAAAGACCACGAATGTTTTATTCAACAGCGTTAAAAAGTACGCTGTCTATACAGAACCCAAGCCATTATATATTGAAAAAACTTTTAATTTCTACAAATAAATGGAAACATTTCCCAAGTTTGAGTATATTATTAATTTTTGATTGTCGTTTTCAATCTTGAACCACTACATATTTAATGAAATTTTTTTTAAACCGCGCCCCTTGTTGGAGAAATATGAGAGATAATGTTCCTGAACGGGTTAAAATTGTTTCTAAATTTTTTATTAACCATAAGATAAATTACCTATTGTCAATTATTGTGCAGGTGTAATTAATATTAATAAAACTAAAAAAAAAAAATTATTAATTTGTAAGCTAATGCAAAGAATACTAAAAATTTCAGTATATAATCTAAAATTCGGTTTTAAATTTAAAAATTTTAAAACAAACCAAATTTTAAGATTGTGATAATATATGCGTATATCAGACCACAATTTATAGATCAAATTTAAAAACAACACGATCAAATGAAGATTATTTAAAATCATCCTGCAAGTTTCGTCAATATCTTAAAAAGTACAAAAAGTACACACATCCGCTATTGATCGTCAATTGGTTAAATCTGTAAGTTTTTATATTTAATTGCATAAAATTAAAAAAAAAAAAAAACATTAAACTGTCAATCTTTTCCTAATAATGGATATTTTTATAAGTATTTATTAAAAGTATATAGATTTCGTTTAGATTTAGATTTAATATTTATTTGTTCCACCCATACAACAAGATTTAAATCTTTTAATTTCTAGTATGGGTCTGCTTATTGTCATAACAAATTTAGTACGTAATAAGTTTTAAAATTAGTTATAATAGATACACGAACAAAATACATTTAAATTATAAATAAATAAAAACATTAAAAAAGAGAAAAAAAAATTAACAATTTAACAATAAATAATATAAATATTATAAATAAAATATATAAAATAATTAGAAGTTATTATGAGAAAGGTTGAGTTATTGTGAAAAATGTTTAGTTATTTCCTTTTTAAATGCTATTGCATTGCTGTTTGCTTGAATTCTGTGTGGGAGTCTATTCCAAAGATGTATAGCATTATAAAGGAACTGCCACTCCGAAATCAGACTTTGATGTCCAATTGGAGTTATCTTGTTTCCCCTGTTCGAAAAACCAAAAGATGTACGTTCATATAAGTATGTTGGTACCTTCCTTAAATTTTACACTCAAAATGCACTCTAATCGGCCCAACAAACATTTTTCCATAAGCAAAATTTATCCATAATGCTTGAATATACCAAATAACAACCAAATACATTTTCTGGCCGAACTATTCCGTCGGACACTACTTATATCCTTCAAATAGTCTAATAGAAAAATATGGCCCTAGATTCAGTAGTCTTTATCTATAAAAATACAATTGTTCGAGAGATTAAAAACACTGATTCGCTTGGTAATAAAATTTCTTTAAATCGATCTATCTTATACGGCCGAACTTTCGGCGGCCGAACAGTTAACTTTACTGCTAAACTACCGAGTTTTCCTTAAATCTGACACTCAAAATCGAATTAGATCGGCTCAACAAATATTTTAGCAGTATGAAAGTTTCTCCCTAATGCTTTCAAATAACAGAAAATCGACCAAATGTCGGTCGGATACTACATGTAAGCATTCAGATTTTTATGATTTCTATTTATTTCTTTGAATATTTGCTGGTCTATCTAACAAGTAAAAGTGCTAATATAAAGGGTTACTCATTTCCACATTAATAAGTTCTTTTCGACAATTCAACTATTGTATAACACATTTGTTATTTTCCAAATTGTCCATTAGGGATATAACTTTTTGCAATTTTTTGCAAATATCAAAATGGCCCTAGCATAGTCGAATAGGCCATTGAAAATTATATAAAAAAATGCTATTACTTTTTCGCAGTTGTCAAAAAAGTTCACCCACCAAACGCGGTAAAGTTTTTAAATGATTTTTTTTTTTATTTATTTACCTAAAAGGCGCAAAAAAGTTTTTTTATCAATATATCAACCTGCATTTAACATTTGTGTAAATACTTACGAAGCTGAATGTATGTCATTGAAAATTACGTTATGTACTTTAATTGTTTTTATTATTCAAAGAAAATTATTAATGTGTTTCAAATATTCCGAGTTTGTGTTTAATACTTAAAAACAATGGATTTTAAAAGAAGTCGTGGGTGAGGTTTTTTATCCGAAATGACCCCAAAATTATTTTTTCGTAAATAACACAACCTTCGCCATCGCGTGGTGCTAGGGCCAAAAATTGGTTATACCCCTATTGTCCATTGCTGTCCTACACTCTATGTTCTATGCCATTGTAGCGGAAATAATGTTTCAGACATTTTGAAAATTGTTACTCACCTCATTTTAATACAAAAATATACATATGTTGTAACGAGTTGTCAAAATTGTATTCTACTTTTTGTTTTGCCCCAAATGTTTATTTACATCTAGATAAAAGTTAATTTGAAATACATTTAAAAGTTGTTTTCTAAATAATATAAATACAACTGTGATGGCTGTGATCAGAGATAACTTTAGAATAACATAAGTATATAAGTATATATAAGTATATATATATGAGTATATTTGTAGCGAAACTCAATCAGCGGAATACGAAAAATTTTAAATTGATACTCATAATAAATACGATAGAAGAAATGACTAATAAAAAGTATGAAACCATGAATTTTCTATTCTAAAAGTGAGTTGATGGTATTTAAAGCACATTATATTCACATACAAATACATTTATTTTCGAAAAAATCCGAGTCAAAAATAATATATGATTTTCTCTGAACTAGCACTGCCTTATTCAGGAATAAAATTGATATGCAAGAAATCGCATAAAGCGGCGTTGATTTGGTAATGTAATTTAAGCTTGTAGAAAATCTCCCTATGGCGACTAGTTCAAACCATGAACCAATTTCCATGGTGTTCAACAGAATTCGTCCTTGCGGCAATCGGGAAGACGTGCCGTATCGGCCCTGAAATTTCGGACACGAATTACAAGGGGAAAATATGGCTTTTTGTGCATTTTCTCGAAAACTTTGATATTTGAAAACTCATTCGAATTAAAAACACTAAATAATCATAATTTAGAGTGAATTATCTTTGTAATAAAGCAATAAAAACTTAAATCGGTTAAAAATCAGTCGAGTTATAATAATTTCCCCAGGCAACTGATGTGTCGCAGTCCACTTAATCAAGAAATTCGGGTCCAAATTTTAAAATTTATTGAAATAATCTACTACAGAAACATATTTTTATTTTGTAAGATCCACGAACCCAGATTAGACTTATTTTTTTCTATTGTGTTTTGCTAACTCGTTTTAAATTAGTGCTAAAAAGGTCGGAATTCTTAAATACTTTTTTGAAATCTACAATTTAAAATTTTTTAAAATTTTTTTTAAGGAATTTTAAAAAATCAACGATTGGACTTTAAGATTTTATTAAGAACATAGCGGCATTTTAGGAATATATAATTATATATGGTATCATTTAAACTATATATAACTATATATGGTGCCAGTTAAACTATATATTATCATATATAGTGGCATTTAAACAATATATGGTCATATATGGTACCTCATGAACAAAATCTTTAATACAGTTGCAGATATGATAATATATGCTACTAAATATAGTGCCATATATATTTATATATGGTGTTATTTAAGCAATATATTAGCATATATGGTGCCATTTAAACCATATATTATTATATATGGTGCCATTTAAACAATATATGGCCATATATGGTACCTCATGATCAAAATTTTTAATACAGTTCCAGATATGATAATATATGATTCCATATATCGTGCCATACATACTTATATGTGGTATTATTTAAGTAATATATTACTATATATGGTGCCATTTAAAACATATATTATCATATATGGTGCCATTTGAACAAAATATGCTCATATATGGTACCTCATGAACAAAATCTTTAATACAGTTCCAGATATGATAATATATGCTACCATATATAGTACCATATACTTTGATATATTGTATCATTTAAACAACCCGAGTAAAAATAGTTACATATAGTCATATATGTGATTAAGTTATATCTGTATAAATATACAGTTTCATCCGAAGAATGGCCCGATATATTTTTATCAATTGTTTATCAATTTTTATCTAAATGTATCAGTTTAGATCTGACCTGATACATACAATTTTATCGGGCCATTTTTCAGATCGAATGGTACATGGATGACTCTAAGTTATATATTACCATATAAAGCTCCATATTGTTTTTTTTAATAGGGAACATACCATATATGGTGCCATTTAAAAAATATATGTCATATATGGTAACTCATCAGTAACTACAATATTAACTGTATTTCAGAAGCTATTAATTGTATTTCAGAAATTTTAAATGTATTTCAGAAATTATGGAATGAATTTTAGAAATTTATTAATTGTATTTCAGAAATAATCAAATCTATTTCAGAACTTGTTGATTGTTTATCATAGTTAATAGAGAAAAATTTCTAAATTACATTTCATAATTTCTGAAATACAATTGATAGTTTCTGGAATACAGTTTGATAATTTCTGAAATACAGTTTTGAATTTCGGAAATACAATTGATAAAACTGAAATCCAATTGACTAGTTTTGAAATACATTTCATAAATCTGAAAAATAATTGATAAGTTCTGAAATACAATTGATAAAACTGAAATTCAATTGATTATTTCTGAAATACAATTGATAAATCTTATAAACAATTGATACAATTGGAAATGTTGTATAGCGTTAAAAAGATGTAAATAAAATTATTTTTTTTTTAAAAATTCAATTTAATAAAAAAAAATGTAATTTTATTAAAACATTTATAGAAAATAAAATTATAATTTTATAAAAAGAAATACTTTTTACAAAAAAAAATGCATAGCCGCGAACGGTATCGAACTCGGGACCTTCTGAGTTTAAACCTTATTTTAACAAAATATTGTAATTTTTATAAAATCAGTGCTCTGCCAGTGTATTATTTTTTGAACTGTTGTCAATATCTGTCTGGGATCTTACTTATTCCCAAATAAATGGAGATCTTACGTAGTACCCAAATATAATGCGGGATCTAATTTTATCTGTCATGTTTTTGTATAGTTTTAGATGTCAATCCCCAAATATATTGCTGTTTCTAATTCGATCTGCCATTTTAATACCGAAATAAATTGCTGGATCTAATTCGATCTGCAATTTATGGGATAAATTAAGATCGTACCAAATCTCTAAATATATCACTGGATTTAGTTCGATCTGCAATTTATCAGAAAAGTTAAGATCTTACGCAATCCCGAAATATATTACTGGATCTAATTTGATCTGTCATATTTTGGATAAATTTAGATCTTACTTAATCCCAAATATAGTGCTCGATCTAATGCGATCTGCCATTTTTCGGATCAAATTAGATCTAAGTTTATCCATAAATATATTGCTGGATCTAATTCCATCTGCCATTATTCGGATCAATTTAGATCTAAGTTTATCCCCAAATAAATTGGTGGATCTAATTCGATCTGCCACTTTTTCGGATCAAATTAGATCTAAGTATCCACTAGATCTAATTCGATCTGCCAAAATTGAGATCAAATTAGATCTAAGTTTATGCACAAATATATAGCTCTATCTAATTCGATCCGCCATTTTTCGGATCAAATTAGATCTAAGTTTATCCACAAATATATAACTGGATCTAATTCGATCCGCCATTTTTCGGATCAAATTAGATCTAGGTTTATCCCCAAACATATCATTAGACCTCCCAATTTTGAGATATAACTTGATCTTAGTTTATCCCCATATATACAATCGGATCTAACATATTACTTTTCGTATGCACATACATTTTCAACACAGATAATTATTAACGTTGGAAACTCAACGTTTGTACATTTTCACATCTAACGTAACTTATTCGCGTTACTTCTTAAAAACTTTTGTTGACGTACGTTCGATTATAATGGAACAATTATAAATATAAAAATTAAAAAATAAACATAAACCTTTAAATTTTTTATACTATATTCGGTTTAACGTAGATTTGTTTGAAATACTTAACATTGGTAGGCATGAGACAAAAAAAAATTATCCAAATAAATAGTGATAAAACCCTATATTGGTAACTCATTATTTCATACATCCGACATAAGTATTGATATATCACAATATAAGCAACGTATTCATTTAGGTTTATAAATAAGACCAAGGGCAATAGGGTACCCATTTTCAGGCAATGCGTGAAAAAGGTCCAGTCTATTAGCAAGGTTTTGCTGGGTAGTTTAAGAGGCAATTTTTTTTGGAGGCTTTGAAATATAACTATGGACAGATCTTAACCAAAATCAATATTATTCGTCCTTTCATCAAAGCATCTTAATATTTGCGACTTGTAGCGTGTGCACTAGACCGTGCCACAAAAAAAAGTTTGCCGTACACCGTAGAATCTAAAATATTTTTTCAAGGAGGTTTCGAAAAAAAAAACTTTTTTCCCGAACGTATGGTTCGCCTTTTTAAATTTTTTTTGTATATCTTTGGTATTTAAGGTCGGATCTTTAAAAAAGCGACCTCTACGTTCGGCAATAAAAACAAATAAATTTCGAAAGTGCCTTGCAAAAATATTTTATTTTCGAAGTTGTACAGCGTAGTTTATTTTTTTGCCTGTAAGGTGGTACGGTCCAGTGCACACGAACATATATGTACAGTAGAGCGTACCACCTTACAGGCAAAAAAAAAGTGCGCCGTACACCCTCCAATATGAAGGAAGGAAGTTTCAAAAAAATTTTTTTTTTGCCGAACGTAGGGGTCGCCATTTTACATTTTTTGTTATATCTTTGGCATTTACAGTTGGATCTTAAAGTATGATACATCCATGTTTTTCTCTCGAGGAGATCAGTGTTTTGCTCTAAGGGCCATTGACCTCAAATATCCCATTCTAGTAGTTACCCACCAGATCTCAGTTGCTACCACCCTAATGTACGAGCCTATTGTCAGAAAATTAAAGCTCGCAAAAAATCATTAAGCTTTTGCTAAGAAAGTTTTTCGATAAACCCAGTAGAATTTTTTTTAATCATATATTGGTTGCCGAACGTAGAGGTCGCCTTTTTAATTTTTTTTTTTCATTATACTTTTCCTTTACAGCAAAACACTGGTCTCCTTGAGGCAAAAAAATCGATATATCACACTTTAAAATCCGACTTTAAATGCCGAAGCTATAACGAAAAATTTAAAAAGGCAACCCCTACGTTCGGCAAAAAAATTTTTTTTTTTGAAATTGCCTTGCAAAAATACTTCATATTGGAGGTTGTACGTCGAACTTTTTTGTTGAGGTACGGTCTAATATACAGACAGACGGGCATAGCTAGATCGAACCAAAAAGTGTTTCTGAGTCGATCGGTATACTAAAAGGTGGGTATTGGTTCAATATTTTTTGATGTTACGAACACCAGCGTAAGCTTATTATTCCCTGTCTCCATAGTGGTGTAGGGTATAATGAATAACAACGAAATTATCAACTATTTTGGCAACGGTATTTTAAGGGTAATGATGGTCAGTTATTTCGGCTCATTCAAAAACGAGAGAATTCAAAATAACTGTATTTTAAGTATAATAGTATTCCATTTATATCTACAACCGTATTTTAACAGTATCATTATTTCATTTATTTCGGTATCTGTATTTTAAATATTTCTATAATTGTATTTTAATTATAACGATATTTCGGTTAACCAAATCGTACCGTAACCGTATTTTAACGGTAACGGTAGTAAGTTTTGAATCCATAACTGTATTTTTGTAATTCCTGCCAAGACAAAAAAAAAAAAAAAAAATAGCGAAAGCAAAATAACGTTATTTAAGGGGTAACTCTAATTATTTTATGATTTTCGTTATCGATATTTAAAGCCTTAAAGTATTTTAGTTATATCGGTAACGTTACATTAAGATATTTGAGATTTGTTATTTGAATTTTTGCGGGAACCGTATTTAAAGGATAACAGTGCTCTTCGATTTGGAAGTGATAGTCAATTTGAGCGTTATTGCCCTCTAACATAATATCGATATAAATGCACATAACTAAGGATGGGGAAAGAATAAAGCACATATTATTCAATTCAATAACATATTTTGGGATAGGCCTATTGTTTTAATTTTTTGGCTAAATTCCATCAATTAGCTTCCTTCAAAAAAAATATATAGTATTTTTAAACATTTAGGTCTGACAACACCAAAATATGGAATTCCAGTTAAAATTTAGCCGACAGTTAAATTCAAATTATATATGGGAAACAACAACAAATGTGTCATCTAGTGTCACAGTTAGCAGCTAACTGGACATTAAGCAAACGGGCCTTAATGTTTCAACGACAAAAGCTACACAATTTGTTTGGCTGACAATAGCATTAGTTACTATTGTTTGTCTCACTAAAAATCCCTATATTGTCAAATGCTGGTGAATCTTGTATTTAGTAATTGTCGTACAAATTTCGTTGTTCGTTTTATGTACTGCATTATTTCATTCTGGTTACTGTATTATTTGTCAGTTTTTGCCATCATTTTTAGTTTTATTTTGTTCGCTAAATGTATGCATATGACAAGCAAACCTATGCAGTAGTTGAGTTTACATTAATGCTACTTGATGTCAAATGTATACAAAATATATAAATGATATACAACCACATTTCTATCTCTATGACATTTGCAGTGGATATATAATGCGGGAATTATGCAAGTTTTTGTATGTATTTGAAATATTTTATTATCTATTATATTTCTATCTACTTATTTACAATCATAAAGTTTTTTAAGTTTATTTAAAGTCAATTTAAATATTTTTAAAATTAAATCTTAAATTTTCAATTAATATTATAAATTGTTTATGCTTGCAATTAAAGATTCTGTGTTTTTTATTAACTAAGTTCATATGTAATGAATTCTGATAATTTAATAATAATATTTTTTTTGCTTTGCAAGTCCGTTTTTTCTGCATTCTTCTATTTTTAGTGTAATATAAAATGTCGTTGATGTATAAAATGCTGTAACAATTAAAATTAATTAAAGTGATAATTACAAAATTTTATTCAACCTGCATAAACTGCTGTATCAAACAGAATTTTTTTAAATCGCAGTGTTTACATGCAATTTTTTGCACTGCATGCTTCAAATATATGGGTGAAATCAAAAAATGTGACATTTTCGGGCCAAATTTGTGAGAAGCAAAAAGTGTTAATATTTCGGTTTTTTCTTAATGGAATCAGTAAGTTTAGTCATTATAACCCTAATTGCAAAAAAATCTCTTCTACAAGTTGTCGCAATAACTTTTTTTGCACAATTTTAATATTTTTGGTTGTAACGGAGTTTACATTTCTGCAAGCAAAAGATATAACAAAAAAAAATTGCGTACGAATTTTCTTCAATTTATTAGTTTTTCGTATTTGGGTTTTCAACTTGCTTTCCAATGATATATAATTTGTGTTTATCAAATTGGCGGTTTCGCGAATAAAAATACAATTCATTCCGCCAAAAAAAATTTTTTTTTTTAATTTTGTATTTTTGGTCCTTTTAAATGCTTTTCAAAAATATAAAATTTTTTTAAATCCAGACAGCGGTTGCGCAGTTACAAAATAGTACATTAAAAACATAACATTTCGCGATCAAAAAATTCTTAAATTGTGTGAAACAAATTTAATTTGTCAAACTAATGTCAGTAATGACTCGAAATATCGATTCAAAACCAATGAAATGAAAAATCAATCGTTTTTCGCTCCAGCAGCTTAGGGTAAAAAACTGATAACTTTTTTTGATTTGACGCAAAATTATTAGTTGAATCGTCTTTTGACGCATAAATATTAGTTGAATCACCTCTGTTTATGGTTATTTTAAAATATTTTAAACATTTATCTACATTTATTTGAATGAAATCTGATGCAAACAATTGTGGTTACGGAGTTTACAGTTACGGAGTTTACATTTGGTTACTTATTTCGTTTTCTTTCAGAAACACTTTGTCAGAATTGTTTTTCCGAAATGAAATCGCATGATGCCTACAAGGTGAATCCAAATATGACATTGTTTTTCTTACTCGTTAAATAGTTTGGTGTAAAAATTAGGAACGGAGTTTACAACATTTTTTCAAATCTTACTAAATACATCCTGTTTCATCTCGAGAATGTTACATGCTGCAGAAAAGCTTCAAGTCTGTTATACTGGATGATTACTTATAGTCCAACGATCATTTGAGTATAAATAACATTATACTTTTCGGAACATAAATAATAGATAACTCCAAAATTCTGGTATATTCATTTTTTCAAAAATTATGACGAAAAATCGTTACAGAGTTGAAGTCGTGATAGCTAAGATATACGAAAAAGTTTGTAAAATGTATTAGTTTTTATTAAAAACGGCACTTTTCCTCTTCATAAAAATTCATACAGTTAGTGTTTAGCTTTATTGGTTATTAAAATATAAGCCATTAAAGTTAAAAAACCTTATGAGTTACTTGTTACGGAGTTTACATTTGGCCTATAAAATTGGTCACAAATTTTATGTATTAACCAAAAATTGGTCAGATTGTTATAAATTTTGTAAAAGAGGTGACAATGCGCTGATATATATCGAAATATGTAACTCAAATGTAATCCATACATTAGAAATTAGGTGGTTACACGGTCTTTATCACATTTTTTGATATCACCCATATGTCTTAATTCGAAAATTATGAAAACAGTACATTTATGTATTATTTTTTATGTAATAACACTGCATGACAAAATCTTGACTTCTAAAAATTAATAGAGCTCTGACCATGAACTCTATATATATCGGACATGCTGATTACAATGGCGTACATTATTTTTCGATCAATGCAACAGATTTTTCGCAAATATCTTTAAAGTTTGGCGGTTTTCCATTTAGTTTTTTTTTTTATATACAAAAATTTTGAAATGCAATCAAAATAATTTTCATATTATATTCATATTTAGGCTTAAAATTTGATACATAAAACTTTATATTAAAACGAGTAAAAAGGTTAAAGTCGGGCATGCCGACTATACAATACCCTACACCAGTCTGGGTAAAAGCCAACTAATGTTTGGATCCGAAATTCGAATGGGTTAAAATGGGGCTCGTGTCAAAATTTTCTATAATGTGAGTCAGCGCACCAAATTTCATTAAAATATCTTAATATTTGCGACCTGCAGTTTGTAACCAAGCCAATTTTGGGGGACCCTTATATGGGCACTAGTTCTAAACATGGACCGATGTTCACCAAAATCAACAGGCTTCGTCCTTGGGCCAACATAGGTCTGTGTACCAAATTTCATCAAAATATCTTAATATTTGCGACCTGCAGCGTATAAACAGTATAATTTTGGTAGAACCCTTATATGGGCACTAGGTCTAAACATAGACCGATGTTCACCAAAATCAATAGGCTGCGTTATTGGGCCAATATAGGTCTGTGTACCAAATTCCATCAAAATATCTTAATATTTGCGACCTACAGCGTATAAACAGTATAATTTTGGTAGGAATCTTATATGGGCACTAGGTCTAAACATGGACCGATGTTCACCAAAACCAATAGGCTGCGTTATTGGGCCAATATAGGTCTGTGTACCAAATTTCATCAAAATATCTTAATATTTACGACCTGCAGCGTATAAACAGTATAATTTTGGTAGGACCCTTATATGGGCACTAGGTCTTAACATGGACCGATGTTCACCAAAATCAATAGGCTGCGTTATTGGGCCAATATAGGTCTGTGTACCAAATTTCATCAAAATAACGTAATATTTACGACCTGCAGCGTATAAATAGTATAATTTTGGTAGGACCCGTATATGGGCACTAGGTCTAAACATGGACCGATGTTCACCAAAATCAATAGGCTGCGTTATTGGGCTAACATAGGTCTGTGTACCAAATTTTGTCAAAATATCTTAATATTTACGACCTGCAGCGTATAAACAATATAATTTTGGTAGGACCCTTATATGGGCACTAGGTCTAAACATGGACCGATGTTCACCAAAATCAAACTTGTTCGTCCTTGGGCCAACATAGGTCCGCGTACCAAATTTCATCAAAATATCTTAATATTTGCGACCTGTAGAGTGCGCACAAGATTGCATGGACAGACAGACAGACGGACGGACGGACAGACTGACATCGTTAAATCGAAATAAAAAAAAATTCTGAGTCAATCGGTATACTATAAGGTGGGTCTACGACCAATATTTTTTGTGTTACAAACATCAGCACAAACTTATAATACCCTGACCACATAGTGGTGTAGGGTATAATTATAATACCCTGACCACATAGTGGTGTAGGGTATAATGACCACATAGTGGTGTAGGGTATAAGTATAATACCCTGACCACATAGTGGTGTAGGGTATAACTACTGTTCGCGTTTTAGGTGGATTTTTACGGTTTTTTAAGATTTTACCCAATTAAATCGCTGAAAGCAAAATCGGCCTTGATAAATGATATGGCTTAGTAAAGAAGCAATTAAAAGGAAAATATTTCGCGATTTTTCAAAAATTTTGTATGGCAGTATTCTATGGGGTCACCTCTAAAAACTGTTGTTGCAAAATTTCAAGCAAAAAAGTTTCCATTTACAAAAGTTATGGCAATAAATACATCTTTTACTAAGGTTAGTATCGTACTAAAGACACTTTAGTATCTTAAAATGTCTTTAGTACGATACCAACCTTAGTAAAAAATGTATTTATTGCCATAACTTTTGCAAATGGAAACTCTGAAATTTTGCAAGAACAGTTTTTAGAGGTGACCCCATATTATACTAAAAGTTGGACTTTGGGGACATCTTGGAAAGCTATGCTGCCATATAAAACTTTTGAAAAAGTATAGGCCGATTTTAAAGTATAGGCCGCTATAGATGAATACATTTGTTTATTGAAATATTTTCATATTCGAGATCTTCGTCCCAAAGTCTATTAGAAATGATGTATCGTAACCCCGATGCATCAGAGTTTTCTTATTTTGTTGTACTGTGTTATTTTTGTAAAAATTGGGGATCTTAAATTATAAAAAGTTATACAAATTAATTATTTTTCAAATGAACACCGAGTTTATTGCTTTTTTTTTTGGTCAACATTTTTTTTAATAACAAAATCGATTTTTTTGTTTTAATCAAAATATATACATACGTATATATTGCGCATAGTTCGGGGATGTAGTCAATAAAGTGCCCAAACTATGCGGCATATTAGTCAAAGAAATCTCCATGCTATGCGCTGGACTAGAAAAAATTTGAGGACACCCAAATAGAAATTGCCAACGTTACAACAAAAGTTGTACTGGGAGAGCACTGTTTTTGACGAAATGCCAGTACTACTTAAAACGTGCTTTGCCAGTACTGTTTACTGAAATTTAACGAGCTTTTTTTAATATGTTAAAATTAAAAATTTTATAAATTTTACGTATTTTTACATCTTATACACAATTATTTATGTAAGAGAGACATCGCCATTCTTTTCTTGTGAAGTTTCGAAAGAATACATTAAAAATCTGTGATGTACACTAAGAGGTCAGTAAAGTTCTAGCAAACTACTAAATTTGTTACTGCGATAATACCAAAAAAATAAAGTCCCAAGCCTGCGCCAACGTTGGCAACTAACTACGGCCAAGCGTTTATTGGTGTTATCATTTCGACAACATGCCAGTACAGTGAAAGTTAAAAATCCGACGCATTGCCAGTACATGTACTACCGCCTCCAATACCGGGCCAACATTGCGCCGTTTGTATTTTTCTACCTGGGCAGTCACCAAACTAACGAAATGTCTCCAGACTAAACTGTAGATCGAAAAACTGTCCCCGTAGCATGCGCTGTAGACTGTACCTCAAAAAAAAAAAGTTCGCCAACATGAAGTATTTTTGGAAGGCGATTTCAAAAAAATTTTTTTTTTGCCGAACGTAGGGGCCGCCTTTTTTAATTTTTCGTTATAGCTTTGGCATTTAAAATCAGATTTTAAAGTGTGATACAGCGATATTTTTGCCTCGAGGAGGCCAGTGTTTTGCTATAAAGGAAAAATCCAATAAATTTTTTTTTAAAGGCGACCGCTACGTTCGGCAACCGATACATAAAAAAATTTCTACTGGGTTTATCAAAAAACTTTCTTAGCAAAAGTTTAATGATTTTGTGCGAGCTTTAATTTTCTTACATTAGGGTGGAACATTAGGGTTGTAGCAACTGAGATCTGGTGGGTAACTACTAGAACGGGATACTTGAGGTCAATGGCCGTTAGAGCAAAACACTGGTCTCCTCGAGAGAAAAACATCGATGTATCATACTTTAAGATCCGACTGTAAATGCCAAAGATATAACGAAAAATGTAAAATGGCGACCCCTACATTCGGCAAAAAAAATTTTTTTTTGAAACCTGCTTGCAATAATACTTCATATTGGAGGGTGTACGGCGCACTTTTTTTTTGCCTGTAAGGTGGTACGTTCTAATGCGCTGTGTATACATATAAAAATCTATAATTTTTTTTTTTAATTTAAAAAATGTTACTCAACAAATAAAAAATATGAACAAATATGTATTAAAAAGGCACGAAAAATGCATTTCAACTCAATATATGAAAAACGTGCAATTTTGACAAAATATGCAACTACAAATCGATGCCATTTTGTTCTAGATTTGATAATTCAGATAAATATTTAATCCATATTAGTTTTCGAATATCGAGAAAAACATGCATTTGCATGAAATTCCTTGCCCTAGTCATTACCATTTCTACACTAGGGTAATAAGTGCGCGTCAAATTAAAACATATTTAGACAGTAATTTTTTAATTCTTTGTAAACTAGTGTTATTATGCGTGAATACGCATATTGTAATTAACAGATAATAAAATTAAGTTTAATACAAATATACACCTGCGTGCACACATTTATATACTCAAAATAATTTGCCAGAGGAAGTGGTCTCAAAAATTGATTCATACACCTAGAAAACAGCCTCAGTTGTGGCCACCGAATTTGTTGTCAATTGAATTCGTGCGGCTACGACAACTATCTTTATATTTAATTATATTTTTAGTCATGAAATCCAATATTGAGTTGTATAATTACATGTTATATTCCACAGAAATAGTATTATATTCCACAAAATTTCATTCAAATAAACAAAAATATTTTTCCGGCATTGAACCAGGACATTTAGGTCCATAAGTTACTTTGTTTCCCATTGCAGCACAACAACTATTTTTCTTTCATATTTGATCTTTAAATGTACACAGAACAAAATTTGTTCATAAATAATATGAACTAGGTTCATTGAGTTCAGTTCTTAATATCTATGAACAAATTCCTACCATTTATGAATTTTTTATTTTATTTGCTATACAAAAAATTTTAAAGAATCAAATCAGTATTAAAAGAAAGAAATATGAGTCAATCAAAATTTTTTTTTAAGACAAATTAAATTTAAAAACTAAGAAGAAGCTGGTCGTGGACTCTGTTGTTATTTCAGAATTACGAAGGTAAAAAATATTTGTTATAAAAAACATCGGAACATTCATTGATGCAATTTTGTTTTTATTTTGTAATTTCATCGTAGCATAAGTGTGGTAAAAATGAAGAATCAAATAAAAACGGTATCTCTGTTACAAAATTTCCACCGAAGTTAGTACATCGTGGTTGTCAAAACTAAGCACTAGTGGACTATTAAATAGGAAACAGCAGTATAGCAAGTTTCTTACAATTAAATTAAAGATATGCGTCAGTAAAATCATTGCATGCGTCAATAAAATTGTTTGCACTTTTGAATATATTTAATGTACATACACTAGTATTATTTATTAATTTAAATCGATTAAAAATATTATATATTAAGCTTAAATTATTTCTTGATTTGTTTAAATCCTTTAGAGATGTGCTTTTAGACGCGATAAAAATTACGCTAAATTTTAAATTCATTTAAAGTAGGACAATTTTCTTAATATACACAAATAAATAAAAAAAAACTTCATGAAAATAGTTTCAAAATAAGTCGGTTCATTATATGTATGAACAAGTTCATACTCCGAATGAAAATATTTTGGAAAAAAGTCATGCTCAATTCATATAGTTAATGAAAGAAATCATTCCATGTATGCATTTTTTTTCTGTATGAATATTTTATTCTAATTGAAAAAAAAAACTTTTTAAAATTCCGGGATTTTAACTCGAAAATTCGGCATACCATTACAGCACAAACACTTATACATTTTAAAGTCTAATTTAAATTTATATATTTTGTCAAGAAGACAAATACACAAGGTGGCACATAAGTAATGTCATAATGTGAATGTGCATTAATTTTTGCAAATGGCATCAAATGTCATTGTGCTTTGACATCTATATTGTAGACACAGAGCTTTGAAGAATTAATTCCTTAATTCAATTTTTCAATTCTGAATTAAAAATTCGATGAATTAATTCACTAAGCACCATATATTGAATGGAATTAATTCATATTTGCTTTCGTTCTTTTTATTTTGTAACGAATTAATTCAATTGCAATAGTTCTTTTTATTAAATCAAATAAATTAATTCACTGGTGAACATGTTCAATTTTATAAATCGAACGGAAAAAAGTGAATTAATTCCTTACTGAATTAAGTCACTACTGAATTCGTTCAATTTCATTTTCGTTCAGTGAATTAAAAAAATAAAATTACGTTCAGTGAATTAAAAAAAATAAAATTACGTTCAGTGAATTAAAAAAAAAATAATAAGTTCCCTGAATTGAAAAAAAATAAAATAATACACAAACATCGACAAGACGCCTATGCACACAATTAGCAGACGTGCTTTGCAAGGAATTTTAGTGAAAGACTTGAAGATTTTCCAATATAAAGTGCAAACTGTTCACCAATTGCTGCCTACTGACCCTCAAACGAGACTAACTTACTCCCATGCTCTATTAAACTTGGTACAAGAAGAGGATGATTTCGTGTCCAAAATCATAATGAGCGACGAAGGTTGATTTCACCCATCCACATGAAATGCGAAATGAGCCATAGCACCCCCTCAAAGTGATTGTTTGGTGTGGCATTTGCAGTGAAAAAGTGAATGACCCTTATTTTTTTGAGCACGCTGATGAAACCACCGTAACCATAACTGGTGAGCGTTACATACACATGTTAAACCAGTTTTTTTCCGCACGTTGCCGAATTGGGTATCGAGAATTGTTGGTTCTAGCAGGAGGGAACAATCGCTGACACAGCTCGAGCAACGATGGAGATTTTGAGACAGCAATTTCCGGGCCGAGTGATCTCCCGTTTTGGATTTCTTTCTTTGGGGCTTTTTGAAATCTCGCGTTTACCACAACAAACCACAAACCTTGAAAGAGTTTAAAGCTAATATTGAAGAAGAAATCGCCAATTTGGAGCCAGATGTTTTGCAAGGAACAATGCAAAATGCCGTAAAACGAGCAGAAATGTGCCCGATATAATTTTTACATCTTAACCCTCTAATGCACAAGGACGCCTAAAGGCGGTCTTCAGATTTTGAATAGTTTTTGGCTAAATAACAATATTTTATTAAACAAGTTGCATTATTTACATACAAAACTTAACTATCTACTTTTTTGCCTTGAAAGTTTTTCTTGTATAAGGAACGATTTTCAAGTGAGAAGCATGCAAAATAAAAATTTAGAAAATTTGAAAAAATTAATTTTTTAAAACAGAAACAAATATTTGAAAAATTGCCAAAAATACATTTACGATCTGGCGTACATTACCGATAATAACAAAGCTAGTGTAAAATCTCTAATTGTAAAATCATTTAAAAACGTTTCTCCAGGACTCACAGGATAATGCCAAGATACGTTTTACAAATATCTCTCTAACTCAAAAACTAGCCAACAGATTTTCTTAAAATTAAACACAGATTACATACTTAGAGGTGGTAGTAATCAGAACTAATTTCGTCAAAATTTATTGATGTTTAGTGCCAAATTCGCCAAATTTCGTAATTTTCAAAGAGCGAAAATCGTCATAACTTCTGAAATAACAACAATTGATCAACAAATTTCGGTACGTAATTTTATTTTATTGATGGTATTATTGACAGCAAAAACCGAATATATTTAACCACTGTGTTTCAAGATACGTCTTCAACCTTTGTTGTGCTATATCGCCTAAATAAAACGATAAATTAAAATTTTAATATTTGTTCCATAGTAGATTTTCAACGCCAAATATATGGTTTAAATATTATTGTAATCAGAAGAAAGAGCATTAGAGGGTTAATGTAATAAATTTTATATCTTCAAATAAAATTTTAGTGAAAACAGAACTAATTTTTTTCATTTCCAAAATGGTAGGCAATTCACATTATGACATTACTTTTGCGCCACCTTGTATAAAATTACGGTTTGCGTTTAACATATTTATATGGGTTTCTAGGGTTTCTTTATGGTTTAATGCTGAGGGTAAAAATCGGCCAAAATTAAATTAATTTACACGCAGAAAGCTAAATGGGTACACATTTTATTAATTCTTATAAAAGTTTTCAAATAAAAAAAAGGTGACAAAGAGGAGATAAGAAGATAAACAAAAAATTTAAAGTAGAATGTTTGTATGTCTGTTTGATCACCTCTGAGAGTAAATTATCATATAGAGACAATCTGACAATAAAATATAAACAATAATACAATTTAATGGAAAATCACTGATGAAGCCTGTCCATAAAAAAAGGCAGAAACTAGATCTAGTCTGATTTGTAAATTAATAAACTTTGAAACTTTATAAGACCCATAAAATATTCATGCATTAGGCCAAAATTATATATTTCTATTTTAATTAATTAATTAAATACAATTTGTCGTCTAGCCGTTTTCATTTATTATTGTTACAAAATATTTTAGAAAAAAATAATTATATAAATTTTAATATTTTTCACAGTGCATGTGATCGATTATATACATCTTTGATGATACAATGTCTCATATTTCATTTCAATAAACACAAACTGTATACTTGTCAATAATAAATATTGTTTTGTGGTTTGTAATAAATATTTACAACATACAAAATAAAAAGAAATCATGTACAATATTATAAATTCATTAAATTATCAAACTTTTCATAAATATTTTCAATAATTCTATTACTTTTGAAAACATCTTATAGAAGAAATCTTAACATTTATGGATATTTTGAGTAAAAAATGATAAAAATTAATCACGTACTTGAAAAAATATGTATGAAACAGAGAAAGAAACTAAATACGAAACAAACTCTCAGCACCTAATAATATTACTTATATAGGTAGTATGAGAAAAAATATTATATACATTAAAAGTTTTTCCATTTACTATACATCTGACATCTTAATGATATATACCAGGGGTGGGTACACATTTATCACCGAGGGCCATTTTGTTGCGTATTTGTGCACTTATAAATGTGTGAAAGCAGCCCAAAGTATAAAGAAAAAGCCCAGGAAAATTTTCTGTTCCAAAGAATCGGTTGTAGAATAGCTACTTTTCTTTTACATCCCCTTCTACTGTCAATTCTAACACCGATTATTTTTGTTTGAAATTGTCCCAAAAGCAACCACTTCTATAGCTCCAAAGTGGAACAGGTTGCCCTAGAATCAGTTCTGGAATAGGTGTGGTTGGCTGCCGATTGTAAAAAATTTTCCAGTGAAGTTTTTAAAATTTAAAGGAAAATTGTTCACAATCGTTTGTAACGATGAGTTTTCTTCCGTTACCTGGAGTAAGCGTGATGGAATAGGGATCGTCACGGATATTTGTTTGATTCAGTGACTGAGAGCAAGTCATAGGCTAAAATATTATGAAACTTATTTATTCATTCACTTACATCTAATTATAAGAACACCTGAGGGAAGCGCGGTTTGCCATTGGTTGCATCTAGTATTGCAGGATGCACGAGGATTCAGGTACTTCGCAGCGTACTCGGGAAGTGGCCTGCGAACGACATGCTTTTTAGGTAAAAACTAATTTTCAGGACCTTCACGGTATATGACAGGATAATCGAAGGATGTGGCAGGAAGTTAACTGCGAGCAGCACGCTTCCTGGACGAAAACTGCATCCAAATGCCTTTGAGTATCCTGCGAAGGTCCTTGTCACGATAATTCCTCACGATAAAAAATGTAAGACCTCATGATAATAAATTATTTTCGTGCATTTTGAACGCTAAAATTATACCTTTAATGAGTAGTATTTGACAACCGTCGCATAAGACAATCGTAATTATATTACGATTATTTCTTAAGCTGATTTACAGGAAGAAAAAGTATAAAACATTTTTATTGAAAAATTTAACAGACGCAAGGGTATCACCAGACTGCCGCTGTTTCGTCTCACCCAAATGCTCGGCAGTAGTTGGTTTATGTGTCAGTTGATCAAAGCATATTAATTGTCTCCATACAAAAAGCTTTTTGTCTATGACATGGCGTTGAATCGAACCGGCAACCCTCTACATACTGTGTAGCATCACCTCTTAATGAGAGACCTCACGGTCGGTTTTTTTACTTTCTTAGAAATTTCTAAAAGACAATAATATTGGAAATGCGTGCCCACTCCCGCTAAACATATGCATTTGAAGTTGAAATTTCTCTTTTTTCACGATTTCGTCAATTATAAATCTGCGATGAAAGGAATATCCATTTTTTGAATTTATACCATTAGTAAAGACCTCATGTTACTTAATTCATAAAAAAAATTTCGCACTTGTGTTTTAATTTTAAGTAAAAATTTACTAAAGCTGAAAAAGATTGATTTTTTTAATACCTAAAAATTAAGGAGTCTGTGGCGAATCTGAAATAAAAAAACTCAGATAAAACCATTGAAATATGTAACACACATATTTTCTAATCAATTTTAACAAAGTTTTGGATAATTTAAGTGCAAATTCCTAAAAAATAACGATTTTAAAATATGTATTTTCAAAAAAGTAATATAAAAGAGCTTTTCATATTTAGTCCCTTTTATTGTTAAACATAAGGGTTTGTTCATTTTGTATATGAAAACCCTACAAAAATATTTATATTTTCAAATATTTTGATTGGTTGAAAATAAATTAACCAATCAGAATGCTCCAAAAATAAACCAAGTCAAAGCATACTGCCACCCAAAATTTTAAATGAAATCGACTTTTACAAAAATATAAATTTTTGTAAATTGGCAATACAATTTGTGTTTCAGATTGAATTTTCGGAAAATGTTGATGCAAAAGTTGAGATTTTTTTAACAAAAAGAATTTAGTGGAATATGCGTTTACATCATATGTTAAGACTTTGCAAATCCGATTAAGGGATTTTACTTGATTTGCAAAATAGGAAAGTAAGTGAAGTTTTAATTTGAATTGCTTTTATATCCTAGATCCTTTATCTAACAACAATAAGTTGGTTCTAAAGCCCAAAGTCTATACTTTTAAACCATATTAAAAATTATTCGTAGTTTAGTCAGGTATATGAATAAATAAGAAATTTTAATGAAAAAACTGAGTTTTTGGTAAAAGTTAAATTTGCGAATATTTCAAAAACTAGAGCTAATTTTTAAATTTGGTGTTCACATTCGTGATACTCATCGTAAAATCTATCGGAATTGATATGTCACATGCCCGATGCATTTTTAGTGTTGTAGTGTTGTATTTAAAATATTTTAATGAAGTATTTTCAATATCAAAAATTAATTAAAATTGAGTCAATTCATTTCAAGTCACAAGAAAGTTTTTATGTGGAAAAGTGTAAATTTAAATGTTGAATAATATTGCAAACTCAGAAAATTTCTTCAAATAACTTTTATTTATGCTAAAAGTGTAATATAAGAAATATATAAGAAAGAAATTTAAAAAAAAGCTTTAAAAGAAAGAAAATATTTTTAATTTAAAAGGTCGGGCTAAGAACAATGCAGGGCCGAATTTGCCCACCGTTGTTATATACAGTTATATGTAGATATTAAGGTGGTTCTTAGTTTGAAGCAAAGTAAGTTTCTAGTGTACTTGTATAATGTTTCATCTGTACTATTGTCGTCTACTAAGCATACAAAAAAAAGAAACTGTTCGTACTTTTTCATTTCTGTTATTAATATTTTTTTACACTTGACCATATCGTGGCTAAGAAACATTATAGTTTTTTATTCGAAAAACACAAAATTTTATTATCAATTCATTGTTTTTTATAAATAATAAATAATTAAACTTTTCCCGTTCTTCTTTACTAAAATTTATTTTGTTTTTGATTGCTTAATTAAAATAAAAACTAATACTGACCTGTCAATGATATTATTAGATTCTAATAATATTGAAATGAAGTCTTTTCACTTGTGATGAAATAATTTTGTAAGTTGCATTGCATACCAAGACACTAGGTAATTGCTTCTCGTTTGTTATATGAAAAATGAAACCAAACACGAAATAAAAAATTCACGAAAAGTCCAAAGTGTGAATTGAAAAAGCGGATAAATACTGAATAGAACGACACTTTAAGAATTAAAATTTAAAACAAAAACAGTAACAACAGAGGATCAAAATAGCATTACTAGAATTTCGTTGATGTTAGTCTAAATCCACTGCAATATTATTCACTTTTTTTGTAGAGCAGAGCAGTGTAATTAATATATGATCTCAAATCGAACGAAAAACATTAAAATTTCTAATACTTTAAAATTAAAGCAAATTATATCGTGAAATGTATCTTGGATAGCATCATTTGACTATTAACTGTTTTCATTTACACTTCTTTTCGTAAGGTGCGAAGAAACTTTCACATTTCGTATTCAAAATTAGAGCAAAATTTTTCCGTTTAACTTTTCATACCACGAAGAAGATGCAGACCACATGCATACTTTTAACACTCATTAAAACCACTATGAAAATGAGATGAGTGTTGTAAAAATAAACAGAAACGAAAAAGGACGAATAGATGTTTTTTTGTTTCGATCATCAAAGAAGGGGAATTTTCCTTTTTTGCTTTTTTGTTTACTTTTTTATTCATATTTACTTATCTTTGCTTATTTCGATTTCCCATTTTTAGCTTTAAGATAGTTTTTTCTTAAGAGTTTTGAGTTTTTTAAAATTTTTTGCTCTAGAATGCTTTTTGTTCATAAAACAAATATTTTTTTACAGTTCGGGATGTTCAAGTGAGAGCTCTGGATTCCGGAAAAAGTCGTAGTTGTTCTTTAAACATTTTTTTTTTCAACGTTTTTATTAGGGATGCCAATCGGGTTGATATTTGAAAATCCCGGGATTCGGGATTTTGTACGATCTCGGGATCCCGGGATTTCCGGAACTACGGGATTTTTCGGGATCCCGGGATTTTACGCGATTTCGGGATTTTTCGGGATTTCGGGATTTAAATTTTCCTTTATTTGTAAAAATTTTTATGTTATGTAACTAATTTTTTTATAGAACAAAGCGTTTTATAATTATTTAATAGTTGTTAATTAATAATGTACATTTTATGAATATTGAAACATCTCAGTCAGAAATTGACAGTGGTTCAAAAAATCAAGTACTTGCATTCCACTGTGTAACCGCGATGTTAAAAATAAATGACTGGCAGAACACTCATTTGGCACGCTTTGCCAGCGTTTGCAAAAATCGTTTTGCCAGTATTTGTTTTGCAAAACATCATGGCAGGGCAAAAAAAAAGATACATATGAACTTTTCTTAAATTTTATTTTGGAAAATATAATTCCAAACCACCTATTTATTGGTTTTGGAAGCGTTTTGCCAAAGTTAAACATTTTGTTTCTCCAGTACTTTTCCGGCGCTTTTTGAACTGCCGATCCTTTTGTCTATTGCCGTTATCATATTGGAAATGGGAAAGCAATTTTTGTCAGTACTTGTACCACCTGTTAAAATACCTTGCCATCGCTTTCCCGTTTGTATTTTTCTGGCTGGGATAATATATGAAGGCCTGTCATTAAGTACACTTGCGCCCAGTATTTTGTAGGCAGATTTTAAAACTGATTCGTTGCGATAACCTTGCCGACTAAATCGTGTAATTACAGCAGCAAAGTTATTTGGTTATCGTTATCAAATGTTTTCATGGAAGAATTCAAACTTACAGTTCCCAGCCAAAACTTACAGTCCCAGTTTCAGAAATCGAATTTCGCTTGGAAGAATAAGTCGGTAAAATAACAAACAAACTTGATTTTTCGCATGTATTACTCAAAAACTTAATATTGTTTACCAAAATTTCAAATTTTTCTGCAAAATCTTTGCATAGTTTACTCGGATAATCTACTTAGTTTATAATTTTACTAATATCTTGGCATCAATTTCTTGTCAATATGAGAAAATTCAAGAAAAAACGTAAGTAATCTAAAATTGCTCACTTTGTTTATTTGCGTTTATATTAATATTAAAAAATAAGAAAATCCCGGGATTTTTGAGAAATAATCCCGGGATTCGGGATTTTGCCAATCCCGAAAATCCTGCGATTTCGGGATTCGGGATTTCCCGTTTGGCATCCCTAGTTCTTATATAAATCAGATTGGAATTTTACAAAATTAATAAACTGCATAAATAAATAAATGCTTGACTTATAAATATTATAACCTTCTTTTTTTCTTATAAACAAATACATACAAATTTTACAGATACATTCATCTATAAGTAAAGTGTTTGGTAATCCCTTTCATATACTTTTTGCATCTATTTTTTTTTGTGATTTTTTGACATAACATGACTTTTTGCCTTGTATTAATCCTAAAAACTACATAAATAGTTCACTTCTCATTCATGTAGTTACACTAAACAAAGTTTTGTTATTAAAATCGTGTTGGTATTTTTTTTCTTTGACTGGTATATGAGTATTGAAAATAAAAAGTCCTTACTGCAAATCACAAATTTGTTTAGTACACATTTATGTGTGGACATTAGGGGCTCCAAAGCTTGTATGGAGGAAAACAAATTTTGAGTTATTGGCCGGGCTACCCCCTGGAAACATTTACTTGGGTGTGAAACTATGTCTCCTAAAAAATTTGGATATTCGGATATCCGGATGACGTGTCGTATCGGCCCTGAAATTTGGAACTCGGATTACAAGGGAAAAATAAGACTTTTTGTACATTTTCTCAGAAACAGTGATATTTTAAAACGAGTAAGAAGGTTAAAGTCGGGCATGCCGACTATACAATACCCTACACCAGTCTGGTGTATTGTTTGGATCCGAAATTCGAATGGGTTAAAATGGGGCTTATGTCAAAATTTTCTATAATGTGAGTCAGCGCACCAAATTTCATTAAAATATCTTAATATTTGCGACCTGCAGTTTGTAACCAAGCCAATTTTGGAGGGACCCTTATATGGGCACTAGTTCTAAACATTTACCGATGTTCACCAAAATCAATATGCTTCGTCCTTGGGCCAACATAGGTCTATGTACAAAATTTCATCAAAATATCTTAATATTTGCGACCTGCAGCGTATAAACAGTATAATTTTGGTAGGACCCTTATATGGGCACTAGGTCTAAACATAGACCGATGTTCACCAAAATCAATAGGCTGCGTTATTGGGCCAATGTAGATCTGTGTACCAAATTTCATTAAAATATCTTAATATTTACGACCTGCAGCGTATAAACAGTATAATTTTGGTAGGACCCTTATATGGGCACTAGGTCTAAACATGGACCGATGTTCACCAAAATCAACAGGCTGCATTATTGGGCTAACATAGGTCTGCGTACCAAATTTCGTCAAAATATCTTAATATTTACGACCTGCAGCGTATAAACAACATAATTTTGGTAGGACCCTTATATGGGCACTAGGTCTAAACATGGACCGATGTTCACCAAAATCAAACTTGTTCGTCCTTGGGCCAACATAGGTCTGCGTACCAAATTTCATCAAAATATCTTAATAGTTGCGACCTGTAGAGTGCGCAAAAAATTGCATGGACAGACAGACGGACGGACGGACAGACGGACATCGTTAAATCGAAATAAAAAAAAATTCTGAGCCGATCGGTATACTGTAAGGTGGGTCTACGACCAATATTTTTTGGTGTTACAAACATCAGCACAAACTTATAATACCCTGACCACATAGTGGTGTAGGGTTTAATGACCACATAGTAGTGTAGGGTTTAATAATACCGTGACCACATAGTGGTGTAGGGTATAACTAAATAGAATTAGACGTGAATTCTCTTTGTAAAAACACAATAAAAATTTAAATCAGTTAAAAACGAGTAAAAAGGTTAAAGTCGGGCATGCCGACTATACAATACCCTACACCAGTCTGGTGTATTGTTTGGATCCGAAATTCGAATGGGTTAAAATGGGGCTTATGTCAAAATTTTCTATAATGTGAGTCAGCGCACCAAATTTCATTAAAATATCTTAATATTTGCGACCTGCAGTTTGTAACCAAGCCAATTTTGGGGGGACCCTTATATGGGCACTAGTTCTAAACATTTACCGATGTTCACCAAAATCAATATGCTTCGTCCTTGGGCCAACATAGGTCTATGTACAAAATTTCATCAAAATATCTTAATATTTGCGACCTGCAGCGTATAAACAGTATAATTTTGGTAGGACCCTTATATGGGCACTAGGTCTAAACATAGACCGATGTTCACCAAAATCAATAGGCTGCGTTATTGGGCCAATGTAGATCTGTGTACCAAATTTCATTTAAATATCTTAATATTTACGACCTGCAGCGTATAAACAGTATAATTTTGGTAGGACCCTTATATGGGCACTAGGTCTAAACATGGACCGATGTTCACCAAAATCAACAGGCTGCATTATTGGGCTAACATAGGTCTGCGTACCAAATTTCGTCAAAATATCTTAATATTTACGACCTGCAGCGTATAAACAACATAATTTTGGTAGGACCCTTATATGGGCACTAGGTCTAAACATGGACCGATGTTCACCAAAATCAAACTTGTTCGTTCTTGGGCCAACATAGGTCTGCGTACCAAATTTCATCAAAATATCTTAATAGTTGCGACCTGTAGAGTGCGCAAAAAATTGCATGGACAGACGGACGGACGGACGGACAGACGGACATCGTTAAATCGAAATAAAAAAAAATTCTGAGCCGATCGGTATACTGTAAGGTGGGTCTACGACCAATATTTTTTGGTGTTACAAACATCAGCACAAACTTATAATACCCTGACCACATAGTGGTGTAGGGTATAAACAGGCGAGTTATTAAAATTTCCCCAGGAAACTGATGTGTCGCAGACATCTGAATCAAGAAATTTGGGTCCAAATTTTAAAATTCATTGAACTATCTACTACAGACCGTTTTAAATTAGCGCCAATTTTTTAGCACTGTTTTCAAATCTACAATTTTGAATTTTTTTAAAGAAATTTTAAAAAATCAACGATTGGACTTTAAGGTCCAAATTACTTTTTCATTTGGCTAGGGCAGAGATTCTATTTCCGCGGATTTCGAGAAAACAGCGATTTTTGGAACTTACTTTGATTTTAGGAAAGTTTTTTTTGTTCTTTTAATTCCACAAGATTTTGGCCGGAATATAACAACACAAATCAAATGCTTCAATCCTGAAAATTAAGGCAAAATAGTAATACCTTAAATTGTCCCTATTTAAGGTCAAAAGTAAAATTTTAGGAGATTTTGTTTTTTTTTTAACATATTAATATAACAAAAATTTCTGGGCGGATATTAGTGAAAATTCTTGACAGGCACTTAGCCAGGAATTTCTTTCTGGGGGTGTTTTTTAAAAATTTTTTGGTTAGTTTTTCACGTATTTTTTATTTTTTTTTTGTTGTATAATAAGGAAAACTATGTACACAGTAAAAAAAATTAATGAGGGGTATATGGTTGATCTTTTATTTGGTGAATACATAAAAAAATTTGTTGTGTAAAGTTCAGTAAAATGAGAGTAAGCAGAAAATCCTCTCTCTAAATGACAAAATTGCGCAAAAGTGCGGAAACGCACAAAATCACTTTTCTAGCCCAAAACTTAGTTAAAACAAAAAATTAAAATGCATACAGTTTTAGGCTGAAAAATCGTACAGATGCACATAGTTTTTGCATTTAAAAGTTTTTTAAACTTTGTTCAGTTAACTTTTATATATAAAAGTTGTATTTTGCGTATTTCTTTGCTTAATTAAAATTTAAAATTTTTTCACAATGGTATTATTTGTTTATCATTATACCAGCTGTCCCTTTTGCAATTTTCCAAAGTTAATAGTAAAAAGAGAAACACAAATACACCATTTTGAGCGCTCTCATTTGCCCAATTTTCGAGTACGGGAACCCTTTTTGGTAAGAATGGTTTCCGCGGTAACATAAAGCAACAGACCTTTTATGTGATAATTCAGCAGAAATATTTATTTATTAATTACCTGATACTGATAAAGAAAGAAAGAAAGAAAATTTCAATATAAAAATGTTTTTTATAAAATAGTCAGAGGCACAAAAGTTTATAAAAGTATCTCCGAGAGCGCAAACAGGTAAATGTTTTTGAAACTTTTTAAATATTACAATTAAGAATCTCTTATAACCATAAAAGAAGATTTAATTTTTATTGCATTTTCTATGTTCTAAACTAAATTATATATTTCAAGTGTAATTTAATTTCTAGATGATTTAAATTTTCAACAATTTTATTTTTTTTTTTGTCAATATTTGAAATTGTATGCCATCCGTTTTCGATATGGAGTAGGTATGTTGTTTTACCCATTTTTTGCCAAGCATCGACTCCATGGGATTTTCAGGTTCCAATGCTAAATGAAAGTAAAATTCCAGAGGAGTTTGCAAAGTTAGCTCGGTTTTTTAGTTTATGGCCACTTGATTTTTAGAATTAGGAACTCTCTCGCGTTCACGAATAAGTTAAATTTCAACTGTTCCTTTCTGATCGTTTATTTTATCCGGAATTATCAAACAAACCATTGCCATAATGGTATGGTTGTGAGTTATTTGCTAAATGTGATGCAACTAGTAAAGGGAAATTGAACGTTGCATTTAACAACATAATCCGATACGTGTATGGACTTAAGAGGCGTTCTAGTGTATCATTTTTAATTGTTTTTTGTATTTTATATAAAAATTTATTTATTAAGTTATCAAGTTCCATACTGCAAAATAAGACTTTTAGTCTTGTGTATGGAACAATTCTACAAAATAAATAAATAAAATAAATAAATAAAATAATATAATCTTATACTGATAGAAAAATAGCAAACAACAAAGTACTCAAAATTTGTTAAAAGGGACCCTGCAAAGAAAGCTTTTGAAATTATTAAATCCTTTTTGCTAAATATTAATGAGATAAGAACAGCAAAAATGGAACTGTTAAGTGCACGAAATTTTAGTAATATTTGAGCTAAATTTTGTTTAAGCGAATTGCAAATTTACCTTGCTAATACCAGCAAAGAAATGTTGATCAATATTAGTAGAAATTGTTATATATTCAAAAGTTGATTTTTCTTTAAATTTAATTGAGTTGAATACAAATAACGGTCTGTCCTGCTAGAAGAAACAGAAATATTTGCTAGAAAATAGTATACTGCTTTCTGTAGTGTATATTTTTATTAGTATTAAGAAATTAAAAAAAAAAATAAAAACTTAAAATTGTTTGTGATGTTTTAGTCGACTAATATCCAGGAAAACTTTTGCCGATCTTAGCAGTGTAAATTGTCATATAGCTGAAATTTTGTAAATTTAACAGATTTTTACTTATTTTAGCAAATCGATTATGAATTGCAGTTTACGACAATTTTTCTAAAATTTATTTAAAATCAGTAGACATATATTGCTAAAATTAGCAAAAAAAAAAAAATACCGCCGGACTCAAAACAGTTAAATTTCCCATAATGACAGCAAAATGTTCAGTAGCCATTACCGAATTTTTTGGTTGACTGTAATAGCTTATGCCTGCAAGTAGGAAACCTGTAATTTTTAAGGAACACCAAAGGTTAATTCATCAGTTTTATGTTTAAATTTTAACAAATATGACGAAAACTATTAGAAGTAACAATACAAGATAGCCACTTATCAATTAAAAGGTACGATAAAAATTTCAGTTTCCTTACGCACATTTTATAAAGTTTTTTTTTTCAGGAAATTGCATTCTCTTTATTTTCTAACCTCTTTGATTATGCCTAGCATACATAACTATTAAAGATTTTTACAAAAACGCCTTTAACAAAAACTTTTTTTGGAAAACAGTTTTCTCAATTCGATTTCGATTGCATTTTATTTACGAAAACTTCAGAAGCTTGGCCACCTGCTATTTGATTTCAACTAGAAATAAATATTTTTATTAAATTTTTTGAAAAACATTGTTTTTTTCGACGTATTTTGTTAAAACTTAAATTAAATTTAAATTTGTCAAATCATTTCAGTGGGGCTCGAGCCCCCAAGCCCACCACCTAGCTACGGGCCTGCTTCTGGATATTATTTTTCTCGATCTAGACTTAATATTCTTAATTTAATTTTATAAAATTAATCCTTAGTTTTACACTCAAATAAATATTTCCAGGTGTTGGGAGAACCCTAATGGACATATAAAAATATGGATAAGTTTATTATCTGTAAAAAATATTGCCACTTTTAATTCAACGAACATTGTGAACAAGATCCATTACTTTTAAAATCTAATAGGGTAAAATACTGAAATATGTTACTGTAAATTTCGAAATATTGGCCTTTTTGTGATATACGATATGCAAAAAAGGAAAATGTAAAAATTGAGTGTCTAAAAAAAATATAAAAATTACATTTCTTAATAAAAAATATTTAAACCAACATAAATGTTATTATAGACAAATGCTGTGTACATTGGTACTTTGGACTTTTTCTGACATTGTTGTTGTTTTATTGTAAAGAACACGAATAAAAATTTAACCAACTTTTAAAATTTTGGAAAATTGAGATCTATTATTTAGAATATTTAAGTGGAATATGGAAAATGATAGAAATTTCACTATACCTACAGATCATATTGCAATTTTAGTGTAACAGATAACTCTAAGTAGAAAACGGAAATAGTTGTTTTTATTCCATCTGAGATGTTCTTCGTTTGGTTTTTCTACATTTTTCTAAATGAATAAAAAATCATAATTTTTATATATAATTATGGAGAAAATACAGAAAAAGTTATTAGACACTAGCCGAATTGGTCGAATCTGGTCAGCTGCGACCTTTATCAACAGTCTAACTTCTTAAAGTATATATATATATAAATGGAATATAACAAGATATCATTTATTTGTGTATTTGTAATTTCCATAATCTTAGTCAGTTATCAGCTGATATTGAGAGAGATAGTATGTTTGCAAGTAGAAAACTCAGACCGAGTCGTTAATATATGTTTGCAAAAATCGTGGACCCTGTTACTTCATATTCCACTAAATACAATTTAAGATTTATTGTTATTTCAAGGATTTTGTATAGATACAAAAACTTAAATCTACATTATAACCTAGAGAGAACCCCATATAGACAATCTGATTATTAGGGCAAAGAATTTAGTGCACTTAAAAATCGAAAATATGCGCCTAAAAAAGTTTTTAAAAAAACAAAAAAAAAACGAGTAAAAAGGTTAAAGTCGGGCATGCAGACTATACAATACCCTACACTCAGGGAATTATGTAGGTAAAATCGACTGCAAATTACAGTTAAAATAACTGCATTTGCACTTAAAAAGTGTAGACTTCATTTGCAGTTAAATTAACTGAATATGAAGTTATTTTTAACTGTTAAAAATCAACTGACAAATGTAGTAAAAACAACTACAAATGCAATTGAAACAACATACATGCAAATTATTGTAAAACTGTACAAACTACTGCAAATGTAGTTAAAAAACATACATAAATAAAAATTATTTTAAAAATTATTAATTTAATAAAAAACAAATTTATGTATACACTCCTAACTTAATTTATTCTATAATAAATTTAAAATTGAGAAATGAAAATTTACACTTAATGTCACTTCTATTTTTCACTATTAAGATATTGTTGTAGATGTCCGTCTGTGAGGGATGAAATATGGTGTTGTTTGGCTTCCTTTTTTTTCTTCAGGTAGAAAGATATGAGAATATAAAAGAACGGAAAGGAAATAAATACAATATTTTTTAACATTCCGGTAAATAAATGTATATTTTATATGATAAAACTTACCTTATTATTTTAATAATTTAATAAAAAAAATATAACCTTTTCCGTATTACGCGTCCTCACTCTTTGGGGTTGTTTTATGACTAAGACAAGAGCAAACATGTTCTACTCATATTCTTTCACTAGAAATTTCTAAACAAGCGCTTCATACACATGCTCCTGTTTGCTTCGTGTGTATGCACACACACTTGAAAATATAAGTATTTGTAAAAACAATTCAAAATAACTGCATAAAATAAATGTTACTACAATGTGGTAGTTTTTGTAGTTAGTTTGAAAAAATAACTGTCAAAAACATTGAAAAATATTGCTCTAAGTAAATTAACTACAATTGTAGTTAAAATAACTACAACCGCATTACTACACAAATACCTGTAATGTAGTAACTGCAGAACTTTTCTGAGTGTACACCAGTCTGGTTAAAAGCCAACTAATGTTTGGATCCGAAATTCGAATGGGTTAAAATGGGACTTGTGTCAAAATTTTATATAATGTGAGTCAGCGAACCAAATTTCATTAAAATATCTTAATATTTGCGACCTGCAGTTTGTAACCAAGCCAATTTTGAGGGACACTTATATGGGCACTAGGTCTAAACATGGACCAGTGTTAACCAAAATCAATAGGCTTCGTCCTTAGGCTGATATAAATCGGTGTACCAAATTTCATCAAAATATCTTAATATTTGCGACCTGCAGCGTATAAACAATATAATTTTGGGGGGACTCTTATATGGGCACTAGGTCTAAACATGGACCGATGTTCACCAAAATCAATGGGCTTCGTCCTTGGGCTTACCAAATTTCATCAAAATATCTTAATATTTGCGACCTGCAGCGTATAAATAATATAATTTTGGTAGGACCCATATATGGGCACTAGGTCTAAACATGGACCGATTTTAACCAAAATTAATAGGCTTCGTTCTTGGGCCTACATAACTTTCATCAAAATATCTTAATATTTGCGACCTGTAGAGTGCGCACAAGAATGCATGGACATACAGACGGACGGACGGACGGACAGACGGCATCGCTAAATCGAAATAAAAAAAAAATGCTGAGTCGATCGGTATACTATAAGGTGGGTCTTGGACCAATATTTTGTGGTGTTACAAACATCAGCACAAACTTATAATACCCTGACCACATAGTGGTGTAGGGTATAAAAAATATGTTACTATATTACTTTCCTTAATAAAAATGTGTGTTTAAAAACAAAAAACAATGTATTTAAAAAAAAGTGCGCGTAGACAAAAGAGTGTTAAAAAAAAGTGGCCGTGGACAAATTTTCTTTCCCAAAAATGTTTCCACAAAAAAGTGTTTCCACAAAAAAAAAAGTTTACACAAAAAAAAGTGTTTCCAAAAAAAGTGTTTCCACAAAAAAAACGTATTTCCACAAAAAAAAAAAAAAAAATAGCCACAAAAAAACTGTATTGCCACAAAAAAAAAGTTTCCACAAAAAAAAAAGTGTTTCCACAAAAAAAAAAGTGTTTCCACAAAATAAAGTGTTTCCAAAAAAAAGTGTTTCTACAAAAAAGAGTGTTTCCACAAAAAAAAAAAAAAAGTTTCCACAAAAAAAGTGTTTCCACAAAAAAAAGTTTTCCAGAAATACAAAAAAAGTTTCCACAAAAAAAAAAAAAACTAAATTTCCAAAAAAAAAAAAAAAATGTTTCCACAAAAAAAATAGTTTCCACAAAAAAAAGGTGTTTCCACAAAAAAAAGTATTTGCACAAAACAAATGTTTGCACAAAAAAAAAGTTTGCACAAAAACATAAAAAAGGCCACAGCAAAAAAAAATTTGTCCACAAAAAAAGTGTTTCAACCAAAAAAAAAAAAGTTTCCACAAAAAAAATAAAAATGTTTCCAAAAAAAAAAAATTTACACAAAAAAAAAAAATATTTCCCAAAAAAAAAAAAAGTTTCCACAAAAAAAGGGTTAAAAAAATTCCACAAAAAAAAGCGTTTCTAAAAAAAAAAACTTTTTCCACAAAAAAAAAATATTTCACAAAAAAAAAATTTCCACAAAAAAAAAAATTTATACAAAAAAAAAGTTTCAACAAAAAAAAAGAAGTGTTTCCAAAAAAAAAAACTATTTCCACAAAAAATATATTTCACAAAAAAAAAAGTGTTTTCACAAAAAAAAATTGATTTGAGATAAATGAAAAAGATTGATTAGGTTAATGCTATAATTGCTGCCTGGTTGTCATAGTAACGCCAAGGCCTGGTTGTCACAGCAACACGAAAATTTTTTATGTAGGGACGCCATATCTCCGGAACCACTGGGCCACTTTCATGCAAACTTCACATAAACCATCTACAGACCATCCTCAACGTACCCCGAAATTTTGGTTGAAATCGGTTGACATAAATCCGTTGAAAAATAAAAATTTGTATATCGATCACACATTTTATATGGGAAAAACACACCATCACAAAAGTGTGCGTATAACGCGTATGCGTAGACATTTTCCATCATTTTTTTTAAGAACCATCAGTAAAAGTAGACCTTTCCAACACATGTATTGGTTTGTAAATCGGTTGAGTGGTTCTCGAGTTATAAAATGACGAACATATACCAACTTATTTTTATATATATAGATATTTTTTTAACACTGCTAAGGATATATGTAACCACCTATTTGATACTTGTACGCAGGAGTTCAGTTATGTTTTATCTAATAAATATAACATGTCGAGCTATCGACTGGAAATCTGAAGGCCCAGGTTCGATTTCTGACATGAGAACATTTTATTTAAAAAAAATTTACAATAAATTTTTTTTTATAAAACTTATATTATAGGCAGCGACATATTTTTGATTTTTCGTATGCTGGTGTGTAAGCATAGCTCATTATTTTACGCCGCATTGCCATGTTTCTCACCAAAGTGAAAAATCATTTGAAAACCGGTCTACCGACTTTTCATTTAAATCAAAAGAACTTTTCATTTATTTTTAAATGTTAATAAATAAAATACAAAATCCTTAAAAATAATAATTTTTCATTTATTTCGTTTTTTTAAATTTCAAAAAATTTTGGAGTTAAAATCCGTATGAATAAACGATATTTCGTGTATTTCGTTTTTTAACTGACCTAGAAATCGAAAAGGAATTCTTTTTTTAACAAAACATTTTAAATGAAAATATTAACTGTAACAGAAAATCCGTATTTGTAATTTATTTTTTAAATAAACGACAATAACAGTTAAAAAAATATTTCTTTGTATTTTAACTGTATAAATCATTTAAAAATAAATGTACGGATAACTTCTTAAATAAACTATAGTCAGTTACTGTGATAATATTTTCAGTGCATTTTTTGTAATTTTTATGGCTAAGTCGCGCCCTCTAGTGGTGATATAAATAATTCAAATTGAAACCTTGACGCTCTATACGCACTTAAACCGTTAATATTTTTTTCAAATGTTAAATTTTTATATTTTAATACAATAATACGAATTTCTGTGAACAAATTGCAAGAAATTTTAATTACTTTTTTTGCAATATTTTCAATAACTTTTTAAAGGAATTGACATTTTTAGACGTTTTTTAAAAAAATGTCATTTGACAACACTAGTTACTCAGATTTGTATGCTTCTTTCTTTATCGAAGTCAATATATGACTTTTACTACGCCTAGGGTTTTTAATTTCCCGACATTTTCGAGCTCCCGGGAATCGGGAATTTTTTTATAACTTTCCCGGGATTTCCCGGGAATACTAAAGTAATTTTTTACTCATATTTTAACAGTAAATACTACTTTTTGCTCGAAAAACATAATATGTTCCACTTTGACGAAAACTGATAATGCAGAAATGTGTTTTTTGCATTTAATTTCAATGAAAAAATTGTAAATTATATGATTTCGAAAAAATTTTGAAAAACGCTCATTGGGATAAAACGACCTAAAAATAATTGATTTTTTCCAGCAAAAATATCCTTAAGGGGTAAATACTGTAACAGCAGCAATTTTAAAAGCATACTTGACCGGTTTTCAAAAATTTAATTAACAATATTTTTTTAATTTTATTCTTTTATTGCAGTATTTTCAAAAATGATTAGTTTTGAATTTCGCCAACCAAAACCGACAGGGTTATTGGCCTTTTTTAAAAAAGGCAAAATCGGCTGCCACTGTGCACCCTTCATTAATTATCGGAAAATAAAAATATAAAGTCATTCTTAATGCCAGATAAATTCTCTAGTCCTTATCGGGGCCTGATTTTTATTAAAAAAAATTTTTTTTTAACAAAGTTGCCACACAAATTTAAGAATTACAAAAAAATGCAAGAACAAAGACCTATACTTGGGGATATTACATTTAAATGACTAAAATTCAAAAAAAAGAATATCCACGATAAGGACTAGAGTTTTTTGTTGCCTACGAAAGAAAAAAAACCGCGTTCAAATCGGTTTACCCGCTTTGGCTGTACAGTGGCAGCCGATTTTAAACTCATGGTTGTGGGCAAACGCGTTTAAAGTTTAAAATTAACAAAACAGAAAAATTTCATAAAAACCGTGTATTAATAAAATTTAGATCTCCTAGTTTAACCGATTGGGACGAATTGGTTGAAGGATATGACGTGCTTTCGCCCATCATTAAGGAATTGTCACTGGCTAAACTAAACTAAACTAAATTTCTTTCCATAGGCGATACTCTTCTCATGGACATCGTTGGAGATCTCCTTTAAAAAGGTAAAATACATAAAGATTTTTCAAGATATGTTTATTTTTTGGCTTTTTGCGGATATTCAAGCTAATGTACATGGTTGTTTTAGTGTTTTTTGAATTCCCGGGAATTATAGGGAAAATTCCCGGGAATCGGGAAATGAAAAATAGGCAAAATTCCCATGAATTTCGTCCCGGGAATTCCCGGGTTAAAAACCCTAACTACGCCGCTTTGAAAAAAGTCAAAAATAGTTATTTTAAATCACTATGTGGCAGCCCTGGAACTCAATTTTTTGTAATTTTTGTATCACATGCTTACTATAATATAGCCATCCTTAAAGTAGATGTAACTTTATTCATACGGATTTTAACTCCAAAATTTTTTAAATTTAAAAAAACGAAATAAATGAAAAATTATTATTTTTAAGGATTTTGTATTTTATTTATTAACATTTAAAAATAAATGAAAAGTTCTTTTGATTTAAATGAAAAGTCGGTAGACGAGTTTTCAAATGATATTTCATTTATTTTAAATTACATGTTCAGTTAATTTAAACTACAAACTATTTTGAGCGTGCTTACTACGAAACCGGCCTTTCCTTTTACCAAGTTTTGTCAAAAAATTCCCACGGAATCCATGATTGGTATGAAATGGCTTAAGTTAAGCAGTTTTCTTTTACTATATGGAATTTTATGTATTAAAAAATTATTTTCACTTTTGCAAACTATATCAGTTATCATATAATTACTGCTTTATATTACTCGAATATTTTCATAAATATTGTATTGAAACATTGTTTTGTCAATTACAAATATTAAATGCCATTTTTATTTTAATTGCTTAAAATTAAAAATTCAAGCAAAAAAATTAAAAAAAAACATTTATTGGTAAATCTAATTGTCATATCAAATGTTTATTCCCATATTCATTTGGGCATATTTTCCAATACTATTTCATATCAGGCTACATTTCACTTCTAATTTGTTTAAATAACCGCTCGGCAAAAAAGTTCATTTATTACTAAATTTGATTTGACTTTAGGCATATTTTATACATTTAGTTTTGGTTTATTTATTTGAATTTTTTCCAATAGTTATTATGCTATGTTATACCGAATAATGATAGTAACTACCGCAAAATGTTGAAATATTTTATAAGCAATTTTTTTTGCTGCTGTTGTTGTTTGTCAATATTGCAATCTAACGGACTATGTATGTACGAATAACGTATGAGGTATTCTCTATCAACCGGGCCACCATTTTCTCCAAAATTGGTGTGGGCTTAAATTTAATTGAACGTGGTCAACTGCAATAATGATTAATGAATTAATTTAGTGGTAACATTTTTTTTTTTTTTGAACAAATCAGGTGAATTAACTCACTGCTACGAAAAATTTCAATAAACCCTGTATTTATTAAGAAACAACAAATATTTTCTTTAAGTAATGTAAATTGAACCGTTTATGATTTAAAATCTTAATAACAAGGTATAGTTTACGTTTTTTTTTACTTCCTTTTTTCATATATGTACATACGTTAAAATAATCACAATATAGCCATTTGGCAAAAAACAATATTTTTCAGTACAAATAACTTAAAAAAATAAATTTTTTTTTGGTATTTTTCTCGAAATGTACACGCCTTTACACACAAAAAATTATACAAGAAAAAATGTAACAAACGCGTTTGTTTGATATAAAAGTTAAATTCAATAAACCTTCGAATTTGATTCAAACGTTGTACATTATGTTTATCACTATTGCAACTTTTAAAAATAACAATCAACAAAATGCATTTGATAAAAAATAATTGAATAACTTTTCATTTTCAATAAACATAATACTTGAATCAAAGTAAAAATCACATTTTTTAATTTTGGCCGTTATTTGGATATTTTTCAAGGCATGCTATGTTTTGTTTTTCTTTTTGTTAATTTGTCTATTACTTTTGAAGTTTCATATTTTAGTTGCTCTTTGGACTTTGATGCGGTTGCACATATGTGTAAACCGGAAAAGTTTAATGAAATTATAAAGTTATTTAGTAATATGAAAGATTAATGCGTAAATTCATAAATGCTTTGTAAAGTTATAGGAGGCCTACAAAACAAATTTTTCATACAAAATTTGTTTCATAAGGCTTCCATAATTTTATAAAGCATTTATGAATTTACACATTAGAATTTTATTTCACCTTTTATAATTTTTGTTGTTTTTTTATTTTTCAATAAATATATTTAAATTAAATTAAACATGGTTTTTATTAAAAAAAATTATTAAAACTTTTTATTAAATCAACACATTCTTTCATTAAAAAATCAGAAAAATTCAATAATTGTGTTTTATCAAATCAACAACGTTCTCTGTTGAAAATAATTTCAATAATATGCTTACAATTTGCGTTATCTACAAAAATCGTCATCACAGGAAACTCAATAATTTTATTTACTGAATTCGTGGTTTTCATATTCAAATATGACAATAATTTTTTTGTGTGTAGAAATCACATATTAAAAAATTTTTAAAAATGAAGAGATCATGCATTTAAGGGTTAACACCGCAGTTATCCAGTGGTATACCAGTGCTTGATTTTTTGTACCACTGTTCTGAGTGGGTGAGCGCATAAGAAGTTTTAGGCTACTTTGGCATCTTGTTTCATACAGTGGGTTCAAAAACTTAAATCTTTAAATATCCATCCAATTTAGGCTTAACAACATAGAGTTTTATTATAGTAAAATTTTTTTCTGAATTTTATTATATTGGATGAATTTTTTGTCATTGGCAATCCCAACTAAAATTAGTAACAGCACATATTTGTAGAATATTTTAATCTTTAAAAATACAGTTTTAAGGGATTTTAATGAATTACTTGCAAAAAGTTGTTAAATGACCCATAAAAAAGTTTCACTAATTTGGGATTTAATATGGCGTATTACTTTCTTTTTTAATTATCAGATTCATTGACTATTCACGCACCGAACTTAAGGATTAGTTATATTTTTAAGTTCTTATGCATAATAATTTGTAAATCTTATAACCCGTATATAAAATCAATTTTGTGTGAAAAGTTTGTTTTTTAAGAAATTTATAAACTTAAAAATTGATTATGCATATGACTCTTAAAATTTAAAACAGCGATTTAATAAGAAACCCTGCAGATGGATTTATATATTATCAATTAAAGTGGAATGAATAGAATTACTTTTTAACAGATTTTTTAAGTTTAAATTTTGTGGGATATCTGTGATACAAATCTACATAAAACATAATGCAACAAAACATGCATCTTATGTCAATAAACACTACGTATTTTTTAGGGTGTAGTAAAAAATAAAAAAAGAAATTCAAAAGCTTTCTTGGATATTCTTTTATTTAGAAAGAAAAGTGGTTCGATTTTGGTTATCTCAACCTTTATATATACCAGCACCCCGTTTCTGTACCCAGTGTAGAAAATCATTACCAGATATGTTGTTATGTAACTACATACTTGGTAATGGTAACTAGTTACTTTTGTTATTACATTTCTTATTACCTTTATATGGCGATGTCGCGAAAAATAATGAGTTGTCGTTACACACCAGCATACGAAAAATCTAAAAATATATTGTTACCTATGTGCTTACCAGTATTGATAAAAATAATGAGTCTAAAATTAGATTTTCAAAAAAATAAATTATATAAAAAAAAATATTTTTTTTATTGTAATTAAAAAAAAATATTTTTTTTATTGTATTTTTTTTTTAATAAAATTTTCTGGTGCGGGAATCGAACCTAGGTCTACAGATTGCCAGTCAACAGCTCTACCATCTGAGCTATATCGACATGTAATATTTAATAGATAAAAACATAATTGACCTGCTGCACACAAGTAAGCTTACTCTCCAACATACAAAAAATCAAAAAATATGTAAGGATATATGTACCTTACCAGTGTTTAAAAAATATTGAGTCTAAAAATAGATTTCAAAAAAATCTAGAAAATTTATTTCTATTTGAAATAATGATAAAAGTAAGTCATTATCAGTAATTCATTATTATATGTTTTAAAATAATGCAGAAGGTAAGTGGGTGTCATTACTGGTAGTCCAAAAAATAATGATATGTCATTACCGTTTCTACACTGGGTATTTCTCGCATCGAAAAAGTTTGCGGAAAAAACATGTGACATGCAACCCTGCTCTGCTTTATATAGGGTGAGTCGCAGACAATAAAATATATATGAAACCAAATCCGCATAGTAAGTTATTTCTAATTAAATTAGGTGTTTTACAAAACAACACGTGTCAACAGTTTTTAAAGTTACATTATCTGAACATTACAACAAAAACTGCAGTCCATTTTATCACGTCTTTAATTAGCCTGTATAATGCAGGGTGACCATGCATTTCTCGATGCGAAAACTTCTCGCATTAGATACTGAAACGGGGTACAGGGGATGATTCGAGGAAGAATCGAATTTCTCGATAATAAATTTAATAAATATTTTAAATATGGACCAGTAGAAAAATTTAAGCTTTTGGCAACATTCGATTTGAATATACTCTAATATATACTATTTAATGGAGTAGAAGGTATATAAAAAATTTTAAATACCAACAAATTTGTTTGCCATCTTGGAGCAGAATAATTGGAGTTTTGGAAACGTCACCCACCATTAAAAAATAAATACTTTTTTCGTCCGGCACAGTAATTTTGGAGGTAAAGGTTGGCCTGGTTGACAAAAACTGTCTCATATATGAAGTCCATATATAACACCAACATAATATCTTGGTAAATAAATTTAAATGTACTCGATAATAACATTAATAACTGAGTTGAATAGTATGTTTGAGAGTGAGTCCGTGCATAGTGAATTATATAATTTTTCCTATGATTATAAAAACTGATTGCAGAAGTTCATCGATATAAGGGTTAAAATTATTGTAAATTTATATTTTTGCACATTCGAATACTTATTATTTTGGTGATTCGACAGTGAGTGAATATTTTTTTTATTACCTATATGATTCTATATGGGCATACACAATTATAGACTTTCTTGTACAGTGCAATATATGATTATACATGATGTCATATATGACCAATTACACAGTACAACAAAATAAGAAAAATTTGATGCCTCGGGATTGCGACACATCATTTCTAATAGACTTTGGGACGCAGATCACGAATATGGCACTAGAATTTTCATGTTAGCTATAGTTTAAGAAATATTTGCAAAACCGTATTTGCAGAAAAATTCAATTTTGTAATGTAAAATTTTAATAGGATGAAACATGCCCTTTAATTTGATATTTCGCACGTTTTGACAGCTGCGATAATATTCTCTGTATATGCATTTGAAGTTGAAATTTCTCTATTTTCACGATTTCGTTAATAATTAATCTGCGATGAAAGGAATATCCATTTTTTTAATTTATACCATTAGTAAACATAATTTTTTTAATACCTATAAATTAAGGAGTCTGTGACAAATCTGAAATTATAAAACTCAGATAAAGACATTGAAATATGTAGCACACATATTTTCTAATCAATTTCAACAAAGTTTTGGATAATTTAAGTGCAAATTCCTAAAAAAATAACGATTTTAAAATATGTATGTTCAAAAAAGTACTGTAACACAGCATTCTAAATTTAGTCCGTTTGATTGTTAAACATACGGTTTTGTTCATTTTTTTTTTGAAAACCCTACAAAAATATTTATATTTTCAAACATTTTGATTGGTTGAAAATAAATTAACCAATCAGAATGCTCCAAAAATAAACCAAGTCAAAGCATACTGTCACCCAAAATTTTAATTGAAATCGACTTTAATAAAAATATACATTTTTGTAAAAGGCCGATAAAATTTGTGTTTCAGGTTGAATTTTCGGAAAATGTTGATGCAAAAGTTGTGATTTTTTTGACAAAAAGAATTCAGTGGAATATGAGTTTACGTCATATGTGTTAAGACTTTGCAAATCCGATTAAGGGATTTTATTTGCTTTGCAAAATAGGAAAGTAAGTGAAATTTTCATTTGAATTGCAATTATATCCTAGATCCTTCATCTAATCCAAATAAGTTGGTATGGTTCTAAAAGCCCAAAGTCTATACTTTTAAACCATATTAAAAATTATCCGTAGTTTAGTCAGGTATATGAATAAATAAGTAATTTTAACGAAAAAACTGACTTTTTGCTAAAAGTTAAATTTGCGAATATTTCAAAAACTAGAGCTAATATTAAAATTTGGTGTTCACATTCCTGATACTCATCCTAAAATCTATCAGAATTGATATGTCGCATGCCCGATGCGTTTTTTGTGTTGTACTGTGTTATCTTCGGATCTAAAATTTTAGGGTATATGTCTGTATATATTCATAAATTATTATATATAAGCATATTTGAATCACATACAAGCATACATGACCATATATCTCGATATAAGGTCACATACACTCGAATTTCGGATCCAAAGATATATGGTCATTAGACCGATATAGCTTCGGCATTTAAAGTCAGATTTTAAAGTGTGATATATCAATTTCTTGCCTCGAGGAGACCAGTGTTTGCTATGTTTGCCCCTACGTTCGGCAATCAAAAAATAAAAAAACTGCAATTTATGGGGTTTCGGCAAATAAAACAGAAAAAATATGACCCCCTCTGGAATTAAAAAAAAAAACCGAAAATAATTTTGGGAGGGGCTCGGCCCCGGGGGGCCCGTGGGGGGCAAAAAATGGGGGGACATACTAACATGTAAGTGTGGGTACTCAAATTAAAGGAAATTGTCTCACGATTCCAAAAATTTTATTTTTTTATATGCGTAAAACGTAGCCCTCACTAGAGCCATTTTTCGACCAATAGGGGGGTCGAAAAAAGGAAAATATTAATATGAACGAAAATGGTACTCAAATGAAAGGAAATTTTCTCACGATTACTAATCCATTGGACGTGAATCAAATTAGAGGCATTTTGTTAAATTTTAGACCTTCGAAAAATAAAAAAAGTCGAAAATTACATTATTTTAGTTTGGAACACAAAAGGCAGTTGGAAGTGGAAATGACAAAAGGAGTCAACTTTTAATTGATGAGAAATGCAATTTCAGAAGTGAAATATTTGAATTGCGCCACAGGTAAAATTTTTTTTTATAAAAATCGCGCAATTTTTCAATAAAAAAAATTTATTTTCTTTTTTAATGTTAGGTATACCCAAACTTTTGAAATGATATAAAAATGAAACTTTTTGATGGAAAATGCTATTTCAGAAGTGGTATGCTGTTATTGCGCCGCAGGCAAAATTTGTTTTATAAAAATCGCGCGATTTTTCCAAAAAAATTTTATTTTTTTTATGTAAATGTCTAAATTTTTAATGCGTTTATCGATTATTGAAAAAAAAAAATAGTTTTTGAAGTCGTGGTGGGACATTTTTTTATCATTTTAGTACCATTTTACCATACAAAAAAATTTCATCATTTTCAGTCCCCCCTCTTAAGTGACTAAAATGGCTCTAGTTAGGGCTACGTTTTATGGATTAAAAAAAATAAAATTTTTTTGACGATACCCCATAAACTGCAGTTTAGCCAAAATTTCTACTGGGTTTATCGAAAAGCTTCCTTAGCAAAAGTTTAATGATTTTTTGCGAGCTTTAATTTTCTGACATTAGGGTTGTAGCAACTGAGATCTGGTAGGTAACTACTAGAACGGGATACTTGAGGTAAGTGGCTCCTCGAGAGAAAAATATCGATGTATCACACTTTAAGATCCGATTGTAAAATCCAAAGATACAACGAAAAATGTAAAATGGCGACCCCTACGTTTTGACTGTAAGGTGGTACGGTCTAATGGTCATATATAAGACCAAGTATGGTTATTAGGGTGTCCCTTAAAAATAAATTTATCATTACACCCGCCTAGTTGTATTGCAAATGGTTTCAAATGGAAGAAATCTATTTTATTTTTTTATTTTTGGAAAACAACAACCTCAACAACCTCACGATGGTTACTATTGCACTGGCAATAGGACTATAATTGTATATTTAGTTTTTTAAGATTTTAATACTTATTGTTATTTTCTATAATGAAGAAAGATTCAATAAATAAACAAATGAGTTAAAACAAAAAAAAAAAAAAAAAACAACAATAGGCCCATTTTGGAGAAAAAAGTATAATATTATTAAAAATTCCCAGAATTTGAATTTTTTTCTTATTTCAGTTGTTCATTTAATATACTAAAAATTATTTAGATATGGAATTCTGACTTCATCGGATATCAACAACTCACTTTAGCTTGGAATCCAAAATGACCCACGGATTTGATAAAAACGCAAAAACGTGTTTTTATTAAATTAATTTTAAAGAATTTTTGAAATTCTAATTTGGAGATGATTATATATTAAACTATGCATGGACGCTATCGAAGTGTGTCCCGAAATAGGAAAATCTTACAAAATAGTACCCAAACTATGCATATTAACGAGCTGGTTATATGAAAAATCTAAAAAAAAATTTCCATGGCACTTATAATTTGACCCGAGATTGAAGTTGTTGTAACCCGAGATTGAAGTATCTTTTAAATTTTTATCGATTTTTTGTACAAAATATGTCTCAGACGTTTGGTAGTGCATATAATTCAAAAAAATATTTTTAAAAATTGGTGAGTAATTTTGTTCTGCCACTGCATCATGCAGTTTAAAATAAGTAATTTTGTTTGCTGTTTTGTTTTTTATGATTTGTGGTCATAGTTAAGTAAATACATTTCAAATACAAAACAAAAAATATTTAGTGTCAAACTAACCGGTGCTGTGGTGTGCCAAAATAACTGTAATAAACTAATTTTAAATACTATCGTCCTATTTTAAATGATGATTTTGAATAAAATATGATGATAGTATATACATACATACATCAAGATTTTTTTTCTGAAATCTAAAACTAAATCTTGTATACTAACAATGAAGGTGAACTGGCATCAAATAAATAAAAACTATTTACAAACATTTTTTAAATATTTTGTTATCCAAGAAAGTTTTTTCTTTTTGAAATTAAGAACAGTTTTGTATTTTCTGAAAATTTAAACACAATTTTCTGTTATTAAGCGTGTTCGTTTACCTACTACAAGTTACTACTTTTACTACAGCTGGAAAAATTCAATACAAAAAGTAAACAAAACTTTCCAATTGTAGTAAAAGTAGTAAGAATTTCGAGTAAAAGAACACACTGATTGATTGTAGAAACTAGCTAACGCCTTAGAAAACAAGCTTAGTAATAAATACTGAAATATTTCACAATATTTTTAGTTTTTTTCCAATATTTTAATGAAGTGCGCTGTAATTTTTAACCACTCTTTTGAAGGTTATGTATATTTACCAAGGTTGGCAACCGATACCGTTATAATACCGTTATCCGTTTCAAAACCCTTTCAAATTGACAACCGATACCGATACCAATACCGAAATTCTTGATTTCAAAAAATATCGGTATTCAAAAACCTTTTCCCTTAATACCGGTATCGTACCGGTATGGAATCGGTTTTAAAAATTTTTTTTTTCACGTTTTTAGCAAAAATACAAGATTTTTTAATACCAAATTGTTAAACAATTAAACTTTATTATCCATTGTTAATAGAAAATCGTGTTATAAATTCAAAGTGCGGTTATCAGCCTTTAGTTTGCATTGGCAACATTGTTTTTAATTTATTTAACTTCATAAATATTCTCTAACTTGTGACAAATTTAGTAAATATAATTCAATATATAAACTGGTTTCTTAAACCTTTAATTGAATTTATAGTTTCTTTTAGAGAATCCTTTTATTAATTTTATAAACTTTTTTTTTTATTTTATTATATGATCTCAATACAAATATAAAATATTTGTAGTGAATCAACTTGTGTTCCGAAAATCAAAAACAAAAAAAAAACACTCTAATATAGGGCCTATATTCTGCAAAATAACCATTGGTACTTTTTTGTAAGAGAGCATAACTTAAATGCCTTTATTCCCTTATTTTAATTAACGACGGTTATATATATATATCATGTTATATATCACTGGAAAGCTTATAAAAAAATAAATGATCTAATGTGGAAATAAGTATAACATTTTATATAAAAAAGCCGGAGTATGTAAAAAACGCATGTTTTTTAAACTTTTTGTATGGGAGCACATTTCAAATTTACGAAATTAAAAAAGAGTATACCACAGGATTAATATATCCATCAAAATATGAAGTTTGATGTACATATTTCCTATGTTTAGCACAGAGAGAGGCCTAAATTCTTTAAAAATGTACCAAAAAAGGTGTTTCGGGGAAAATTTTGGCAAACCTGATGTAGTGCGAATATCGAAAAACGCAAAAACACGTGTCCGCTTAAATTTAATAAGGACTAATATATATGAATTCAGCAGCCATAGCAATATAGTTCTCCATATAAAGTACCCAAAATTTTTGAAAATTTTGAAACAGCAATTTCGAAAGAGCAAAAAAGTACCAAAAAAAGCGACCAGTGAAAAGCCCTCAAAAATTGCTTTCCAACAATACCACACTTGCACATAGTTCCTTTGGTCGAAATATCTTAAAAAGCAAAAAAACCTAAAAGGGACCCATTTTTGAACCCCTTTTTCGACCCTTAAAATTCCGAGGTGGCCGATAAGCTGCGACAGGTCGATCTTAGATTTTTTTCTCAATCACATATTCAAATTTCATCAAAATCGGAGTGTTTAGGCTGAAGTACTTCCGTTGTTAGAAATTTTTAATAACTTAAATACTTATCCTTTATAAAAATTTAATAAAATTGAGTTTGTTTATAATTAAGAACGTTTTTTTTATATTTTTGTAAATTTTTTCAATAATACCGGTATATACCGATATTAATGTTTCGGTATCGGTTATACCGATACCGAAATGATTAAAATACCGTTACCGATACCGATACCGAAACAAATAAAAAATCGATACCAATACCGATACCTATACCGTTATTCGTTTCGGTTGCCAACCTTGATATTTACTGCCAATTTTTTACTTCAATGTTAGAGAAATAAGTAAGTATCCGCATTGTTAAATTGCAAATTAAATTACTAAGTATTTGAAAACCAATATACTGTTTGTAACTGTGCTATAATTTTGAGCAGTGCTCGATTTAAAAGAGCTGCTGACAATAAACTAGAGTTTGCCAAAAACCGAAAAATTTGAAATCCGCGGTTTCGAGTTTTTAAAATTATAAAACCGCAGTTTCGGGTAGTTTTCGGGTTTCTTATGATATAAATAGAATTGTTTTAAAATAATTAAATATACATAAAAATTAAATATTTCAACACGTTCAAGATATTTATTAAAATTTGGTTGAATTTCTCACTTGAATAAAGGCTATCGAAACCTTTCGGCAAGAAGAGAAAAACGCGGAAACCAGTTATAAATAAAAATTTGTTATTCTTTTTTCGACAACTAAAGCTGTATTTTAAAGAGTTCAAAATAAAGTCAAAATTTTAGGAATTTCGCGGTCAATGAAATAAGACTTTTTGAAAAATATGCGGAAAAAATCTGAACTGAAAATGTGAAACTCAATGTTTCTTAAGCCATTTGACTTTTTGGTGCAATTTTTTTAAAATTGCCTCTTTAAAGTATTACTTATGTTGCATTTACATCTGCACCCAAATCCCGAGATTTCAACTAAAATTGAGATTTTAGTGAAAATCTCATGTAAAATCCCGAGATACCCCATACAAAGGAAATCCCGTAAATTTGCGAGATTTCGAAGAAATCTCATGAAAATCTCACAAATCGGGAGACTTTTGCAGAATATAACACTGTGTTTCGCTTAATTTGTAGAGTTTTTGCCTGAAAAAGTGGCAACGATGGTCAACAGCTGACTAAAAAAATAACACAAAATAATGAAATAAAAAAATTATTATAAATATAATAAAAATAACTTTAGACGTAATGGAAATGTACTTATGATTATAAGAAGTGTTGCGTGGTTCTAATTTTTGCTTCCCGCGAAGCATAACTATGAAGAAAGCATTGGGAAGTGCATGTCTTCCTTCCACCAAAATATTGAAAAATCTGGCTTCTAGCTTGTCGTCCCTACAAAAAAAAACAAATTTACTAGCATATTTAGCGTTAGATCTTCACATAAAATAATGCAAATTGTACTCCGCCAATGAATAAAATGGTTTTTAGAAATATTTATACCCTACACCACTATGTGGTCAGGGTATTATTTTAATTTGAGGTTATTTTTTATGGTACTTTGTTTACAAAAAAATGCAATTGTCAAATCGAAATCTCGCTACTGCCACAAAGTGCAGATGTAAACGGTCAAGATTTCGGATCGGGATTTGCATTGAAATCTCGGGATTTGAAAACAGATGTAAACGCGACTTTAAGCCCCGTTTAGATTATCACATATGTGTGTTATACATGTCAGAAATGTGTTGTATAAAGTAAATGTATTATAGTGTAAACATAATTCATTACACACATTTTAAAAAGGGTTCAAACTTTTCTGACAACCCAGTGTAGAAAAGCATTACCAGATATGTGGTTATGTAATTACATACTTGGTAAAGGTAACTAGTTTTATTATTACATTTCTTATTACTTTTGTATGGCGATGTCGCGAAAAATAATGAGTTACGCACCAGCATACGAAAAATCAAAAAATATGTCATTACCTATGTGCTTACCAGTATTCTAAAGGATTCTAAAAATAGATTGTGAAAAAAATAAGTTCTATAAAAAAAACATTTTTTATTGTAAAAATTTTTTTATTAAATTTTCTCTTAGCTCTACCATCTGATCTATCTCGACATGTTATATCTGATAGATAAAAACATAATTGACCTGCCGCGTACAAGTCAGCTTACTCGCCAACATACAAAAAATCAAAAAAATATGTGGTTACATATATCCTTACCACTGTTGAAAAAATATTGAGTCTAAAATAGATTTCAAAAAAATTTATAAACATTACTAGAACATTACATTATGTTTGAAATAATGATAAAAATAAGTCATTATTGGTAATGCATTATTTTTTATTTTGAACTTGTGGGAAAAGTAACTAATTATTAGTAGCTCATTATTATATCTTTTAAAATAATCCAGAAAGTAAGTCGGTGTCATTACTGATAGTACAAAAAATAATGATATGTCATTACCGTTTCTACAATGGGAAGCTTTAATTTCTGAAATATTTCACAAAGTTACTACTTGTCGCAACACAAGTTTTCTGTTATTCACAAGTAGATGTTAACAAAGATTAAAAACAACAAATGGTGAAAAAATAATTAATGATTAGAAGACAAAATAACTGTTTTCACTTATTTGTTGTGTGTGTCGATAACAGTCTGAACACCAAAAATATTTCCTTTAATACTTTTTTGACAACCAGAAAATTTCAACATACTTTTCGTTATACTTGTGTGAAGAAAAATATAATCACTTGTATAATAATGTGAACGGGGCTTTAAGGGAAATAATTTACAATGAAATAATAAAAAAAGTTGTAAAATTCGATAATCAAGATTCAGTAATACCCCAGCCAAAAATTCTCTGGTCGCTCGGAAATTATAACTAGTAAAAGACTTTATTCAGAGTGCTTAAAATTTCGAGTCATAAAAGAAACATAAAATACTCGTATTTATGAGTGTATTCAAAACTTTTTCATTACTCATAACTGACTCAAAAATTAATCGTGAACTACTCATAGCTCAGAAAATTCTAAAATTTCCAACAACACTCATAATTTGGAGTATGTTTTAAGTCATAAAAGTGGAATCGGAAAGAGGTTTCATCGGTTAAGAAATACACCCTCATATAGCTATGATTTCAGATCATCTTATGGCTTTTTTATGAGTCTTGTAATTGTGGACTGGGATGCAATTTAATTAATTATTTTAATTGGTTAAAGTATTTATTAAAAACCGACTTAATTTTGTCGGTTTCCGGTTTCGGTTTCAATGCTTGAAAAACCGCGGTTTCGATTAAAACCGAACAGAAAACTCTACAATGAACCCAAAGCAATATTGGAAAATTAACCTTTATAATAAGTTTTTATTCTGATCCAGGGACAAACTTTTATCAGGATACCTTTAAAATACACTACAAGTATTAAAATACAAAAAAAAAGTGGTTGCTAGGACACCGATTTATCTTTCTACCAAATTTTTTAATGTAAAACTGGTCTCGCAACAGTATTTCAGAATAACTGACACTGCTTAACCCACAGCAATACAAAAAAATACCACCAGTCCTGTGATATGTACGGCTTTAACCAGTCACGGGATAGGTACCTTGAGGACATCTGCATCTGCTGTGTAGTTGCGTCGGAGGTAATTGAGTTGACCAGTCGCAGGTCGTCCTTTAACAGGCACTGCCCATGGTAATCTTAAATTATCTACCTGTGGCAAGCACTGATTTGATTAGTCACGGAAACGTTATTTTTAAGGCACAGAGTTCCTAATTTCTCGCGGAGATTTCATAAGGTTCACGACAATCAAAACCTAAACCAAATAAATATTACCGTAATGTGTAAATACAATAACCATGCATATTTATGGTCGCTTTTTACTATACAGTAGTGTACACTCATTCATTTCGTTGCGTTTATTCGTTCGTTGCTAATGATAAATTTCACTGGTATGTAATAAAGTCTCTTATCAATAAAAATAACAGCAACAACAATTTGTTATATCCGCTGGCAATCATTGAATTTGTTGTTTTCGTACTGTTTTTTGTTCTTGTATTTTGCATTTTGTATGTTAAAAGCATAATTTAAATTTTATGCAATAAATTAGTGCATAATCAAAAAATAAATATGATATGAATTAAAAAAATTCTTAAAAGCATAAATTAAAACGAGAAAGTATACACAAGTACCCAGGTAGAAAAATACGACGGCGCCAGAGCTGGAAAAGTATCGAAACGGGTTTTATGGGTACACTTTCTGATAGTCCATTACCAACACTACAATAATATTATTGATGCCAACGCTTTCAAAAGAATTGGGAACATACCCAGAAACATGAAAATTAAGTGCTTTCCAACGCCCGCACCAGAAAATTAAAATGCATTCCCAGGGCCACAAAAAACAAATTGAAGTGCTTTCGCAAAACAAATTAAAAGACCACACCAGATGATGAAAGTACCAAGGAACAGTGGCAATTCTGAATAAATTTGTTCCTGAATTTTACGAAAACTGTTCCATATTTTTAAGATTGTTTTGAGGATTTGGTTTAAAGGTAGCTCTTGTTTACATATTTAGTAAATTTTCTAATTTCGCGATATAAAGAAATAATGAAAATAACGAACCAGCTCTATGGACAAACTATGGCACTGCAATATATCACTGTCAATACTGCAAATATCTTTTAGTTGCTAATTTGCTTTCTTAACGCCCAAATGATTATAACGAAACTCTGTAAAACAACACTTAGAATAATACGTCAGAAGAAAAATCTGTCAAACCGGTTTCAAATCGATTTGACTAATTTTTACCAAATTTTTAGTTGAAAATCTGATTTAAGCAAAGATTTTACTTATCTTCATTTAACACAAAACTAAAACTCCTCACTGTTTTAACTAATTTTGGGTGTTAATTTTCAAAATTATTTAAAACTAATTTTTAAGAACCCATTCGTTAAATTTTCATGTTACTGTTATTACCCGGTATATGGCACCAGCAATGTATCCGAAGTTTTAAAGATGGCGCTATTTCATTCCCTCTCGATTGGTAGTCGATATGGACTAGGCCCGAGGAGGGTCCCGAAACCCTAAATTTTGATAAATTCTACAACTCACAATCAGTATAATTACAGATAAAACTGTGGATTTGCAAAATTTTTTACTTAAATTTAGATTTGTTAAATTTAACAAAAGAATTTGTTAAAATCAATCAAAAAATCAAATTTGTTACAAAAATCAATTTTATTTTAAGCCAAAAAACAGGAATAAATTTTGTTAAGGTAACAAATTTTTCTTTCCAGCCAACAGAGGTATTATTTTGAGTGAAGAAATATAGTATCTTTACAGAAATATTTTTACTTATATTTAAAATTTTTTTTCAACGAAAACAAGAATTTCAAAATTTTAATTTGTAAAAATAATTTTTAAGCATTTAAAACTTAAAAAAATATGCATTTCATTTCCTTAACGGAATTTTTGATAGCAGAGATACAAGCCTGCGGCTGCGGAATCCTCAATTTAAAAAAACTTTTATCAATTTTAAGAAATTGCCATGACAATATAACATATTTTTCCGCCAAAATTTATGTCATATCTTTTGGTACCGCAAAAAAATTCAAAATATTTAAAATGCGGTATTCCCTTTTAATTAACATTTTAAAAGATTTATAGAATCTTTATAAAAATGTTCAGAATTCATTGGTTATCAAGTTATTTTTTTTCGAATGCCAAGCTTTACAACCCTAAAGCTTGGTAACCCTAAATGTGGAGAGCACGTCATTTCCCACCAGGGATGGGAAATGAGGTTTTAGTTTCAGTATCCATAAGTTTTGATTTTTTTTAAACACGTGGAGTACCATTTAATAGTCACAATTTTTTTTATATGGATATAAAATTTACCCGAGTAAAGTATTTAGATTTTATGAACTACAAGCATATATTTTTTGATATAACCTAAAATAAGATTTGATCATAAATATGGGTGTATATATTCTGAACTAATTTAGATCCACCTTGGATCTAATATAATAAAATATGATCTCAAAAATTGGTGTATATAATTATATTAAATTAGATTTAATACAGTAAAGTTATAGTTTATTTGATACCATTAGACAAAAAAAATGTATACGAAGTTCGCTCAGATTGCATTAGTTGGTCCATTTTATTGAAATTAATGCTTGATTGGCATTATGTCACATCCAATTTTATATGTTTCTATAAACCCATTTATCGGACCGTATTTCATCATGCTAGATTCAAAGTGGCTCTAAATTAATGAAGTATGATCCACCATTGTTTGGGATCAAATTTTGTTTTGAGCAACATCAAAAAATATATGAATGTATATTGTAATTCATTAATTTTTCTTTAGTCCGGTATACAGAATAAACAAAACATAATTAAAATTTAACACTAATAAATTTAACAAACAATTATTCAGAGGATTTATTTAATATCAGCAGAAAATGTTAATTCTTTTGTTTTAACTTAATGAAATATCACTACATTTAAATGGGTTTAAGGATTCAAAACTTAAAATAGACTTGAAGGCAGAAAGATTAAAAAAAATATATATATATAACAAGGGTTTTGTCGTCGGCTGAGGTAGTTCAGTCGTATCCAGGGTCTACTTGAGGACCCGAAAACCTTAAGTAACAACACAATCGATTTTCTCCTTTTAGTGTTTATAAGATTGTCTTTATTTCAAATTCAAATACAACATATTTCACAAATGGCAACACCAATTTTCTCCACTCGGATTCACTCGGAAAACCACTTATCGGCAAGGCACTGGTCAGCTATTGCTTCGGCAGGAGGTCGTCCTTTGGTTCGGCAGGTAGTCGTTTTTCGATTCGGGTATCGGTTATGCAGGTAGTCGTTTCCGAATCGGATATCGGTTCGGCAGGTAGTCGCTTCCGAATTGGTTATTGGATCGGCAGGTGCTCGGGTATCTTTGGGTTGGCGAACTCTTAGGCGGGTGAGTGGCATTTCCTCCAGATCACCTAGGCGGTGGTGATCAAAATTAGAACAGACTGCGAAGGCTATGAAATTAGAACAGACCGCGAAGGCTGTAAAATTAGAACAGACCGCGAATGCTGTGAAATTAGAACAGACCGCAAAGGCTGTAAGATTAGAACAGACCGCGAAGGTTGTGAAATTAGAACAGGCCGCGAAGGCTATAAAATTAAAACAGACCACGAAGGCTGTGTAATTTTTTATGAGACAACCAACCGAAGTTTATCGTCTTCTCAAAAGTTAAGCTCGGTACTGGCCAGTATCGCAATATGGTAGTTCGGATTAACCACCCCGTGTGTGTAGCAACTTCAACTACTTATTTGAATTAAAAAACTAACCAAATGAGAATTATATGTGGTTAAAAAGCAAAGCACAAAAATATATAAAATAATAAACAATAGTGTTTGCTTTAACATACACACCACAGATTATTACGAGATGTGAAACTAATGACAGGTGTCAAAAAAGAATTCTCGAACCGTATGGTTTTGTTTACATGGAAGTCAAGTCAAGAGGGAGATAACAATATAAAATCTCCATACATTTTATATTGCGCATTTTTTGTATATATCTGTCTCTTTCTAGATTATTGTGCTTTATCTTATGTGTTTTTCTTAAATTTTTGCGTTTTGTTTTGCTCATTTTCTGTCGGCCATATTGCCCAAATCAGCTGATTCATATCTGGTATAATTTGTGATACACACAAACTAACTTGTATGCAGTACGTAAACAACATACATACGAACCCATATAAAGAATACAAGCAGTACCCATATCGTATTCACGTATATCGTATATCGATAAAGTGCGTTCACACTGAATTAAATTTCAGATATATAAGCAGCCAAATTGGAGTGGTAGTTTGCGAGGTTACAAATTATACAATCGTATCAACTTTTCTATCTCTGAACACTACCAAATTATGGATTTAATTTTTGAAAATATGGCAACATTAAAAAAAGTATGGGAAATAAACTATGAGAGTATGAAAAAAATGCAAATAAATGAAATTAAGTTTCAATTTAGTACGAAACCGCAATGCGTTTTAAATTGCATATATACAAAAAAAGAAATGAAGCCCCAGCCGGTTGTATATTTATTTTAAGAGTGGCTAAACCGTAGAAAATTTCGTAAAATAAGTACTGAGAAAGCACCTATTTTAAACGTTTGCAAAGCATATTTACCGCTTTCCAAGTCCTTTTTTCCTGCTAAACTATGGCCTACTTGTGCTTTGCTAGTGCTTTTTGTTTTACTACCACTCATTATTTCTACCTGGGTATGTATGACAGGTGTTGCAGTTTTCGTTTTGGCCAAACAATGGATAATATTAAAAAAAAATAAGGATATAAATAATTGTTAAGTGCACGTTAAGGCAATAATTATTATTGTCAAAGGTTTAGAGATCGATCGAGATGTAGGAGAAGTGCAACCCACTTCATCCTTCAAAAGACTTGCCCCCTACTATCACAGAAAATACATTAAATAAAAAAAAAAAAAAGTTTTCTTCTTCGATTGGTCCAAACATTAAGTTTTCTTTTAATTTTTTTCACCATCACCTGTATTTTCTCATTTCTGTTACTTTGTGATCTTACTTAGCAAAGGTTTCTGAAGTTCCTATTTTAAACACAAGAACGTTGGTTATATAATTTAAAACATTATTACGTAAAGTGTTATTCCATTTTTTAACAAATCCGTATTTCATCTTCCCATTGTAATGACATATCATTATATTTTGGCCTACCAGTAATGACACCCACTTACCTTCTGCATTATTTTAAAACATATAATAATGAGTTACTGATAATGACTTATTTTTATCATTATTTCAAATAGAAAATAATTTTCTAGATTTTTTTGAAAATTTTTTGAAATCTATTTTTAGACTCAATATTTTTTAAACACTAGTAAGGATGTATATAACCACATATTTTTTGATTTTTTGTATATTGGCGAGTAAGCTTACTTGTGTGCAGCAGCTCAATTATGTTTTATCTATTAAATATTACATATCGATATAGCTCAGATGGTAGAGCTATTGACTGGCAATCTGTAGACCCAGGTTCGATTCCCGCACCAGCAAATTTTATTTAAAAAAAAATAAAAAATATTTTTTTTTATATAATTTATTTTTTTGAAAATCTATATTTAGACTCATTATTTTTGTCAGTACTGGTAAGCACATAGGTAACGATATATTTTTTGATTTTTCGTATGCTGGTGAGTAACCATAACTCATTATTTTTCGCGACATCGCCATACAAAGGTAATAAGAAATGTAATAACAAAAGTAACTAGTTACCAATACCAAGTATGTAGTTACATAACCACATATCTGGTAATGATTTTCTACACTGGGTTGTTGGTTTTTATTACTACAAAAATTAAAAAAAGTATATTTCCTACACACTTGATCCTTCCTTTTGTTAATACACCTGACCCCAGGAATCAAGTGTATGTTGTTGTTGTTTTATTAGTTGCCTGTATTGTTTCTAAGCTTATCTCGCTTAACAAATTCGTTTAAAAGGAAGGGGTGTGTGTGTGTGGTTCATTATGGGGTTAGGACTTTTTAGTGTTTGTTCCCAGGAAATGTATACAATTTGGATATGAAATGAAATTTTGGATATGAAAGTTAAATGAAATAAAAAGTGTATTGATAATACTAATATGTTAAAAAAATTGAAGAACTCTTTAAATTCAGTTTACCCAAAAAATATTAATTTCGCCGATATATTTAGTTATGGAAAAATTACTAAAGTAGAAAAAATATGTTTAAATCGAAAAATATCAAAAAATCCAGACTCTCCATATTTCAATTTATTTCCCCTGCCTGGTCTTTGAATCCCACTCGTGCTCCATTTCATATAACTTTGTTCCCATTTTCTAGTATTTCAATCCCTCTTGCTTACCGCTCCATTCCATTGCGTTTCATAATTATAGTGTTCCATTTCCACTCGTTCTTTAAAATTTAGGTTTAGAGAGGATGTTGAGGAGGAGATTTGATCCCTTTAAACCCCCAGTTTTACCACATCCCTAACGAAAATTACAAATTGCACCTTAAAAGTGAGTTAGCCGATACTCCAGGGATTAAATATTTTAAAGTTCATATTATTAATTGAAATATTTAAAATTCGTATTGTTTAGTTTTCATTTAAGCAAACGTTTGAAATAAATAAATTCAATGATATTGGTTAAAACAATTCTACTCTTAGACAATTTAGAATCCCCCACTGAATGCCTTTCTTTTAGTATATGTTAAAAAAAATTAGAAAACAATTTTTAAAGTTTAATTTCTTCTATTATATTTTTTTTATATAATAACGAAAACGGAAGTAGATCTGGTGAAAAGAGCACAAAAGAAGAGTTTGGTTTTAATAATAAAAAAAAGAACAGAACGGAAAGTAGAAAATAGATTGCGTTATCCACACTTTCGTGCAGACCGACTAATCATTTTGTACATTTCCTAGCATTTGACGTTCCTTTGGTTTGGATACGAGTAGTGGCTATTGTGTTTTTTATAACAAAGGAAAGTTTAAAAAAAGAAAATACTTTTTTTTTTTAATTTTTTTCCCTTTTTTACTATGGTTTCTAGTGGTTCGTTTAATTTTGTTATTCTTTTGTATAGTAATTTGGCCTCTTTCACCATGTGCTCTATAGTCTTAGTATTCATAATCGTTTCAATCTCGCACAGACAGACTGGTTAGTCAACCATATTATAAGGACAACACCGTGAGTTTTTTCTATGAGCCTTTTGTCTTTTTTAGTTTTACATTTTGATGCACTAATAGAAAAAAGTCTGTAAAATGTTTTGCTCGAGCTACTGAAAATTCGTTTAAAAAGACCCTGGAGAAAAACCTGCTGAAAGCAACAAAATTTGTTTGCTAAACATTAGTGAGATAAAAGTAGTAATAAAAAGTTTTTTAGATTTACATTTCATTTAATTGCAAGTAGCTTTCATTAGTCAACCAAAAATATTAAAAAATTTTATTTAAAATTTTCTTTTTAATGTGGCTAACAATCTACTGTTGTGAATTCAGCAAATAATTCCTTCGATTTTAGCAGCTAATTGTTATTTGCATTCAACTAATTAAATTAAGCTTAATTATAAATAAAAGTTTTAAGATATAACAGTTTTTAGTCAGAGCAGTTTTAAGCCTCTGGTTCAATATTTTTGTTTTTATTTATTTTAACAAAAGTAGTGCGTACTGGTTTCACAATTTTTCTTCACTAAGAATAAGACTAGGGGGCTCAAACTGCCGATATTGAACGGCAATGAGCTTAAACTTTCCAATAGTGCAAGCTATTTGGGAATTATCCTTGAAAGAAGGTTGCTTTAGAATCTGAACACTCAGGCTAGGGTGTGTAAGGCAGCTGCTTCCATTTATTTCTGTAAAAAGGGCATTAGTGTGAACTCGGGTATCAACCCCCGAAATGTCAATTTGCTTTTTGGTTGCAGTCATCAGACCCATACAGATGAATGGAGTTTTTATTTGGTGTAGTGCACTGGAAAAGGGTTGCCGGAGCAGTGAAGCATTTTACAGGCTGAGGTTTTGGCTTTACAGCGGGCTATGTCTTCGATAAGTTGTCAAGAGATATACTCGGAGGATATCGTTGTTTTCACCGACAGTCAAGCGGCCATAAAGTCCCTTCTGGGTGTGTTTAACACCTCGATGATTGTCCATGAATGCCGGGTGTCTTTGGACGCGGTGGCGACACATTCGTGGTTAAAACTCATCTGGGTGCTGGAACATGGGGGCAGTGATGGCAACAGTATTGCGGATGATCTGGATGCTTGTGGGACGATGCTTCACGATAAGTTTATCGATCACACGCACAGCATACCGATCGCGGCTGGAAAGCAGCTGGTTGAGCGATAATACCTGCAGCTTGCACTGTCCAGGTGGATAAATGAGCCAACCTAAATGGGGACGAGGATGGTGCGGTCTACATATGACCGTCGCTGTACCGGGACGGTCATTGGGTTACCGCGTTTCCACTTGCGCAACTCACTGGCGGTGATCACTGGACATGGCGCTTTTGGCGGGTATTCATGGAGAATGGGACTTCATTATAATGACCTCTGCAGCTGTCACGATGAGGAAGAGAAGGAGACTCCGTTCAATCTGCTGTGCCAGTGTCCCGCATTCTCGAACAGGAGGACTGCTCTCTTCGGTCATCCGGTTGTAAATGACCTGTCCTATCTACCTGATGCTGAGATTTGCAGGATAAGTCTGTTCATCAGAAGGTCTAACTCGTCTAATGTGGTTGCCTAACGGCACTACAGGCATCACAACGGGAACACGATTTGGCTGGACCCACGTGAGGTGGCCTATATGGTGACTGCCTCAGCAAAAAACCTATATTTTACAATTAAACAAAATAAATTTCCATATTTTTCAGATAACTTAATTCAAAATTAACAATTTGTATTAAAAAAAATTATAGTTTTGTAAAAATTGTTTAAACTGCACGAAGCTTAGAATCTGCATCAAGAATTAATAAGAATCAAAATGTCTATTTTGACACCCTATAAAACCAAAATAGTAAGTGAGAAATACAAGATATTTTGGATATTATAACTTCAAAGTGTTCCTAATGCGAATATTAGTTTAGATATTCTCTAACTCAAAATGACATTTTGGCCAAAATCTGGGTTTGCTCGACCATAGCAGTAGTTTCCTTTGCAGGGTCCTTTTAAGCTAATTTTTTCTGTTATTTGTACTAGTATATTTTTACTAGTGTACTCTTTTGCAATAGAATTTTAGTAGAGGTTATTTAGTCTGTGTTGACTACTTGACCGATTGGCGTTCTCGTGATGTTGTCAGTCGTAAAAGAAATTACTTTAATACAGAGGAAGTTTTAACAGACAACGAAAATTTATCAAGTGAACATTATTTTACTATGTTCTGGTAGCATCAGTTTATTTATATACAGTGAAACCTTTCAACAAGAGACAGTGACGGTCGTAGAGAATTTGTCAATTGTAGGAAGGTGTTCGCTATTAGCAGGGAATGCAATTTTAAATGTATAATTATTAAGGTAAGAAGTGCAACGTCAAAAATGTAAGAAACATTTTTCATAACAACTTTTTCAAAATTTAATTAAAATAATTTTTCTTGAAATATGTCAGATTTTAAAATGCATCGGTTTGTCTTCTTCCATGCCGTAAAATTTTAAATTAAAAACAAAACAATAAAGTAAACAACATTGTTATTGCTTTATGTGTAATTTTCCAACTTATTGGGAGGTTTTATTGAATTTCAAAACACTATCTTAAGTAGGACTTTAGTGACATTTGTAAAATATAGAGCTCACTAAAAATATATAGCGCCATATGCTCAATCACTTTTTAACAAGGTTGTTAACCGTTTCGTAAAGTTAGTGATAAGTGATAACGTTATTTCATTAGTATTTCGTTATGTTATTTTAAGGTTATCGATATTTTAAGTTATATCGTTAAGTTAGTTTAGGGTTAACGGCATTCTAAGTTATTTCGTTAGGGTATTTTAAGGTTAACGATATTTTAAATAATTTCGTTGGGGTATTTTAAGGTTATCGGTATTTTACGTTATTTCGTGGTATATTTTAAAGATATCAAATTATTATTTTTACCCTTCTTAATAAGTTATTCTATAACACAATATCAGTAATAAATAGTGATATCTCCAAATAAGTAGTGATATCTCTATCTCTATATCGGTAACTCATTATTTCGTACATCCCACATAAGTATTGATGTATCACAATATTAGTAACGTATTACTTTAGGTTTCTAAGTGAAACCAAGGTAAAAGGGCACCCATTGCCAGGCAATGTGTGAAAAAGGTCTAACCCATTACCAAGGTTTTGGTGGGTGGTTTTGTGCGTTCCCGGTATTATGAGCATTTTTACCATTTTTTGAGATAATTATTTGTTTACTCTCATTTTGCCAGACTTTACCCAAAATTACGTCGAACAAACTTAATATTACGATTTGTAACTAACACTGGTAGGGGTCAGTGATCGGGAAGGGTTCAAACTACCGGGGAAAGTTATATCGGTAAAAAAGAAGATATAGGTGTCCCCGCGTTTCGCTGGGACACCCCATGAATCGAGATATATCGATTTGACCTTTGGTGGTCTTTTTTTTGACATAACTCGAGAACCCCTAGTCCGATTTTGCTCAAACAATTTTAAAAAAATTAAAAATTACAATTCCTTTAATCGTTTTATATAACGTTTTTCTATATACTCAACAGTTTTGCCGGTAAAAATAAATGTATGAAGAAAAAAATATTTTTTGCCTAAAATATTAAAAAAAAGTAATAAACAAAAGGTTATTGATTTTTATGGTAGCAGTAACAAACATTTATTTTTACCGGCAAAACTGTTGAGTATATAGAAAAACGTTATATGAACATATTAAAGGAATTGTAATTTTTAATTTTTTTTAAATTGTTTGAGCAAAATCGGAATAGTGGTTCTCGAGTTATGTCAAAAAAAAGATATATCTCGATTTCTAGGGGGACCCAGCGAAACGCCGGGACACGTATAACTTGTTTTTGACCGATATAACATTTCCCGTTAGTTTCATCCCATCCCGATTTTGACTATCGCATAGTGTAAGCAATACAAACTCATACAAACTTATTTTTTTTTTTATTAAATTTTTATTCTTTTTAGAGAAAAAGGAACCTAACGTAATTCTATTTCGTTAGGGTATTTTAGGGTTAACGGTATTTTAAGTTATATCGTTAGGGTATTTTAAGGTTATCGATATTTTAATTTAATTCGTTAGGGTATTTTAAGGTTAACGGCATTTTAAGTTATTTTGTTAGTGGTATTTTAGGGTTAAAAATAGTTCGTTTAAACGGTTTTGAATCGTCAACGGTATTTTATTTGTTTATTTTTATTAACTCATTTCCGAAATATAAAGTCTATAAGGCCAAGAACTCTCAATTTCAGGGACCTGTCCTGGGATTTGTCTTGTGACATGTCACAAGGGGTCAATTTCCACCTCCTATGACAACGCCATGTAAAAGTGACCAGTCTATTTCATATAAAGGGGCCAGTTCGGTGACAGTTTGTTAAAATTTCCCGTAGGGTATTTATATACTGAATAGATAAATCTAATTGGTATAAATCTAATTGGCTCCCCAGCCACAATGCATTTTGAAGCACAAAAAAACTGTTTAAAAAGTGACAACAAAACAGTCTAAATTAGTGGTAACATAATCAATCCCAAGGAAAAGAAAGTCAAGTCTCAATGACTGTCATTCTAGGCCAAGATAATATTCCATTAGTTTTAAGCGAAATATATTATTAGATTGTGAGAAAATACGTATATTTTACGGTTAGTGTTTGCCAACCATGCTTTTTAAATTTATAAGTGCTTTATAAAACACATTTTTATTAAAAAATTAATTTTATAATTTTTTTTATAATTTTATAAGATTTTTAAATTATTATGCATAAATATTATAGTATTAAAATTTCAACTGTAACGGAAACACTACTTTAAATTCTATAAAAAAAACAGTTAGCAAACTAAAAAAAAGGCTTTTCCAATTTTAAATTAATCGACCAAAATTACTCGAAATTGCCCATTTGAAATTACTCGAACAAGTTTCTGAAAGAAATTCATCGATTAGCCGAGTAACGGTTAACCGACTGGATAATAGTTTACAATGGAAAATCAAATACAAGAGCACAAAAAAAATTATTGAAACTATTTAAAATAATTCCATGTAGACTTTTAAGAAAATGGCAACAGAAGTACGCGCTACCCGACGTGATTCCAGAGTGGTCAAAAAGTTCAACAAGCACCTAATAATTATAACAAAAAGAGGCTATTTTCTATTTTCGGAAACCTTTGCGCACAGAGTTAAAATTAACATTGGATTGAAAACACTTAACGTTCAGAAAGTTCCGGGCAGAAATACTTAGAGGAACGATAAAGCCAAGGAACAGGCAAAATTTCTCTGTGTTACATTTTTTAATGTCGTACTTTTTATTCAATCAGTTAAGCGTTACTCGATTAATTGATGAATTTTTATTAAATTATTGTTCGAGTAATTTAAAATAACCAATTTTGATTAAAGAAGAACTAGAGTAATTTTAGGCGCTCAATCGAGGAATTGATAAAATCGAAAAATTCTGTTTTTAAGTTTATACTTACTTTTTTAAATTTTTTTTATGGAATTTAGGGTAATGTTAAAGTTTGATTTTAAATACTTTATAATTTTAGTGAATTCTACATTTTTTTTTCAATTTCACTAAAAGCCATATTATCTTAAAATTCAATAAAACATGCCAAGCAATTTGAAAATTACACACAAAGCAAAAACAAAATTATTTTGTTTTTATTTTAAAATTTCACGATATAATTTTGGATTTGAAGTTATGGTGTACATCTTAAAATGTGTTTAGTACGATACTAACCTTAGTAAAAAATGTATTTATTGCCATAACTTTTGCAAATGGAAACTTTTTTGCTTGAAATTTTTCAACAACAGTTTTTAGAGGTGACCCCATATTATACTAAAAGTTGGACTTTGGGGACATCTCGGAAAGCTATGCTGCCATATAAAATGTTTGAATAGTCGCGATTTTAACGTATAGGCCGCTATTTTCCTTTTAATTGCTTCCTTACATTTATTGAGGTCGATTGTACGTTCGGCGACTAAAGTCGCTGAAATAGCAAAAAACCATAAAAACCTATATAAAACGCTAAGTAGTGGTTTAAATATCAAGATTAGCATATCGCATTTATATCGTAAATAATACAAAAAAATTCATATTAATAGAATTTGAAAAATTTTTTATATAAAAAACTGAACGGACAACCGCCAAACTTTAAAGACATTTAGCCACAAATCTGTACCATTGATCGAAAAATAAAGGACGCAATTGTAATCAGCATGTCTGAAATATATAGAACTGATGGTCAGATCTCCATTAATTTTTTGAGTGTCATGCAGTGTGATTATTCCCTACAATACTATGTGGACAGAGTATAATAAATTTGTGTTAATGTTTGTAACACCAAAGAGTATTTTAACCAGATTTACCTTTATGTATACCGGTCGACTCAGAAAAATTTTTGTGATTCGATTTAGCGATGTCCGTCTTTCCATCGTTCCGTATGTTTGTCTGTCTGTGTGTCCATGGATTCTTGTGCAGACGCTACAAGCAGTAAATATCAAAATTATGCTTGGTCAATTTTTTCCTGACTAAGAATATAGCAGAAACTTATCTTGCCGAAAATTCTAAGAATGTTTTCCCAAGCAACTATGGTTCTAAAATCAAAATCGAGTCTCCGATTTTTCAAGAGAAAATTTGAATATTATCGTATATATTAAAATTTTCAAATATGTATATGCCACTGTTATGGAAAAAATCAATAGAATTAGTAAAAGATTAACCTGTATCGCCGGTATAGGGCTTATTTAAGAAAATTTTCTCATATTTCTATATCTTCCGGTACCTAAATAAATATTTATTTTTGCCAAGAAATACCTCAAGTTGCCGTACTGTAGAATGGTTTGACAAACGAAGCAATTTTTTTTTAAATTTTTTCCGAAGATTTATATTAAAAAATAGCAAATTTTACTGTACAAGTCTATTATCGAGGTCTTCCAATTTGTTGGTAAATTTCAAAGCAAAATTGTCCGTTCAAGTAAGGTTTCCAGTATTAGGAATATACGTCGTTGGCAAGTTTCACTGTATTTTACCCTCATAACTACTCGTAACTTTTGCTACCGTTTCTGTTTACTAAGATTTTTGAATTGATATGATAATGTTGAAATGCTTTGAAATTTCCTCCTGTTTTGTTCACTAAGCTGATATCATGACATTGTTGATGATGTATTTATTTTTGGTAAGTATTTGAATTCTTTGTTAGTAAAAGTCATAGACATTCATGGTGTCCCTTAAATTCCTTGCTTTTGGAAGAATAGCTTTTCGTTACCAGAAATCCAAAAGGGCTTACCAAATCATTTTTTCAAAATAAATTTTTTTTTTTTTTTGAAGTTGTAATACATCTTATCATACAGCATATCCATAGAACCGACTCACGAAAAATTTAAAAAGTGCCTCGCTTAAAATATACCTTGGTCTTTTTTAGTTTTTTGGAAGAATCATCCTAATTTTTGCATTAAAAATACAAAAATTGTTTTTTTGGACTTTATATATTTTCATATATTTAGTTAGAATATTCTTCTACCTTAAGTCCAAATTCTAATATGATATTGTCAGATTAGATTTTATTTGTTGTTTAAAAAAGGGGGTTGATCATTTTCATGATAGACAATACAATTGTTTCATAGGCATCACCCTACTCTTCAGTTGTCCGCAATAAGAAAATGATAACTTTCTTACTCAAACCAAGACATTATATAAGGTACAAAAAATCAACGTGACGAGAATTTTATACTTTCGTATATGAACTGTGTGATTTGGTAAAACCAGTTATAAATCAACTCCAATAAATCAATTCGGCAACCAAAAAAATAAAAAAAATTTCTGCTGGGTTTATCGAAAAACTTCCTTAGCAAAAGTTTAATGATTTTTTGTGAGCTTTAATTTTCTGATATAAGGGCTGTACAATAGGGTTGTAGTAACTGTGATCTGATGGGTAAATACTATAACGGGATACTTGAGGTCATTGGTCCTTAGAGCAAAAACATTGGTCCCCTCGAGAGAAAAACATCGATGTATCATACTTTAAGATCCGACTATAAATGCCGAAGATATAACGAAAATTAAATTAAACCTCCTTGCAAAAATAATTTAGATTGGACGGTGTACAGCGTCTTTTTTTTTCTAGGTACGGTCTATTGTACTTACTTAATTGTCGATTTCTTGAAAAGTATTAAAGGTACAGTTGTGCCAAATTTCAAGGTGGAAGTACTACTGGATCGTAAAACAGAAATCATATTGTAAAAGAAGATAACAGTTTTCCATGTTTTGGACTGGGTGTACTAAATACACCTTCTGCTCAACCAATTTCGGCGTCAGAGCCATCAAACTTTGTATTTTTCTTAATTCTGTGACTTTGTATTTTTCTTACTTTATACCTGGCAAAAGTCAACAAATTTGAAAACAGTAATGTCAAAAATAGCAATATTTTAAGTTGAATTGAGATAGTTCAACCCACATAGCATATCCAGTAGGCTGGGTCGATTTGTGGGGAGGCAAAAAAATCGCCCATGGCTCAGGGAAAATCGTATTCTAGGGATCAAAATAAGAAACTTTGCCGAAGGAACCATACCTCTAAAACGAATTCTACTACCCCTAACTGTTGACTTTTGTCCCGTAGGGTCAAGTTTTGAAAAATCCCACTTTGACCCATTTAGAGTGCCCCAATCGAGTCCAAATGTATGACCGACCCCCACTAACTTTGGAGGGCCGATCCACCCATGCCAGTGGTACACCCCCTGGAACTCCCCTGGGGGGTTCCCCATACAAACATTTTAAAAAATCACCATTTTTGGCACTTTATTTTATTATTTTTTATTTATTTTATTTATTTTTATTATTTTATTTATTTTTTCTCCTTAGAAATTTATTTAGTCAGAACATATGTAAATTAAAAAATTAATTTAACTTAGTAATAGAAAAGAAAAAATGCCCAGACTTGAAAGCAAAAAAGACTTCAAACAGTAATTTTTTTTATTTTCTTTTCTATTACTAAGTTAAATTAATTTTTTCATTTACATATGTTCTGACTAAATAAATTTCTAAAGAGAAAAAATAAATAAAATAATAAAAATAAATAAAATAAATAAAAAATAATAAAATAAAGTGCCAAAAATGGTGATTTTTTAAAATGTTTGTATGGGGAACCCCCCAGGGGAGTTCCAGGGGGTGTGCCACTGGCATGGGTGGATCGGCCCTCCAAAGTTAGTGGGGGTCGGTCATACATTTGGACTCGATTGGGGCACTCTAAATGGGTCAAAGTGGGATTTTTCAAAACTTGACCCTACGGGACAAAAGTCAACAGTTGGGGGTAGTAGAATTCGTTTTAGAGGTATGGTTCCTTCGGCAAAGTTTCTTATTTTGAACCCTAGAATACGATTTTCACTGAGCCATGGGCGATTATTAAATCGACCCGCCCTATTATCCAGCCATGCCCATTTTAAGGGATAAGACCAAAATAAAAGAATTTTAAGTTTTTTGTAGGTAGACGATATCAAACTAAAACATCTTAACCTTTAGTCGATTTAACTGAATACATATTTCAGAATTTTTTGAAATTCATGCTAGGTCGCGTTTCGCCAGAAATTTAATTGGGTAGAAACACTTTGTTCGAAATTGGGCAATAATGGTATCAAAATTTTTCTTTTGGCAAATACATCATCGTTGTGTGGAAATAATTTCGAATTTTGCAAATTTAGTACCTTATAGTTTAAGAATAAGGTAGACTCTATAGTTTACCAATCGGTACACTCAAGATAATAAGTCTGTTGGTTGAACAGAAAAATTTGTTACTTTAACAAAATTTATTCCTGTTTTTTGGCTTAAAATAAAATATGTTGATTTTACACTTTTTTTTGTTAAATATAACAAATCTAAATTTAAGTAAAAAATTTCTAAAACTACAGTTGTATATGTAATTATACTGAGTCGTAGAATTTATTAAAATTTAGGGTCCCGGGACCCTCACCGGGCCTAGTCCATATCATGTGAAGGCATATAATAGTACTCCATTGGAGCAAACATTTTGTCCGTTTTGCTCTATCTCGCTTAGTTTTCGAGATATTGGCGATTTTATGAAATAGAAAATTTTTATTAAAAATCTCCGAGGGTCCAAGGCCCCGCCAAAGTCCATTTTTGGATAGAGATAACCCCTTTCGTCGGGGTATTTTACAATTAGGGGTAGTGAGAAATTTTCATAAATTTTTCTCTATCTCTCCTAGTTTTCGAGATATGGGCCATTTTCAAAAATCGAGAGGGAAAGAAATAGCGCCATCTCTAAAACTTCGGATACATTGGTGGCGCCATCTACCGGGTAATAACAGAAACATGAAAATATTATATTTTAAAAATAAATTTTTTTAAATTTAACGAATAGGTTCTTAAAAATTAGTTTGAAATAATTTTGAAAATTAAAACTCAAAATTGGTTAAAGTACTGAGGATTTTTAGTATTGTGTTAAATGAAGATAACTAAAATCTTTGCTTAAACCAGTGTTTTAACCAAAAATTTGTTAAAAGTTAGTCAAATCGATTTGAAACCGGTTTGACAGATTTTTCTACTGACATATTATTTTAAGTGTAGTTAAAAACATCAGTACAAACTCAACTCAATAAAAATATTATTATGTTTATTGACTTCTCTGGTGACGATATAAAATATATTTATATGTCTTCTCTTGGAAATCAATTAATTTTTGTGTATTATAAAATTAGCAGATATTGTCTGTAAATTGTTGCTTTGCCATTTCTTCTTTTTTTCCAATCTGGATTCTTAGTAAAAATATGTGTCTGGATTATTTGAAATTAGTAAAACAAAGATTATTTTTAAAGTCAGAACAAATTGTACTTTTATAGAGCGATGTTATGTACCTGAGTACTTTTGAAAAATTTAAGTATATATATCTAGGATTGATATAAATTAGAGCGACTTACCGTATATGGGCAGAAAAAAAGTGCCCACATCAAAATAAACCTTGGTTTATTTTATGATGATTCCCAAAATATTTCGGGTCTAGCAATGAGATCTCATAAGCTGAACCATTTTTAAAAAGGACCTTTTTTAGGTTTTTTAAGAATTTCGCATTTTAGCTGAAGAGAGCATATGGGTATACAGTACAGCTTACAGGCAAAAAAAAGTGCGCCCTACACCCTCCAATATGAAGTATTTTTGCAAGGAGGTTTCAAAAAACAATTTTTTTTTCCCGAACGTACACTGAACCAAAAGTCGTAAGTGAAATCAACATAAAAATTTTGTTACTTTTTGATGAAACGAATTGTTAAAACAATATATTTTTTATTCAAATTAATGTGTGCTTTTTTTAAATCAACTACTTTTTTTTTTTAAATGAACATACTTATTTCTGTCAATAATTCTCTACTAAACAATTGTTGTTTTGATAATTTTTTGTCCATTTTTTAACAAACTTTAATTTGATATCATTTTTCTTCAATTTGAAAAAAAAAGTATTAAATCTGTGGAAAAAAGTTTAGTGAGGTCAGTTTTGTCGCGTCATTACTCGTGCTAGCATGTGTATTTGTAATTGTCGGAAATATCAATAAATTGACATTAAGTGTTTTTGTTTTCAAAATATAGATAATAAACAAATTCAGTGACTTGAAGTGAATTGCTAATTGAAGATTTATTAATTTTAATTTAAATAAATTTATATAATTTTGAACGTTTTCAATTAAATCGTACATTTAAATTTCTGTCATTAATTTTGATATTATTTTGTTTAAGGCAAACTATTTATGAGAGTTATATAATGTATTTGAATTATTAATTTAAATAAAGTTATACGTTTTTGTATATAAAATGGTACATTTGTTTTAATTAAAAAAGTTTTTAGTATGTGCTATTTTATAATTTCAATTTATATTTCATTATTTTTTATATTTTCTCAAATTCATTATTTATTTTATCAAATTTTAAATTGGTGAAATATAAAAAATAATGAAATATAAGTCTAAAACTTAATAAATCGAAAAAAAATTAATTAATTAAATAAAATGCATTGTCGAATTTAATAAAATGCATTGGTAAAACAACAAAATCATTATGCAATTTAATTAAATATAATTGTTAAGACAACTAATTTTTGTTAATACATTTGACGATATTTTGTCATATAATTTATCATAAATAGTTAAACGTCAAAATATAAATCTGCTAAACAATGCGTTAAATTGATGGACAGGTTTTGTTAGTTGTATAGTGATCACCCATTTATCAATTTAATATGGATTTTAGTTGATTTCACAGCTGTTATTGGTTCAGTGTAGGGGTCGCTATTTTACATTTTTCGTTATATCTTTGGCATTTACAATAGGATCTTAAAGTATGGTACATCGATATTTTTCTCTCGAGGATACCAGTGTTTTGGTCTTAGGGCCATTGACCTCAAGTATCCCGTTCACTAGTTACCCACCAGACCTTAGTTGATACCATCCTAATGTCAAAAAATTAAAGCTCGCAAATTTATCATTAAACTTTAAATCGATATATCACACTTCGAAATCCGCCTTTAAATTTCGAAGCTATAACGAAATATTCGGCAAAAAAAAACTTTTTTTTTTTAAATTGCCTTGCAAAAATACTTCATATTGGAGGGTGTATGGCAAACTTTTTTTTTGCGGTACGGTCTAGTTACAGGCTTCGAAAATCTAACTTGATGAATTGAGATATGGTTCGATGCAATTGTATCCGTATCTTTCCCGCATTCAAATGGAATTATACATAATTATATATGCCATTATTAATTATATATTAATCAATATGTAATAGGATATTGTAATATATTGAGCTATAAAAATTTTTATATAAAACAAGATATAGTTATGTATTTAAGATAAAATTTCATATACTTTTATAAAATTATGTCTTGGTATATATGTTCCAATATATAGTTATACAATATTTTTTATTATAATATATTAATATGTCAAAACTTTTTATTTGAGTTTAAGTTGTATAATTTTATTAACGTTAATGAATTTAAATATTAAAATGCACAATTTTGTGTGATGTCAGATTATCCAGACATAATAAAACATGATAATATGAAATTGTATACTATTAAAACTATTTTAACCGGGAATCTAATGGCATACCATCCCTAGGCCAGATAACACAATGTCCTGTTAAAATTTAACCTGAAGTTAAATTTAAAATTTGTATATTAAAAAAAACAATTGCGTTAGTTAAAGTTCCAGTTAGTATCTAACAGGATATTGTGATAATTGGGGTTAGTAGTAGAATTGGGACATACAAACATTAACGTTTCAGTATAATCATCATCTTATTCTTAATACCGGAAATAAGAGCAACTTCAAGTTAAACCGCTATCAAATCATTTGGAGAATTCCTATAATTATTCCTCAAAAATGTCCCTATATATGTCTTTGTTTTACGTTATACTATTGTTAACGGCTAAACTATGATACTTGACTGCTTTGCGTGTGTATGTATTTGCGTACTGACTATGAGACAGTGACATGTTCATTAGAGTGTCCCGATAAAATAATTTAAGAGCTACCACACAAACGATGGGTATTAATTAAATGAATACGAGAAAAATAATTAAAAAAATTTTTGGGAGGGATAGCTGTGACAGGTTCCATTGGGTTAGTTCTGTAGTAGGTTAATTAGCGTCATTTCAGTAACAGGTTCTTTTGTGTCAGCCCTGTGGTAGATACTTTTGCTTGAGTCCTCCGACTGGTTATTTTTCACAAGCGGAAATTGACACCCTCCTAGGACAAGTCCATCTAAAAGTTACCGGTCCTTCTCCTATAAAAGGACCGGGGTCGTGTCGTGCCCGGTGACAGATTAATTTTCCCTCAGGGTATGTTTGCAAGATTTTACATATATGTTAACGTATCTTTTATAAACTTTTTGTGTCATTATTACTAAAAAAAAAAAAAAACAATATGAAGATTTTTAATTCATGCTTTACCCAGCAAAACTTTCTATTACCTTGGTAATAAGGTTTGTAAGAAGAAATTAAGGTATGTAACCTCTTACTTTGCTATTCCAACAGCTATTATTTTAACAAGGGCATGTTATTGGAGGTATGTACTTTCCAAAGGAGGGCTACGTAACAACATAAGAACATGTTACTTTAATGTTACATGTTAGGAGTTACGTAACCACTTACATAACCGATACTGAGCACAATACTACTTACATAACAGCTTAAAGTAAGGCCAAAAAAATGTGTTACAAACAGGTCTGAAATAACACATTAAAATTATGCGCTTACTTACTGTATAAAAATATATACTTACTTCTTACAAAAAAAATTAAAATAAGACGTTATCGTGTTGGTTTTTTAAAAATGCTAAAACGAAGCATATTCATAATTAATTAATATTTACTCTGATTAATATAAAGTTAACAAAAAATATTTCAGTCAATATGTATAAAACATACAAATTATTTGTATCGAATATTTTAAATAGAAAATAACACTCATGTATCGCATTACAAATAACTCCTTATTTTGAGGTATTTGAATACACCATCGGTAATAAGTGGCTATTTCTATTAAGTGATCACGTATCACATTAAAAGTAACTCCTTATTTTACGATTTTAAATTATCCCATCTGTAATAAGTCGCTGCTATTATTTAGAACTCATGTTGTGTATTACAAGTAACTCTTCTCTTTGAGGTGTTTAAATATATCATTGGTAATAAGTTGTTATTACTACCCAGTAGTTATGCAGCACATTATACGAAAGACATTACATTTTAGTTATGAAATAATGCAATGGTAAGGGGTACGGTATTACCAGGTAATGTGTTCTGTAATACCAATATATTACCAAGGTTTTGCTGGGTAGTTAATATGATTATTATGTTCTTAAATGGATTTTGTTTTAATAAATCCTATAAACTCCTTGTAAATTAATAAAATAATTTTCGATTTAGGTGAAAAATAAATTCAGAGAGTAGGAAACTGATATAATCAATTTAATAATTGAAACTAATTTTTATATTTTTCTGTGTACACTAATATCCAAATCCAAAAAATTCTCCCAAAAATTGGTTGCTTACTGTTGCTATAATCAGGGCCAGATTCCCGCAGTCGTGAGCGTTCGAAATTGTCAAAAATTCACATCTTCAAATTGGAGATAAAAGAATACCAATAATTACTGTTATAAAGTTTGCATAAATCTACAATAGGCTCGTTTTATTCCTATACGAGTTACGAAATCCCATACAAATTTTGACATTGGGCATGTTAAGAGTTAACTCTTTCAATTTTTCCGACGACGATATCGTATGGACAACTGTTAGATTATATACAAAAATATTTTATTGTTTTTTTCGTATTCATGGTAAGAGTGAGCAACAAAACAAGGCTAATATTGGACCAAAGTTCTACATTCCTAACCGAGTTTAAACTATATTAATGTTTTATGTAATAGTAATTGCTAACGAATAAAACTCGATCACGACTGCGGTAATCTGCCTCCATTCTATTTCTGAGTGCTATTGCTAACCAAATAACAAAGAAAGTTATTTATCGGGACACCCTAAAGTTCGTGTGTGGCATAGCAACAAATAGAGTTCATACTTGGAAACACACTAATACATTCACAGAAAAAAAACTCAATACGCATAACAATGACATCCGGTGAATACACTCGACAAATAAATTGAACTGTAAAGGAAACGTAAAGTTCAATTCAGCCTAGAAAATGCACAGAAACTACCACTTCAAGAGCATAAAGATGGTAGGGGGATGGTATTTTAAATTGGGTTCATAAAGAAGAAGAAGAGTTGGTAATACAATGTTAAAAGAAATACAATTTACTTACTGTAATATAAAGCTAACAAAATGGCGAATGGTAGAATGGTTAAAATCGTAACGCTTGACCAAAAGCATTGTTCATGTCATGTAACCACAGTGAACGTTGTTCATCGTTGATGTTGTTGTTGTCGTATTTTGTCGTCGGTTGTTGTTGTTGTCTTCACATTAGCAACGAAACAATGTATAAAAGGGACATTTATTGAGGTTATGTATAAACAAATTTTTGTATGTGTGTATAAATGCAACATTGTGCGTGATGTCTACATATGAAGCCACTACTGTGCTTTTGTATCCCAAAAAGATTCTGAAATGTGAACGTAATAGTATCATTGGAGTATGTAGTAATAGTGATGATGATGACGATATGATGGGTTGAAGCAATGGAACATACAAAATATAACGTAACGAATTTGATGATCTATTGTCATACAAAATGTATGTCTGTATATCTGTCTATCTATTCAAATGAATGTCTGTCCGATGTGCACTAAGCATATCTATTCGTATGTCTGGTTACATTTTTACATGGAGATATATCTATTTTCCATAAAGTATTTGAAGATAGAGTGAGAAAGAGTGTAGCAGATAGAAAGTAAAGGTTCTTTTTTTATAGAAATGCAGGGCAAAATATTTTGTATGCGACATTTGTGGGTTTTATGTCAACACAGAAAAACGTGTATAAGTTTCATATAGTATAAACCACTTAGGATTAATAAGACCAACTATTTGAAGCTTTAGATCAACTATTTAATGTTGAAGGTATTACAGTACGATCTTAACTAAGCTTTTTAGAGAAAAAGGTTTATTCTTCTTCTTAACCTCAAACATACTAAATTAAAATTGATAAAATGCATATTAATTAGAATATTAATTGCAGCTGGCGTTAAAACAATACTGTACTCAAATACATTATAAAAATAACCTGTTGGCAGTCCGTCTCCAATATACACAAATTTCCTGTTCTTGAATGTAAAACCCATACGTCAGTGTGGCATATAAACAAAAATCCAAAAGTAGAATGTTTGTATGTGTCTGTTTTATCACTTCTGAAAGTAAAGAACAATAACAGAAAACTGTATAGGAAAGAAAACTATGAATAGCTACACTGCATTCGAGGTCTTACATGGGTTAGATGGCAAAGCTGTCGAACTTTAGTATAGTTACGTTTGTAATGTGGGAATAGGTGCAGGTTCGATTCATACAGCCGACGGGTTGTTGAAAAATTATCATATATAGACAATCTGACAATAAAATATAACCAATAATACAATTTAATGGAAAATCACTGATGAAGCCTGTTCATAGAAAAAGGCAGGAACTAGATCTAATCTGATTTGCAAATTTTAATGTGTTTATAACTTTTAGAGAAAAGGCCTATTCTTCTTCTTAACCTCAATCCTCCTTAAATAAGCTTTGGTATATTTTTTAAATGATAAGGGTAAAAAATTATGTTATGTTAGCTGTCCAACCTCATAATTGCGGTTTAAAAGGTGGGAGATCAAAACTGATCCTATTTTTATCTACATAGTTCTTACATATTTACAAAGTAAAAAAAAATTTATATACCTGCGGCTTAGTGTAGAAAGCCCTAATTCCATTTTCTGTTACTTTACAGGACAAATTTAGATACCGAATTTTTTTATTGCATTTTCTAGTTGGTGTTTTTATATTGAAACAGAGCCCTATAACAAAGCTCATGCTAAATAAATATTAGAATATTCCCTTTGACATCAAGTTGAAATTATGGAAGAAAAACAATACTGTAGAAAAAAATGCTTTTAATGTAAAAAAGATCATTAAAAATTTCATATCTTTTTTTTAAAAAAAGTCCTCTTGACAATTTCAGAATCTTTTGATATCAGTTAGAGGTTTCATTTAAAAAAAATTGAGCAAAAAAAATAGGTTTTTGAGTTTTTGGATTTTTAAAATTTTAAAATTGAAAAATTTTTTTATTTTTTAATATTGGTCGATTTGAGATGGAATGACCCATATACAAAATTTTTGTTATTCTTAAATTAGATTTAGTTGAATACAAATAACATTAAAAATCAAGCCTTTCCTGCAAAAATCAGCAGGAATATTTGCTGAAAAAAATAGTAAACTGCTGATTTCAGAAGGCTTGATTTTTACTTGCATTTGAAAGAAATCAAAACACAAAAAACTTTGAAAATTTAAATTTTTTTTGTGATTTTTTAGCTGCTATTTATTTTAGCTTCTAGTTATTTACCAAAAATTGTGGATCATTTCAGCAAGTTAAATTGCTATTTTCTATTAACAAAAATTTAGCTCCAATATAACTCAAATACATACAGAAAACAGTCGTTGTGGTAACATGTGCTATCACATTATTCGGTTACGATTCTTATTAAATTTTACTGTTAATATTGAAATTTTCAGTTATAACTACCAAATTGAAAAAATTTATTTGGTTAACCCAACCGAATTGACAAAATTTGGTAGATCCAACCGAATTTATAAATTCCTACCGAATGAAAAATATTCTAATATACTCTTATATATTTTTTTATTTTTATTAATTCATTTCAAAATTGATATGTTAATATATAAAAAAAAACACTCTTATATGGAAAAAAAAACATATATCCCATTCGATACACAGAAAAAACAGTAGGCACCAACAATGGGAATTTGTAAAAGCAAGCACATTTTGTTTTAAATTGAAATTTTATTCCCAACAATTTTTTTGTTTGAAATTTTTGTACTTCGTTTGTAAATTGTTATCTTTCATATAAAAATTGTTTAAATATAAAAATTCAAAGTTACAAAAAATAAAAAAAAATTTTTTTTGGATTTACAAATTTCTTTGTTGGTGCCTTTTTAAAAAGTTTTTTTTTTTGTATTTACAAATTTGGTATGAGAAAGGTGTTTAAAAATTTAATTAGAATTTTGTAAATTCGTTCTGTGTAGAAGCACTCCAACTCGTTGTAGAAAATTCGCACCAGTGAAGAAGCATTTCACAATATTGATAATGCACATTGGTTGGAGACTTTCCCAGTATTTTGGATGACCATTTCACCTCTATAAATAAAAGAATTTCTAAGAAAAATTCTCAGACCTTCATATACATATTTTCTTTAAGGCCTGTGACTTACCATTTTAATTGATCTGGCTGCAGTCCTGAATTCCAACATTTGTTCATTTTTACGTTTGTCGATTTGCTTATTTCTAGCCATTTCACAAATCAAATCTCTTTTTGCTTTTAAATACAATATTTCTTGTATTTTTTATGTCCGTGTATTTCTATAAAAAACACAATTCTAATTGTTTTTTTATTTTTCATGTATGACATTTGAAAATTTATATTTTGTTATTATTTTATTGTAATAATCAATTTATCGGTTACAGTTACCGATATTGAGAATATTTAAATTACTTGGTGTTAGAAAAAATTAATTCAGTTATAGTTTTGCTTTTTTATTAGTTGTGTTGATCAAAGTTGTATCAACAATTTTATTTTGCTATTTTGGATGTCGTAACCAAAAGTCTGTTTAAAGATACCGCTGATATATTATTAACATTGGTTAATATGGCCAACATTCAATACAAAACCGTTACTAAAGAACTAATATCAAATGCTTGTTTCAATTTGGTTACTAAAACAAACATTTAATTCCAATAGCTAGTAAAAGGCAAACAGTATGGCAATTAAAATTTCTAAAGTAATTGGGACTACAGAATTGATTTTAAACCTTTTATTTTGGCCTTAATTGGTTGTAAAGCTTGATTGTTGTTCCAAAAATAGTCCTTATTTAGTAGCAATTTCTAATTTTATATTATTAACGCAGACTTTTTAGTACTTAATACAATTGATAATATTTTGCTGATATTACAATCATATTGTAGTGGTAGAATTTTGGTAATCATAGTTGCTTTCCAACTGATTAATTTTCTGTGTGTATATATTTAAAAGTTTTATTTTTGCTGTTCCTCTCTTACTAGTATATAGCGAAAATAATCTGCTAATTTCAGCAGTTTTTTGTACAAAGTAATTTTGAACTAATTTTTTGTAATTTTAACTAATTGTTTACAGACTTTTTTATATTAGTGTATTGTTATCGATGCTATTGTTAAAAAGTTAAAAGAGTAATGCAAAAATAGAACTGTTAAATACAAAATTTCAGTTCTATTTAAGTTAAATTTTTGTTAATTTTGTTAAATAAATAAAAAATAAAATAATAGAAAATAAGAAATTAACCTGCTAAAATTAGCGAAAAATTCTACAAAATAATTCGTGGGCTAAAAAATCACAAAAATGTTCAAAATTTTCCAAGTTCTTTCTCGATTTTTTTTTTAATACAAACAAAAATCTACTCTCTCTGATTTAGTAAGATAGACTGATATTAGCATTAAACTGAATTTAGCTTAAAGATAACAAAAATTTTGTAGATATGACAGTTTGTTTTTACTATTTTTAGTCTGCTAATATTTGGCTAAATTTTCTACAGATTTTACAGTATAGTTTTTTGTTTTCAATTTACTAAAATTTAACTCAAATATAACTGGAACTCTGTATAATTAATAGTTTTATTTTACTAATACTGGTACTTAGCAAAAAAATCTGCTAGTTTCAGCAGCTTTTTCTGCAAGGTCATTTTTACCTGCTATTTTAGCAGATTTATTTCAATGAGTGTATCAATTATATTGAGATATACGCAATTATTTTATAAATTTTCATTTTGAAAGAGTCTATCAGTATATGTTTTAAAGGTGACAAATTTCCCACAAAGAAGTGTGGTTTTTTGTCCCGCGCGGAATCGATGCTGAAAAGAGGACTGTTAACGACAACATTATCTACATTTGTATGGGCCATTTTAATCTTTTTTTCAAGAAATACAAAAAGAGTCACCTAAATAGGACATTTTAAAGCTTAAAATTTTATGCGAATATGTTCGGTTGCGAATTTCGCTAACACTACTCTGTAAATTTAAACTACTAAAAAAATAGAAAATGATTTATCTAAGGAATACTGGATAGCACATGCGGACTTTCGTCCAACATAACTCAAACTATTAAATAGGGATGTGCGATTAATCGATTAATCAAACTTCCTGATTATTCAACAATTTTGATTAATCAAAAATATGATTAATCGATCAATCAGTTATTTCGATTATTCTAAATAATGATTAATTGATTAATCATATCTTTGATTAACAAACTTAATCAAACTTATGAATAATTGAATAATATTTTATTTTTCTCCGTTAAAGGCGCCTTTGAACGCTAGTCAATATAGAAACATGAAACTTAAGATTGGACATTGGTCAAGTCTGACCAGTGAGCAAACAATCTGTCTGTTTTCTTTATTTGGAGCTACATAAGGCATTGCCACAAAAGAAACATAAAATTGCCGTAATTTTTTTATTTTTATATACATACACAGAAAGAATTTACAAAATTCTAATTAAATGTTTGAACACATTTTTCGTACCAAATTTGTAAACACAAAAAATTTAAAAAGGCATCAACAACGTAATTTGTAAATCCAAAAAAGTTTTTTTTTTGTAACTTTGAATTTTTATTTTTAAAATTTTTTATATGAACGATAACAATTTACAAACGAGTTACAAATATTTCAAACAAAAAAATTGTTAGGAATAAAATTTCAATTTAAATGAAAATATGATTGGTTTTATAAATTCCATTTTTTCTGTGTATTCTTTTTTAATATTAATTAAAATTATTCAAGTTTTGATTAATCAAAATTCAAATTATTCCATTAATTATAATTATAAATCAAATTTCTGATTAATCATATTGTTTGAATAATCGATTAATCGCACATCTCTACTATTAAATCATTGATTTCTAAAATAGTTGGTCATATGGTGGTTATGATTTTGGTATATTTGTTTGTTGTCCAATGTTGGCATCCACCTTATATCTGTGTTTACATTTGGTACTTTTGCTGTATTTGTGTGTGTTTGTTAATATTTGTATTGGTATAATATGCGTATACCAGAGAATTGGGTGGCGGAGGGAGAGGCGGGGGTTGGTCTTGTTGGTATATTTGTATTTTTGGTATGTGACATATTTGTTGCAAACCGGAAATAAACGACCAACCAACCATGCCGTACTCAATGACTATACAAAAAAATATATATAACAAAGACTGCTGCTGCTTACATACAAACATCACAAAAACGTAACATAAACGTTGTCAGTCGTACAGGAAAATATATAAGTATTTTGTATTCTTCTTTAAAATGCGGCGTTGGAATATTCAATTAGGAAACGTACGATGACAAAATAATTGCATTCAAGTGGTTGTTAGAGTGTGATAAATTGTTCCTATTGTTGGTCTTGTAGGTAGTAGTAGTAGAAGTTGTAATAGTAGTAGTAGTAGCTACTTTTATAACTCAACAAACCATTACTGCCACCATCACACACAACCACCACAGATTCTACAACTCTGACTAACTAGCACACGTACAATTAAGTACATTTCTCAAGTTACATATGCTTGAATCTTCTACACCATATTCAATTGTAAAGAAAAGAATTTTCGATTTATACCAATCACATTTGAAAAATCACGAATATGGGAGAAAGGAAAAATTGCTACATCTACTCACAATAATTTTTAATTGTGCCTCTAAATATTTCCAAATATGGATACAGCTTTCGAGGCCGTAAAAATGGGATAGTGTTCCATTGTGATTTAAAATATACTTTTTAGTATAACTTAAAAACTAATTCTTAGACAAATTCTAAAATCAAACTGAAAATGGTGTGCTTTTGGGTAAGTTTTTCTATCTTTGCCCATATGTATCTCAAATACGTTTGATAGACATGTTTGGTTTCATTTCGTTTAAACATGCATGTTTAGTAATGAGTTTTTGATAAATATCACAACAATAACAACATGTATCTTCTTAAAATTATAATTTAATCAAATTTAATTATGACAAGAATGAATTGCCTAGTAATGTCTTGAAGGAAATGAGAAATTGAACTGTTACATTTGAGGCTTTAGGAGGGAGTTTGAAGTTTATTGAAATTATAACCAAACGATTGGACTTATTTGGATTGTAATACTGTACTGACTGTATTGTTTACCTTGAAAAGTTTACTTTCTAATTTGAAATTCAAAATAAGTAAAGTCATAAGATCTATGTATAAGAAAATTATATGCAACCTGTTTAGCAGCATTGTACTTTTTGAAAAGTTATATTATATTAATTTCTATATTTAGCTAAAGCTTCTTTCTAGAAAGATAAAAAATTTAAAATCGGCTGCAAAATATCCAAGTTATTGCAAATTCCCAGGGTTTTAATGGCAAATTCAAGAACAACTTTTTATGAAATTTTTTTATTTTATATTTCAGTATCTTGAAAACAAACCTAACTTTCTCATTTTTATTAAAGCCTTATTAGTTTCCTAAAAATTTCATTTTAAAATTGAGGTTTTTTAAATACTTTAGTTGAGAATAAAACTGAAAAATATTACTCATATCCCTTTTTAAGTTAAGCAATGGCAGCTATTTTACTTAATCAAATTTGGAGAAAAGTTTAGGGGGTTATTTTGTAAAACGTTATTTTCCATACAAATATTTTTGTAACAATAACAATTTACACACAAATCACTCAAGGCGTTGCGTTTTACAAAATAATCCACTTAGTTTTTTCCATAATTTGGTCCAAACACTGAGAGCAGTTTCTACATTGTATTAGTACATTTTTGCATTAAATTAGTTTAATCGTCCACAGAAAAATTTTATTAAGTGAATATACTTAGTTTTTTTTATTAAATTATATGCAAATTTCATTTAATATACCCATTTAATTATAGTCAGAGACCCAAAATAACTGTTATATTTCTAAAAAAGTCACCACCCAAATTTATTTAATTATAATATTTCAATAATGCCCTATATTTTATAAATCATATTGCACAAAAAAATCAGAAATATTGGCAAAGATTTTAATTTTTTCAATTTTTATATTTTACTCTATAAATTTCTGTTGTTTTTTTGATTTTTATTTTAAAACTTTTTATCAGAGACCCAAAATAACTGTTATATTTCTAAAAAAGTCACCACCCAAATTTATTTAATTATAATATTTCAATAATGCACTATATTTTATAAATCATATTGCACAAAAAAATCACAAAGTTTGGCAAAGATTTTAATTTTTTCAATTTTTATATTTTACTCTATAAATTTCTGTTGTTTTTTGATTTTTATTTTAAAACTTTTTATAAAAGTTACAGAATGATTTTTTTGAAAAAATTAAGCACTAACTTTTTTATTTGATAATAAAATAAAAATTAAAAATTTACCTAAATTGAATGCCGGAAGTTGCTGGAATATACATATTTACTCACTTTAAATCACTGTTCAATCTTTTATTAACACTAGTTGACATCATCAGGATATTATAATTGGTGAAGTCATTGGTTCCATGGCTTTTGATTTATATTCTTAATTGTTATTTTTTGATAAAGAAAAAAAATCACAAAATAACTTTTATTATTTTTGAAAAAATAAAAATCGTTTTTGGATTGTTTTTGTTTGAATTAAAAATATAAATCAAACAGAGCAAATAACCAGAAAATTAAAAATACTCAAACAGGAAATAATTGTAAAACAATCACTTTTTTGAATAAAAGTTATAACTGTTACGTCCCTGCTTTTTATAAAAGTTACAGAATGATTTTTTTGAAAAAATTAAGCACTAACTTTTTTATTTGATAATAAAATAAAAATTAAAAATTGACCTTAATTGAATGCCGGAAGTTGTTGGAATATACATATTTACTCACTTTAAATCACTGTTCAATCTTTTATTAACACTAGTTGACATCATCAGGATATTATAATTGTTGAAGTCATTGGTTCTATGGCTTTTGATTTATATTCTTAACTGTTATTTTTTGATAAAGAAAAAAAATCACAAAATAACTTTTATTATTTTTGAAAAAATAAAAATCATGTTTGGATAGTTTTTGTTTGAATTAAAAATAAAAATCAAACAGAGGAAATAAACAGAAAATTAAAAATACTCAAACAAGAAATAATTGTAAAACAATAAGTTTTTTGAATAAAAGTTATAACTGTTACGTCCCTGATTATAGTCTACCCGACAAAAACACAGATGCCAAAGTAGTAAAAATAGCACTACAATTAATAATCTAGATGTACTTCTTTTTAATAGAAATACTAATTATTTTAGTATTTAATTTTCATCAAGAGGAGAACTCCCACTTCAATATTTTTTCAGTAGTTTTTGAATGAAATCAAAAGTAATTCTTTTTCATAAATTAAAAGTTTAAAATAAAATTTTGGCAACATTTGCGAAAAAGGAGACATGGAGGAGATTGGAAGATAAACAAAAATATAAAAGTAGAATGTTTATATGTGCCTGCGTTTGATAATTTCTGAGTAAAAAAACAACAACAAAAGCTGAATAGGAAAGAAAATTATAAATTAGTTACATTGCATTCAAGGCCTTACTTGGGTGAGATGGCTAAGCTGTCGCAACTTTGTATAGTTACGTTTTTAATGTAGGAATAGGCACAGGTTCGATTCCTACAGCCGGCGGGTGGTTGAAAAATTATCATCTAGGGCGAATCTGGCAATAAAATATAAACAATAATACAATTTAATGGAAAATCACTGATGAAGCCTGTCCATTAGACCGTAACTCAAAAAAAAAGTTCGCCGTACACCCTCCAATATGATGTATTTTTGGAAGACGATTTCAAAAAAAATTTTTTTTTTTTGCCGACCGTAGGGGTCGCCTTTTTTAATTTTTTGTTATAGCTTTGGCATTTAAAATCGGATTTTAAAGTGTGATATATCGATTTTTTGCCTCGAGAAGACCAGAGTTTTGCTATATAGTAAAAATTCAGTTAAAAAAAAATTTAAAAAGGCGACCACTACGTTCGGCAACCAATATATAAAAAAAATTTCTACTGGGTTTAGCGAAAAACTTCCTTAGCAAAAGTTTAATAATTTTTTGCGAGCTTTAATTTTCTGACATTAGGGTAGTACATTAGGGTGGTAGCAACTGAGATCTGGTGGGTAACTACTAGAACTGGATACTTGAGGTCAAAATGTCGTTAGAACAACACACTGGTCTCCTCGAGAGAAAAACATCGATGTATCATACTTTAAGATCCGACTGTAAATACCAATGATTTTTGAAACCTTGCAAAAATGCTTCATATTGGAGGGTGTACGGCGCACTTTTTTTTTTTTTTTGCCTGTAAGGTGGTACGCTCTACTGTCCATAGAAAAAGGCAGAAAAAAGATCAATTCACAATTTTTATAGAAGAAGGTTTTTTTTTCTTCTTAACCTCAAAGTGCATATTAATTACAATATTAATTGCAGCTGTATATATGACGTTAAAACAATACTGTACTAAAATACATTATGACGTTTGCCCTGTGGCAAGATGTGTGATCTTGAACGTTAAAACCATATTTCAGTTTGGCAACGTTTGCGAAAAAGGAGACACGGAGAAGATTGGAAAATGAAAAAAAGTCTAATAGTTGAATGTTTGTATGTGTCTGTGTTTGATCACTTCTGAGTAGAAACAATAACAGAAAGATGAATAGGAAAGAAAACTATAAATTAGTTACTTTGCATTGAAGGCCTTACTTGGGTGAGATGGCTAAGCTTTCGCACCTTCGTATAGTTACGTTTGTAATGTAGGTGTAGGTACAATTTCGAGTCCTACAGCCTACGAGTTGTTGAAAAATATAGAGACGATCTGACAATAAAATATAAACAATAATATAATTTAATGAAAAATCACTGATGAGGCCTGTCCATAGAAAAAGACGAAACTACATATCTAGTCATAATTTTTAGAGAAACTTATTGAACAAGAGCAAAAGACGCACCGCAATTCGATATTTTTTCAATACTTTTCAGAGGTACATAAAAATCAATTTTTCATAATTTTTATTTTAAATATTTGTAAAAATTGAAACCATATTAAATTTAAACAAGTTAATTACAAATATTAAAAAAAATATATATATTAGATATTAGAACAAAATCAAGAAATATTGGTCCCGCCAGGAATCGAACCCGCCATCATTCGTTTTGATAACCTGTACCAAAGTCACTTTTTAAGATCACATTTATGCTTAAGTAATTCTTCGGATGTTCTTCAGAATTAAAAATGTAGTAACACATACTAAGGAAGCAATGCAAGAAGTGATTTTTTTATAAGTTGTTCAGAATTACTTTTAAAGAAGTTGTAAAAATACACTTACGGATACTTTTGAAGCAATGCAAAAAGTGGTCTGTAAAGCATGACTCCCAATTTTTCGTTGCTGGGTAGTTTCATAAAACTATGAAACTTTTACAATAAAATAAAGAAATTTTGTATACACTTTCCCAGCAAAAACAGACATTACCGAGTAATTAAGCAAGTAAGTAGCACACAAAAGGATTCACTACTTACCGGGCTATTTACTCGCAACATTACTTTTGTTCGCGATGTCCAAAAATTCATTGGTTGTCATTACCCTCTCGCTTACAAAAAAAGTGCTAACAACGAGTTACCCATAGTGAAAGAATAAATAGTTACTCACAAAGATAGAATAAGTGGTTACTCAGAAGTTAGGAAATAAGTGGTTACCCTAAAATAATTGGTTATATTGGCAAAAAAAAACTTTTTACTTTGGAAAATTTCCTATTTAGTTAAAAACAAATTTATAAATAAAATATTAATAGAAAAAAGACTTAATCAGTACTTATTTAAGCAATTACCAGTAAGCGATTACTTTGAACGAATATTTAAGTACTTCTATAACTTATTGTCGGTAAGTCATTATTTTGTATTTTAAAGTAATGCTAAAGGTAATGACATATCATTACTTGGTAATCCGTATAGTAATGACTTGTCATTGCCATGTTTTTGCTGGGTTGTAAAGAAAACTTTATTAGTTTACTCAAAAATTTCATTAAAATTTCTCCAAGAAAATTCTCCGTGTGTAGGCTAAAATATGTATATTTTTTTCCTGTCTACACTCGAAAAGTTATGAAGGTAGATTCTTAGGGAGCAATGCAAGAAGTGATTTTTTTTAAATTGTTCAGAATTACTTTTAAAAAAGTTGTAAAAATACACTTACAGATACTTTTGAAGCAATGAAAAAAAGTGGTCTATAAAACATGACTCCAAATTTTTTCAACTGAAAAAATAGTTAAAATAACTGCATTTGCAGCAGAAAAAGTGTACACTATATTCGCAATTAAATCAACTGCAATATATAGCTATTTTTAAGTTTTAGAAGCTAAGTGACAGCCAACTGAAAACCCAAGTAAAAACGCTTATATTCAATCATTACTATATTCAATAAAAAATTTTAAAAGAGTAACATTTTTTAGTGTTTTAAACGCTAATTATTCAATTGATTTCCATTCCGATGTATATTTATTGAAAAAATGGCCCAGTCGTTTTAAAAATTGTCTGCACATTTTTTAACTTTCAAATTTCTGATTATATGCAATAAGTAAAAGTTTGATTGCAATAAAAATTTCTAATAAGATATCTATTTATTAGTTGTAATTGTTTCCATTTCAGCATAAATTGAAAGAGTCAACAAAAATTTTAATTTATGTTTATGACACTAGAAGGTTTTAAGCATTTTCTTTTCACTTTCCAAATATGTTGCTACAGCAATTTCTAAAAAAACATAATTTGTATTTTCAAATCTATTGACAAGTTCAAAAACCACTAAAGTTAATTGCACTTTCATATTTTTGTTGTACGAAGCAACTTTTTTGAACTCAATTCCATGTACTCATAATAAGCTGTGATAGTGCAATAACTAATACAACTACTACTACTAATATTTACTACTACTACTGGAAGACCTTGAAAACTTTCAGTATCAACCAAATATGTGCAATAAATTTTACTAAAAATAAAATAACCAAAATGAACCAGAACAACTACTATTATAAACATACTCTAACAAACTTATACAAAATAAAAATCTTTACTTACATTAGTGTGGTAATGACTAGTCTATTTTGAATTTTACTTATACCGGGCGGAATATTGTACCAATTGGTCTAAAACTAATATAGTGAAAATTTAATGCCGTTGTATTTTGTGCTAAAAATATTGGAAAAACTCAACTAAAGTTTTTTTACTTATAACTTGTGATACATGGCTTTTAATAAAACATAAAATGCTGAACAAATATTGAAACATTTAGGAATTCGCTTAATAATCCTACAATAACTTTTACTAAATTTTGATAAATTGGGGAAACGTCCTGAAAATTGTTTGAGCTATTTCAAAAGTATTATTGTATTCGTATTCAGCATACTAAATTTGAAACGAAGTATGATAAGACATAAATAAAACAAAATTATGCAATTATTATATTCTAAAATTCCAAACTATGCACCGCTTAGAGTTATCACATTTGAATCAAAATTTCACCATGTAAGTGTCAGAACAAGTAGTGCAGTAATCCACGAGTATTTCGAAAAAAATTCAGAAAAATGTATTTATAATTTATTGCCACCCTAACCTACGTACATAATAAGGACTACACTTTAAATTTGTTGAGATTTAAAATGTCAGAACTTTTTGTGGCAAACATACGGAAGAATATACAGAAGAACATACAAAATATTTCGATGACTTTAAACCAGAGGTCGGCATCACCTATGCCCATGGGCGTTCTCTCACCCCTACATAAGCTCACACATAGAACAAAAAAATAATCAGTCGCATACAAGATTTCAATGAAGTAGGTTGTCACATCGCTTGTTTGCCAGATTTTTTACACTCTGCATAATGTTTATTGATACATTTTTTTGGTAATTTATTTTAAAGTTTTTTTTTTTTTTTTTTTTTTTTGTGTTGTTGTTTTTTGATATTTTTTTTCGTAGTTGTTGTTTGCTTTTAAATTTTTATTTTATATTCCTATTATAAACATTTAAAATTTTCGAATTATTATACAAACGTTCTTTGTCAGTGCATTGAGAGTGCGAGGCTGCAACTCACTCATACAAGCACAAAATAAGGTTGTATATATTTGCCGATCCCTGCTTTAAACCAAAACACGTAATAATGTCAATAACATGCATACCAGCGAATGTAAACAAACTTTTGCAAGCCACAAAATTTAAAAAAGAAAATTAGAAAAATGAAACCAAGAAACGTGCCGTGAAATAGTCACAAGTATAAGGAATATTATTTGGGCAAACGTGCACTATTTTTAACAAATATCGATGAACAATATTATAAAGTTACAAAGTTGTACACAGAAAAAGAAAAGGACTCAATTTGCAATTTGGTCAGCTCAATTAAAAAATAATTTAATATTTGACCTTAAAACCATTTGCAATTAAAATGTTACTTCACAAATGTTAATTATTTTTTTTTTTTTTTTTTTTATTTTATTTATTCAGTTTCATATAATTTCATACAATTTCAATTTCATACAATTTCAATTTCATACAATTTTAATTTCATACAATTCATGTGAATTCAGAACCTTACAAAGCCATGGCAACTTCTACTTCCTTCGTAACGTTCGGTATTTTGTAGTTTAATGGTCGCTGGTTGTAGAACATGCTAGAAGTTTAACATTATTTATGGCATTTAACCTTATAGCATATGCTGAGGTGTATACTTCAATGTAGTATTAATTTGCCAGATTGACGTCTTTAGCAAATCCTGTTTCTCAGGATATTTTCTTCAAGAAAATTCTAGATTTTTCTCTACTAGACTAATCCAAATTCGTAATAATACTTTTCACATTTTTCCGATTTTTACAAATCTTACAAACAGGGAATTATATAGATAAAATCAACTGCTAATGGCAGTTAAAGTAACTGCATTTGCAGTTAAAAAGGTGTAAACTATATTTGCATTTAAGTCAACTGCAATATCAAGTTATTTTTTAACTGTTAAAATTCAACTGAAAAATGTAGTAAAAAGAACTACAAATACAATTAAAACTTGCAAATTATTGTAAAACTGTACAAACAATTGCATTTTCAAACGAATTGCAACTCGGCTCGCGGTAATATTCATAGGAAAATAGGAAGTGGAAGACCCCGAAGAACAGTTAAAATATAGGACAGAAATATGGTCTCTATTGTTAAAGCGACCCCAATAAGACCGCCGTAGATATTATGCAGTATGCTTCAGTATATTTGGGCGCAACCGTCGGAGTTCATACCACATATAGACGCTTAAAGGAAGCAAACTTATTAGCAAGCCGTCCAGAAAAGAAATCCTTCATAAGTAAAGTCAATGAAAAGAAGCGTTTCGATTATGGAAAGCATCTAAGCACTGGGCAAAATATCAATGGGCAAAGGTTTTATTTAGTGGCGAAACAAAATTAAATTTATTTGGATCGATCCGACCAAATAAACAGTACTCTCCTAGATACTAGAAACAAAGCGTTAAACACGGCGGAAGATCCCTTATGCTCTCGGATATGAAATAGTTTTCTTAAATATAACACACTCGTTTAAATTTTTATTTTAACCCTATAACGCTAATCTTAGTCGATTCGAATAACACCACTTACATTTTACTGATCGGTCTAAATTCTCTTGTATTCTCAGTCAAAGGTGTTCTCTTGTTCTGAATGGTCACATTGTTGCAGTAAGTATTGCTATTTTTGAGTTATTTAGCAAAATGTTAGTCGATTCGACTAATGTCTAGTGTTATTATTCTTATTTATTCATTATTTTCAACAATTGATCTCAAGAGTATTTGTTATTAATATAAATTTTAAACTAATTGTTTTACAAAAAAATTAAATTTGTAAATTGATTTACATTTAAAATAAAACCAACTGTCAACCTTGTAAAGATTTTTTTGTGGTTCAAATATAGATATCTAAAAAATCGGTAATATATATATGTTCGTCGATTCGACTAATGATTAGCGTTAACGTATAAAAAATAAGATTAGTGTTCTAGGGTTAAGGTACATTCTCCCGTGATGGTGTTTGACCAGGAGTCAAAATTGATGATAGAATAAATGCAGAGGGTTACTATAAGAGCACGTGCTTCCTTACATGCAGGAACAAATGACTGTTGGAAGTATATTCCAATACGACAATGACCTTAAGCACACCAGTCGCTTAGCTAGGCAATTTCTAAGTAACAACGGTGTGGAAGTTTTACAGTGGCCAGCACAGTCACCCAATTTAAACTCCATAGCAAATCTATGGGAGCTTGTAGACAGCGAAATATGAAAGAAAAAGCGTTCAAATTTAAGGGATTTCGAAATTGTTGCCAAACAGGCGACACGAATTAAAGGAGAAATTAAAAATAATGGCTATTCCACTAAATAAGAAAAATCTAATTAATATGCTGAATTTTTTTTAACAAATAAAATCGATTAAATGTAAAATACATAAAAGTTGCATTTTTTCTTCGCACAAAATAGGCACTAGTCCCAAAAAAAAATTCGTTAAACTAATTCGCATAAATAAATGCAAATCAAACCTCTTAAAATATGAACCTACACATCAACGAATATAATAACAAAAGATAAGCGTAAATAAAAAACCATTAGAAGAAATCAAAGCATACTTAGATGATTTAGCGTAGCGTTGCATTTTTATGCTCGCAACTGTATATGTTTGGATTAATCAACATCACTATTTTCTTTAATTTATTTTTTGTTTTATTTGTACACCAATTTGAGAAAATTTATTGAAAAAGGTTAAATGGTACAATTGATGCAGTTTTTTTTTAATTTATCGGCTAGAAAATGTTAGATTCTACATATTTTTGGGTGGATGACCATTGCGAACATCTTTAAATAAATGAAAACTCATTATTTTTGGTTTCAACAGAGATTTTTTTCCAAACTTTATGAAACGCTTATCTTAGGCTTGACCATACTTTTACAGATTGTTAAATTGTTCGTTATTAAACGAATTATGCGTACTGTTTTTATCAAGTTAGCGTAAAAGGTTTAATTAAACTGTTTAGAAACTTTATGCATTGTATAGTCTTTTTGTATGAAGTTTTTTATTTTACTAAATGATCATTTAAAACTTCACATAATTTCTGACAATTTATAGGAGACCCTAAATTTGGATGCGTGTACCGTGGAACGAGAAACGTAGATATTTGAAAAAAACTTAAAATATTTTTTTTAATAATCAAGATACTTCATTTTGCCAGCTTAAATCAGTTTAAAATTTGTCATTTTCTAAATGCAAATAATTTACAATTTTTTTAAAATTAGAATGCGTGTACCTTGGAGTTTTTGAGTATTTCATCTTCTATATATTCAATAAATTCTAGTGCATGATTAATTGAAGCTGTATTTAATTCGCTACGAAATAACTTTTGATATAAAATTTTTACCATTTCTTGAAAATAAATTTTTTACGCCAATATTAAATTGAATTGTCTTATTTCAAGCAGATATCAACTCTACTGCAAATAATGCAATAAATTTCATTATGGGGCTAATTTGTAATTTTTAACACTTTTTCCACTTTTCTAAAAAAATCTTAATTTCTTAAAATGCATAAAAATTATTAAAGTTTTTATTATTTTAATTATTATTTTTATAACAACACCAACAGTTATATTTCTGAATTTCGAGATGTTTCGCATATATCTTAATCTTAGAGATATTGACACCGAATTTTCAATAGTACCAAGGTACACGATATATCCCTATATATTTGTTATTGACAACTCTTTTTTTGCAGCTATATTATTGCAATGCTATTTAATTTTAAAGTACGCCACATCAATTGTGTTGTTTAGGGTGCTCGTAGTTTTGGATTTAATATACTTTAAAAATATCATGGGTAATAATTTTGAATAAAATTCTTACTGTATAGAAAATTTTCAACTAAAAACGAAGGTATCCCAATGGGTTTTGTCTGATTTTCTGTAATTCTGATATGTATTAACCCTCTAACCGGCCTATGCTTTTTTGCAATGAAATTTATACCATGTGTTCCTCACGAAAAATAAACAATAAGTTCTTCTACAAAAAATTTTTCGTTTCCTACTTTAGGCGATATGGGCAAAATAGTTTAAGGGTGAATCTCGAAAACTAGCGCATAAAAATTACTAGGTTTAAGCACAAATTATTTCTCTTACCAAGATGTAATTGCAATATAAATATTACATTTTTTGTGCTATTACTTAAGAGGATGTAGAAATTTTCATTTTCGAAAAATGCGAAATTGAGCGAAAACGCACCAAAACGTCAATATATATTATTTAAACTTATAAGCTTTGCTATGTATACCAAACATATTCTCTTTACCAAATTTAAGAAAAATCCGTCCATTCGTTTTCAAGTTAAGGCGATGTCCTTTAAAGGTATCCTAATGGAATCCTGTGTGTCCTTGGACCAAAGTAAGGAATTTTTTGAATAGCTTAAGCTTCAATCTTACTTTATGGTTATTATCAATTGTTTTACTCGCTTTAAATATGTTTTTAGGATTTTTGAAAATTTTGGTTGTTTTAAAATATTTAATTTTTGAAATTTTACGAAATTTTATCTTTGACACTTTCTCGCTTCCAAACCGTGCATTGTATATAAAAAAATTCTTCACAAAAAATTTAACAAATTTTGTTTTCTGTTGCAAAAGCATAATTTCTTATTATAAATTACTCTTTTGGCACATTTCTGGTCAATTTAATATACCCCGCCTGGAGGCGGGCTTGCCGGTTAGAGGGTTAAAGGAGGTAATAATAACAACCCTGTATTTTTTAAGCTGCTCAATCTTACATGTAAGGATTAGAAAGTTAGATCAGAAACTAACATAGTTTTCTGTAAAAACATGTCTGGGATTTAGGAAACTTAGATTTATTTGTAAACTGCTTTAAAGTACTCGAGAAAATAAAAAAGTCGTCCTAAAGCCGAACAAAAACGAATTCCGGAAAAAGTGCAGACATCCCCTTGAGTAAATATAATTCCTACACTAATAGAAAAACATTCTGTAAAAATTTTAGTTAAAACTACTAAAAATTAGTTAAAATTTCCTTAAATTTAATAATAAATTAGTGGTTCTCCAGATTTTACAGTACAATTTGTCATTTTTAAATAACAAAAGTTAGTGCAAATATAACTAAAATTTGGTAAATTTAACAGTTTAATTTTTGCCGTTCTTATTTTACTATTACCATATTTAGCAAAAAAATCTGCCAAGTTAAGCAGTTTTTTTTGCAAGGTATTTTTTAACTAATTTTTGTAACTTTTTCTGCTATTTAAACAGGTTTTTTTTATGAGTGTAACAACACAGGAGATAAGAGATCAAAATTGTTAGTGTCGCCACAAACAGTTCGGGAAAAAACGACGTTTGGTCGGTATTTGAGGATATTATGGAGAAATTTTGATACTTTGAAAATGTCTGCTGAGCCGATTTAGTTAGATTTTAAGAGCCAAATTTAAGGAGAACGCTTAATTTTGCTGCAAAGTCTACTGTTCGGTAAATGAACTTTTCCGAATTTGGCTGAACATTCAGCTGCCGAAAATAAATTTGTTGCTTAACTTCGGGCTTTTTCTTTTATTTGACACCCAAAATTTTGATCGGCCCAACAATTATTTTTCCATAAGCTAAATTTGTTCATACAATACGGACAAGATTCATTTTCTGGCCGAACTGTTCGGTCGGACACTAAAAATTGCAAAGAAAAATGTATACACAGCTAAAACTGTGTATACTGTCGTCCAGAGCCTGTGAGATAGCGTTAAACAGTAGTTGAGTGAATTACATAGAGACTGCTTATACACTCAAAATAATACGTCTGTTGGCTGGACAGAAATATTTGTTACTTTAACAAAATTTATTCCTGTTTTTTGGCTTAAAATAAAATTTGTTGATTTTAACAAATTCTTTTGTTAATTTTAACAAATTCTTTTGTTAATTTTAACAAATCTAGATTTAAGAAATTTGTAAAACTACAGTTTTATCTGTAATTATACTGAGTCGTAGAATTTATCCAAATTTAGGGTCTCGGGACCCTCTCCGGGCCTAGTCCATATCATGTAAATGCACTCTGATCGAGCAAACATTTTGTCCGTTTTGGTCTAATTTCCGAGATATGGGCCATTTTATAAAGTGAACAATTTTTATTAATAATTTCCGAGGGTCCAAGGCCCCACCAAGGTCCATTTTTGGATAGAGATAGCCCCTTTCGCTGGGGTTAGAAGTAGTCGAAATTTTCAACAATTTTGCTCTATCTCTCTTAGTTTTCGAGATATGGGCCATTTTAAAAAATCGGGAGGGAAAGAAATAGCGCCATCTTTAAAACTTCGGATAAATTGGTGGCGGGTAATAACAGTAACATGAAAATATTATACTTTAACAATAAATTTTGTTAAATTTAACGAATGGGTTCTTAAAAATTAGTTATCAGTAGTTTTGGAAATTAACACTCAAAATTAGTCAAATTACTGAGGATTTTTAGTATTGTGTTAAATGCAGATAACTAAAATCTTTGCTTAAATCAGTGTTTCAACTAAAAATTTGTTAAAAATTAGTCAAATCGATTTGAAACCGGTTTGAAAGATTTTTCTACTGACGTATTATTTTAAGTGTAGGTACCTACTTTTTATCATATACTTTATTTCTTCTGCTACTTCCTTCTGCTATTTCTGAAATATTCGTGAACAACTACTAGTAAATTTATAATAAATAGTACAACAAATTGGAAATGTAAGTGAATCTTTATTTTTTTGTATAACGTAAAGAAAAAAAAATCATATGAATGAATATATTATTTCAATACTTGCACTAAAAAGTATGGAATCTTTAAAATTCCAATGGATTAAATCAGTGTTTGTTACCTGAAATCTGCAAGTTTTTTTTATTTTCGCCGAATCACCAGACAGAGGCTTCCCGTTTAAAACCGATGGCACTTGTGGACAAAAGTTAGCAATAGGGTGCTTAAAATTTTTTTTTAGTTTTTAACCGGACTACCCACTGGAAATATTTATTTGGGTGTAAAACTGCGTCCGCCAAAAAATTAGGATAATCGGACATGGGGAAGACGTGCCGCATCCGTCCTGAAGTTTGGAACACGGATTACAACGGGAAAATATGACATTTTGTGAATTTTCTCGAAAACATTGATATTTTAACACTAATTCGAATTAAAAGCACTAAAGAATCGTGATTAAGGGCGAATTCTCCTTCTAATAAAGCAATAAAAACTTAAATCGGTTAAAAATTAGCCGAGTTATAACAATTTCCCCAGGCAACTGATGTGTCGCAGGCCACTTAAGAAATTCGGGTCTAAATTTTAAAATTTATTGAAATAATCTACTACAGAAACATTTTTTTATTCTATAAGTTCCAAGAACTTAGATAAGGATTATCTTTTTATATTGCGTTTTGCTAACTCGTTTTAAATTAGTGCCAAAAAGGTCGGAATTCTTAAACACTGTTTTCTAATCTACAATTTTAAATTTTTTAAAATGTTTTTAAAGAAATTTTAAAAAATCAACGATTGGACTTTAAGGTTTTATTAAGAACATATTAGAGATTACAAACTAAAAAAAAATTTAGGAATTCCTTATTTCATTTGGCTGCGGAAGAGATTTTCTTTGAGCGGATTTCGAGAAAATATCGATTTTTAACATTTATTTAGCTTTTAGGCAAGTTTCTCTTTTTTATTCTTTTAATTCCACAAGATTTTTGCCAGAATATAAGAACACAAGATTAAATACCCAGCAAAATATTGGTAATGACACCTCACTACTATCTGCATTACCAAAAATGATATATCATTACCTTTTGCATTATTTTTTAATATAAAATAATGACTTCCTAATAAAGGCCTATTGTATTCATTGTTTCTAAATATAAAATAATGACTTACTCGTCATAGTTTAAATAAGTACTTTTTACACAGTTGAATTTTATACATTTTTATTTATTATATGTAAATATGTTTTATGTTTAAATTTTTATGACGAGTCCTAAAATTACACCCTAGAGAAAATTTAAATTTTTCTGAATGTATTTCCTTAAGCTAATAGTATTTGCTTAACTCTTTATTTTTAAGAATCAAGTAAGCAATCGGATAACCACTTATAATTCAACTTTTTGTAAGCATGTGTGTAACCACTTATTATTCAAAATCTCGTAACTACTTATTTCTCATTTTTTCGTAAGCGAGCAGGTAAGCGTGACTACTTATAAAAACGACCACGCCAAACAAAAATAATGAGTTTAGACGCCAAAAAATAAGTTGTGTGGAGCTATGAATTTCTATTATATAACCACTTATTTGGTAATGAAAGATTTTGCTGGGTACTTCAATCCCGAAAATTAGGGCAAAATATAAATAAATTAAATTGCCCCTGTGTAAGGTCAGAGGTCAAATTTGAGGATATTTTAATTTTTTTATAAACATATTAATATAATAGATATTCCTGAGCGGATATTGATGGAACTTCTTGATATTATTTTTCTATATCTGAGTTCCAAATTTCAGGGCCGATGCGGTACGTCTTCCCGATGTCCGATTATCCTAATTTTTTGGGGGATGTAGTTTTACACCTAAATAAATATTTCCAGGGTGCAGAGCGGGAAGGAAGGATCAATTTCCTGGAAGCGTATTTCAATTATCAGTGAAACAAATATAGTAGAATATAAAATAACACTATAAGCGCCTGCATGCTTCCAGTAAAACACTGTAATGTTTATCAGTAATATTTTCCGGTAAACACATATTTTATTTGCAAGCAAATATGTTATATTAGAAATCCGGTTCATATATTTTTACGGTTTTTCCAAACAAATATATGGGGCATTCTGTGCCAAATCACCAAGTTTTTGGCCTGACCCTCCTGGATTTCGCTATTTTTGATATGTTTTGTTACGTATTCAAGGCAAACTTCACACTAGTTTTTTGCCTCTTATTGCGAACTGATTTTGAGAAATGCATTTTTTTTTTAATTTTTGAGCAAACATTTTCACTTACATCGATATCTTAAAAAAGTAGGGTATCATTTTGTTTGCCTTTAAATGTAGTTTTTAAAAAATAAAAATTAATAAACAATTTTTCGAAGTAATTCTCACCTAGTTAATAACGTTTAAAAATTAAAATCTACTTTTGTAAAAAAACGATTAATCTTTAACGTCCCAGTGTAGAAAATCATTACCAGATATGTGGTTATGTAACTACATACTTGGTAATGGTAACTAGTTACTTCTGTTATTACATTTCTTATTACCTTTATATGGCGATGTCGCGAAAAATAATGAGTTGTCGTTACACACCAGCATACGAAAAATCAAAAAATAAATCGTTACCTATGTGCTTACCAGTACTGACAAAAATAATGAGTCTAAAAATAGATTTTCTAAAAAATAAATTATATAAAAAAAAATATTTTTTATTGTATTTTTTTTTTAATAAAATTTGCTGGTGCGGGAATCGAACCTGGGTCTACAGACCCACAGCTCTACCATCTGAGCTATATCGACATGTAATATTTAATAGATAAAAACACAATTGACCTGCTGCACACAAGTAAGCTTACTCGCCAACATACAAAAAATCAAAAAATATGTGGTTACATATATCCTTACCAGTGTTTAAAGAATATTGAGTCTAAAAATAGATTTAAAAAAATTTTCAAAAAAATCTAAAAAATTATTTTCTATTTGAAATAATGATAAAAATAAGTCATTATCAGTAACTCATTATTATATGTTTTAAAATAATACAGAAGGTAAGTGGGTGTCATTACTGGTAGTCCAAAAAATAATGATATGTCATTACCGTTTCTACATTGGGGTGTGTAGAAGGCGCTAAAGTATGAAATTTTATAATTTTCAATACCACAGGAGGGCGCAGCTAATTTAAAAGAAAATGCTTACTGGGAAACCGACCAATCTTTTTACTAAATTACGAAAATAAATTTGTACGCTATCGGTAAGCGATTAAAAATGGGTTAATGTAAAACTTTTAGAAATATAGAACAGTTTCCAAATAGTAGTTTTAATTTTGGGGTTTTTATTACTTATCCAGTTAACTGATGTGTCCACGTTTCACCAGCCACGAGGACTGTCCTTTAAGTATAAATCACAGCAATGGTAAATTATACCAGCCATGTGACAAATCCTGCTTTTACAAGTCACGGGATAGGTACTTTGAAGGCAATTGACCCCTCATTTCCGGTAGGGTTGCTACACTCAAAATAATAAGTCTGTTGGCTGAACAGAAAAATTTATTACTTTAACAAAATTTAATTTTGATTTTTGGCTTAAAATAAAATTTGTTAATTTTAATAAATTCTTTTGTTAAATTTAACAAATCTAAATATAAGTAAGAAATTAGTAAAACTACAGTTTTTTTTGTAATTATATAGAGTCGTAAATTTTGTTAAAATTTATGGTCTCGGGACCCTCCCGGTCCCAGTCCATATCATCTAAGGGCATGTAAGGTTACTCCAACGGAGCAAACATTTTGTCCGTTTTTCTCTATCTCAGTTTTTAAATTTAAAAATAAAAATAGTTTTTTCGAAAAATGGAAAATTTATTTATTATTGTTCGAGGCCAATTGTTTTCTTATTATGAAATAACATACCAATGTAAAAAAATTGTATACAAAACCACAACAAAAATTTGGGTTAACTATTAGTTAGAGCTTAAACCTGGAGTATGAGACCCACCATTAGAAAATTAACATTCATTTAAGTATCCAAACTTAGATATAAGTGAGTATCTCGGTTTTTTGATCCTAGGGGCTACATGGGGCCCTACCTAAGAAGTCAGAAAAAATAGAAAAAAATCGTCTTTTCTAATTTATTTTTTCTATATAGAAAATATGGTTTTTAATTCGTAAGTGGACTATTATTATAATGTTACCAATATTTAATTTTCTGACATCACCTATTAAATATCTTAGGAGTTACAGAAAATTCCAAACAACATCTTCATTATTTTATTTCTCAAAAAAAACTTTTTTGATATAGCAGTGTTTCTTTAGAATCTTATTTTATATTGTATTACAATAATTTAAAACTGCTACTGCAACCCTCTCTACTTTTAGACTCCTCATTTTCATTCTAATAAATTCTGTCTGCGTATCATCAAAAAGTCAGCTGACGTGCTGTGATTTTTTCACATAATTTTATATTATAAGTTAATTTTCTATATTTTGCCTTACAAGGAAGGTACCCAAATGCGTACTTTCCGATTTTGATGAAATTCCGATATGTGATGGAGAAGAAAAAAAATAAGGTACACCTATTTTTTAGCGGTCAAATCTCACGTCTAGGCGTTATATAATGTGATAAAATACTAGCCAATTTCTCTATGAAAACATGTCTAAAATTTACGAAATCTAAAATCATTTTTACACAGCGGTAAATTATGTTTTTATGAAATATTGATGAAAAAGGCGCTATGGCTTCCTAAAGCCAAACGGTAACGAATACCCAAAAAATACCATACACGCCTCCATTAAATTAAATGGGCATTATTATATGTAAATTTTGGATATAAATGAGCTATTCGAGAAAGTGCACTCAAAAAAATATGTCTGTTAACTCAACAGAAAAATGTGTTGGTTTAAAAAAATGTATACCTTTTTTTGGTTTAATATAAAATTTGTTAAATTTAACACATCTAAGGCTATTTAAGTGTACTGCAAAGGAGCAGACGTTTTAATACTTTTGCTCCACCTCGCTTAATTTTTGAGATATGGACTTGAGGTAGAAAAATATTCTAACTAAATTTATTAAAATGTACAAATTCGGAAAAAGTTTTTTTGTATTTTTTAATACAGAACTTAAAATAATTTTAAACCAATAGCGCACCACGGCTAGTCTCATACAATAATTGTTTTGTTGGGATGTTTGTTGTTTTTATACAAATATTATTGACAACGAACACACAAACATATATATAATAGTACTCAAATGGCTCCCTTAGGTAAATTGTTGCTTTTCAAAAAGTGTTGATTTATGAATGGAGTTTTACCAAATCATATTGTTCATACACAAAAGTATACAATTCTCATTCCGTTGATTTTATGTAATGTAATGTTTCTGTCCTCCAATCATAATTTTCTTATTGCAGACAACTGATGAATGGAGTGATGCTCAGGAAACAATTGTATTTTCTATCATGAAAATGGTCAACTTTGTTGAATAAAAAAATAACTATATAACTATATAATTTGTTTTTTCAATAAATATTGAATGGAATGAAAAAACCTACATTACATTAATTATGAAAAATAATGTCAGTTAAATGAGAACCGTTTTCTCATAAACTTTGTCTTTGAAATAGCCCCATAAGAAAAAATTTGGTGCAGTCAAATCAGGCGATCGTTGCACGGGCTGTATGGGGTGTTGCACCATCTTGTTGAAACCATATGTTGACGTTTGGTGGCAATTGCGGAAATAAAAAATTTTGAAGCATTACTCTGTAACGTTCTCTATTTATTGTTTGACTTACACCTTGATCGTTTTCAAAAAAAAAAAAAAAAAATGGACCGTAAACTTTTTCGGCGGTAATGCCACACCAAATAGTAACACGAATTGCGTGTAAAGATTTTTGATGAAGATTTTTGGGATTTTCTTATCCCCTAAATCTTTTGTTTTGTTTATTTACGAAACCGTTCAAGTGAAAATGCGCCTCGTCGGTCATCATTAAATTTAACAAAAAGTTTTCATTTTGATCAACGAGATTTAAAACTGCTCTAGCAAATTCCAATGCGAAGTCATTAGGATTTAGTTATTGGACTGCACAGAAAGACTTTACAAAATTCTAATTAAATTTTTAAACACCTTCCTCATACCAAATTTGTAAATACAAAAAAAAAAAACTTTTTAAAAAGTCACCAACAAAAAAATTTATAAATCCAAAAATAAATTTTTTTTTTTTTGTAACTTTGAATTGTTATCTTTCAATTTGTATCTGAAAGATAATAATTTACAAACGACTTACAAATATTTCAAAAAAAATGTTGGGAATAAAATTTCAATTTAAAAGAAAATGGAACTGCTATTACAAATTCCCATTGTTGGTGCCTACTGTTTTTTCTGTGTGGTTGGATTTTGTAAGGGAAGAAGTACAAATCGTGTTTCAAAATTCGCCGAAGAGTACGGTCAGAAAGATCGTATTCTCATTAATGTCTCCGGATTTTCTGCGACGCTCTGTCTCACAGCATCAATATTTTCGGGCGATCTGACAATTCGAAGTCTGCCTGTACCACCCATGAAATGTATGAGATTTTCAAAAGTGATTTTTTTGTTCGCTCCACTGGCAGTTTCCGATAGATTGGGCATAAAAAATAATATGTGTACAAAAATTGGATCTCTCGGGGGCATACAGGCCAGTCAGTTTGAACTTTTGACCCTAAAAATTACCTAAAAACACTTCAAAGTTTTTTGAGCCATAACTTCTAAATTTGACGTTTTTTGAAAATATACTATATAAGCATTTTTATGCAGAATAAGAAGACAAACACATACTATACTTCTACCTAGGTATGATGTATAGTGAAGTTTTATGGGAAAAAAGTCAAAATTTGTGTGAAGACATCATTTTAAACGACCCTCGTTAAAATTTCGACAGAGACAATTAAGATTGGTTTTCATTATTTTGTGTAGTAATATATCTAGTTTTCATAAAGTAAGTAATCATTTTTAACAAATATCGGTTATTCCGTGACAAATTGACCAAAATTTGACTTTGAAGTATCGGTTTATTAAACATATACATATGTTGTATGTAAACCCTTAGTAACAAGATTTGAATACGCTAGAACTCCGAAATTGGTGAGGTTTGAAAAAAATACATAAGAAAAAAATGGGGTGGGGACAAATGAGTCCTCATCGGGGTCAAAGGTGGTGGTGAAGGGTAAAAATCGGCAAAAAGCCCCCCAATTTCCCCGGAGTCGCCCGTAGAGCGGTAAAATGTAAGACCGACCCCCATTGATTTGTCTTTTTCAGCATTTTTTCCGAATATACATATCCCCTATCTCCAATCTGTAAGAGGGCTCCCACACAAATGACATTTTTATTAAATTTACTCTCACCGCTTTAACTGTCCTAAGAGTGCCCCTAGAGAAGTCATATATATGACTGACGCCAATATTTTTTTAGTTTCAACATTTTCTGGGAACATCTATTCCCTCTATCTTTAACCCTTAAGGCGGTCCCCATACAATTTTTTTATTTTTTATAAATTTTTTTTTATGAAATCAGCTCTTACCGGTCCCATGGTGCCTCCTAGTGGGGTCCCAGCAAAATCTTTCATTACCAAATAAGTGGTTATATAATAGAAATTTATAGCTCCGCACAACTTATTTTTTGGCGTCTAAACTCATTATTTTTGTTTGGCGTGGTCGTTTTTATAAGTAGTCACGCTTACCCGCTCGCTTACGAAAAAATGAGAAATAAGTAGTTATGAGATTTTGAATAATAAGTGGTTACACACATGCTTACAAAAAGTTTAATTATAAGTGGTTATCCGATTGCTTACTTGATTCTTAAAAATAAGGAGCTAGGCAAATACTATTAGCCTAAGGAAATACATTCAGAAAAATTTAAGTTTTCTCTAGTGTGTAATTTTAGGACTCGTCATAAAAATTTAAACATAAAACATATTTACATATTATAAAAAAATTTAACTTAGTAAAAAGTACTTATTTAAAACAATGAATACAAACAATGAATACAATAGGCCGTTATTAGGAAGTCATTATTTTATATTATAAAATAATGCAAAAGGTAATGATATATCATTTTTGGTAATGCAGATAGTAATGAGGTGTCATTACCAATATTTTGCTGGGGTGGAATGTAAGATAAACCCCCATTAAATTTTCCCCTCACACATTTTTTCCGACATACCTAGCCCCTATTTCTAACCCGTAAGAGTGCTGCCATACAAATATGCCTTTTTATAAAATTTCCTCCCACCGCTCTAACAGTCCCAAGGGTGCCCCATAGAGGAGTCAAATGTATGACTGACCCCCAATATTTTTTGAACCACAATATTTTCTCGGAATATATCTACCCTCTATCTTCAACCCTTAAAGCGGTCCCCATACAAATGTTTTATATTTTTATAATTTTTTTTTATGAAATCAGCTCTTAGCGCCCCATGGAGCCTCCTAGAGCGGTGGTATGTAGCACGATCACCATTAATTTGTCCTCCCATTATTGTTTCCGTACATACCTACCCTCTGTCTCTACTGCCTAAGGGTGCTCCCATACAAAAATTGCATTTTTTAAAATTCACTCCCACCGCTCTAACTGTCCTCAGGGTGCCCCTAGAGGAGTCGAATATATAACTGACCTCCAATATTTTTTCAACCCTAACATTTTTTCGGAACATATCTACCCTTTATTTTCAACCCTTAAGGTGGTCCCCAAACAAATTTTTTAGTTTTTATAAGTTTTTTTTATGAAATCGAGATGGGATTTTTTTGCTTGGATTTGTTAAAGAACCACGCCAGCGCTTTTCTGTTTGTATTTTTCTAGCTGGGTATTTACTCCATTGATAAACCAAGAAATATAGAGAATTAATCGAATATGCTGCTCTATAGCACTACATTTGCTTGTGCACAACGTGTAATAAATAGGTACTTAAGTCCGATTTTGGTCATTCTTTCGTGGAATAAGAGATCTATGTTGCAAATGTAATTAGTTTTTAAAAACAACATATCTTACTCTACAAAAAAATGATAACCGATCCTTACTGTCTCTGTCCAAATTTCAACGAGGGCTGTTTAAAATGAAGTCTTAACCTAAAGTTTGCTTTTATCCGCTTAAAACGGCACGAGAAGTAATAGTTAGTATGAAGAGAGTGTTTGTTCATTCCGCATAAAAACACTTATATGGTATTTCTTCGGAAAACAGCAAATTTAGTAGTTATGGCGCAAAAAAGCTTTGGAGCGAACAAAAAAATACTTTTGCAAATTTGGGTGGTCTACTGTACATCTTGAATCTCCGACAGTCCCAAATTCAGCAAAATTATCCATCAAAGAACGAATGGTTGGACCCGTTGGTGCAGTTCTCACATCATAAGATCTTCTGTATGCACGTTGATTATTAACTATCGAACGATTATTTTCAAGGGATTGAAAAACAATCTTAGTTCTTTGCGCAATTGTATAGCGTTCCATTTTTATATTCTCCCAAGTTTAATTCCTAAAATAGAAAAAATATGAAATATGAAATATTCACAAGCAAAGAAGTTACAATTTTTTTACATCATATAGTTACTTTAGCCGCATCCTGTATTAGAACATCATATTAGATAGTCGACTTGAGGCAGAGAAATATTCTAACTTAATATATGGGATTTTTTTTATTTAAAAGTTCCCAACAAGTGGAATTATTGGAAAGAGATAAGGTTGTCAGAGCTTTTGTCCATTGTATTCTGTCACTCTTATTTCTCGAGATATGGGCCATTTAAAAAAAATTGGGAGTGCAAGTATGAAGGTGCGTTCACAGGTGCGTTTTCATACTAATACATTTTTGTGTTTTGCTATACTTTTTTTTGTTTTGTTTCACAAACCAAACCAGTTTTACTCTGGAGTACAGATTAACTGTATAACATGTCAAATGAAACTTAAAAAAACACATCACTAGTTTGTAGCCATCTCTAATTTTGAACAAATTAGAAAAATATTAAAAAAATATAAAACCACCAAAAAATAATTGTTTTTGGTATTTTATAACAAAACAGAAAAAATATTTAAAAAATAAGGCAGCTGAAATGAGGCATAAGAATTCGCGAAAAAATGTGTAAATAAAAATAAAAAGTCCCAAAGAGAAAAATGAATTTTGAGATTTTAGAATGGAATATAATTTCATACATTTTAAAGTTACCCAGTGTAGAAACGGTAATGACATATCATTATTTTTTGGACTACCAGTAATGACACCCACTTACCTTCTATATTATTTTAAAACATATAATAATGAGTTACTGATAATGACCTATTTTTATCATTATTTTAAATAGAAAATAACATTTTAGATTTTTTTGAAAATTTTTTGAAATCTATTTTTAGACTCAATATTTTTTAAACACTGGTAAGGATATATATTTTTTGATTTTTTGTATGTTGGCGAGTAAGCTTACTTGTGTGCAGCAGGTCAATTGTGTTTTTATCTATTAAATATTACATGTCGATATAGCTCAGATGGTAGAGCTGTTAACTGGCAATCTGTAGACCCAGGTTCGATTCCCGCACCAGCAAATTTTATTTAAAAAAAAAAACACAATAAAAAATATTTTTTTTTATATAATTTATTTTTTAGAAAATCTATTTTTAGACCCATTATTTTTGTCAGTACTGGTAAGGACATAGGTACCGATATATTTTTTGATTTTTCGTATGCTGGTGTGTAACGACAACTCATTATTTTTCGCGACATCGCCATATAAATGTAATAAGAAATGTAATAACAAAAGTAACTAGTTACCATTACCAAGTATGTAGTTACATAACCACATATCTGGTAATGATTTTCTACACTGGGTATTTATGTATTATATTTGATGAAATTTCTTATCTAATTTTTTTTTTTTAGAAAAATAACAATTATTTTGGATTCTTCAGAGAAATTTCATAATTTTTACCTCACATTTTAACCAGAAACATGAGGTTGAAAAAGTACTTGTACAATTTTTTTTTCTCCTCTATGAAATATTTTAATCTCACTACGATCGTAGAGAACCCATGGGGCTATCTTCCTTGTTAGTTTTTTTCCTCGAACATTCAACAATATATCTTATACATATGTATAAAAGTAAATTGTTTGCAAATGTTTTCTCGTTATTTTCTAATACACAGAGAAAACAAATTCATTATAACAACTGAATTTGTTTGCCAAGAGCATGGTTCGTTGGCAATCACCGATATATTTGTTTGTAGCGACATAAATTGTAACATTATAACTCAATTTCTCAAGAATATATTTGATTGCAGTAATCCAATAATTCGGTTTCTGTAAACAAAACATTTAGTTAGCAAGTAATTTGATTGATTTGATGATTATTCATTGCTTCGAAGCAATTACTCTTGGCTTATTTTCGTTTATATTTTATGCTATTCTACATGACTGTGGATAAATTTGGTGTTAAAAATCATTCCTAAACCAAAAGTGATTACTTGGAAATAATTGATAAATTTTATTCATATGACCCAATGACTAATATATTTTTTTCTTTGTACATAGAGAAAACTAATTTTCTACAAATTTTATGTCGAGTGAATGGTTCAGTTGCATCCAACGACATTTTTATTATTGGTCATAATTTTTCAAGTGATCCATCATTTCCTTTGTTTGTAACAACCCAATAATTCAGTAGTCAAAATGTTCGATTGTGACAGTGAATTTCTTTCTCCGTGTAGGAAATAAGTAGTAGGATATAATGATTGGTAAATAACGACGGAACTAAACTGTACAAAGATCATAAAACCAAAAGCCTTTTTAATAATTTCGTACACGAATTTTGCTGGCTGGAAACTTATGAGTCTGTTTTTTTGTAAATCGATGTATGCAAAACAATAATTTTTTTGTTAATCCTCTGCCTCTAGAGTAGAGATATTTGATTTTTAAGTTTAAAAATTTTACTATTTCTATCACAAATCTTTGCATCAAATTTAAAGATTTTGTGGTTTAAACCAGGGAATGAGATGAAAACACGCATTAAAATATTTCAATAAAATTAACAGTTTAAATAAATAGTGAAACCAAATTGAAATAAACGTCGTGGATAAGCATTTACAATTTTTAGTAAATAGTCCAGCAAAAAAGGGATGCCGAAGCAGTAGAAAGATCACTACAATTGATGATATACATAGATGTACTCCTCTTTTTAACATAAACACTAATGATTGAACATTGAGTTGTCATAGGAAAGGAGTGCTCCCACTTCAATATTTTTTTCAGTAATTTTTGACCGAGTGCAAAGAAAGCTAGTTTTACCAATTAAAAGTTAAAAAAAATTTTTACAAAATAAGCTATATTTTTTTTATTTTGCAAAAGTTTTTTACTGTTCCCACCGGGTTTCAAACTTGCGACCCCATGATTGCCAGTCTAGCGCTCTTCCCCTGAGATATTCTTTGATATGAAAATTGACTGGCATAAAAGCACCACTTTGTCGTTGCGAGATATTGTGCTTTATTCTCTTCAATAAAAGTACCTTTTAAACAAGTGCAGAACATATACTGTAATTCAGTATTGTACTATTTTCAGAAGCGCATAAAAAGCAATTTTTCATAATTTTTATTTTATATAATTTAAAAAATTTTAAAATATTGAATTTAAACAAATTAATTATTAATATTTAAAAAAAAAATAATGATAAAAAAATTAAAAATTTATTGGTCCTTCCAGGAAGCGAGCCTGCGATCATCTGTTTATAAATACCAAATTATACTAAAATCACTGCTTGGGATCACTTTTAGAGCAATTATGCTTTAGAAGCAATACACTGAAAATATTATTACAGTAACTGACTGTAGTTTATTTAAAAAGTTATCCGTACATTTATTTTTAAATGATTATACAGTTGAAATACAGAGAAATATATTTTTTAACTGTTTTGTCGTTTATTTAAAAAATAAACTACATAAAAATACGGATTTTCTGTTACAGTTAATATTTTCATTTAAAATGTTTTGTTAAAAAAAGAATTCCTTTTCGATTTCTAGGTCAGTTAAAAAAACAAAATAAACTAAATATCATTTATTCTTACGGATTTTGTAGTTAATTTTTTGAAATTTAAAAAAACGAAATAAATGAAAAATCATTATTTTTTAAGGATTTTGTAGTTTATTTATTAACATTTAAAAATAAATGAAAAGTTCTTTTGATTTAAATGAAAAGTCAGTAGACCGGTTTTCAAGTGATTTTTCATTTATTTTAAATTACATTTTCAGTTAATTTAAACTACAAACTATTTTGAGTGTACTTAAGTGATTTTTTGGATGTTGTTCAGAAGCAATTCCAAAAAAGCTGTAAATATATACTAAGCAATGAAAGAAGTAATTTTTTAAAGTTGTTCAGAATTACTTCTAAAAAAGCAGTCAAAATAGCCTAGCGGATACTTGTGGAGCAGTGGAAGAATTAGTTTAAATACAAAAAAAAAATATTGTCCAAATTTTTCAGCACATTTTAAATTAAAAGTAGTTTGTTATTTTTCAATAAAAATCTAATTGATGCAGTTAGATTTTTGTATACATTTTTAAACCCACTCAATTAGGGTTTCACTGAGTTGTTTGAAAAATTCAACCCTGGAATAATGCAAAAATCAAACAGGTATAGACTACAATTTCTTCATTAATTAGTATGTAGGGTGCACGTTATATGACACAACGTTGTCTACAGGACCTTCAATTTCCTTTTTCTCAGTTAACTAAAGTTACATACCCTTACTTTATCATAACTCATTCTTTTGTGAAATTCTAGAATATGAAAAAAAGAAAAGAAAGTTGTCTTGATTCGTGTTTTGTTCTATGATGGAAAAAAATATAAAACTTTTCTTCTTTCATTTGCTGTTCAAGTATTGTTTTTTCAAGAGTAAAGTAAAAAGCGTGCTGCATTTAAGCTCATTGTTTGACTGTTAATTTATTTAGTTTTTTTTTTTTAACTTATTTCAGTGGATGGGAATGGAATATTTTTTCAACTCTTGTTCACAAATTTAATAAAAGATTCATTGAGTTTATTAATATTCTTTGTTTGTCTTGGCATACTCATAGTGTTTATTAATATCAAGAGTTTTTCAAAAATGAAAAACTTTTTGGTTTCTTTTTTTTTTTTCTTAAAATGAAAACTTTTTTCTAACTTCAAAAACCATCTAAATGTGATTAACATTAAACATTAATAATGAATTTGTTGTCTATAATAAAATCTATTTCAGTTACTAACATAAAAAAAAATTTTGACCGAACGAAAGTTTTTGGTTTACGAAAAATTTGTTGCTGCTTCAGTATAGAACTATAATTTTCATCGCTTTTTATCTAATGCTTCCCAGCAAAATCTTTCATTACCAAATAAGTGGTTATATAATAGAAATTCATAGCTCCGCACAACTTATTTTTTGGCGTCTAAACTCATTATTTTTGTTTGGCGTGGTAGTTTTTATAAGTAGTCACGCTTACCTGCTCGCTTACGAAAAAATGAGAAATAAGTAGTTACGAGATTTTGAATAATAAGTGGTTACATACATGCTTACAAAAAGTTGAATTATAAGTGGTTATCCGACTGCTTACTTGATTCTTAAAAATAAGGAGTTACACAAATACTATTAGCTTCAGGAAATACATTCAGAGAAATTAAAGTTTTTCCTAGTGTGTAATTTTAGTACTCGTCATAAAAATTTAACACAAAACATATTTACATGTAATAAATATAAATGTATAAAATTTAACTTTGTAAAAAGTACTTATTTAAACTATTGCGAGTAAGTCATTATTTTATATTTAAAAGCAATAACTACAATAGGCCGTTATTAGGAAGTCATTATTTTATATTACAAAATAATCCAAAAGGTAATGATATATCATTATTGGTAATGTAGACAGCAATGAGGTGTCATTACCAATATTTTGCTGGGTTGGCTCTTTTATGTACTACTTTTTATATTAAGTAGTTTGTACTGTCTGCTTTATATCTAACTTTGGATATTGAAATTTACCATCACAATGACGTTGGCATAAAATCTTTAACTTTGGAATAAAAAAAAAATATTAGGGAAATGTCAATTAGAAATTATTTAATTCAGGGAAATGTCTATAAAAAATATGTCTTAAGTCTGATTTAAGCATTGTAGAAAATCTAAGTACCACCCTAATACGAGTATGACGTTATTGACATCTTACATTTTAATGTTTTTTTTTTTTATGGAAAATCTGTTTTAGCTTTTAGTGCTTTGTCGTATTATGCTTAGGTCGATCTTATTGTCGTAATATTTTTACTTAATCTTAAGTATGTTACTATTTTCGGGTTGTTACCATTTATATAGAAGCACTATTTTAGTTCGTTGTTGGTAGTGCTTTACAAGTATGTCAAATATCACGTAATATCCTTTGAGCAAAGCAATTGATGGCTACTTGACATAACTTGTTTTTATTACAACAGCTCAAATTGTAAGGGATTCAGTAATAGCTTTACTGACATATTTCTACACTAGAAGTGTTCACCGATGTATAAAGCATAATCATTGAATTTTAATAGTCCCGATTGGGCTAGTTTGTTTTTCGATTTTACTTAAAAATAGCTGATGTGAGATTTTGTGGCTATAGGATAAATAAAAGTTGCACCAAACTCGATTGAATATATGATTAGTGTTTACTAGGGTATTCAATCGATTAGCCGTTATTGCATTAATCGAACAATTTTGCTCAAAAATTGTTCGAATTATTTAAAATATCCAAATTTAGAATAACAAAAAATTCGAATAATTTAATACGATTAATCGATTAATAAAATTTTTTCCTAAGGAAATCACAAGGGGATGACTTTTTGGAATTTCTAGAAATATTTGTTGACTGAAACTCAACGAAAATTTCTTATTTTCATCTAAAAGCGTTAACAAACATCCTAAATATCAAAGAAAAAACAACAACAATAAAAAATTATCCAAGTTTGCTCTGTCATCTTCCAAAATACTTCTTTTTAAATGTTGATATTAAAAGAAACCATTAACAGTTATTACAATTAATAATTATTATAATTATTATTTCCATGGCTTCTTCTTAAAAAAACTAAACTTAAAATGTTTTATGTTTATTACCCAAATATTTTTATTAAACAATATATTTTAGCTTTTTAAAAAGTTTGGGTTTTTTTTTAATTTCAATATGTTCTTCATAAAAATTATAAATTAAAAATTTTAATGTTGATGATGGTTCATATAAGGTTTTCTTTCTTTGATTTTTAGTGACAACTAAAAAATATTTCGATACATTTTCCAGAAAAACCCAAAGTAATCAAAAAATTGATTTTTGACCTCGCCCGGAAACAAGGGATGTAGTTATCTTATGTTTCTGATTTGGGTCAAAGTAATGTAAAGTTCGTTAAGTACAATTAAATAATAGTAAAAAACTTTTACTCTTTGGTCAAAATTTTTGGCAAAAAAACACCATTTTAAATTCGTTGTAATTAAATAGCTGCCATTGCCAAATTCAAATAGGAACATGAATAATACGAGTATTGACGTCAGTGCGGCAATATTTGCGAAAAAAGGAGATACGGAGAAGACTGGAAGATAAACAAAAATCTAAAAATATAATGTTTGTATGTGTCTGTGTTTGATCACTTCTGACAGAAAGCTGAATAGGAAAGAATACAATGAATTAGTTACATTGCATTCAAGGCCTTACTTGGGTGAGACGACTAAGCTGTCGTCGCAGTTCAGTGTAGTTAAGTTTGTAATGTGGAAAACATGTTTTCCAATCTCACAGCCGATGGGTTTTTTTAACAGCTTTGAAAAGCTAAAAATTTTATGTTCTGGTTATCCTAGAGAGACAAAAATTTGTATCAGTGTCTAAAGAATAAAAAAGAGTAGCATTGAAAAATGTTTGAGACAACATGAATTCCATAATCAGGTGGTTTGTGATGCATCAGTTTTCTTGAGTCTTAAAAATAAAATAAAAAATTTATTAGAAAATTGCTCAAACAACATAAGTTTCATAATCAAGTGTTTTTTGATGTATTAATGGCTTTGGAAGTTTTTATTAACTTGGACATTCGATTTGTAGTTTTTGTTTTTTTTTTGAAAGATAACTTAGTAAGAATCCTGAATTTCTGATCTTTGCTATAAAAATATATTCAATAACAAAATATTTAGAAAACTAAAATAAGTAATTTTTTCCCTTCTAAACACTAATCAAATTTTTAATCGATTTTCAACGTGAATTTCTTTATCCAATTGGCACCAAATTTTATATCAGCTATTTATATAGACGAACGAAAGAATTTATCCTAGTGGGAACACCTAAAACTCATTTTAATTTTTTTTAATAACTCTATCGTATACAGAGAAACGAGATTATTACTGGCAACCAAAATTGTAGCCAATCGAATATTTCGATTATGGCACAAGAATTTTTGGTTGTGACAGCAAAAAACTAATTGAGACAAAAGTTATTTCAGGTGAAACAACTTAATTTCGTTTGTCTATGTAACAATTCTGTAGTCTCAATTGAATCATTCGACTGGTTAGAAATTTGGTTGTCAGAACGAATCTGTTTTCTAAAAGCAAGTTTACCTTTATCAAATTTTGAAAATACACAATTAATTAATTTTAATTAATTTTTTTCTAACCAGTCAAAATATTTGAAAATATATTTACATTTAAAAATAAGTTCGGTTTCAAAATCACACTTTTATAGTAAGACCCTTTATTTTTCAACTTTGCAGTTTTTGTACTTATGCTTATTGTTAGTTTGCCACAATTTTTAATAGTTTTCGTTGTTACTTTTAGCAAACTATTTTATTAATTAAATCCGAACGGCTTAAAGTAGCAAAACATTGTACTAATTTTTTCATAACTGAGAGCAAAAACTTTTTTATGTTCAACATATAGTGCAGGAGTTAACTGTTTCATACATTTCTGTATACTTTTACAGAAACGTATGAAACTAGCACCCTATTTATGACATATCGTTCAACAAATCATGATTGACATCTTTTTATCATATATAAAAGCTTGCCCCGAATTTTGAAAAATTTTCGAACTTTGTGACGTATTAGCAATCAAGTGCGGCATATTATTGAGCTGATTATGGAAAAAATACCAACAGTTGTTTTCGAGGGTACATATACATAGTTCTCTTCCTTCGAGTGTACATATAGTTCTCTTCCTTGAAAAATATTTATTTTCATGACATTTGTCTTATAGAAATTGTTTTCTAACTTTTATACATTTCATATCGTCACCTAAAATGCAAAAGGGCGTAACAACACTTTTTATTTTTTTACAGGAGAAGCAAAAAACTTTGTAGAATTAAAGATGTTTTAGATTTAAAGGACATATTTTTTTCTCTTGTTTAAAACACGACTTACGACTTATTTCTGAAGATTTTTTTTTATTTTTTGTTAATATTCTTCAAGTTATTGTTGTTACGCCTTTTTGACATTGGCTTTTCTGAAACAAAAAGACGTAACAACAACAAAATTTATTAAAATTTATTTTCATAGTACATAAATATTTTAAAATATTTGTTAATTTAATATTTCAAATGATAAAAAAAACTTTAAAAATATTAAATTTATTAAATATGTATGTAATAATTCATTACATAAAAAGAAACAATAATTCAGAATAGAATGTTAAAAAATTATATTTAATTTTCAAATGAAATGTTGTCATAAAAGTAATGACAATCTATAGGAAGTAAAGATTTGAGATGTTCCCATTTCTTCTTCGAAATTTTTAATCTTTGGGTATGTACAGGCGCTCCAGGATTCACTCAAGGGGGGGGGGGGGGGGCTATACATTTTTCGTATCCTATACGGTAGTCCTATTTCTAGATATTTTATGAACTAGATGCAACAAGGGTATAAGATGTCCGAACCGGACATCGGACAAAACAATTGCATCAATTACGGTATGATGCAATGGTAGGTAGCATACACGAATATAAGGCAATTTTCGCAGAAAAAAAATTTTAATTGTGAATAACGAAGCAAAAAAAATCTAAATTATGAGAAAAAAAATAAGAAAAATATTGGTAATATCAGAAATTAAAAATGTGCAATAATTTATGAAATATCTGAAGATAAAAATTTTTCAGAGTGAAATTTTATCACTAATTTTTGCTTAGTTTTTTATTTTCGATATATGCATATTTTTATGTAATCTTTTTTCTTAATTCTAACATTTTTTTTTAATTTCTATTAATTTACAAATATAAACTAAACAAGAATTTTTAAAATTCAACGAAATTTTTTATTTTTTAAATAACAAAAACTACTGTTTACTGTAAAAATACTGTTTTGGTGGTTGTTTATTATGATAATAAAAATAACTGATTTAAATAACTGTTACGAAATTACAGTACTTTTCGTTAGGTGATTTCTTAAATAACCGTCATAAAAGTTGTTTTGCATTTTTGTATAGAAAAACAACTGTAATTTCTGTTAAAAACGACAACTACTGATTACTACACAAACAACTGTCATGTAGTAACTGTCAAACTTTTTTGAGTGCACTCACTCGAAATATGTTCGTTAACATCAAACGAAAAAATTACAAACACAAATTGACAAAAAAAATCTAAGCGAACTTAGTTATTCAAAAATAAAAAGAATTACTTTTTTATACAAGTGTGTTGTTACGCCATTTTGTTTTTGAAATTCATACACTTGTTGTTACGGCCTTTTGAATTTCGTTCGTAAAATCGTTATTTGTTGACGTGTAACTTCAAAATTTTGTAGGGACATGTAATTTAGGCTAGTGCATCATAATCAATAAAAACCCGATTTTGAATTTTTTTTGTTGTTACGCCGTTTTGCATTTTAGGTGACGATATATTGTTTTAAAGTAATTTTCCACCGTGAAAGAGATAATATTAGTGGAAGGACAGTGCTTTTTGGAAACCGATTATGTTAAAAATAATAATGATCCCTACCAATATTGCATTTGCACAACATTTTTTGTGAAACTAATGTTTTTGGCGGTACTACAGGAAAAGTTCTTTGACAGGACTATGTTTACCAATATTAGAACCATTCAGTTGTGTTAACATTTTTTAATACTTTATTATGTTATTCACCTTTAATTAACAATTATTTATATAAAAGACTAAGGGCAAACCTGATTGCTGCTTTAAAATGTGTGGATTTTTTTACAAACATTTTAAGAGTTTATTGAATTTGCAGAAATGGGAATTCACCAAATTGTTTGAATTATCAACGCTGTGCCAATCGTATTCCTCTAGCTTGAACATTTTCACTTTAGATACAGTCACTATAGATACACTCCACATACAGATCCATATGTATGTGGAGTGTAATATAAAAAAAGATATATTTATTTATTTAGGACTATGTAATACAATATTGTATAGTTTTTTATAAGTACATGTTTTGCATTACTATAAGCAATTATATAAAGGAATATATAACTTAATCAAAACGTTTTTACTTGGATAGTTATTTATTTTGAGGACTCTGAAACATTTTGTATAAACAACAATTCTAATCTCAGACCTAGTCTCTTAGAAAATATTAGCTGATATATTTTAATAACTTCCTAAATAAAAAATAAAAACCTGAGTGATAATTTTCACCAATAAAGTAATCGTCTAATCGTTTTTCAGTGAAACCCCATTGTCAGTAATCTTAAAATATTAAATCAAATAACAATTTTAGAATTAACTGTTGTGGTTTACTTTCATTAGCTCTTTAAATTATCAAAAACAAATATTTATATCCATCCCTGTATATGAAATCAATTGTGAAAAATAATACATTATATGCTCTATTGCCATTTGCCATATTCAAAATGTTGCATCAAAAGTCATAAATCATGAAATTGCTAGCTTCAGGATATTTAATCATAATCGTGTCAAAAATAAATGGATCTTATATTCCATTTATAGGCAGTGAGAAAATAAAACATAAAAAATCTATGTTTGCCAAAGTGGTTTTATTAGAAGAGTGTACCTACGTATGTATGTATGTAAAAAATATTCCATAAATAAGTTTATATTAATAGGAAATTGAAAGACTCTTATGCTTAAGTAATGGTCGTTTAACGAATAATTTCAAGGCTAGTCGAAATGTGTTTTTCAATAAAACTTTTAAGGTGGATGAGTAATTTTATTTTATAAAGAGCAAAAAGAAAAAATTTATGAAAATATGAAAAGCTAAAAGGGTGCATAAATTACACAAATAGTTTTTCGGACATATGGTTAAGTTTCTTTCCTGACTTGCTCTAAAAAGGCAGGAAATAGAAATTTGGTTTAAGTAGATAACAAGGAAGTGGAAAGAGCACAGTCCTTAATATTTATGCGTGCAATTTAAATTAAAAGGATTTTTCTGGAAGAAGACTTTGGTATGTACTGTTATTGATTTTTTTGATGTTATATTATTTCCTAATGGATTTTATTCTTATATAGTATTATATTGTAAACTATATTATTTTTTTAATTTAGTCCTTGTGAACTTCACATTTCATGCTAAGAAAATTTAATAAGAAAGATCCAAAAATATATGCCAAAATTGATCAAAATTTTAAACTAAATGCATGTATCCTTGATTTATATAATTGTTTAATTAAAATCTATTTTTTGTAGTAAATTTACCACCAACAAACATATGATTTACTATCAAATACTAACTCATATTTGGTGTTGGATAATTTTCAAAAAGAGAAAAACTTGGCCGTGCTAAGTGCAAGTTGTAAGAACTTAAGGAAAGCCATGTGTTGGCCTTCTTTTTTTTAATTCATTAACTCAAGCTACTAATTTTAAATGGTTTGGAATTTATTCGAAGTTAATATCATAATTGGTTTACTCATAATAATTATTTTAATATCGGGTACTATTATTATGAAAATGGTGTAATATTTGAGGACTAAAATGCAAATTACTATAATATCATTAAATCTTAAATTTTTTTTAAAAGCTCCACTAAATTTTTGCAATTCAATATTGTAATATGTCCCAGTATGCACAGTTTCGAAGCGGTTCATAATTTCGAAGCTTTATCGTTTTTTCGAAAAAATTAATAGAAATCAATATGAAATAAAGTCGTCATTTTAAGGTTTTTCGAACACATTTTTTAATCGAAAATTTTATCGATTTCGAGACTTTATCATATCGTAATTTCTCAATTTATAGTATTTTTTATTATTCGCAAGTTTGGTTCGTTTTCCAATCTATTTCAAGTCTAAATATTAAAATTTCACGATATTAATTACTGTGAGACAAATGGTAGGGGTCAGTGATCGGAAAGGGTTCAAACTACCGGGGAAAGTTATATCGGTAAAAAAGAAGTTATACGTGTCCCGGCGTTTCGCTGGGTCAACCCTAGGAATCGAGATATATCGATTTGACCTTTGGTTGTCTTTTTTTTGACATAACTCGAGAACCACTATTCCGATTTTGCTCAAACAATTTTAAAAAAATTAAAAATTACAATTTCTTTAATCTGTTCATATAACGTTTATCTATATACTCAACAGTTTTGCCGGTAAAAATAAATGTATGAAGAAAGAAATATTTTTTGCCTAAAATATTAAAAAAAAGTAATAAACAAAAGGTTATTGATTTTTATGGTAGCGGTAACAAACATTTATTTTTACCGGCAAAACTGTTGAGTATATAGAAAAACGTTATATGAACAGATTAAAGGAATTGTAATTTTTAATTTTTTTAAAAAAGTTTGAGCAAAATCGGACTAGTGGTTCTCAAGTTATGTCAAAAAAAAAAAGATATATCTCGATTCCTAGGGGTGACCCAGCGAAACGCCGGGACACGTATAACTTGTTTTTGACCGATATAACATTTCCCGTTGGTTTCATCCCATCCCGATTTTGACTGTCGCATAGTGTTATCATCCAAAAATTTCGTGATTAATAATTTTTTATGCTTTTTAGTGTTAAAAACGTAGTTTACATAATAAAAGTAAAAAAGCATATACATAGTTATATAAAAAATAAAATAAAAATTTGGGCTGTAATAGAGATTTGAACCACGACCCTCATAAAGTGAAATTTTGTCTACGTTTGATCTTCCAGACCTATACACCACAACCGATTTGAAAACTGTATGAATTAAATTTCAATTTAAAATATTTTGACATATCTATAAATTGAACAAAAACAAATTTAAACAAACAAATATACCCAGCAAACAATTTGAATCTATAAAAAAGAGATTTTGTAGATGCACGACAAGAAAACTGGAAAACTGTAAACTTCGTTTATATCTGAATTCTTTTTTCTACAAAACAACGTTGGAAAAAATAAGTTAGTAGAAAAATTAGTAAAACGTCTTGTATATCAAATTTACTAGTTTTCAGCAATTTTTTTTGCTGAAATTCCGTTTACAGCAAAAGTTTTAGTTATATTTTTTAGTACTAAACTAATTTCGAACTAATGTTTTACTAATTTATTTTGCTACAAAAATTGTGCTGATAACCACAATTATAGCGTGGACTACAACCAGATAGACAAATGTAGATGTCGCAGCTTGTCTGGATGTATTACAGACAACGGAAATGATAAAAAAGAAAAACAACTCTACACAATTTCTATATTTAAATTTTTAGCAACTAAATTAACTAAAGTAAAATTTCGCTACAAATTTTTTGAGTTTTTTTCAGTCTACTAATATTCAGCAAAAATTTTAGTGATTTTAGCAAGGATTTTTTTCATTTGCAATCGACTAAGTGTTAGCAAAACTTTTGCTGAAGATTACTATTTTTTTTGTAAAAATCAGCTCGCTGATTTTCAGCAAACCTTTTGCTGAAATTACCAACTTTTTTGCAAGCACGCTCCTGACAAAAAATTTGCTGACACTGCAACATTTTTTGCTGACTTTACTGACTTTTTTTTTAGTGTATTGAATATTTCAAACCAGAATTTACGACAACAAAATTATCGAAATCGATTGTTAAATTTATTTGGATTGTTAGTAAAAATGTTTAAATTGATTTGACAGTCACGGGGTTACCGGGTTGTAAAAATGTGAAGAAATCTCTATGTCAATTGCTATCAATAGGGTCGACATATACGACTTAAATGTTCACCACACGAATATTTACAAAAACTAAAAATATAAAATACAAAAATAAAATTTAAAAACAAATACTTTTTATAGTGCCCTTTGCGGGCTTTTTTATAGAGTTTTTTTATTTTTAATTTTACGTGGAAGTAAAAAGGATAGATTTTATATTTTATAAGATTTTTAAAATTATTCTGTTTTCTCAAAAAGTTTTATACGTATCAGAAAATATGAAAATAGAGAATTATAAATTTTATTGAAATAAAAGTTTAACTTTAAAAATCAAACAATAAAAATAGCGCAAGTTTTTCTGAATTAAAATTGAATTTTATAAACTGCAGATAAACACTAAAATCTAGGTACTTTGATTTATGCAAATTTCTATTGCTGACTAACTAATCTTATTCTCATCTTAATTCAGAGTGTATTGTCACTTTTAATATAATTATCTTCAAACAGGACGGTTTTAAAATCTTTTACCTTATTTTTGTATTCACATATTTTTATGCAATTTTCCTCCAAAGTCTAATATCGATAGCTTAATGAAGGAAGACCCTAACTTCATTCTTAATTTCTATTGAAGGGAAGGCAATACAAATCTAAAAACCTTCGATATAGAGTTTCTCTGAGTGAATTTGTTTATTAATACAAAAACAATAAAATAAAAAGTATAATCAAATTTTTTCAGATTTCATATTCCTCTAATGAAATATTGGTAGCATTCGGCAGAGAAACCTTAGACTGATACCGGTGACTTGTAGCGCTTTGTGATTACTTACTCTGCTGAACGATGTTTTCTTTGTTTTGTTTTTATATAAATTTTTTATATATTTTCTTTTATTTTTTAAAATTTTTGTTTTTATTTGTCATTCTTACAAAACAATTTTTATCGTAAATGAACAACAACAAATGTGTCACTTATTGATCAAAAGTAGCAAACAGTTTTTACGCTACCAAAATCTGACAGCGCTACCTGAGCGCTCAGACTGAGCGGTTAGTGATCAGGTCGTTCAGCAGATATTTCTACAACTGTTTAGGAACTGTTGACTATTAAATTTAATCTGCCGAACGCACCCATTAAGTCGAGTTAGGGCCTTTCTGTATTAAGCATTTATTTACCAAAAATTGGAAAAGAACAGTATATTCGTTCTTACACCTAGGGTATTTCATTTAACTTCTACATTCATGTTTGTTGGGTAATATGAAGTTTATAAAGGTAGATTCAAATAAAATAAAAACAATTCGATTTATAAAAAAATATTTATTGAACTATATGTGTAATTACGGTTTGGCTTAAGGGGTAAGGCGATGAACTTCTAAACCAAAGGACGTTGGTTCGAATCGTGGCTGGTGTTGGAACAAAACAAAATTGCTTTGAATTTAAATTAAAATTGCAGAAAATTAAATTAAAGAAAAATAAAAAAATAAACAAAGAGAAAGGTAAAAAGGAAAAGAAAAAAATTATTTTTTTTTTTTCGTTTTTATTAATCATATTTTCCCTCAAAAAATATCCGTCGTCTCGATGAAATATCGAACCTATAAATAAACAATTTTTCGAATCTATATCACCTTGCAAGCTACATAGGAAAATATACTCACTTTGGTATTATATCGAACTCGAACAGTTTCGATACAAGCTCGACTCATTTTGCATACTGGGTGTGCCATCGTTTTTACTATGCAAAATGGAAATATATTATGATCACGCAATACACTGACCCACTAAATGTAATAATATTAGTGTTCCACGAGATAGTGTTAGTTTTTGAAAACTTTTACGTTTCTTGTATTAGCTATTGTCATGCTCCTACTTACTATGTATCCTTTTCGGGCACACAAACGTGATATACCTCCCTCAAACGATGCCTATTTTGGACAGGTATCAAAAAATGTGATAATTTTTTTTATTACGTAAAGGATCGAAATTTTCCTTGAAAGTTTAAAAAATAAGGTTTCATAAATTTCAAACCATTTAACCTTCGAATACTAGATATCACAACAATAATACTTAAAATATCAATTTTCTACAATTGTTGCAAATAATTTTCTGCTTTATTTTTACGTATATACAAAGTCGCGAACGAAATTCTCTCATGAACAAAACAGTCTTAAAAAAACGAAATCAATTTTTTATATTTTTCAATTTTGGGCGTTTATAACTACTGAACGTACTTGCAATCCCTAGTTTTTGCAGGTTGATTGTCTGTAGTGTTAGAAATGACTGTTAGTTAACACCTACTATTTCCAATCCGTTCACTCATAATATTTTATCCTTAAAAACAACCTAAAATACATATTAAATTAATTGAAAACACTATTAAAAAAAGGACTACAGATTTTTCATTATATTCAAACCATTTTGCTATTTATTTTCAAACATTGTTTAAACAATACAGAAAAGAAATAAAAATAATTGAAAAGTCTATTAAACCAATCATCAATTTTTTAACTGACAAAACGTAAAAAAACCGATTTTGTGGTTTCTTTTTTCATATTTGAAAGTTTTTTTTTTGTTTCGATTTTCAACCATACATAACCGACACGTTCATATTTTTATTGGCTATGTTTGTCTGTATGAAAAAGAATTTATTGTAATTTGAATTGAAGTAATTTTGTATATAAAAAAACTATTTTAACAAAAAAGAAAACCGAAAATATTTGAATTTTTTGTTTTAAAACAGAAAACAACGAAATTATTTAAATAATTTTTTCTAAAAATAGAAATCTAAAAATAGAATATTTGACAGAAAATAACAACTCCTACAGACGATACATATTTTTTTCTGGTTTGTTTTTTATTGGTTGACAAAAAAAGTTAAACAATATGTTTCAATGTATTTTAATTGATTCTTCAATTGAAAACAAACTTTACCTATTACTTTTTAAATATACCTCAATCGGTTATGGAAAATATATTGTGAGTGTATATAAGAAATAACACTGCATGATACAAAAAAAAATTAATAGAAATCTGGCCATCAGTTCTATATTTCGGATATGCTGATTAGAATGTCGTACTTTATCTTTCGAGCTAAGGTATAGATTTTGCTCGAAATGCCTTTAAAATTTAGCGGTTTTCCATTTAGTTTTTTATATACAAAAATTTGCAAATGCAATCAATATAAATTTTTTGTATTGAAATGTAAGCATATTATATTATATTTAAATTTTAGATTTATTGTCGAAAGCATTTGGGCAGGACGTCTAGAGGAAGATTTTTCCCTTTTTGTCCCTACAGGATTAAATTCCCAAAAATACCATCTTAGTAGATGGCTACATCGGAGAATTGGACTGCTGCTACTTTTCTATTTTTACAATTTTCTTATTGGAAATAGCAAAAGTGTCTTTTTAGTGTATTAGCCGTATAAACGACATTTAAATTTTTTGAACGACAAAATTTGAATTGTATCCACAAAATTTAAAATATATTAATGACTGTTGAGAATTTATTGATTTCTTCAAAAATGTATTCACTTTCTCCCGCATTTATTATTTATTTATATGTGTGTTCTTCTTCATGGTCGATTAGTTTTTTATTAATGAAAATTTTATTCAATTTTGACTTTTGATCATATTTTATCGTTATTGACCTTTTGCATAAACTTTAACATTTGATGGTCTTTTTTCCATGAAAAGACATGAAAATTGCAAATTAACTGAATTATGAATTATGCTTATAATCATAATAACTACAATAAAAGGCGATATTGTGTGTGTGTGTGTGTGATTCGAATGTGTGTGTTGGTTTATATCTTCTTGAGACGCATGATAGTTCCCAACGGGGGTTGTTGCCTTACTTGATTTTATTTGATTGATTTTTACGTTGAGAGCATGAAAATTATATGCCATCCATATGGCAAAGTCGTTGTATTTCTTTTCATAAGTCTATTATATTAAGTGATTTATGATTGAACTGTCTTATTAATTTTCTTATATTCAAGGCGTTGCGAAAAGTGAAAGTTCAGTTTTATTTTCCATCGCCATCATTGTTGAAATGAATTATGTTTGTAAAGATGGTGCGATATTTTTTCTTGTTAGCTTTAGGAGTTTCTTATATCTAATTTGGCAAAGTTTTTTTTTTTTTGCATGCTGTTGATTTAGTAATAATTTTAAAATAAACATTTTAATCGGATTTTAATATTAAATAGACAATATAGTTTATACAATAATCTTTAAATTATGTGCATTTAATTTTAAAAGACTAGGGTCCGATAATACAATGTGCCATGAGAATTTAACCAACGGTTTTATTTAAATTTCGTATGTGAAACCACAACAAATGTGTTAGTTAAAATCCCACCTAACGGGACATTGTGTTGAGGCTAAAGAAAGTTCAGTAAAAGCAACATACTTAAATGTTTCAAAATTCTTTTTATTTCCGAAACCTCTAAAACTCTAAAACGCTTTTTAATTATTATTTTTGACTCCAAGGCTTTTGTAATACATTTTTTCTTAATTTTTAAAAGACAATTCCATAACCTTTAAACATTTTTAAAAATATTTTAAAGTTATTCAAGTTTATGTGTAGATTATGTGTAGATTATTCACCAATTTTGAAAATAATTTGAATACGTCCATAAAACTATTGTATTTTTTGTAGCCACAACCGGATATAACAAAATTTTGCCACTGGTTGCAGCTAAACTTCGAAAAACTGCATAAAACGAATACTAAATAAAGTAACAACAAGTATGATAAGTTTAAAGGGAGGTAAAAGATATTCTTATACTAAACAAAATTCAGTTAAAACAATGAAATTTTAGTACTAAAGTAATTAAATGTCCTAAAATCCCAAGCGTATTTAACAAATTGTGGATTAGGATTCTATAAAGCCTATGGCCGATAAAAATCGGTCTTCCCATTTCAAACTGGTGTGGATGCAAAATTTGCGTATTCAATTTGTTACTTATAAAAATTGGAATGGAAATATATTTTTTCTTTAATACTCCATATAATTGCATTTGAGTTTTATCAGTTTGGACTTAATTGCAGCAGTTTAGAACATGCCTGGTAAAAGTGTGTCCCAACTTATAGCCTATATAATTTTGCCAGTATTGTACTAATGTTATCAGTGTGGCATTGATACGATTACATATAAATCAGATATAGAGTTATATCAGTTTAAAGCATGCGTGCTCTCTCTGATACATATCGAGTCTATGCAAAGAAAAAAAAAACATGGTTTGGGTGACAATATTCGAAGAGCATCATATATTTTTGTGTTTATGATTGCTACCATGCGCGGCTCCAGGGGGGAATAGGGAAATTCCCTATACTTTTTGATAGTAAAGCACCGTAGGTTGTTCGGGTTTCACGTCAAAAAATTGTTATACTCCATATAAAAAAAAATAATTTTCCACGACCATGAATTTCACGTGAAAACTTGACACAACTGAAATTCTGTTGTCATAGTCAAATTAGTTATGCTTCAATTAGTTTCCTGTTGTTACATCTGAAAAATTCGGCTACCACAACCAAACCATTCGAAATCAAAAATCGAAATTTCTCTTAAAATTTTCTCAACATTGTAAGCAAAAAATTTAATTACCGTTATTTTTGTTCAGCTCTAACATGACAAATTCCAAATCGAATTCACAATTAATTTCTCTTGAAATTCTCCAAATTTCATTCAGAAAGATATGGTAGAGTGCTTTTTTAGGTTTTCCAAAGGATCGTATTGAACTTATTCCAGTCAGTCCTTTGGTATATAAAAAATCAGCTTCTAATAAATAAAGTGAATATAAACAAAAACAATTAAAATAATTTTGAAACTTTTCAGGAAATAAAAAATAATCTCTGATTTAAATCCTGGTAATCATCTCAATCAAATTTTGAGACCTTTCCGAACTCCGGCGACGTTTTTCCTAAAATTTAATAAACATTCTTTTTTTGATTGCTCCTACAGGAAAAAGGTCTAAGGGAGTGATGTTCTATATATTTAAAACCAATCAAACTAATTCAAATTTTGACTTACCCAAATTGTCTATATCTGAATGGCTTAAGTCACGAGAGTTGTTGTGGTAAAATTTTAAAGGATGTGAAATCGTTTTTTAAATGCTAAGGGTAATAAGATGTTCACAATTTTTAAAGTCTAATTTAATGCAATCCGCGATTTAAATGGATTCTTTAAAATTTCTGAAAAATTTAACTGTTTTTTTTTTGCTAAATTAAATACTATACCAGGAAAATTTTATATTCCAAAGAATCGGTTGTAGAATAGCTACTTTTCCTTTAGAACCCCTTCTACTGTCAATTCTGACACCGATTATTTTTGAAATTGTCTCAAAAGCAACCACTTCTATAGCTCCAAGGTGGAACTGGTTGCCTTAGAATCAGTTCTGTAACTAGTTCTACAACTGATTCTACATCAGCAGTTGTAGAATAGGTGTGGTTGGCTACCGGTTGTAAAAAAATTTCCTGGGATGTATTGTGATCTCGAATTTCTCACACTTTTTAAATAACTCAGGAACCAAAAGGAGTACCAAACTGATATTTGCCAGTGTCGTTGCTAAAAAACTAAGCACTAGTACAAAAATATTAAAAAGCTACGATAAAGCATCCCGAACCGCGGATTAAGATAAAATGGCTTTAGACCAGGGATCGGCAAATATATACAACCTTATTTTGTGCTTGTATGAGTGAGTTGCAGCCTCTCACTCTCAATGCACTGACAAAGAACGTTTGTATAATAATTCGAAAATTTTAAATGTTTATAATGGGAATATAAAATAAAAATTTAAAAGCAAACAACAACTACGAAAACAAATATCAAACAAAACAACACAAAAAAAAAATAAAAACAAAAAAACTTAAAAATAAATTACTAAAAAAATGTATCAATAAACATTATGCGGAGTGTAAAAAATCTAGCAAACAAGCGATGTGACAACATTGAAATCTTGTATGCGACTGATATTTTTTTGTTCTATGTGTGAGCTTATGTACACTCTAAAAAAGAGATGTAAACATACTGCTATTGAGTATGTAAATTTATGTGTAAAAAGGCGCAGAATGCTCATTATTGGGCATAATGTGTTTAAAAATTTACCCCTAAATTCATAAACGCTTTGTAAAATTATAGGAGGTTTATTGAACAAATTTTGTATGAAAATGACGTTTTGTAAACCTGTTATAACTTTACAAAACATTTATGAATTTAGGGGTTAGTTTACACACTTTTCTTTAAGAATTAGGCACATAATGTATCAAAAGGTTTATTGACAAACATGTTTCCAAATTTATAGGCACATATCAAAGTAAACTACACATTTATTATAGTGAATTTTTATATGTACGCATTTGTGTTTAATTTTAAATTTAATGCGTAACTAAGAAATGTCAATATTATTTTCATAATTTTTATTACAATTGAAAAATGCACACGCATTTGGTAATAAACACAAAAAAATTTATAATATCGTCAACAATTTGTAAAAATTTATCTGATGCCGAATTTTTAGAATTTGTGAAAACGTTATATGTAGGTGGTAAGTATATTTTTCTTTGTTTGCTAAGAAGTACGTTAATATGTGATTTTTCCTCCTTAGCTTAATATTTTGTATGAATATTCACAATTACAAGGATATTCTTAAAAATACTGGAGCTGGAGTTCGAATATACTTATCTGTGTTATTAGTTTGTGCTGATGTTTGTCAAAAATTCTGGACCTAGGCCCAACGAATGGTATACTAATCGACTCATGTCAGTATCACTTTTTGAGCCAATTGAGTCCGTTCGTCTACCTTCCCGATATTTGCTCCAATGATTTTTTTGGCAAGTTTATTTATATTTTCAATATATTTATTGCACCTCTTCTTTTACTTGCCTTTTGTATATAAGACGTTTCATTGTAGAAAATCCTGCAGAGTCTAAGGATTTTTCCATATCAAAACCTTTAGATTATGGGGACTTTTTCTTTAGGAAAACATATCAAATTCTGAGCAAATTTTTCCTTTCCTCAAACATTTTCTATAGGTAAACCTGTAGATTCTGATAATTTACTCTCATAAAAATCTGAGTACTTTTTATTACTTAGATAAACTTTTATATATTCGTATTTCCTTCCATAGAAAAAATCTCAGATTCTGAGGTATTTTCTTTATGGAAAAATATTCTGAAACTGTCCACAGTCTTTTTCTATAGATTTTTTGATGCATTTCAGGTTTTGACTTTTTTATAGAAAACAGTGAAATTTTTCTATACAAAAGTTTTTAGATCCCATAGAAAAACCAATCCGATTCTGAGGATTATTTCTATAGAAAATTTTTCCCTTATGAACACTCACTAACATCCTCAGTAATATTTTCTTTAACAAATCACTCAGATTCTGAGAATTTTTCCTTTAGTAATAAGCTCAAATACTAAAAAATGTTTTCTATAGAAAACCTTTTAGATTATGAAGGCTTTCCATATAGAAAAATCTTTAAAAGCTGATGACTTTTTCGCATAGAAAAATTCCCAGAATCTGAGAACTCGGTCAAGAAACTCGCAGAATTTCATTATTATTTTTGTAACTTTAAATTATATATTGTAAGAAAAATTATCCTTTTAATCTTGCTATTGTTTATAATATTTGCAATGGTTTTGTATGTTCATGCATTTACTAATTAATAAAATATAAATATAATATATCTTAGAAATGCATTTTGTTTTATTTTGAGAAATTATAAGGTGCAGTAATTAATAAAAAAAATTTAATTGTATATATACGCATTATTTACCGCGTTTATAGACATCCTAAATGTAGGTTTATGCATTTATTATAGTACATTTAGACATATGCAATTTAATTTTAAACAAAATGCAAATGTTGCTAAATGTGTTTGATACAATTAAAAACATAATTTTAGACACATTGTGCCTATTATTTTTAAACACATTGTGTCTATGAATTTTAATTTTAAACATTGTGCCTATTTTTGCCCAATTTATAGTAGGTATCAAGTTACCTACTTTTAATAGAGTAGATTTCAACAAATATTTATTAGAGTGTAGGTGTGAGAGAGCGCCCATGGGCATAGGTGTTGCCGACCTCTGCTTTAGACCATTGATACACTCACAATATATTTTCCATAACCGATTGAGGTTTATTTAAAAAGTAATAGGTAAAGTTTATTTTCAATTGAAGAATCAATTAAAATACATTGAAACATATTGTTTAACTTTTTTTGTCAACCAATAAAAAACAAACCAGAAAAAAATATGTATCGTCTGTAGGAGTTGTTATTTTCAGTCAAATATTCTATTTTTAGATTTCTATTTTTATAAAAAATTATTTAAATAATTTCGTTGTTTTCTGTTTTAAAACAAAAAATTCAAATATTTTCGGTTTTCTTTTTTGTTAAAATAGTTTGTTTATATACAAAATTATTTCAATTCAAATTACAAGAAATTCTTACTCATACACACAAACATAGCCAATAAAAATATGAACGTGTCTGATGTGTATGGTGTAGTGTTTTGAAAATCGAAACAAAAAAAAAAACTTTCGAATATGAAAAAACAAACCACAAAATCGTTTTTTTTTACGTTTTGTCAGTTAAAAAATTGATGATTGTTTTAATAGACTTTTTAATTATTTTTATTTCTTTTCTGGATTGTTTAAACAATGTTTGAAAATAAATGGCAAAATGGTTTGAATATAATGAAAAATCAGTAGTCCTTTTTTTAATAGTGTTTTCAATTAATTTAATATGTATTTTAGGTTGTTTTTAAGGATAAAATATTGTGAGTGTAACAATAAATGGTTAAAGTTCATTTCAAAATAGTAACTATTCACGTGGCTTCAATTATAAAAAGATAGGAACAATTAATTTATTGTAGAAAAATTCTCAAGAATTTTAAATTTTTTTTATAAATCAGGAATTATCAAATTAAAGAATGAGTTGCGTACCAACCAGGCACCCGATATTAATACTTTTAAAACGTATTATTTTATTTTTTCCTCAATAAAAAAAAATCACTTGTGTACAAATGAATTTATTTTTCTTGATGGATATTTTGTTTTCATCAATTTTTTTATTTTTTGTTTTCTTTTCGAAAACAAAATTTTAAAAATATCCGTACTGATATTTTCAGGAAAGTTGAGAATTATTTTTATTTTTGTACTGAGGAAAAACAAAAAAAAACGTTTTTTGTATTGAGGAAAAAACAAAATAAAATGTTTTAAAACGTTTTTTTTAGTTTTTTCTGATTATAATTACATATAAATTTTGTAAAAATTCTTAAAACAACATTCATATAGACACATTTCTGCATCCAATGATATAAACCTTTGCGTTATTAAAAAGTAATAAAAATTTCCGCCGAAAAGACTTCTAGAAAGCATGATAATCAGCGATTAACATTCTGCAAGCAAATATATTGATGCAAAACTATTCCTTTTTGCACAATTTTTTGTCGTGATTTTTTGTTTTTGCAATCTAACTAGCTAATTTTGGTATAGGATATATGTATTATAGTCCCTAGATTATGGATTTTAAAGAACCCCACTTAAAAAATTGCAAACCAATGGCGGAACGCGAAAAAAAACTTTATGGTACAAAAAATGAATTAAAAATTGTTATCAGAAATTTACATTCTGCAAACAAATACACTGATGCAAAAAATTTTCTTTTCGGAAAATTTTTTTCGAGAATTTTTTTTTGCAAACTAACCACCAAACTTTAATATGAGAATATTGGTATTATAGTCCCAAGATTATGAATTTTAAAAATCCGCACTTAAAAAATTGCAAAAAAATCGCGGAACGCGAAAAAAAGCTTTTTGGTACAAAAAATAAATTTAAAAACTCAGTCAGCGATTTACATTCTGCAAACGAATATGTTGATGCAGAAATTTTCCTTTTTGCAAAATTTATTTTTCGCGAAATTTTTTGCGTACGAACTACCAAACTTTGGCATAAGATATGGGTATCATAGTCCCAAATTTATGAATTTTAAAAAACAGCACTCAAAATTTTTTAAACTTAATCAGCGATTAACATTCTGCTATACATATGTTAAATACATATACATATGTATATTGATGCAAAACTATTCCTTTTTGGAAAATTTTTTTTCCCAATTTTTTTTGTTTTTGCAATCTAACCAGATAATTTTGGTATAGGATATAGGTAGTATAGTCCCTAGGTTGTGAGTTAAAAAAAACCGCTCTTAAAAATTTGCAAAATAATGGCGGAACGCGAAAAAAAGCTTTATGGTACAAAAAATAAATTAAAAAACTCAGTCAGCGATTTACATTCTTCAAACAAATATGTTGATGGAAAAATGTTCCTTTTTGCTAAATTTTTTTTCGCTAAACTTTTTGCATACTAACCACCAAACTTCGGCATAAGATATGGGAATTATTGTCCTAAAGTTAAAAATTTAAAAAAACCGCACTCAAAAAATTGCAAAATATTGGCGGAATGCGAAAAAAGCATTTATGATACAAAAAAATAGTTAAGAAACCTAATCAGCAATTTATATTCTGCAAAAGAATACATTAATGGAAAAATTTTTTTTTTTGCAAATTTTTTTTGGCAATTTTTTTTTTTGCGAACTAATTACCAAACTTTGGTATGAGATATGGGTATTATGGTCCCTAGGTTATAAATTTTAAAAATTTGCACTTAAAAAATTGCGAATTAATGGCGGAATGCGAAAAAGGTTTCATGGTGCAAAAATTTAATTAGAAAACTTATACAGCGATTTCATTCCGAAAATGAATAATATTAGTGCAAAATGCTGGTCAATTGGCAAACATTTTAGCAAAAAAAAAAAATATTTGCAATATATGTTTGTATGTATATACCGCTCAACAGTTCACTCTAGGATATTATATGATTTTCTACAGATTTGAAACCAAAAACCATAATAGTATCTCCACCATAAAAATAAAACAAACATTTTAAAATTCTATTCATATTTTTGTACTTAGTACAAAGATGAAAAACAAAAAAAAAACGTTTTTTAAAACGTTTTAAAAAGTTTTATTTTTTTTATCAATTTTTTTATCTTTGATATTTATACCTAAAGATATTTTTCGAATTTCAACTTGAGGGATATTTTTGTTTTAAAGTACATTTGAAATTTTTTGTTTTCGATTGAGAAATAAAAACATTTTGAACTTAAGTGATATTTATTTTTGATAAAAAAAAAAAAACGTTTTCTGGTGCCTGGTACCAACTTTAAGCACGATTTCAGAAGCTTTAAAGTGATATATCAACCAATCATATATGTAGCTTAAATAATACAAACGTTATGTAAGGAAAGTTTATAGCAAATTTCATAATTTGCCCCAAATTGAATACCAATTTTAGCTATACAAAGTATTCCAAATTATAGCAAATAGAGTGCTGAAATTTCAATTGTTGATTTTATACGTTTTCAGCCGATAGTTTCAAAGTTATTTAATATAAACTTTTTAGGCATTGTTAACCCCATTATTGTTGGAGGTCAAATACGTATCAAATATTAAAGTTTTTTATGAAAAATTTTATTTAGAATTTTCCGTTGGACTTTATATTATCTTTTATACCTAAAGCGTCGCTCATAAAGTCGTTAACCTTGCGCTGCGGAGACCAAAAACGTCCAAAAAGTGGTGTATGGCTAAACCAAAAGCGGTTAAAAAAAATATCACCTTTACTATAAAAAAGAAAAAGTGGATTTTAAATCACAAAAGTCGACTATTATTTTCATTTTCGTACCATACAAAATATTTAAAATATGCCTTAAAATTCTGTTTCAAATTTGAAGTTTTCATTTGTTTTTATATTATATTTACTTATTTCGTTTTTATTGCTTTCAAATTTTGTTTTGATTTTCAATAAAAATGAACAAAATTTTTTAATGTATATGTTTGGCATTATTTTAAAAGTATAGGGGAAGTAACTGAATAAGTGTTCATTTTTGCTCAATAGTGTACATTTTTATAAATATCGAAATTCGTACATTAACTAATTAAAATAAAAAGTATTAACTTAGGACAAGAACACCATGTTTTATATTTCTGTAAAATTTTAAAAGAAAATCATGGTGGATTTTATCTAATTTGGTTTAGTGTATAAAAATCTAAATAGAACTATAGTAGTTTATCAAAAAAAAAAAAAAAAAAAAAAAAATGCAACGAAATTCTAAGCTAAAAAAATTAAATGAAATTCATGGCAAACTTGGAAATTTCACACGACAAAAGTGACACTTGACGGTGTGTGTATGATGGCCAGGGATGAAATATGGGTTTTTGCGTTTTGTACCAACCATATAAATAAATTGTACTTTTTCGACCCTCACGGTACCAAAATTTTTTATATATAGAAAATTTTTCTGAACAGTGTCAAACTTGTAGAAAATATTACTCTACAAAAATTGTACTTTTCCGGTTCTCACCAATTTTTATTTTTATATAAAAATTTCCAGCTTGCAGGAAATATTGCTGTATACGGTATTGCTAACTTATCTAAAAATAACCAATAGTTGTGTTTATCAAATTTGTATGAAAATACATATTGTTAAGGATTTACTCTGGTTATTTTTAAGATAGTTACCCGTCCTAAAAAAAATGTTATTTTTTCAAAAAGATCTGAAACAGGCGGCTTAAGTTCTCGAATTTTATTTAGTGTTAGCACTCAAACGACTCGTATTAATGATCTGATTACGGAGAAATAATAATACATTTTTGAAGTAAATTTTTAGAACGGTTGAAAAAGGTTTCGTTTAACTTTTTTTGCAACATTGGGCCCAAAAGTTATCAGTTACAAGTTTATGTTACAATGATTTTAGTCCACTTCCGCAATTCGAATATTTGTTGAGAGCTTTAAAGTACAAGTTCATTTAATACAAAAATTTTTAATTTGAAAATTTTGAAATAGTACCAAATGTATCGCCGTAGCACCACGGTACCAACGGAGTTCAAAATGTACCAAAAAAAGTACAATTGCACCATGTTTTCATCCCTGATGATGGCAAAACAATGGAGACGAGACTCATAACTAGCGGGTGAAAAAATAAAACACTAGTCTCTAGAGGAAGCTAGTGACAAGCACACAATGAACAAACCAACGCACAACTGAGAGAAATGAGAAACTAACAAACTAATATCAAATTTTTTTTTTATGTTTTGAATAACGAAAAAAAAAAATAAAAATAAAGCACGAAAATAACAGGAAACGAAAATAAATGAATAAACGAATAAACGAACGAACAGCCAATGAACTAACAACGAATGACGTTTATTCAATGTTAGGAAAACCGTTACGAACAGTAAATGATTTTTGTAATGGTCACTAAAGGACATCTAGACAAATTATAAAATAACAGTAATCAGCAAACACATTTTTGTATGGTGAGAAATTTTGTCATTTCTACTATTTTTATCCCCTACACCACTACGTGGAGAGAGTATTATAAGTTTGTGCTGACGTTTGTAACACCAAAAAATATTGGTCCTGGACCCACCTTATAGTATACCGATCGGCTCAAAATTTATTTTTATTTCGATTTAACGATGTCTGTCCGTCCCTCTGTCCGTCTGTCTATCTGTCCATGCATTCTTGTGCACACTCTACAGGTCGCAAATATTAAGATACACCGACTAACGTCGGCCCAAGGACGACGCCTATTGATTTTGGTTGAAATCGGTCCATCCGAGTGTAGAAAATCCTTACCAGATATGTGGTTATGTAACTACTTGGTAATGGTAACTAGTTACTTTTGTTATTACATTTCTTATTATATTTATATGGCGATGTCGCGAAAAATAATGAGTTATGGTTACTCACCAGCATACGAAAAATCAAAAAATATATCGTTACCTATGTGCTTACCAGTACTGACAAAACTAATGAGTCTAAAAATAGATTTCAAAAAAATAAATTATATAAAAAAAATATTTTTTATTGTATTTTTTTTTTAATAAAATTTGCTTTTCCAAATTTTCCTATTTTTTGACAAAAATAATGAGTCTAAAAATAAATGATATAAAAAAACATATTTTTTATTGTATTTTTTTTTTAAATAAAATTTGCTGGTGCGGGAATCGAACCTGGGTCTACAGATTGCCAGTCAATAGCTCTACCATCTGAGCTATATCGACATGTAATATTTAATAGATAGAAACATAATTGACCCGCTGCACAGAAGTAAGCTTACTCGCCAACATACAAAAAATCAAAAAATATGTGGTTATATATATCCTTACCAGTGTTTAAAAAATATTGAGTCTAAAAACTGATTTCAGAAAATTTGCAAAAAAATCTAGAAAATTATTTTCTATTTGAAATAATGATAAAAATAAGTCATTCTCAGTAACTTATTATTATATGTTTTAAAATAATGCAGAAGGCAAGTGGGTGTCAATACTGGTAGTCCAAAAAATAATGACATGTCATTACCGTTTCTACACTGGGATGTTTGGACCTAGTGCCCATATAAGGATACCCCCAAAATTTTCTTTTTTACACGCTGCAGGTCGCAAATACGAAGATATTTCAATGAAATGTGGTACACAGACCTATGTCGGACCAAGAACGGAGGCTATTGATTTTGGATAAAATCGGTCCATGTTTAGACCTGGTGCTCATAAAAGGGTCCCCCCAAAATTGGCTTGGTTACACGCTGCAGGTCGCAAATACGAAGATATTTCAATGAAATTTGTTCGCTGACTTACATGGTCCCAGGGAAGAAGCCTGTTGATTCTAGATAGGATCGGTCTATATTTGGACCTATCGCCCATATGGGCTATATTTTCGATTTTCTCTTCTCTTATGATTTTATATAAATTTTTAACACAAGTCCGTTTTAACCCATTCAAATTTCGGATCCAAACATTAGTTGGCTTTAAGTCAGACTGGTGTAGGGTATTATATAGTCGGCATGCCCGACTTTAACCTTTTTGCTCATTAGCACTAATGTTTTTACAAACGGACCATTGCTAGTTGCCAAAAATACAAAAAATTCATTTAATAATGGGTCAATTTGACACTGTACTCTCAAACAGGTTAAATCAAATGGCATTTTTCATCAAATGGCATTTTTTTACCTTTTAAAAATTTGGGGTCATTTTGACCCCATGTATCTAAAAGGGTAAATTTCTTATTGTTTATTATTATATATAGAATTTAATGTTAACAGGGTTATTTGGACAATTTTCCCCAAATTCCGCCAGAAACAACACTATATTGTGATATACTTTCAGGAAAAATTGGAAATTATTAAAAATTTCACTTTTGACCTTGGTGAAGAAAGGGTTAACCTTGTCGAAGTTTTACAAAATTTTCGGAAAACAATCTCTTTTACCAGGATTAAAAAAATCGGAAGTAATTTTGTTACAGCTACACTAATAGGAAAAAATTAGTTTAAAATTATGCTGCAGGAAACACTTCTAAAATTAGCAGATTATTTTTGGTATATATTAGTAATATAGGAACAGAAAAATAAAACTGTTAAATGTACAGAATTTTAGTTATATTTGAGTTAAATTTTAGTAAATGGAAAATGGCAAATTAACCTGCTAAAATCAGCAAAAAGTTTTGCTAAATAATTAGTAGGCTAAAAAATTTAAATTTTCGAAGCTTTTTTTAGATTTTTTGTTAAATGCAAATAAAAATCGAGTCTTTTACAAATAGCAGTTTACAATTTTTTAGCAAATATTTCTGCTGATTTTAGCAGTATATTGCATTCTTAGCTTAAAAATAGCAAAAAGTTTTTAGATATAACTGTTTATTTTTGCTATTTTTAGCCTACTAATATTTATCAAAATTTTCCGCGGATTTATTAGTACAATTTGTTATTTTCAACTAATTTAAAGTTAACTTAATTATAACTAAAATTCTGTAGGTTTAACAGTTTTAATTTTGCTGTTCTTATTTTACTAGTATTTAGGAAAAAAAATCTGCTATTTTTAGCAGTTTTTTCTGCAGAATCATTTTTAGCTAGTTTTAATAATTTTTTCTGCTATTTTTACAGACTTATTTCTATGAGTGTAGCTATTAACACAAAAATTAATAGTATTATCTAAATTATTGGCCAGAATTACAGTTTTCTCCAAAGTTTTCAAATGTAAATTGCCGGGATATATGTAATTTTCAGTCGAATTATTCTCTGAGGTGTATTAAAAAAGACTATGCGTTGTCCACTTTTTTCATATTTTGTTGAACAAAATTTTAAAAAATTCAAAAATTAGAGTTTTGCGAATTTATAAAATATAACATTTTTGGCCATACCTGGGACTAGGTTAGCATAATCCGAGGGAGACAAAAATTTATATCTGAATATTTGTAGATCGTAGAAATGAAACTAGAGTATAACGTTGTCAGTTTTTATAAAAAATATTTTATTTTTTCCGATTTCCGTAATTTATCTGCATATTTTAAACCTACAATGGTCTGGGTTAATTGCAATTACTTAAACATTTTCCAACCGATTTTCATGCATTGTTAGAAAGGTAATTTAGTCTAGATGGCGATTCTATTGACATTTTTTAGAAATACAGGTATTTAAGAGCCAGTATTTTCAAAAGAATCCAAAAATGTAATTTTTCCCCCTTCTAAATCATAATTCAAACTCCAGGGCCGATGCGGCACGTGTTAAACGAAAATTTATATGCGGGGAGGGGCGGTTCACACGTCGCGATTTTTTTTTTCGCCCATATAACGAAGGTCACCCTAGTGAACATGATCTCTCTCAACTCAGATAACGATATGTTTGAAATCAGAAGAAAAAAAAACATGGTTATCCAGATATTATGGTTGTAGGCGAAGGAACAATATAATAACCGAAAAAAGAGATTTTAAATACAGAAAGATTATAGGCGACCACATCATTTGTAAAGTAATACACTGCACATCAAAAATACAGACGCACCTGTAAAACAACTGACATGTAAGGGTCTAAATAATTAAGGCATATAAAAGATCTTTAAAAGGAAAATCTAAAACGCATATATTTGCACAAAAAAATACATTTATGTAACGTAGATCTAATTTAGATCACTATTTTTATACTTACTAATGTTGCATAACTATAGATGCTCTTTCAGAAAAATTGATTTTAAAGTTAAAAACATGTGCATAAAAAATTTATTAAAACAATTTAATGTTTGGTAAAGTCTATCTGATTTTGAATAAAATCAAAAATCTTATTTGGAATCGATTATTGTGCCATTGTCCCATTGTCCACTGTCCACCATTTTTGTTACCACCTGTAAATTTATTGGGCTTAAAACAGGAATTCTGCGTTTTGAGATCAAAAACTAAAGTTTGCTGTTCGGTTATATTCGAAACCGAGACCGCGGCTTTTTAAGCCGTATAACTGAAACCGAAAACCGACAAAAAAAGTCGGTTTTTAATAAATACTTTAGCCACCCAGCAAAAAATTTTCAAAACAGGGAATCGAGTTGGGAATCAGGTATTTTTGGTAGAACGCCTTCCCAATTGGATTACCAACTTGTTTCTTTTAACAAGGCGTGAGACTAAATGCAATCGATTCTTTGGAATCGCAATGGTAGCTAGTTACTATTTTTCTTACAGAACACCTTTGATTTTTAGTAAAAGAAGGTGTTCTAATAATAAAAAGAATAAGCGAGTTTCTAAAAATAGATATTCTCAAAATAGAATTTACGAATTAAATTTTAAAATAAATAAAAAAAACTTACACATGTGTTTCGTTGGGATTTGATCCCTGGCTTCCTGCGTGTCAGGCGGATACTCTTCCACTGAGCCACCGTGTTGCATGATAATTTATAGCTTAAATCAGATTTTATTTTTTTATAATTACTTTATACTTTTTAGCACAAGCTTGTTTTTTTGATAAAAGAGGTAGTTCTTTAGAATTTATATATAAGGCCTTACAATACACCTTGCAAATTACAGAAAAGAGAAGCGAATATTAAAATCGCTTTATGGTTATGGTTAAACTAATAGAATTCGACTTATACTAAATTAGACAAATACTAAATAGCATATGAGGTTTAGTGTATATTTATTATATTAGCTGTACTTCCACTCTTACTTATCAACATTAAATAAATAAAACAAAATATAATAAAATAAAATAAATCAAATAAATTAAACTATATAAAATGAAATAAATTAAATAAATAAATTAAATAAATAAATTAAATAAATCAAATAAAATAAATAAATAAAATAAATTTTAATGAATTAAATAAATTAAATAAATCAAATAAATTCAATAAATTAAATAAATTAGATAAATTAAATAAATTAAATGAAAAAATTAAATTAAATAAACTAAATAAATAAAATAAATTAAATAAATTAAATGAATTATATAAATTAAATAAATTAAATAAATTAAATAAATTAAATAAATAAAATAAATCAAATAAATTAAATAAATTGAATAAATTAAACAAATTAAATAAATTAAATAAATTAAATAAGTTAATAAATTAAATAAATTAAATAATTATTATTAAATAATTTATTAAATAAATTATTAAATAAATTATTAAATAATTTATTAAATAAATTATTAAATAAATTATTGAATAAATTAAATACATTAAATAAATAGATTAAATAAATTAATAAATTAAATAAATAAATTAAAAAATTTCAATTGTCCTAACAACAATATCTGAATGTTTTTATGTGGAAATTTCGAAAGGAAAAGTTCCCAGAATCAGAGGGTTTTTCGATAGAAAAGGTTCCCAAAACCTTAAAATTGTATATAAACCATTTTTAATGGAAAAAGTAGTCAGAATGTGAACGTTTTTCTATGGCAGAAATAAATCAGATATTAGCAAAGAGAAAACATATTACACTCACTAACGTTTGTCGGTAGAATCTACTGAAAATGTCAGTTAAAACAAAGATATATGGAGTTAAAAAGGCGACAAAGGTATTTACATTTAAAATAACTAAAAATTGTGTTATTTTTACCTCCTGAAAAATAACTAACAAATGCATTAAAAATAACTACTAATGTCGAAAAAATTAACTGAGACATTTTTACTAAAAAAATTTCAAAACAACTGACGAAATCGGTAATAACTGCTGTTTTTTATAGTCAAATGTTTTTGTTTATAAAAGTTATATTTTAATAAAAAGCTATTTTTTTTCTTTCGATTACAAAAATATCACAAAAAAATATTACAAAAACTCGAAGTAAAAATTCCAAACCGTTCTCCAGTTTTTATGCTTTATGCATTGGAGATACAATACAAGTTTCTGATTTTTATTTGGAAACTAGAAATATATCAATAATAATAAATATAAACTAAACAATAATTTTTAAATAAAAAAAATCAACGACATTTTTTATTTTTTAATTAACTACCAAAAATAACTGTTTGCTGTAAAATTACTGTTTTGGTAGTTGTTTATTATGATATTAAAAATAACTGGTTTAAACAACTGTTACAAAATTACAGTACTTTTCGTTAGTTGTTATCTTAAATAACCGTCATAAAAGTTGTTTTGAATTTTTCTGTAGAAAAACAACTGTAATTTCCGTTAAATATAACAACTACTGATTACTATACAAACAACTGTCAAACTTTTTTGAGTGTAGCCAATGGATTGGTTCGGTGTACTAGTGGAATATTTCGTTTGTATCTATCAGAAAATTAGTTTTTAGAATGTAATTTCCCTACGGGAAATTTTAACAAACTGTCACCGAACTGGCCCCTTTATATGGAATAGACTGGTCACTTTTACATGGCGTTGTCATAGGACCCCTTGTGACATGTCACAAGACAAATCCCAGGACAGGTCCCTGAACTTTGTTTTTTATGAGAGTTCAGTAACCTATCCTAGGATTTGTCTAGTGACATGTCACAAGGGGTCAATTTCCCCCTCCTATGACAACGCCATGTAAAAGTGACCAGTCTACTTCATATAAAGGGGCCAGTTCGGTGACAGTTTGTTAAAATTTCCAATAGGGTTATTTCCGAGAACGGAAATTCGCTGTCCTAAACAAAAATTCGGTAGTATTATCCGAAAAAATTTGTTGCAGCAACTGAACCATTATATTGGCATTATAATTGTTTTTTTTTGGTTATATTTTAAAAAATTTGTACTGATTTCAAGTCAGACAAAAATGGTATGTATCAAATGAAAAAATATGGGGTTTTGTTGGCCTTTTTAAACTACTTTGCCAAAAGATTTGTTTTGGACGTTTTGCAAAATACAAAGCAATAAATTAAAATTAATCGATTAACTGACAAAATTGCAAAAGACAATAGATTTTCCTTTTATTTTAATTCTCAATATAATAACTTAAAAGAAATTTTAGTAATTTTTTATATTTTGTTTTGAATAACTGCTAAGAAAAATTAAAAAATATATTTCTTTGTAATGTTACTATTTATTTAATCGAAAACAACTTTTCTGGTTTACTTTTTTAATAACCATTGAACATTTATTTACTCTTCATGCAGTGATTGTGTATATCAAAAATAATATTTGTGATAAAGCGCAAATTTATTGGGAAGAAATGGGAAATAGTCCTTTAAATATTAAAATGCCGTATTAGCACAAAATTTTTAAAATAATTTTTTCACTGTTATATTTAAAACTAAATAACTTCTCTTTTCAAAATGTGGAACTACTTCTTAATTTGTTGTTTTACTACCAAAATGTAAACGGTTACTTTCTAAGATCAAATAATTTAAAAAGTAAATTGTTAATTTTTGAAAACTTTTGTTAGTAAATAATTATATTTGAATGACTTTCATGCCTTGTTTGTTTTGATTTTTAGAATTGATTACAATACCTCTTGCTTTTTTTACGATCTTGTTAGAATGTGTTTGGTAATGCAGTAAAGAAATTTGGCAATGAGATTTGTAAGCGGTTATATGGCAATGCCTTGTTAAGGTAATGGGTAATTTTTTCCTGGGCAGTTAAAATAATTGATTAAATTGCATATTATTAAATCTTGAATGTCAAAAGGGCTCAGTTCCTATTTTACAAAATTTTATATTTAATTGTAATGAATATTTTCTCCATTAAATAATACTTCAAAGAATTTTTTGTTTTCTTTATTACGGATAACATAAACTGAGGCTTATAATTTTACAAAAAAAAAAAAAACACCAAAAAGTCAAATGGTTTAAGATATATTGAGTTTCACATATTCAGTTCAGAATTTCACTTCATATTTTTCAAAAAGTCTTATTTTGTAGCCCGTGAAATTTATAAAATTTGAACTTTATATTATTTTAAACAAATTGCTAAAATAAAAATTTTAACTCTTTAAAATGCAGTTTCAGTTGCCGAAAAAAGAATAACAAACGTTAATTTGCAACGGTTTTCAGCGTTGTTTCTTCTCCCGAAAATGTCTCGAAATGGTGTTATTGTCTTTATTCGAGTGATAAATTTAATAGAAATTTAATAATTATCTTGAATGTGTTAAACTGTTTAATTTTTATGCTTATTTAGTTACTTTAAAACAATTCTATTAATATCACAAGAAACCAGAAAAATAACCGAAACTGCGGTTTTTACATATAATTCAGAAAAATCGAAACCGCGTTTTTTAAATTTTTCGGTTTTTAGAAAACTCTATCAAAAACTGTTTGATACTATCGATTTTCTGGAAAACATTTACATAATAAAATTCCGTTGGTATTCTAGAATCGGCTCTTATCTGGAAAATATATGGGTCATTGAATAACTTTAGAATTTTCAGTCTCAAAACATCCTTAGTAAGTTGATATTAAGACTTGATACGTTGCTTTTCATAAATATTTTTTCTTGTAAAATGCATACGTTTTTCTTCCAGGATTTAAACATACTCCAGTGATCTCATCCGTGTACCAGATAATACCAAATCAGTAGGAAATATAGTTGTGTACACTGGGCGAAATAATGATAGGTGCACTTAGAAAATTGCGGATAACTTCAGTAACAGTTGACATATTTAGAATTTTTTTACTCCATAGGGTATATTGGTAATTGTTAGTCGGAACTGTTCTAATTATGCGCTACTATTTCACGCTTATAAAAATTGTTTGTGTTTTTGTAATTCTTTTCCTCATGTAGACCGAAACCTATAAACCTATAAAATATATAAACCTACCCAGCGAAATTTTCGGATGCAAAGAACCAGTTGTAGAATAACTTGTACTGCCATACAACCTGTTCTACTTTATGTTCCATCATCGGTGATTTTTGTTTGACTTTGTCCCAAAAGCAACTGCTTCTTTTCATTTTGACTCCCAGGAATCAGTTCTAGAACCTGTTCCATGGAACCGGTGGTAAAATGACCTGTTCTAGAACAGATTCAAAGGTAACCAGTTGAAAAAAATGTTATTGGGTATATTTAGTTCATAGCGGTGTATTGCTACAAATTATAAAATTTTGTAATTTTTTTACAAATGCTTTATTTCTTAATTAATAAGATGCATTTTTGAAAAAAAAATATTTTTTGAAAAATTTTTGTTAAAAAAGAGCATTTTTTAGTAATTTTTGGAAAAATATGGTGGCTTTTGAGGACAAAACCCTTTGTATAAGAAGATCATAGCAGATGCGTATTATTTTATAAAATTCAGATGCAAATTTGCAAAAAGAAATTCTTTAGTATCATTTCAATATTAGTATTTCAATATTGATTAGAGAAGCTAATATTTTGGATAAGTGTTTCGGCTAATCTTATATATTTTCTGTTCGTAATTAAATCTAACTTTTTTGATAATGTATTTTAAGTAACTGCAACTGAGGTTAGCGGTAGTTTACCGGATTAAAAATCTAAGATTTCCACCATTTCTAGGGAGATGTTACTGCAATTTCGTATATGTATGGAAGTTTTACAAATCTAACATAGTCAAAACTAAACACAATGTACAGTGTCCTTTAATAGGGAGTCAGTGTCATAGCAAGGGGTTATAAAGCTTTTTTTTTAAACTAGAACAACCAAATATTGCGGCATGATTATAAGTTGTGGGTTACTACAGTTTTTTTTCCTTTAGTTTATTTGTAGATACGTGTTGGTGCATTTAATTTGATTTTTGTTTAGTCTATATATTCATAGTCATCTTTTTATAAATATTTTTTTATAAAATTTATATTTGTAGTTGTGTTTCTATGTATGTGTGGGTTAGTTGGAATATTTTCTTAAAATATTTGAATTTTTGCATATTTTACGTGATTTTAGCATTTTTAATATAATTTTCTAAGCATTTTTCAATTTAATATACAATAGTTGCCAGGATCTGCAACTACAGAGTAAAGTTTTTTCTTTTTTATTTCATTATTCATATTTACATACTTTACCAAAGTAAACACCACTTCCAGCCAGAGCCAGACCGACGAAAATGTACAGCGAACAGTTCTATTGTTTGCTCGTTATTTTATCAATTATGCTTGAACGCGTGTTTAGTAGTTGTTTGTACTCAGAACAACCATTTAAAAACAGTGTCCTTAACTAATGGCTTTTGCCTATTAGATTTAATTAAGTAAATTATTTTTTCTTTTTTTTTTTCTGTAAAAAATGTTATAATTCTATATTCTCTCTTCGACTAATAAGAAATCAAAAATTACAAGGAAGATAACGCAATTTTTTTACTTTTTAAGTATGCGCGTCTGCTACTATTGAAAAAAGTTCATTTTCTTAAGTACTTTCGTATAGCAAGAACAACCATTAGCTAAAACTTTCAACACTAATTTGCTTTAAAATAACAACAGCAACACTATAATGGCGCACGTGACCCCCATACCACTTATTGATGAGTTTAACCCCTAAAATTATACCTGAAAAATTAATTAAATTATAATTAATTTGAATTTATTATATCGTAAAGGGTGCATTGGAAAAAATTTTAACAAACTTTTTTACGAATACTTACAGCTGTATTTATGTTTAAATCTACTTTTTTATTGAGTTATCTTGCGGAAGGTTGTCAGATTATGCGTACAATATTGGACAGATCGGCTCATTATTTAGTTTACTAAGGGAATCTATACCAAGAGTGAGATATTCAGTTTTCTTTTGTATATTTAGGTGCCAAGTCGTACACTCAAAGAAATAAATCTGTAAAAATAGCAGAAAAAATTTTGCGAAATGTTTATCTGATTTTAGCAAGCTAAAGCTAAAATTTAGCTCAAATATAACCAAAATCGTGTATATTTAATAGTTTTATTTTCGCCGTTCCTATCTTACTAACAATTAGAAAAAAATATATGAAAACGACATAAGGACGTCTTCCTGATGAGCAAATGACATGACACATTCAGTGCTGACTTGCTGATTAACCCTCATAAAAAATACCTCTAGACACCTGCTAATATTTTCATAAAAATATAAAAATGTCATCGTTACAGTTCAGCAGTAGGCCAATGTAATGTATAAATGATGATAGTCTTCGCTGACATTTCCAGCATGAATCTGAAAGTTTTTAATACCACCTATTTAGAAATAGTAAAAAAATATTTTTCCGTTTTTCTTATCCTCCCCTACTTAAAACTCAAGTATCCTTTCTACCTTTTCCGTGTCCATTTGGTATCACACGCGACAAGATTTGAGCCAGAAGCCCTGTGGTGCTTCATCACCTTACCCTTTTCCCAGGAAAATATTGCTATCTGCATTACACTAATAAAAAAAAGTTTGTAGAAAAGTTAGTAAAACTGTTAGTACTTCAACTTAACAAATTTTGAACTAATTTTTAGTTAAAATTTAATTTTTAGTTAATTTTTTTGCTACCTCCACATTAATAACTTACAAATTTTTTTGCTATTTTTTTTTGCTGAATTTAGTTACTAATTTTTAACAATACATTTGCTAACTTTACAGTATTTTGCTGAATTTTAGTTACTAATTTTTAACAGAAGATTTGCTAATTTTACAAATTTTTTGTAAACTAAACGACCAATTTTGGAGCGCTTATAAACAGAATCTTAAATGACTCATAAAAATTACTGCATATTTTTAACTCGCCAAAAATAATGCAAAAAGTTTTTATATAAAGCTAAATTGAAATGGTTGAAATTTTTCCTACTCATAAAATATCTAAATTATTAAAATTTATGAGAAAAGTTTCTATTTATCGTAATACATTAATTTTCAAAGATCAAGGTTTATTTTGGACGAACCATTTTAATATGAAAATTGTGATTAAAATTATCTCTGGGGAGCAAGTGGAGTTTACGGGGATGACCCTAAACCTTTCCTGTGGGTGGAGCTTTAGAGGTAAAAATGGAAACTCAAATAAATTCGGAAGTACATATCCGATCAGCAAACAATGAAAATCAAAAGAAGGGTCTCTGAAATACATTTTGTTATGGTTAACATATTATTGTCTATAAATATTACCACTTTTACAAAAAATCATTGGGAAATGAAGATAGTAAGTTCGTGATAGTTTAAAAAGTACTTTTTAGACATTGATATTGTCTACAATTTTGATTTGTTACACTCTAGGATATTCTGCAGTCAAAATTTGTTAGATATTCAAGTAGTACTTCAGTGCAGTTATTTTAAATAAAAATAACATTTATTTGTAGAAGAAATGTAAATTTTAACACATTCGTAAGTTATTAAAAAAACAAACAATATAAAATACTGAAAATTCGTAACTATCATTTTTTTAACAAACCAAATAAAATCTATGTAAGTAAATTTTGTTAGTTGTTTTGACTAATTTGTGGTTAATTTTATTAACAGTCAAAAACAAAGGAAAATTTAAGCTGAATTTAATGAAATATTAGTACTCCGGTTTTTAAGTGAAATTTCATATATTTTAAATTACATTTGCAGCGGTCTTTATGTGTACACAATATTTTTTGTGTCTAAATTTTTATGATGAGTCCTAAAATTACATACTAGAAGAAATTTGAATTTTTCTGAATATGTAAGCTAATACTATTTGTGGAACTCCTTATTTTTAAGAATCAATTAAGCAATTGGATAATCACTTATAATTCAACTTCCCTTAAGCATGTGTGAAACTACTTATTATTCAAAATCTCATAACTAATTACTTTTAATTTTTTCGCAAGCGAGCGAGTAAACGTGATTACTTATAAGAACGGCCACGCCAAACAAAAATAATGAGTTAAGACGCGAAAAAATAAGTTGTGCGGATCTATGAATTTCTATTGTATAACCACTTATTTGGTAATGAAAGATTTTGCTGGATTTCCAAAATCTTAATAATAAATTATACGAGTATATAATTTTTCAAATTCAAATCCTTAAATTTCACTTGAAGCTTTCCTTTGCAAATTCAAATTATAGCTGTGTTTTCGACTTAACTATATCCATTAACTCAGAAAAAAACTCAAAGTACAGGAAAACGTGTTTGAGGCGAAAACTAACACATTACTTTTCGTATGCACTAGAGCGTATCACCTTACAGGCAAAAAAAAAGCGTGCCTTACACCCTCCAATATGAAGTATTTTTGCAAGGAGGTTTCAAAAAAAAATTTTTTACTTTTTTTTTTGCCGAACGTAGGGGTCGCCATTTTACATTTTTCGTTATATCTTTGGCATTTACAGTCGGATCTTAAAGTATGATACATCGATGTTTTTCTCTCGAGGAGACCAGTGTTTTGCTCTAAGAGCATTTTGAGCTCAAGTATCCCGTTCTAGTAGTTAACCACCAGATCTCAGTTGCTACCACCCTAATGTACCACCCTAATGTCAGAAAATTAAAGCTCGCAAAAAATCATTAAACTTTTGCTAAGGAAGTTTTTCGCTAAACCCAGTAGACATTTTTTTCAAATATTGGTTGCCGAACGTAGAGTCGCCTTTTTTTAATTTTTTTTAATAGGATTTTTACTATATAGCAAAACACTGGTCTCGTCGAGGCAAAAAATCGATATATCACACTTTAAAATCCGATTTTAAATACCAAAGCTATAACAAAAAATTAAAAAAGGCGACCCCTACGTGCGGCAAAAAAAAAAATTTTTTTTTTGAAATCGCCTTCCAAAAATATATTATACTAGAGGGTGTACGGCGAACTTTTTTTTTGAGGTACGGTCTAGTATACACGTTAACTTTCAACGTGGATAATTATCAACGTTGAAAACTCAACGTTTATAGATTTTCGCATCTAACATAATTTCTTCGCATTACTTCTTAAAAAGTTTTTCTGGCATACGTTCGATTATACTGCAAATATTATAAACATTAATTGTTTATAATTTTTTTATACACACAGAAAACAGATTCGTAGTTCCAACCGAATTTTTTGCCAACCGAATTTTTGTAGTTCCAAGTACAATCAATTTTATTAATTTTTATTACTGTTGTAATTACCGAAATTTATTTTAAAATTTTTGAATTTTTGTTGTATTAATTAATTATTTTAATGTTTGTGGATTACAAATTCTATAAATAGAACAATACGTTCCGCATAAATTATTTAAAAATTAAAAATTTTTTATGTCGCGAACTGGGATAGAACCGACGACCCTCCGCTTGTTAGCTCATTGCTTTTGCTCTAGGCAAACTCTATTTAAATTTTTCTAGTAAAATTTCAATTTTAAATTTCTTTATATTGGAAATTTGAATACTTTGTTTATTAATAAAATTATATCAACAACAGAAAATCAATTGTGTTTTCTAATTAAAATCAATAAAAAAATTATCAAAAAAAAAATTATGTCGCGTACTGGGATAGAACCGGCGACCTTCCGTTTGTCAGCCCATTGCTTTTCCTCTAGGCCAAATTCGATTTAAATTTTTTTAGTCTTATTTAAAATGTGAATTTTTTCATTTTGAAAATTTAAATATTTTGGCCCTTACTATAAAAGAGTATTTTAAATTTAAAATCGACTTTATTTTTAATCATACGGTTTTGTTCATTTCTATATAAAAACCCTACAAAAATATTTGTATTTTGTTCATTTTGTATATAAAAAACTTACGAAAATATTTGTATTTTCAAACATTTTGATTGGTTGAAAATAAATTAACCAATCAGAATGCTCCAAAAATAAACCAAGTCAAGGCATACTGCCACCCAATATTTATTGAAACACAACTGATATTATATTTTTGATGCCGCTATTTTATTCAAATGACTAAATCTTCGATAAATTGTTGGTTTTTGGTATTGAAGGTAATGTAGAAGTTAGTATTTTTTCAATATTGATTAGAAAAACCAATATTTTGAATAATTTGACTGTGTTTTGGTTAATCGTATATATTTTCTGTTCAGAATTAAATTTAACTTTTCTGACGATTAATTATAATTAACCCCAATTAAAATTATTGAATAACGACAAAATTTCGTTGGTTCCGATAGAATTCCAACCAATTTATTTTCTGTGTGTACTTTAATAGGTTAAACATAGATTTGCTTTAAACACTTAACGTTGATAGGTATGAGCGAAAATACAGCTTATATTAGTTTTATTAGAATGTTCTTTTCAAATTTAAATTTTTTGAAATTTAATTTAAATTTGCGCGAATTGATGACTGATTTTTAAAGTAATTCTGGATAATTTGGTAGCGTTGTTCATGCGTCAATCTATTCATGATGATTTAGTATGCTGATCATAAATGTCAAAGAGTGAGCGCAGTATGTTAGTTCGTTTGACAGTTAACCCTTTCGTAAGTTCTATCGGTCTTAAAAAAACACCCGTTATATATTAAGAATTTTTAAAATTTTAATTGTAAATTTTAGCACATTTTTTTGTACGATTTTAAAACTACACTTTTATTTGCAGTTTTACAAAATTATTAAAATTATTCAGATTATTAAAAGTTAAGGGTACTGGGAGCTTATTCAGTACTGGGATTTATTTTTTTCGGCGAGTCCCTAGGTGCCACCAAGGGGAGAAGTTGCATTATCATGGAGATGTATGTAAACTTGTTCTACTCCTCAATATCAGTTCGATAGACGTTAATGAAAAAAATATTTTTGTAGTTAATCTCAAATGAAATAAATTCTATATTTCAAAAATTCTTCCCCAACTCCCTAACAAATCTTGCTTAGACTCTTTAGCAGAAATAATATTATATATATTTCGTACAAAAAGTACATTTTTGTATTAAATCGATAACCCAAATTGATATATTTAATTCTATATTGATATATTGAAAACGTATTTAAATCTATAAAGACCACTAGAAAGGTCAGCACTGGTTTCAGGGAGTAACTACACTACAAGAGTTATCCTTCTTGGTATTAATGATATAATTTCATAGAATTTTTTCGTAGAATCAATGCAGAATTTCATTATGAATATAATATTTAATGAATATTATGAAATTTTTCATAACTTTTCTTTCATAAAATTTCATAATTTCGTAAAAAATATTAATTGAATTTCATAAATTAGATCTTCATAAATTTAATGGAAATGTTCTTTATATATACGAAAGTCTTCAATAGTATTTACTTTTTTTATTTTTTTTTTATAAAATATCGTCATTTCATTAATTTTTAAAAATTTTCATACAATTATAATTTTATATTAAAGATTTAATTCTCAAATAGAATAGTTTTATGTAACCATAAATAAAGCCGATTTTTAGTGATGTGCATTAATTTCCATACTGAGAGAATTATCTTTTATAATTTTTTATAAATTAATTTTGGATTATGAAATTTTTTTATAAATCATATTAATTTTTTCGAATCATTAATAAGGAATTTCATTAATTGAATTAAGGTTTTTATAAAATTTTCTGAAACTTTTTAATTTAATGAATTCTTTCATTAGATATATTTTATACATCCTTAAAATATGCTACAATTTTGTTATGCTTTTTGGATTTGCTAAATACTTTTTATTTATCCACTTCAGCTTAGCAACGACAACAACCGACTATATTAAATAATACTAAATGAAATTGCTTCATAAATTTTATGAAGCTCTTCATTGGCTGAATGATTTATTCATTGGAGGAGTGGGTTATTCATTTTACGAAGAGTTTCATTAATTTTATGAACTTTTCATAAACATTGACTTTAATGCAACCTGTTTCATAGATTCTATGAAAAGTGTCAATGGACGAGTTCCAGTGACAATTTTCATTAAAACTATGAAGAAGTGTAAAGTCGAAGGTTGTATTAATTTTGCAAATATAAATTTACAACTAATTTCAAACAGCAAACAAGTTTAAAATATTGGATTTTATTTTTTTTTTTTTCAGAAAATGCTGATTATTTTCGTATGTCCATTTAAAAATGGTCTCATCTAATCTATTTTATTCGACATCACAAGTCGTGAGAGATGGGATGTGCAAATAATAATAACCACAAACAATGATGTATAAGAAAAAAAGTTAAATTCTAAACATGTATAGAAGTCATCAAAATAATTAAACTCATTAAGCAAAGAATAATTTGATCTAAAACAAAAGAAAGGGTGGGAATATTTAATGATATTTACAGATGACAACGAAATAAAAAAAACAAAAATGAAAATAAAAACTTTATTTATTGTCAGACATTGGCACAACTTCTGCAGAAGTTTTCTTCGATAAACAAAAACAGAGCAAAACATTTGAGTAGAAGTTTAACCGTAATCTACACACATGAAAGTACTCGTATGTGTGAATGTGTTTTTAAAAAGGAACATCTTTCGTTTATGCCTTAATAATACAATATTATATCCCTTTTTTTTAATAAAAACCTTAATCTTTTGATGATTATTTGCTTAGTTATTAATTAAAGAATTTTTGCAAAAAATATGTGTGAATAAGGGAATGTCGTATGAATGCATGTGTGTGTGTGTTTATATAAAGTTTTTTCTTTTCTATTTGCCTGCTTTCCACTGCCACCCACCCCACCCCCAAGAGTAAAGGTTATGAACAATAAATAAAATGACAAAAGATGAAAGTTTATTGTCAGTTGATATCCTGAGGTTATTTTTGAAATATTCTCTTAACATCCTAGACATTTCATTTTCTTTTACTTAACAACTACACTCAAAATAATACGTCTGTTGGCTGGACAGAAAAATTTGTTACTTTAAAAAAATCTATTCCTGCTTTTGGCTTAAAATAAAATTTGCTGATTTTAACATATTCTTTTGTTAAATTTAACAAACCTTAATTTAATTTAAGCAAAAAATCTGTATAATTACAGTTTTATTTGAAATTATACTAAGTCGTAAAATTTGTTAAAATGTAGGGTCTCGGGACCCTCCCCGGTCCTAGTCCATATAATCTAAGGGCATATAAGGTCACTCCAAAGAAGTAAACATTTTGTCCGTTTTGCTCTATCTCGCTTACTTTTCTTGATATGGGCCATTTTGTGAATAAAAAATTTTTATTAGAAATTCCCTAGGGTCCAAGGTCCTACCATGGTCCATTGTTAGGTAGAGGTGACCCCTTTCACTGGGGAATTATTAGTTAGAAGTAGTCGAAATTTTCGTCAATTTTGCTCTATCTCTGTTAGGTTTCGAGATATGGGCCATTTTAAAAATTGCGATGAAAAGGAATAGCACCATCTTTAAAACTTACACTGGTGGCGCCATCTACCCGGTAATAACAGACACATGAAAATATTATATTTTAACAATAAATTGTGTAAATTTTAGCGAAAAAGTTTTAGTTATAAAAAGTTTTGAAAATTAACACTCAAAACTAGTTAAAGTACTGAGAATTTTTAGTATACTGTTAAATGAAGATAACTAATATCTTTGTTAAAAGAAGTGTTTCAATTAAAAATTTGTTAAAAATTAGTCAAATCGATTTGAAACCTGTTTGACTGATTTTTCTACTGACGTATTATTTTAAGTGTACATACATATATTCACACAAAAGTGTAAAAATACAACATAAGAAGGAGTAAATTTTATATAAATACATACAAATACTTTTGCTTGAAATATTTTTTCTTTTTTTTTAAGAAAAAACATATATAAAGTTTTTCTTCATTGTTTTATTGTATTTTATAATGGTTTTGTCATATCATCCATTGTTTTAATAAAAATATTAGGGTGTTATTAATATTAATATTTATTTTTAACTTTGCTGTTTTTAAATGCATAGTTTTGAATTATCATTTACATGTAGAGAAAATATATATATATATTCCTCTAACTCCCACTGGAGCATAGGGCGCCACTGGAGCATAAGGCGCAGAGAAAATATATGGTTTTTATATGATATCGGCCGCAAAACTATGTTCCGTACTAGAAGAGTTGGTTTCTGAATTTAAATTGTTTATATATAAATCATATATTACTAATGATATATTCGCCTATAATAATTTTATATTTAAAATCTCTCTCTTACGTGGTTAGCATATTATCCTCTCGTCTGCAGTCATCTATTATCTGGATAATCGTATTTCGCTCTTCTAATTATAATCATATTATTATCCGAGTTAACGCATTTCTGCCTATTGATAACTTAGATACCCAAAAAGAGGGTAATCTTAGTGGGAATCTAGCTAGACCCAGATAAGAAGTACTGCATGTTGGTTTTCTTGTACAGGTAGGAAAAGGAAAGGATAAGGAAACAAAATCTTATTCCGCTTCCAGGGGATATTCAACGGTTCAAAAGTCAACAAATTTTTAAATTTGGAAAAATAGCACGGCATTGGCTCTCGAAATTTTGGAAAGTGGGAATTTGGGAAATCCTCTTTATGTATAATAGTCTATATTATTGTATACATCAAACAATAATATACTTGATTATGAGTACTACCTTCGACTACATGTTAGATTTTGTTATATGGGCATTAACCCCTTCGCTACAGATTTTGTCTAACTGAATAGTTTTTGGCAAAACTTAGAAGATTTATCGACCTAAGAAATGTTTTAATTTTTTCCTGCTGTAAAATTATACCAAATTTTAAAAACATTGTCATAAAAAATTTTTAACAGTGGTCTAAAATTGCGATTTTTTTTAAAAGTTCCCAAACTTAGATTGAAAATCATACAAGGCTTCGGTTCGAAAAATCAGTTAGGACATCAGCACGTATAATCAATATCGTTTATATCATATTAATTATACGTACTGGTGATCCAACCGACTCTAAAACAAATATCTGATTTTTTTGTTGAATAACACTATACGACAGTCAAAATCGGGATGGGATGAAACCAACGGGAAATGTTATATCGGTCAAAAACAAGTTACACGTGTCCCGGCGTTTCGCTGGGTCACCCCTAGGAATCGAGATATATCTTTTTTTTTGACATAACTCGAGAAGCACTAGTCCGATTTTGCTCAAACAATTTTAAAAAAATTAAAAATTACAATTCCTTTAATCTGTGCATATAACGTTTTTCTATATACTCAACAGTTTTGCCGGTAAAAATAAATGTTTGTTACCGCTACCATAAAAATCAATAACCTTTTGTTTATTACTTTTTTTTAATATTTTAGGCAAAAATATTTTTTTCTTCATACATTTATTTTTACCGGCAAAACTCTTGAGTATATAGAAAAACGTTATATGAACAGATTAAAGGAATTGTAATTTTTAATTTTTTTAAAATTGTTTGAGCAAAATCGGACTAGTGGTTCTCGATGTCAAAAAAAAGACCACCAAAGGTCAAATCGACATATCTCGATTCCTAGGGGTGACCCAGCGAAACGGCGGGACACGTATAACTTCTTTTTTACCGGTATAACTTTCCCCGGTAGTTTGAACCCTTCCCGATCACTGACCCCTACCATTTGTCTCACAGTGTAATTGAAGTAGGCTATAGTTAATGTAAATTTTCTCTAAAGCTAAGTCAAAAATCTCTAAATCGACAGAAAAACATCTGAAATTTTTTATACATAAAAAATAACAATATGTTGATCGATTTTAAAGTAAAGTGAGTTATCATTAGGGCAACTAAAAAAGCTCTAAAAGCAACGTTTTAAGCTCGTAAAAAAAGCTCGAAAAAACAGTAAAGTAAGCAGTTAAAATGCAAAAGCCCTTAAACTTCATTATTTAGTTATCAAAATCATCATGAAAATTAAATTTTTTATTTAGTACAATGCTACATTTCTTGGAACTTCAGGAATAAGACAAAGTTGTGACCTTCTTATATTTATTTTCATCGGGAAATACATTAATTGCATTAAAGGAATTAGATGTGCTAAAATCCCAAAACTTATTTAACAAATTGTGAAAATAATCAGTTGAAGGCATGTCCCGATCATTCATTGCTGCCTAAAGAAATTGTCATTGTCATATATGTATTATTACAATTCAGCTTGGAAAAATAAAAAGTTTATTTTAGCAAAAGAGATTTTTTAATTTAAAAAAATCTTAAAAAACTAATTTTAAATAAAAAAATTGATGTCGACTTAAAATAATGTTCAAAATTACTCAGCCTTACTACCAATATTTTTCAAAGGTATATTTTTGTTAAAGTCGACTTTATTTTAAAGCAAAGATTTTGTTTTAACCGTACTATACAAAATATTTAAAATAATGCCAAACATATACATTTAAAAATTTTGTTTATCTTTATTGAAAACCAAAACAAAATATTCAAAAATAGAAATGAAATTTGTAAACAAAATGTAAACAAAATTTGAAAATTTCAAATTTAAAACAGAATTTTAAGGTATGTTTTAAATACTTTGTATGGTACGAAATTTAAAATAATAGTCGCCTTTTGTGTTTTAAAATCGACTTTTTCTTTTTTATAGTAAGAGTGACTGGTTTAATAAAAAAAAGCAAAAATTTGCTTTTTTTCCGCATACAAAAGCTAAAATAAGCTTAATATTTAAAGAAAATAGGAAAAATAAGCCAATATTTACAAAATAAGCAAAAAAAAGCAAAATTACATAAAATAAGTAAAAAAAGCTCTAACAAATATGGCTTCAAATTCTTTTATTTTTAAGATCGGAACTTGTACTCAATCTAATTTGTTCTATCTTTTCAAATAAAAAACATGCACTGGCTTCTTTTTGGTTGGCCTAGTTATCGTTATGCTAATAGCTTAGAATTAAATAGTTCAAAAATTTTTTTTACAAATTTCGTGCTTTTAAAATTTCCCATTAAAAAATCTATTGATATAGTCCAATCTATTATTTTCCAAATTCAGCAATGATATTGATACGGTATATATTTTTTTTAGCTAAACAATTTGTATGGAATGCCTCATGTGTATGTTTAAGTGACTTGAAAGTAATTTAAAACGAGTAAAAAGGTTAAAGTCGGGCATGCCGACTATACAATACCCTACACCAGTCTGGTTAAAAGCCAACTAATGTTTGGATCCGAAATTCGAATGGGATAAAATGGGACTTGTGTCAAAATTTTCTATAATGTGAGTCAGCGAACCAAATTTCATTAAAATATCTTAATATATGCGACCTGCAGTTTGTAACCAAGCCAATTTTGGGGGGACCCTTATATGGGCACTAGGTCTAAACATGGACCCGTGTTAACCAAAATCAATAGGCTTCGTCTTTGGGCTGATATAGGTCGGTGTACCAAATTTCGTCAAAATATCTTAATATTTGCGACCTGCAGCGTATAAACAATATAATTTTGAGGGGACCTTTATATGGGCACTAGGTCTAAACATGGACCGATGTTCACCAAAATCAATAGGCGTCGTCCTTGGGCCAATATAGGTCTGTGTGCCAAATTTCATATTATTTCATAAACAATATAATTTTGGTAGGACCCTTATATGGGCACTAGGTCTAAACATGGACCGATGTTCACCAAAATCAATAGGCTTCGTCCTTGGGCCAATAGGTCTGTGTACCAAATTTCATCAAAATATCTTAATATTTGCGACCTGCAGCGTATAAACAATATAATTTTGGGAGGACCCTTATATGGGCACTAGGTCTAACCATGGACCGATTTTAACCAAAATCAATAGGCTTCGTCCTTGGGCCGACGTAAGTCGGTGTACCAAGTTTCATCAAAATAGCTTAATATTTGCGACCTGTAGAGTGCGCACAAGAATGCTGGACAGACAGACGGACGGACGGACAGACGGACATCGTTAAATCGAAATAAAAAACGAGTAAAAAGGTTAAAGTCGGGCATACCGACTATGCAATACACTACACCAGTCTTGGGTAAAAGCCAACTAATGTTTGGATCGGAAATTCTAATGGGTTAAAATGGAGCATGCGTGAAAATTTTCTATAATGTGTGTCAGCGCACCAAATTTCATTAAAATATCTTAATATTTGCGATCTGCAGTTTGTAACCAAGCCAATTTTGGGGGGACCCTTATATGGGCACTAGGTCTAAACATGGACCGATGTTCACCAAAATCAATAGGCTTTGTCCTTGGGCCGATATAAGTCGGTGTACCATATTTCATCAAAATATCTTAATATTTGCGACCTGCAGCGTATAAACCATATAATTATGGTAGGACCCTTATATGGGCACTAGGTCTAAACATGGACCGATGTTCACAAAAATCAATATGCGTCGTCCTTGGGCCGACATAAGTTGGTGTACCAAGTTTCATCAAAATATCTTAATATTTGCGACCTGTAGAGTGCGCACAAGAATGCATGGACAGACAGATGGACGGACGGACAGATTGACATCGTTAAATCGAAATAAAAAAAAATTCTAAGCCGATCGGTATACTATAAGTGGATCTAGGACCAATATTTTTTGGTGTTACAAACATCAGCACAAACTTATAATACCCTGACCACATAGTGGTGCAGGGTATAAAAATTCTGAGCCGATCGGTATACTATAAGGTGGGTCTAGGACCAATATTTTTTGGTGTTACAAACATCAGCACAAACTTATAATACCCTGACCACATAGTGGTGTAGGGTATAAAAATATTCGTATGGTCTTCATAAGTATTCATGACTTTATTTTTGATATAAACGTATTTATTTACACACATTCTCTCACACGCCCACACACTATTACATCTTCCTAGAATGTGTTTGTGATATGTACAAAAGTTTTTCTTATTTCGTTAAAATTAGCATATTTAGATTAAGGCAAATGTCACATGTATATAAGTTTTTGTGGCAACTAAAACTACAACTACTACTAGATCTATTTAACTTTTGACACATGTTCTTGCTTACATACACAAAAAAAGGACACACTTTCACACATAGTTACATATGAATACATAATTTTCTTTTTAGCCAGAAATAGTTTTAAAAGATATTTTCTTAATTATATTACCTGCTTTGTGTTGCTGCTCTCAAATAAAAAGAATATTTTTTGACAAATAGTTTTAAAAGAGTTTTATACAAACATAAAGCTTTTTTAAGTTTACAAAGAAACTATATATTAAAACAGGGTATTGTCAAAATGCAGTGATTTATAAACAAAAAAAAAAAAAAAACAAGTAGAAAAATTTTAAACAGTTAAGCCCGACCATGAGATACTCTTCGTCAGAAAAGCAGACGAAATTCCAAGAACCACATTAACAGTTTAATAAATACAGTGAAACATATGAATGAAATTGCCGAAAAGTTTTTAAGAAAATGCCAAGAAGTAGATATCTCTGGGCACTGTATTGCAATGGTTAGCGCTTTGGACTATTACACCGAAGGCTGCAGATGGGTTAGGTAGGTACCATTTTTCTGCACTAACTTTCAACTATTGTTTTACTAATTAATTTTCCTACCAAAATTGTGCTAATAAAAACATTGGGAAATTTTATTTCTGTTAGCTTTTTCTTTTTAAAGCAAAAGGATTTTAGTGATATAAAAACGATATTTCGTTCTTTCCTTTTCTTCTATATGAAGCATGCATAGGCTGACCTTTTTTTCTGCCTTCAAATCAGTACAAATTAAGAAAAAGTTATCATAAAAAAAATTATTATACAGCCAACCTAATTTGTTGTCAACCGAAGGGTTTGGTTGAGGCAACAAAATTTTTCGGTTAACCATCTTCCTATACAGTCCCCAAGACAAAATTTTTTTTTCATATGAAAAAATCCAGTTTTTTAGTACAGGAAACAGATCCATTATTTAGAAATTTCCATGATCTGTTACCATTTCTTTTATAATTTTTTTTTTGTAACAGATTGATGAAATGTAACAGCCATGCTACGACTAGAGTCAAGTATGAACGTAAATTCTTCCGAACTCATACCAAAATACGACTATTATATACTAGTACTAACAAAAGATTAAGCACGAAATATTTCATATCGTTATATAAAATCAAAAAAGCCGTAAGATACAGAAAATTCAAAATCCACTTTTTGATGGATTATGATGCAACGAATTTCTATTGTCACGAGCAAATTTCAGTGTCTAAACTAATTTTCTGTAGATACAAACTAACCAATCGATTGGCTACAAATTTAGCTGTAAGAATAAATATTTTTTTTTTTTGCTATTTCTGCATGTTTTCTGAAATAGAAAAACTTCACATTTTGGCTAAAACATCAGTACAAATCAGTACACGATTTTTTCATCAGTACACGTGACCAAAAATCAATACATGTACTGATCAAATTAGTACATGCAGACAATGTGGAAGTCTGAACATTTTTATATTTTACAAAGTTAGCAAAATAGTTTCAAATGAATCGCAAAAATACACATTATAGATATTTAGCGTTATTTTTTAATCACCTGGATTTAGAATTTTTCATACAAAAAGTGGATTTATTAAATCCAAAAAAAAGCTGGATTTAATAAATCCATAATAAAAGCACAAATATATGAAACAGCCTATTAATTTAATGTCAGAAAAAAATACGAATAAAAATTAAAAGAGAAACAAAAAAAAAAATTGAAAAACTAACAAATAAAAGGTTTTTATTAAATTTTTTTTATGAAATATGTTTAGAAAAAAACTACACCTCACCAAATACATATTTTTAATCTTGGACATGGAGAAATACCTGAAAGAGAAATGGCAATTTTTCACTCTACAGTAAGTAATTTAATTAAATCCAATTAGTGAATATTAAATATTGCAATGGAATTTTTGAATTGTGTAAAAATATAAATTGAAGTGATAAAACTGAAAAGGCAGACTGTTTATCGCTTTTTTATATAAAATATAATTATAAATTAAAAGTTAAAGTAAAATCCTTCATAATCGAATTCGGTATTAAAAATTAGGGCGAAAGAAGTGTCGGACAGAAAATTCTTTTTAAAATAGAGAGAATCTAACCCCATCTGTTGAGCACTTTTAGAAATACTTTTTGGATTTATTAAATCCAAGTGATCAGAAAAAACGGCTATTAATAATTTTCATCAAATAAATTAACTAAAGTATAAAGATTTCCCAGTCTACTAATATTCAGCAAAAAGTTTTATTATTTTTTAAATTTCATCAGAGGACAACATTTTTAGAATTTCTAGAAATATTTGTAAGTTAAATTACAGATTTAATGAGAATTTCTTGTTCTCGTCTAGAAGCGCTATTAAATATTTAAAATATAAAAGAAAAAACCAAAATAATATATTACCACAATTTGCTCTGTCATCTTCCAATATACTACTCTATTTTTTTGACAGATCTAGCAGTTTATCTAGTTTTATTGATTTTAGCGTTTTATTGATTTCAGCGCAACTTTTGCTAAATTTACAAATTGTTTTGCTGAAAATCAGTGAGGTGACATTAAAAATTTTCCCGCTAACAGTCTCCTGACTAAAAAGTTGCTGAGTCAGTAAACTTTTTCATGACTTTTTTTTTTGAAGTATTTTAACTAATTATTTTTGCCATTATTTTAAAAATAAAGTAATGTCCTAGATTTTTTCTAAATTATTTTGAAAATCTATTTTTAAATTCAATATTTTTTGGGCCTGGTAAGGATATATATAACCAAATATTTTTTTAATTTTTTGTATGCAAGCGCGTTTTTCATACTTGTATGCGGCACGTCAGTTATGTAAGTATATATTTTTTTTTTATCAAATTTAACATGCTTCATTTAACTAACGAATTTTATTGGGAATGAAAAATTTTTTATGAAGTTTCTTCATTGGGCTTATGAAGTTTTTAATAAGTTATTATAAATTTTTCAATCAATTTTATGAAAAACTGCATTAATTTAATAAAAAGTTTCAGTTGATGAATTCCTGTGAAAACTCATTGATTCTAGTGTATAAGTGCATTAGTAGCATAATTTCCTCAGAGTATAAAAATAATACAAAATGTAATAAGAAAAGTAACTTGTTACTATTACCGGATATTTAGCTATAAAACCATAGTAATAATTATTTTCTACATTGGGTAATTCGCATGAGGAAATTTCTGGGCGTTGCTTTGTTTAAAAAAAAATAATTAAGGTATGATTTAGGGCTTTATAAAACATTCACTACTCAAATAATGACCTGGTAACTATGGCTTAGCACAATCAGATTGTTATGTAGTGAAATGATTGTAGTTTAATAAAAGAGTTTTCAGTCTAGTTAAAAACAAAGGAACATACATTAGTTTTTCAAGTTTTTCAAATATTTATTTCAACTTTTTGTTATTTTGTTCAAAACAATTTACTACCACTAACCGATTTTTTTAGTTTCATTTATTTTTTTCACTTCCTTAAAATATTATAACAATTTTCTCACAAAATGGAAATTTATGGTTTATTTGTTTCCGTTACATTAAAAAAAAAGATGTTCCTAAAATTCCGTTATTTTTTTTATTTAAATTTTTTTCTATATACCCGATTAAAAAGATAATGAAAGGTGACTTATCTAATTTGATAGAATACAATACCTAATCAGATATAATTTAATTGCGAAAAATGGTGAATTCGACTGTATCTACATGTATGATATTGGTTTTAATTACCTTAAGTAATACACAATTTAATCCGAATATTCACGAGACATTATTGTATTAAATAATATCTTACTATTTAAAATTTGATGCAATGAGATCAAAATAGTCGAATGTCTACTGAAAAATAAGGGGGGCTTCAGATAAAGTCCCGTGTATTGTGTATAGGTCAAGAATAATCCAAAAAATAAAATAAAATTTTAAATAATGTTTAATAAAGCACTAATGGGATTTTCAATAAAGGCGAGATTTTAATTTTGAAAGTAAGAAAAGTTCAAATGAAGCTGTAATTTTTGGGCAATTTATTTTAAAATGACAAAAACACATTAAAATTGTGTTAAAAAATTTTACTTGAAACAGTTTTTCTTGAAATTAAATGTACAATAGAAGCATAAAATAATCATTTAGAGGTGTTTGTAAATAATGTATCATATGAATACTAATAGGGGGAATTATTAAGTTTTTTAAGTAATTATTACACAATTTTCATTTATATTTTATAGTATAATGAAAACATGTAGATAAATTTGGTGTTAAATCATTCCTAAGTCAAAATAATTACTTCTATACTTGTTACGAAATCCCATACAAAGTCTGACTTTGGGTATATTCTTAACTCTTTTAATATTTTCAACGTCGACAATGTAATGCAATACATCACTTTAATGACTTGTAAAATATGGCATGTATTTACAAAAATGTTTGGAGTTCTATTATAGTTTAAATAAACTAACTTGCAAAACAACAAAACAAAAATTCTTCAATTAGCCTCTAATAAGACGAAAAGTTTTTTTATCAATAAGCATGTACATTAGAGCGTACCAACTAGGGTTTGGGGTTCGGGAATTCCCGGGCGAGAATTCCCGGGAAATCCCGGGAAAAGTTTGCCGGGAATTCCCGGGAAAATAATATATTTTTCCCGGGAAAACGGGAAATTTTAAAAATATTAAATTTTTTAAATTGTTTTTGTTTCGAATAGGATTTTTTAATTTTAGTCATAAAAAACATTTTAAATGCCAAAACAAAAATGTCATTGTTAAAATCTTTTAAAAGGGAATACATTTATTTGACACAGAAATAAAATCTTTGCCAAGTAATTAGGAGCATTTCAAATAATAAAGATTTTTCGCATAACTTATTCAAAATTTAAGTAGTAAAACCCAAAAGAAATATGAAAAAATAGCTTTGTTTCTTACAAATAATCGCCCATACTATCTAAATTTTTCAAAGGTATAATTTAGGTAAAGTCGACTTTAGTTAAAATATTGGGTGGCAGTATACCTTGACTTGGTTTATTTTTGGAGCATTCTGATTGGTTAATTTATTTTTAACCAATCAAAATATTTGAAAATATAAATATTTTTGTAAGGTTTTCATACACAAAATGAACAAAACCGTTTGATTAAAAATAAAGTCGACTTTAAATTTAAAATATTCCTTTATATTAAGGGTCAATAATTTTATAAGTCACGTTTTCATTAATAAATATGAAAAGAAAAGACTAATGGTTAACGGTGGTATCTAAATTTGGTTATCCGACATCTAAATTTGGTTCACAAAAAAAAAAAATTGATGGTCATGCAACTTCTCTTGAAGAAAACAACAACAAGAATAACGTTTCAGCTAAAATTAGCAAAGTACCCTAAGAGAAAAAAGTGTAAGCTGAATAGGCATTAAAGGTTTTATGGTAGGGCAAACATTTCCTGAAATGGTATCCAAATTAGCCGCAGTCAATCCGCGCCATAACTAGATCTTCCTTTATTCGAGAAAGTTTTTATAATAAAAACCTGGCATTGCAAAAAAATTAAACCGATGTAAAGAACATTATATTAAATTACTACAATCATGTAAAAGATATCATGATAAAAGAAATATCGAGCAATATTTCTAACAATAGGAGATTTACTATATTCTTAGATGAATGGACAAGAATATCACAAAAGAGATATTTGAACATATGTATAAACGGAAATAATTCATTTTATAACCTGGGGTTGGTTTATATATCAGGAAGATGTAATGCTGATAAAATAAGAAGAATTGTAGAAATAATACTAGAAGAGTTTTATTTGTCTTTGGAAAATAACATTGTGGCCACCATATCTAATGGTCCAAGTGTGATGAAACGGTTTGTTTCCGACAGTCCAGTAGTAGGTGCTTTCTGCTGGAATCATGCAATTCATTTGCCAGTGCTTAGAGTAATTTATGTGAAATCAAATGTTCAACATTCTGATATTTTTACTTTGAATTCTCACTAGACAGAATGAATTTGTACTGAAATAGTGTTTTTTTTTAACAAAAATTACTTATATAGGTGGTTTTCATTAACAATTTTGTTCAAAAATATTTCCCGGGATTCCCGGGAATCCCGGGAATCAAATTTTTTCATTCCCGTTTCCCGGGAAACAAAAAAGTCCGGGAAATCCCAAACCCTAGTACCAACTTACAGGCAAAAAAAAAGTTCGCGGTATACACTCCAATATGAAGTATTTTTGCAAGGAGGTTTCAAAAAAAAATTTTGTTTTTTTTTTGCCGAACGTAGGGGTCGCCATTTTACATTTCTCGTTATATCTTTGGCATTTACAGTCGGATCTTAAAGTATGATACATCGCTGTTTTTCCCTCTACGAGACCAGTGTTTTGCTCTAAGGGCCATTGAGCTCAAGTATCATTTTCTAGTAGTTACCCACCAGATCCTAGTTGCTACCACCCAAATGTACTTCCCTAATCTCAGAAAATAAAAGCTCGCAAAAAATCATTAAACTTTTGATAAGGAAGTTTTTCGATAAACCCAGTAGTAATTTTTTTTATATATTGGTTGCCGAACATAGGGGCCGCCTTTTTAAATTTTTTTTCATTGGATTTTTCCTTTGGACCTGGAAAATCCCCGAAACGATAGCTTTTTCATTCCTCAAAGTGAAGAGGTTTTTGAAAGCAAAAACTCTGTGAGGTATTTGTCAGGAGATTATCCTGATGAAGAAAAATTGCGGTTTATGAAAAAAGTACTTTTTATGTTAATTCATAATAAAGAAATTTGCTTCGCACTAAATTAATAAATTTCTAATTAACCAATTACAAAGGTCGAAAAAAGAACAATTTTTATTTTTTAAATAAAAATTAAAAACCAACATTTTATTAATATTTAGAAAAATTTACAAATTTTTCTATAAAATTAATTTTATAATATTTAGTAAAAACATTTGCTGATTTTAGCAAATCGATTTGCAATATGAATATGATTTGCAATATGAATTTACTAAAATTTTACTAAATTTTAGTAACTATCACAAATTTTTTATACTACTTCCACTTTACTAACAATTACAGGCACGTTTTGCTAAAATTAGCTAAACGGTCTGCTGGTATAGTATAGGGTCCGCCATCTAACGTTTTTTTTTCAACTAGTGGTTATTTCGTGAATGGTAACACTTAGCTCATGTCTGATTTGACAGATAATTAGTTTTATCCTTCCGCTGAACGAATATGGTTGTGTATACGCTTGAACAACGCTGGGAAATATTGCGACATTACTTTGAAAATCATGGTAATGTTGCAGAATGTGTGCGAAGTCAATGGCGATCGTTACCGGGCCATGTTGAACGAATTTTTGTTCACAAAAATTGAAGAGGAGGATATTGGCAACATTTGGTTTTAACAGGACGGCGCTACGTGCCACACAGCCGAAGCTACACTCGATGTTTTGCGCCCTGTTTTTGAAGATCGCATTATCAGCCGCAGAGCTGACGTCGTTTGGCCACCTCGGAGCTGCGATTTAACACCGTTGGACTATTATTTGTGGGGTGCCGTCAAAGATAAGTGTTACGCCGACAAGCCAGAGACAATTGACGCTTTAAAGGACAATATTCGTGAAGCCATTGGTGAAATACAGCTGCACACAATCGATAATGTGCCTTAAAATTGGGCCGATCGTGTAGGCTACTGCATGGCCAGCCGAGGCAACCATATGAATGAAATTATTTTCCATTATTAACCGGAAGGATTGTACTTTCAAATAAAAAAAAAATTTGAGAAAATATTCAGTAGTTTTTTTTTATAGCATTTTCAAAAAAAAAGTTATTTGGCGGACCCTATATTTATTAATTTTTCTATAATATTACAGTTTTTCCTGTAACTTTTACAGACTTTTTTATTTGTGTGTAGTAAAATTTTACCCCTAAATTCATAAACCCTTTGTAAAATTATAGGAGGTTTATTGAACAAATTTTGTATGAAAATGACGTTTTGTAAACCTCCCAACAAAACCTTCTATTACCAGGTAAAGGGAAATGGAATAAGAAACCAAAAATTTTAACTACTTACACTTTGGTTGCATAACAAATTATTTTAACATGGTGGTGTCATTGGGGGTAAATGGTTGCCTAAATCGTACCGGTATAGGCTAAAATAAGTGATTACGAGGGAAGTACTGAAATAAGTTGTTACTTGTAATATTAAATTCCCTAGTTAGCTAAAATAAGTACATAGTTTTAGAGTGAAGTAAGTCATACATACATATTTCATTGATTACATGTAGGGAATAAAATAAGATGTTACCAGTAATGACTTTGTTTAAAAGTACATCGATCCGAGCAATATAATTAGATTCTAAATTTTTATTAAATCGTACTTTCGCATACTAAGTAGTAATTTTATGAAATACCAATAACTTATTATTTTTACTCTTATTAATAAGTTATTATAAAATACAATATCGGTAGTATATTATTTTAAATGCTCCAAATAAGTCGTGATATATCTCCATATCGGTAACTCATTATTTCATACCTCCCATATAATCACATCACATCACCATATTAGTAACGTATTACTTTAGGTTTCTAAGTAAAACCAAGGGTAAAGGTTGCCAGGCAATGCGTGAAAAAGTTCAAACCCATTACCAAGGTTTTGCTGGGCTGCTACAACTTTACAAAGCATTTATGAATTGAGGGGTTAGTATTTAAAATAAAATAACAAAAGACATTTGATTTAAATGAAAAGTAAGCTGACGGGCTTTTTAATGAAATTTCATTTATTTTAAATGATATTTTGTGTCTAATTTAAGTATATGTCAAAATACCATTTAACCCTATGACGACCAAACGCAAGTATGCTTGCTAAAGGGTTTTTCGCACTTATAATTGCCCAGACAAAATAAAGAGTAAATATGTCCAAAGGTGATTTGTAGAGGAGGGTTGAGGAAACAAAAGTGTAGTAGGCGGCAAACCTAACCTGGTCCTACTTTCTCATTGCGAGCCCTCGAATGTGGTTAACTAGAATTCTTCATTTTAGGGGTAAAAAGCACAAACATTGACAAGCGAAACTAAGGGCAAGCAAGGGGTCTATGAGGCCAATTTTTTGTAAAATATCTATAATTTAGACACAGATCACGAAAATAAAATAATAATAATAAAAATAATTTGACGATCCTGCCGGAACGGCAGGATCGTCAAATGCCAAATATTTTCGGAAAGCGAAATGAGAGGTAAATGGGAATTCAATGGAGCCAATTTTTCTTGGCATAACTATTATTAGCTCATATATCATGAAAAACGTAAAAACATTAAGGGTTAAAGCAAATGAAATTTCATTAAAAATCCTCTGAGTATGATTCTCACCAAATTCAAGCAATTATTTTTCATTAAAATTAATCCCTTTGAATACGATTTTTATTAAATACACATCTCTACTAAATAAGAGGATATTTATAAGCCGCACAACTTTTCAGTGGATTTATAATAACTGGGGGTGCTGATTTTTAATCTGCAACCAGTTTATTCAAATTGGCTCTAGATTTTGCACAATTCGTGATTTTACTTTTTTCCATTTTTCAACCGATTATTTGAATAAAAAAAAAATGTATAACTATATCTTCAAAAAGAAAATGCTTTACACAGTTTAAGCTTAATTCCAAAACCTCATTGACACAATTTAAAAATTTGTTAAGGTTTACAAAAAATATTTAAATATAAGACGGAGGCCGATTTTAAAGATCAAAGCCAATTTGGAGGGATAAAAGTCCAAAATTTGCATAAATGTCACGTTGGATGAACAAATTATATGCATTTTTATAGCCCATTGTAATTAAATTTAGACTTAAAATACAAAAAAATATTTTACAGTAGTAAAAGTACCTACTTGTGACTCATTGTGACCGTCTTAAGACTATTTTCAAGACCGAGAGTCATAACTTTTCATACAAAACAACAATAAAATTCAAAAAATTCAAATTTCATTTGTCAATGTTATGTTTGTATCGATACTTGGTCTTATTTTTTTAAAGTTTTTAAACAAAAATTTTAATAAATATAATTTATTATAACTTTGAAACACCAAATACATGGGGCCATAACTAAGAGTCACACACTTTTCGTAGGAATAGGCACCAAAATCTACTACTGAATTCTATTTATGAAATCTTTTTTCCAAAAATATCAGATTTCATTCACTATTAATATTTTTGCGAAATTTTTGTGATTTTCTAGGTTTATAATAAAATCATTTATTTGAACTTTCTCTGAAATTATTTCTCGGTGATCTCATTTTGAATGTGTATGAAGATATTTTGATTTAAATATAAACTTTGGGAATCTCAATAATTTCGCAAAAAAATTAATAGTGAATGAAAACTGATGCTTTCAGAAAAAAGAATTATTTCTTTCTAAAAACATCAGATTTCATTCACTATTAATATTGTTGCGAAATTTTTGTGATTTTCAAGGTTTATATTTAAATCATGTATTAGGTCTCTTTCTACAGTTATTTTTTGAAGAACTCATTTTGAATATATACGAAACTATTGTGATTTAAATACAAACTTTGGGATTCGCAATAATTTCGCAAAAAAATCAATAGTGAATAAAATCTGATGTTTTTAGAAAGGAAGTAGATTTGTAGTACAGTAGAATATTTCTTTATTTTCAATCTAAGTTTAATTACAAAACACTCCAAATACAAATTTTGGATTTTTTCTTTCCAAATGGGCTTTGATATTTAAAATCGGACTTCGTCTTATTAGGCTTAAACTGTGAAAAGGATTTTTTTATTGAAAAAATTTAAATGGAAAAAAGTAAATCGCAAATTGTAGAATATCTAGAGCCAATTTTAAAAAACTAATTGGAGATTCGAAATCAACACCATCCTCAATAATTCTAAGTCTAGTGCAATATCACTAACCTTTTTTTTGTAGAGGAGTGTAATCCAATTGAAATACGATATCATTTTCTTATTTGTAACTTTTTTGGAAAATACTTAAAATGTAGTAATGCAAAATACCTCAATATTTTTGTTCAAATATATTTATTAGACTCTTAGCAGTAAACATAAATTAGCCATGTGTACAAACTATTCATCAAGATAATGAGTAGCGATATTTATTAAGAAGTTTAATTTTCCTAATTTTAAATAATCTCGGAGAAAAGTTGTTTTAGAGTATTTTCGAAACCATAAAGCCAGAAACCTGAAATTTTTAAGGGTAAAAATGAGCTGAAGTATTTAAAAAATTCGGTTAACCAATATATTCTTTTAGAAAGAAGCAACGATAAGGGGCAAATAATCTCTAAATTTTTGTTTTTCATTAAGGACATTTAACAAATATATGAGTTCAAAAGTAGTACATTACAGAGTACATTCACAAAGAAAAAGTTGGTTGAAAAATATGGTCATTAATTTATAAAATTTTTCTTGCTACTAAATTCTTACTATGTTGCGGTTATTAATTTCAACAAACAAGGAAAATAAAATTTCATAATTTTTCTATGCTCACAACTTTCAATTTCGAACCACAGACTGTGCTTTGATTTTTGACATTCAACCCTTCATCGTTCTTATGGCTGCATGTATTAGCTCCTAGGGTTATCAATTATTTCTTTTCTTGAGCAAGTAAATTAGAAACGATATCTATATTGTTTTTGTTTTGTACAATGGCAAAACTCCCACAATCGTCAGAATATTTGCGATTTATGACAAAAAATTTCTTGTAAAACATATTTTTTAATAAAATTCATAAAGCAAAACAATACACAATAAAAAAAAAACAAAGGAAACAACTACATTGGCTAAGAAAACAAAAAACATAGCTGACAACTACATACCAATAAAAGTCCAGCATTTGATATACTATTTTTTGTTATTAAACCGGAACTGCAAATAAAAACATAAACAAAAGAAAACAACTTACTTTAATGTCATGTGTATTGTAAAATTTCCAGACAATATTTTTTTCTAGTTTTTTTTTATTGCGTGTTGTGATTCTAAACATTATGTAAGACAGATTTTTATTGTTACATTGACTGTTTTTGGTTTCCAATCATTAATTGTATTAAAATGAACAAACAACGTATGATCAATACTATTATTAATAGCACTCATACGCCATAGGTAACATCGAAACAATTTTCTTAGTTGGGTGAAATCAAAAAATGTAATAAATTTTTGGGCCAAATTTGTGAGAAGCAAAAAGTGTTAATATTTCGGTTTTTTCTTAATGGAATCAGTAAGTTTAGTCATTATAAACCTAATTGCAAAAAATTTCTTCTACAAGTTGTCGCAATAACTTTTTTTGCACATTTTAAATTTTTTTTGTTGTAACGGAGTTTACATTTCTGCAAGCAAAAGATATAACAAAAAAAAATTGCGTACGAATTTTCTTCAATTTATTAGTTTTTCGTATTTGGGTTTTCAACTTGCTTTTCAATGATATATAAATTGTGTTTATCAAATTGGCGGTTTCGCGAATAAAATACAATTCATTCCGCGAAAAAAATTTTAATTTTTTTTTAAATTTTGTATTTTTGGTCCTTTTAAATGCTTTTCAAAAATATAAAAAATTTTAAAATCCAAACAGCGGTTGCGCAGTTACAAAATAATATATTAACAACATAACATTTCGCGATCAAAAAATTCTTAAATTGTGTGAAACAAATTTAATTTGTCAAACTAATGTCAGTAATGACTCGAAATATCGATTCAAAACCAATGAAATTAAAAATCAATCGTTTTTCGCTCCAGCAGCTTAGGGTAAAAAACTGATAACTTTTTTTGATTTGACGCAAAATTATTAGTTGAATCGTCTTTTGACGCATAAATATTAGTTGAATCACCTCTGTTTATGGTTATTTTAAAATATTTTAAACATTTATCTACATTTATTTGAATGAAACAATTGTGGTTACGGAGTTTACAGTTACGGAGTTTACATTTGGTTACTTTTTTCGTTTTCTTTCAGAAACGATTTGTCAGAATTTTTTTCCGAAACAAAATCGCATGATGCCTACAAGGTGAATCCAAATATGACATTGTTTTTCTTACTCGTTAAATAGTTTGGTGTAAAAATTAGGAACGGAGTTTACAACATTTTTTTAAATCTTTATAAAGACATCTCTTTTCATCTCGAGAATTTTACATGCTGCGGAAAAGCTTCAAGTCTGTTATACTGGATGATTACTTACAGTCCAACGATCATTTGAGTATAAATAGCATTTTGTTTTTCGCAATATAAATAATAGATAACTCCAAAATATATATGCATTTTTATCAAAAATTATGACGAAAAATCGTTACAGAGTTGAAGTCGTAATAGCTAAGATATACGAAAAAGTTTGTAAAATGTATTAATTTTTATTAAAAACGGCACTTTTCCTCTTCATAAAAATTCTTACAGTTAGTGTTTAGCTTTATTGGTTATTAAAATATAAGCTATTAAAGTTAAAAAACCTTATGAGTTACTTGTTACGGAGTTTACATTTGGCCTATAAAATTGGTCACAAATTTTATGTATTAACGAAAAATTGGTCAGATTGTTATAAATTTTGTAAAACAGGTGACAATGCGCTGATATATATTGCTGGGCGTTGTGGTGTAATAGTTAGCGCGTTGGACTGTTACACGTGAGGTTGTGGGTTTGAGTCCCAACCAAGGCAACATCAATTTATGAAAAATAGTAATATGTATAAGTTTTTTCTATCCCTCATACATATCGCAGCGTCCTCCTTCGGTGTTCCCATAGCACTTAACCCCACCGAAGAAAAATAATATAACAGGGCTATGAACTAAAAAGCTTCAACAAAATTTGCCAACTCACCATCAGATGGCGCGCAACAACTGTAATAAAAAATTCAACATCTCGCGCAATTACAGTGTTGCCATATTAGAAGCCCTTCATCTTTCACCACCTTTCACTTCTTCTCTATCCCCTTTCCAAAGGAAGCAACACGTTAATTAATAGGAAGAATTTCCTGAGTGTTGCTTCTCTAAAAAAAAAAAAAAAAAAAAAAAAATATGTAACTCAAATGTAATCCATGCATTAGAAATTCGGTGGTTACACGGTTTTTATCACATTTTTTGATATCACCCAGTTATACTAACATAAAATTCATCAATTTTCACTATAATGGAACTTTGCAGTAAATTAATATAATTTTTCATAATATTGGTTGCGGTCAGTTGATACACTTTTACGGTCTACAGTTCCACAACTGTTATACAACTATCTGTTGAACGACCTGACCACTAACCGGCCACTCTAAGCGCCCAGATAGCGTAAAAAATACTTGCTACTTTTGATCAAATATTGATACATTTCTTATTGTTGAATTAAATAAAAAATATTTTGTAAGGATGACAAATAAAACATACAATAATAAATCCAAAACAAAAATTTTAAAAAATAAAGGCAAACTATAGAAAAAATTTATTTCAAAATAAAACAAAGGAAACACCGTTCAGCAGAGTCACAAATCACAAAGTACTACAAGTCACCTATATCAGTTCAAGGTTTCTCTGCTGATTGACTCATCATTGCGCTAATCAAAAAGCGATATCCAGGTCATATAGAATGTTTTTAGTGATCATATCGAAATTTAAGCATTTTCTTTTGATAAATATAAATACGCACTAATCTTACACTATTGTGCAATACTATATATTTTCACTAGTACTATTGTACAGTATTATATAAATAAAAGCTATTCCCAGTATGTGATATGTAGGCCATTATTCGCGTCAATTCTCTATATGTTGTACAAAATGTAAAATATTTCTAATAAGAGAAAATGCATCCACCCCGCCTTATGCCAATACTAAAATTTGCCAAATTTTGTTCAAATTAATTATCAATATTTTTACCAATAACTATAATTTTTTTTTACCAACAATTATAGCTACTTGAAACTTAAAAAAACAAGCACAAAAAAATTAAACAAAATATTTTATGAATCTAGTTTTAATGAAACATCTTCACTGAGTGTATTAAACCTTTAAAAACCTTTAATATATGGAGTAAAATTTTTCACAACATTTTATGAAAAATTCGATTTACTTTCAACTTTCACATAAGTAGACGATTATCAAAATTAAACCCGTCAAGGCTGATGATGGCTTTGTAGGGAAAATACGTATTCTGTCTTGCTGGCCTTATCGAATTTTTAAAAAAAAAGTTTTATTCTTTGTAATTTACTGAAAATTGTATCATCTTTCTTTAATTTGAAAAATAATTTAAACAAAAAGTGATATTAATTTATGATGTAGAGTCAAACTAAAAAACATTCAAGTTCCATTAATTTAATAAAAATTTTAATAGACGAGTTCCAGTGTTATGAAAAAAAATCATTAAAAACATGAAAATAATTCTCTCACTTTTAGCGACGGTAACACATACATTCCTCAAAAAACAAAATTTTTATTTCTGTAAAACATAAAAAAAATATATATCTACTATTTGAATATCGGTTATAAAGGGAATTCCTCCGATTCTTTGACCTCTAGTGGCTAAAAAAAGATATATACCAAAAAGGGTCGTTTTTACGAAAACAAGTTACTTAAATGACTACTAAATCATACATTTTATTAATAATGGATACAGCTTTTTTATTTTGGTTTTTGTCGTTGAACTTTTAATTAACAATATTTACAGTTCAAATCTAATATAACTTTATATTCCCAATTTTCATAGAACACCAGAAACAACTGAAATTTATAAGCCATCAGTTTTGCAGTTTAATAAACATTTCCCACAACGGAAACCATTACTAGACCTTAACCCAAACAAAGGTTTTGGAAAAAAAAAATCCAGAAGTTTTCAACCAATTCAACCGTATAAATAAAACAAATAATTTTAAGTCATTTTGGTCTTTTTGTAGTTTTATTCATATTTTTTTTTGTACTTTTTCCTAACCACAATTAACAATAAACCTCTATTACTATTCAAAGGTATGATAGGTAGAGGTACTCATTGTTACAAACCGGTCGTGTTAGCAGCACACTCATACATTCATTTTAAAAGAAAAGGAGATGACAATTTTATAATGTAACTGAAATAAACTTCATATTTTATACTTCTTTTGTATTTGTTACCAACAATCTACTGCTGTGTTTTTAACCCTTGAAAGTCCTTTAAGATTATGTTTTTAAAACTTTTCAAATCTCGGCAAGAAAGGACATCCAAAATCTGTAGAAAAGTCAATACAACTAGTGATCGAAGGGCACTTCTTTTTTAAAAGAAATACGAATAACTTTTTAAGATTTAGGCTGTTTAATTTTACTGCCGCTGGAAAAATTCAATACAAAAAGTAAACACAACTTTTCAATTGTAGGAAAAGTAGTAAGAAATTCGGGGGAACTAACCATTGATTGAGTATCATAGGAGGGGAGTACTCTGACTTCAAAGTATTTTCTGTAAATTTTGAACAATGCGAAGGAAGGTCTATTTCATGAACTAAAAGTAGAAAAAAGCAAAAAAAAACTTTTGTTTAATTTTTTTCCGTCACCGGGTATCGACTTCCGATCTCAAAATTGCCACCAAATATACGGCAATTTTAACTTACTTTTTAGAAAACTAAGGTCGGTTTGGCTCCAGAGAAATTTTAACTTACATTGAGTACACACCTTTCTTAAAAACAAATAAAATCATTTAACTTAAATTACTAAAAATTTCATTTCACTTCAGTAAATTTTGTTTTAAGATTTACTAAAATTGAGTATATATTTTACCTAACCCTTTGAGACCCAGAATACACGATTGTAAGATGTGATGTTTTCTCCTAAAGTTGCAAATATTTTCAATACTAATAGGTTTACTTAGATAAAAAAATAACAATTATACTTTTATCTAAATTATATTTCATAAAATACAAATTGACATCAGGAAGTTTTAATAGTTTTAATACCATTTTACCTCAAAGTTACAAAATCAGTAAATTTTTGCATATGGTTGGGTCTGAAAGGGTTAAATTTAGCCTAACCTTCTTCTCAGATTTAGTAAAAATATCTTAGAAACAAGTCAATAAACATCATCAATCAAACAAAAAAGCCTTTGAACTTGTACTAATGCAGAATAAACTTATTTTTAGCTCATAGATAGTAAGTAGTATTCAAAATAAACAACCAAAATATTTGTTATACAATATTATATATTAATTTGAAATTCTCATTAGGTATAAACTTTCGAATGTATTTTAGTTTCGATTTCTTCCATTTGGGACCATTTCTAATAAAACTGGGGGGTGTAATGACAAATCTATTTTTAAAGGACACTCTAATATACATACATATTCGCTGAGCACAAATATTAATATTATTGTTGACTGACATAAAAACACCACTCTGCCATTAGAAGATGTTGCGTTTTATTCTCTTCAATATAAGTACTTATCAAACAAGGACAAAAGCACCTTTTGTAGAGCAAAATGGAAAGAATAATAAAATAAATAAAATAATAATAAAAAGAATATTGGTCCCAGGGATTCAAATCTGGGATCATAAGTTTTGAAATAAACTGTATCCAAATCACTTCCAATTCCAAGCTTCAGAAGGAATAATTAGTTGAGTTTTTTTGATGTTGTTTGGAATTACTTCTAAATAAAATAAAAAAAGCTATAAAAATATTCTAGCGGCTACGGTAGAAGCAACAAATTAACAATTAAAAATTACTTTGATCAGTTGACACATAAACTAACCTCTGACGAGTCTTTGGATGAGACGAAACCGCGGCAGTCTGGTGATTCCCTTGTATATGTTACATTTTTCAATAAAAGTTTTTCTTCTTCTTCATCCTATAAATCAGTTCTATAAAAAATTCTTTAGTAATTAATTCTAACATTAATTACGATTGTCCTATGCGACGGCTACAAACACGAAACTAGAAAGAAGTGATCTTTTTCTTATTGTTTATAATTACTTCAAAAAAGAAACAGTATAACTGCGCTAACGAATACTTTGGAAGCAGTGAAGTTGTTTTTCATGTGAAAAAATTGCACTCGAATTTTAAATGCCTGAAATTACAATTTAAGTTATAAAAATTAACAATTTTTTAATTTTGTAATAAAGCCACAATCGCAATAAACACAAAATATTACTTTTTCACCAAAATAATTATAATAGTCTTGTACATTAAATTTGCATGAAAAAAAGTCTACAAAATGTTTACATGAAACTTATTGTCGTGAAAAATTAGTTTTTTTATATGGAGTATAATAATTTTTGTACGTGAAACTCAAACAACTTACGGTACTTGAAGGTGAAGACTTTTCCCCTTTTTGCCGCTTTCCGTTTTAATTAAAAAAATTCCAACTTAGAGAATATATATGCCGGCGGAAGAACTTACATGCCACATTCCAAGGTCCCACCTCCAGCAATTGGGGCTCGTTGATTATGGGGGCACCTTTTGCACTTTTTGAACCCCGTTTTTATCACATCCTTATTGGATATTCGCCAGTTAACTTATGAGTAAGTTATCCTATGGAAAATATATTCCAAATTTCACCATACAGTACAGAAGGGGCTTGTTCTGTATGGTAATACAGACACTTTCCCTACTTTGGCCCTACCACCCAAAATTTTTTAACACTTGTCTTACGTTGTCTACGTTGGAGTAGCAACCCACTTGCCGTATTTAAAATATCTGGCTCGGTTTGGAGATTTAGAGGACAATTTTAGTTCCTTTTGTAGCACATTTTTATTCAAAATTCTCATTTTTGTCGCGTTATTGATAATTCTAACTTTGGCATTACCCAATTTGGCAATTACCCAAATTCCAGAAAAAACATATTGAAAATTTCAGATTTCCAGCTAAAGGTGGAAATCTGAATCTGAATTGTTTCTCCCTTCTGCCGTGAAGGGAGAAACAATTTTGACAGTAATATTTTTTAAAATTCCTTCTTAATTGATTTTTAAGCCGGAACTACACTCCAGATTTAAATCTCATAGATCCAGCAGTTTGCACTGAATGATTAAGGGTGCACTTTTAGTTTTTAACGCATGTTCATCAAATTCTTATTCGAAATTTCAGAAATTACCTAATCTGTAAATTAGCCCGTAAGTCGGGGAACATAGTCAGCAAAAACATAATCTCAACTACTTAGCAGCATATTTACTTGCTTAATTGTTTTTGTTCGCGATATTCCAAAAGCAATCGGTATTAATTATTTTGTGTTGTGGTAATGAATACCCACTACTTTGTGTTTTTTGTAAGTGAGAATGTAATGAATACCCATTACCTACTTTTAGGATATATCGAACAAATATAATTAGCCAGTAAATGGCCTGGTATATAGTTAAATCACTATTTTTTCTGGCTATTTCCTATTTCAGATTTCTATCTAAAGCGGTTTGTGCAGGCCGTTAAAAAGAGAGCTTTTCCCCTGGGATAGAACATATATGCCAGATTTGAAATTAATAGCTGCAGCGGGTTCAGTTGGTCGAGTATATAATATTCCCTATGTATTTAAAAGGGTTAATAATTTTTTTTTCATATTTTTAAAATAAACCTACTCTTTTTCTATTGTTTATGTTTAACTTGAGGTTGGGTAGAGTACCTACACAATGGCATTGGCAGTAGTAGTAAGTAGTTCTTTTATATAAGTACGATAGTCATTTTACTTGTTAGGATGGTTAAACAATTGCACTCAAACGTGTGGGTTTATATTGCTAAGGTTGCACTTTATTTTAAATGGTTTCCCTGTTATGCTCTGTTAGTATATATACGCCAACAATATGTTCAGGTTTTGTAAGTGCTTCATTTGACACAATGCAAGCAGATCGTATTTAGTCGTTAGGTTACATTGTTGTTTGGCTGAGTATTCATATGAATAAAGTAGGTAGAGTAGTAACTAGTGAACTTAATTTGGTCACACACAATTGATTCTTTGCAAATGTAGCAGCAGTATGATTGTAAGAAGATAAATAATATAGCGAAAAAGGGGGGAATCCTTTTTATTTATATATCGTTACTCTACGGGAAATTTTAACAAACTGTCACCGAACTGGCACCTTTATATTAAATAGACTGGTCACTTTTACATGAACTTTGTTTTTTATGAGAGTTCAGTAAGCTGTCCTAGGATTTGTCTTGTGACATGTCACAAGGGGTCAATTTCCCCCTCCTATGACAACGCCATGGAGAAGTGACCAGTCTATTTCATATAAAGGGGCCAGTTCGGTGACAGTTTGTTAAAATTTCGCGTAGGGTAGTTATAGTTTTTTATATTAAAATTTTTTTTTTAATTTACAACCCAGTGTAGAAAATCATTACCAGATATGTGGTTATGTAACTACATACTTGGTAATGGTAACTACTTACTTTTGTTATTGCATTTCTTATTACCTTTATATGGCGATGTCGCGAAAAATAATGAGTTGTCGTTACACACCAGCATACGAAAAATCAAAAAATATATCGTTACCTATGTGCTTACCAGTACTGACAAATATAATGAGTCTAAAAATAGATTTTCAAAAAAATAAATTATATAAAAAAAAATATTTTTTATTGTATTTTTTTTTTTTTTAATAAAATTTGCTGGTGCGGGAATCGAACCTGGGTCTACAGATTGCCAGTCAACTGCTCTACCATCTGAGCTATATCGACATGTAATATTTAATAGATAAAAACATAATTGACCTGCTGCACACAAGTAAGCTTACTCGCCAACATACAAAAAATCCAAAAATATGTGGTTACTAGGGTTTATGTCCCGGGAATTCCGGCCTTTTTTCAATCCCGCAATCCCGGGAATTTTGTGCGGGATTTCCCGGGATTTTTTTAAGTCTTTTTTTAAAGAATTTTAGCTAGTATATAACAAGCTTGCAAGCTTTGTTTAAATTTAAGACATTGATTATTTTGAAATTAATTTAAATAAAAAATATTTAAAATTAGAAAATGCGATTTAAAATTTAATAAACTGAATTTATTACAAAAAATATTATTGAGGCTGAGCTTTTCGGATGTTGAACTTAGTTTAGTTAAATCGAAAACAAATTTTATCAGCCATTACCAGTTTACTAACAAAAATTATTCTGGAAACATTTTTTATTTAAAATGATTATCTTTGTTTAAATAAAGTAATATATACAACTTTTCAAGATCAGCATTTCAGTTCGAAATACCTCCAAAAAGGTCGGCATTAAAATTAGAAAGTAAGAGAAGAAGCACAATACAAATGGAAAAGGAATCTTAAATCGTGACGAAAAAAAAACAAACAAAATAGCAACGGAAACGGAATCTTACTTTTACAACACAGAACATATAGAAAGTCAAGTTGGTTATATTTTCTATTTTTCTTCTTGTCCCATTCCAACGAATTGTTGTTGTTTGACATTAGTTAGAATAAAAGGCTGTGAAGGTTTTATTGTTTTACTAGTGTTTTTTATATATTTTCTAAATGTATAACGTTAAATCCTTTGATATTACTCCCAGCAAAATCTTTCATTACCAAATAAGTGGTTATATAATAGAAATTCATAGCTCCGCACCACTTATTTTTTGGCGTCTAAACTCATTATTTTTGTTTGGCGTGGTCGTTTTTATAAGTAGTCACGCTTACCCGCTCGCTTACGAAAAAATGAGAAATAAGTAGTTATGAGATTTTGAATAATAAGTGGTTACACACATGCTTACAAAAAGTTGAATTATAAGTCGTTATCCGATTGCTTACTTGATTCTTAAAAATAAGGATTTAAGCAAATACTATTAGCTTAAGGAAATACATTCAGAAAAATTTAAGTTTTCTGTAGTGTGTAATTTTAGGACTCGTCATAAAAATTTAAACATAAAACATATTTACATATAATAAAAAAATTTAACTGTGTAAAAAGTACTTATTTCAACTAATACAAGTAAGTCATTATTTTATATTTAGAAACAATGAATACAATAGGCCATTATTAGGAATTCATTATTTTATATTATAAAATAATGCAAAAGGTAATGATATATCATTTTTGGTAATGCAGATAGTAATGAGGTGTCATTACCAATATTTTGCTGGGCTAATGCGTGTGCATGAAAAAATCAACCATGTAATCGTACTATACTTGCACTGTGATTGAAATTGTGTGAAAATCTGGCAACATTAGTAAAATAATCTGAGAGTAAAAACAGGAGAATAAGAAATTCCGTTGAGAAAATAAAATAAGTTTTATCTCTCACGGAAATCGTTGCACGATTTTAATTGTCAAATTGTATGGAAAAAAACGTGGGTGGACCTTTGCATTGTGCTTATACTGTTAGTCATATTTTCGGATTTTCAATTGATATAAGTTTGTTTTTGTTAGTTCAGATTATTCCATTTAAATTTCAATTGCTATTCCTTTATTTCAATTGTATTTTGTCAGTTTTATATATTGTTAAAATAAGGCATCAGATGCTTTTTCAAATTATTTTAGATTTTGTTTATATTTATGTATGTTAATTTAAAATGCAACTATGAAAATTAAATAATTTCTTTTTAAGTATTTGTATAAAAAATTGCTTTTCAAAAAATACCAATTAATGTTAAAAAAAAAAAACTATTTTATAATATTTTGTGTCTATTTTTATAAAAACATTTAGGCGAATTTGACTAAAAATTTGTATGAAAAACACTAACTTTTAAAATATTATAAAAATATTGTAATTATAGAGGTATTCTTCTGAACATCTGCATAGAGCCAAAATATGCAGAAAAAAATTGTGCTTCATATTTAAGAAATATTTAAGCAAAAAATCGATCTTCGTTCTGACCATAAAACTGGCCCTAAGTTCGTTTTATATCGTAATACATAAACCAGGGCTCACGAAAAAAATAAAAAAACAAGGTCCTTAATTTCCTGTAAAAACGTCTTAAAAATATTTTCTTATATATCTCTAAAACTTCATTTTAATAAATCTGTTATTTCACCGTCCAATACAAGTTTGCACTCATTAACAATTCCAATATATACTGAAAGTAGGGCTGAAAATAAAATACCAGCGAATTAATATTTATTTTATATATTTCTAAGAGCATTTTATAAAATTAAGACGGCCTTTCATACAAATATATTACCTAAGTATTAGTTCGCGGTCTAAACGGTTAAAAGAATTGATCTAGAAAAAGTGGAAGACAAATATTTTTTATTTAGCCCTTGTTTCAGAATATAAGTAGATTTTCTCATGTGTGCAACCAAAAGATGAACTTTGTCGGTCGGTGTTTTAATATAAATCGGGTTTTTCAAGTAAAACACATGTCGGATTTAGTTATTTTCTAATGGGCGGGAATTCCCGGGATCCCGGGAAATTCATAAAAAAATCCCGCTGTCCCGGGAAATGAAAAAGTCCGGGAAAAGAAAAACCCTAGTGGTTACATATATCCTTACCAGTGTTTAAAAAATATTGAGTCTAAAAATAGATTTCAAAAAATGTTCAAAAAAATCTAAAAAATTATTTTCTATTTGAAATAATGATAAAAATAAGTTATTATCAGTAACTCATTATTATATGTTTTAAAATAATGCAGAAGGTAAGTGGGTGTCATTACTGGTACTCCAAAAAATAATGATATGTCATTACCGTTTCTACACTGCGAATTCGTCATAGGAAATCAAAAAAGCCGAAAGTTACAAAAAAATCAAAATCAACTTTTTGATTGATTATAATGCACCGTATCAAATAACACACTCCGGCAAAATTTTACACTCCCGATTAAAAAAGTTGATATGGGGCTTTATACAGTCATATGTAATTTAACATGCGTCTTTATACAATTTTATCCGAGAAATGGGCCCATATAATTTCATAAGTGTTCAAAACCTCACAAGAAAATAATTTATAATTTCTTACGTATGTATAAAGAAATTACGACATCACTCAGTTGCTACAGTTGGGCATTTATGTAAGTGTGTCACATTTTAGCTTTATCAAGCAATTAATTTATTTTTCTTTAACATGGAATTTATAAACTAAAACTGGCACACTTCAAAATGCTATTCGGCAATAATATAGTATTTAAGGGGAAATGAATTTAATAAATGTAGAAACATTAAAAACACCGTTGTGTGAATATATTTCTGCCTTCTCCAATTTAACCAAGTAACAAGAGCTTGCGTTAAAAATATTATTATCTTGGTGTATCACCTTGATAATACCAACAAACAAACAAACAAACAAACAAACAAACAAACAAAAAATATAAAGTTTAGTGATCGGCAAACTAGCCTTTCATTAACAATAAGTTTGCATCAATTCAGTTATAATTTGATAATGTCAGATATAAATGTATCCGAATAATGGCGTGATATAATTTAATCAGATTTTATATAGTGATATAAAATTATAACTGAAAAGGTACAAACATACCCGTATAGAAAATCAGATATTGTTATATCCAGTTTATTCACTATAAATTTCACTGAACTCCTAAATGTTTATAGAAATAATTACGTGAGAGTTTGTCAGACCTAAAACTTCATGAAAGATATTAAATTTTTTTGGATTTTGACAAGAGGACATTTTACAGGAAAGCACGCCTTTAGTATTGCCTTAAACTGTTTGTATAAATTTTCTAAAAATTACTTTCCATTGCAATGTAATATAAAAAGGTGACTTGCAAATGTTCTAGTGTGTCTCTGAATGGGGTATATATAATTTTATCCAAAACGAAATCGTGTTTTTTAGAAAAATTGTATCATATAAAAATATATATTGTTTTGGATTATGTCCCAGTATAGAAACGGTAATGACATATCATTATTTTTTGGAGTACCATTAATGACACCCACTTACCTTCTGCATTATTTTAAAACATATAACAATGAGTTACTGATAATAACTAATTTTTATCATTATTTCAAATAGAAAATAATTTTTTAGATTTTTTTTGAAAATTTTTTGAAATCTATTTTTAGACTCAATATTTTTTAAACACTGGTAAGGATATATGTAACCACATATTTTTTGATTTTTTGTATGTTGGCGAGTAAGCTTACTTGTGTGCAGCAGGTCAATTATGTTTTTATCTATTAAATATTACATGTCGATATAGCTCAGATGGTAGAGCAGTTGACTGGCAATCTGTAGACCCAGGTTCGATTCCCGCACCAGCAAATTTTATTTAAAAAAAAATACAATAAAAAATATTTTTTTTTATTTAATTTATTTTTTTGAAAATCTATTTTTAGACTCATTATTTTTGCCAGTACTGGTAAGCACATAGGTAACGATATATTTTTTGATTTTTCGTATGCTGGTGTGTAACGACAACTCATTATTTTTCGCGACATCGCCATATAAAGGTAATAAGAAATGTAATAACAAAAGTAAGTAGTTACCATTACCAAGTATGTAGTTACATAACCACATATCTGGTAACGATTTTCTACACTGGGGTACTAAATAGTTATATATAACGTCATATAAAATTTGATTATCTGTATACTAGGGCGGGTCGATTTAATAATCGCTCATGGCTCAGTGAAAATCGTATTCCAGGGATCAAAATAAGAAACCTTGCCGAAGGAACCATACCTCTAAAACGAATTCTACTACCCCCAACTGTTGACTTTTGTCCCGTAGGGTCAAGTTTTGAAAAATCCCACTTTGACCCATTTAGAGTGCCCCAATCGAGTCCAAATGTATGACCGACCCCCACTAACTTTGGAGGGCCGATCCACCCATGCCAGTGGCACACCCCCTGGAACTCCCCTGGGGGGTTCCCCATACAAACATTTTAAAAAATCACCATTTTTGGCACTTCATTTTATTATTTTTTATTTATTTTATTTATTTTTATTATTTTATTTATTTTTTCTCTTTAGAAATTTATTTAGTCAGAACATATGTAAATGAAAAAATTAATTTAACTTAGTAATAGAAAAGAAAATAAAAAAAATTACTGTTTGAAGTCTTTTTTGCTTTCAAGTCTGGGCAATTTCGCACGGCTCTCTAATGTCGTCACCATAACAGCCTCTACATTTTCCGGTATAACTCGTTTGGAAACGCTAGCTAGCAATTGAACGTGTCGTTCTGTTGCAGGTCTTAAAATAGGTTGTGTGGGTTTTTTAAGCCACCACAAGACACAGCTGCATGTCGTAAACTTACTTAAGCTAAATCGGTTACAGGTAGAATTGAGCATAAAATTATCATAAAGGATTTTCCAGAAGTAATAAAAGGCGCACTTGCTTAACAGAATTTGTGGTCAGATTAACGTTTAATTTACATGTAAGTACTTTATGGGCAGTTTTGACAACAAAATCGGTTACAGGTAGAATTGAGCATTAAATTATCATAAAGGAGTTTCCAGAAGTAATAAAAGGCGCACTTGCTTAACAGAATTTGTAGTCAGATTAACGTTTAATTTACATGTAAGTACTTTATGGGCAGTTTTGACAACAAAATCGGTTACTGGTAGAATTGAAATTACCATTTCATTCTTATTACCTCGTCTCCTAGACCATATATAACGCAACAGTTTTTGTGAATGCATTAAGTCGTTGTGAAGAACTCGAAGTGTGAAGTGCTAATTTGAGATAAAAAAATATTTAAAAAAAAATCATTCCAAATCAAGAAGTTTACACCGCAAGATGAAGCAATAACAACATCAACAACTATCGAAAACCCAATTAGTCATATACCCAGGCATGATGTTACTGTTTTTGGTGTGTCTACTGATTTGACTGATCTTAATTTACCAACCCATCTGGATATCTTGAGATATTATTTTTACTTGAGCGAACAAAAAAAGTTGTCCTATAAAGGACAACTTTTCACTATTCAAGTACAAGATAAGTTGATTGGAATTTGGGAAAAACTTGGTATGGAAATAATGCTGAAAAAAAGTGTATGTAATAAATTGAATAGATTGCTTGACAAATATCAAGAGCAAATCAAGAGAAGAAACAAACCCCAACAATTTACAGAGTATGTAAAATCTCTGGAAACAATTTTTTTCATTGGAACATGTAAATGCGATTTGAAGGCAGCTCCATGTGCATGCGGTTTGGTTCCCGAACGCCTCAAAGAGTTTATGCACGATCAACATAATCAGAGAAGTCTAACAATGGATGGATTTGCGATGGAAATTGAAGAGCAAGGAGCAACGTCTATGTCATCAATGCCAACATACCAAGATCCCGATGATTCAACATACGCACCGCCACCGGTTCAAGAAGATTTGGATATAAGCACAAGTTCACAATACACACAGAGATACGATTGTTTTAACTTTGCCTTGGTATGTGACAGATTTGGCGTGCCTGATAGAGTAGCATCAGCAATGGGAACAGCTCTTTTCCAAGATTTTAAAATGAAAGATATCCATGGCAAACCTCTCATCATGGAAAAATCGAAAGTTCGCCGAGAAAAAGAGAAATGCAGACAAGAAGTGCTTCGCAAACGGTTAGATGATACCAATTTGTTAGCATTTTCATTCGATGGCAGAAAAGATGATACTTTAACGAGAGATACAATTGATGAGAAGTATCATACTAGAATGGTAAAAGAACCTCATCTTGTTATTTTGAGAGAACCGAATTCTGAATTGATTGGTTACGTAAGACTGGAACATGAAACCGCTGAATACAAAACAACCAAATTAAATGATTTTTTCAACGATAAAAATATATCACTGGATGCATTAATTGGCATATGCACTGACGGTGAGCTAACAAACACTGGCCCAAACGGTGGAATTATACGACGATTCGAATTGCTGTTAAAAAGACCATTGCATTGGTTCGTTTGCCTTCTACACTTCAACGAACTTCGGTTTCGGCATTTGTTTGAAGCTTTGGATAAATCAACCAGCACTGGACCAAGATCGGCAACCGGAAAATTGAGCCGTCAAATCGAAACTTGTGAAACTCTTCCGGTAAGTTATTGCTATCACTCATTTATTATAATTGTCAACCGTTTTTAATTGTTTTATTTTTATATATTTTCAGGTGGTGGACGGCTTTCAGAAAATTGAGTTGAAAAATATGCCCCCTGCTCCAGAAAAAATTGAATTTTCCACCGATTCCAAGTACTTATACGACATGGCCCATGCAATTTCTAGCGGCGTGGTTTCAGTGGATCTGGCAAACATCAAACCAGGGAAAATTGTACATTCTCGGTGGCTCACCAAGGCCGCTAGACTATTACGATTATTTGTGACAACGGAAAATCCAGATTCAAATTTAAGAATACTGGTTGAATTTATAATTACATGTTATGTGCCAATGTACTTCAATATCAAGTATTACAGCTCTGTCGTGTACGGTAGTAGATTATTTTTCAAATTCATTAGTTGGTCAAGATTTCTAGAACCTCGTTTACGCAAAATTGTCAATAAAGTAATTACAGATAATTCATATTATGCGTATTCGGAAAATATCTTGTTATCAATGTTGTTTGATGATAGCAAAGAAAAGCGCGACTGTGCTATCAAGATAATTCTACGCTATCGAACCGATGTTGACGACCCAACGGGACTTAGAGCTTATAAAAAACCAGATATAAACTTTTATTGCACAAGTTACATGGAAATGATCAATATGAATGACATAAATGACGTATTTGAACCACCATTCACGCGAAGCATTCCATACGATACTTTGAAAGAATATTTAAATCAAGATGATCCACCGTTTAATGATCCAAAAATTCCATCACACATACAAGAAACAGAACGACACGTTCAATTGCTAGCTAGCGTTTCCAAACGAGTTATACCGGAAAATGTAGAGGCTGTTATGGCGACGACATTAGAGAGCCGTGCGAAATTGCCCAGACTTGAAAGCAAAAAAGACTTCAAACAGTAATTTTTTATTTTTTCTTTTCTATTACTAAGTTAAATTAATTTTTTCATTTACATATGTTCTGACTAAATAAATTTCTAAGGAGAAAAAATAAATAAAATAATTAAAATAAATAAAATAAATAAAAAATAATAAAATAAAGTGCCAAAAATGGTGATTTTTTAAAATGTTTGTATGGGGAACCCCCCAGGGGAGTTCCAGGGGGTGTGCCACTGGCATGGGTGGATCGGCCCTCCAAAGTTAGTGGGGGTCGGTCATACATTTATACTCTATTGGGGCACTCTAAATGGGTCAAAGTGTGATTTTTCAAAACTTGACCCTACGGGACAAAAGTTAACAGTTGGGGGGTAGTACAATTCGTTTTAGAGGTATGGTTCCTTCGGCAAAGTTTCTTATTTTGATCCCTAGAATACGATTTTCGCTGAGCCATGGGCGATTTTTTTGCCTCCCCACAAATCGACCCGGCCTACTGTATACATTGTAAATGCAAAATATAATTATGTACTGATAGAAATATAAGATGCAAGTAAATACGACATCATATTAAAATTTTTTGAGAAAGAAAAAATTATATATGGATACATATAATTATATCCGTTTATATACACTGGTGTACAAAAACATATATGGGTATATAAAATTGTACAGTATTATATAAAAACGTTTTTACTCGGGCTATTACGACTAAAAACGACGATTTTATTAACAAAATTCTAAAAGCCCTAATTGCAAGCACAAAAAAACTAATCCTCAAAGGCGTAAGTTTCATAACTCTGTAAATAACAAGGTTGTTTACCGTTATCGTTATCGTTATAATACCGTTATCGCTAAAATACCGTTTCAAATTAAATACCGTTACCAATACCTCTAAAAATGTTTCCAAATACCGTTATCGTTACCGATACCGTTATTTCTATGGGTAGTTACCGGTATTTATTAATTTATATAAAAAAATAAAAATTTTTGCCTTTTTTATTTTATAATCTAGATTTTTTTTCAAAAAAAATTTATAGATAATAATTTTACTTATTAAATCTAGCAGCATCGAATTTATAGCTAATAACACTATGCGATAGTCAAAATCGGGATGGGATGAAACCAACGGGAAATGTTATATCGGTCAAAAACAAGTTATACGTGTCCCGGCGTTTCGCAGGGTCACCTCTAGGAATCGAGATATATCTTTTTTTTGATATAACTCGAGAACCACTAGTCCGATTTTGCTCAAACAATTTTAAAAAAATTAAAAATTACAATTCCTTTAATCTGTTCATATAACGTTTTTCTATATACTCAACAGTTTTGCCGGTAAAAATAAATGTTTGTTACCGCTACCATAAAAATCAATAACCTTTTGTTTATTACTTTTTTTTTAATATTTTGGGAAAAAAATATTTTTTTCTTCATACATTTATTTTTACCGGCAAAACTGTTGAGTATATAGAAAAAAGTTATATGAACAGATTAAAGGAATTGTAATTTTTAATTTTTTAAAATTGTTTGAGCAAAATCGGACTAGTGGTTCTCGAGTTATGTCAAAAAAAAGACCACCAAAGGTCAAATCGATATATCTCGATTCCTAGGGTGTGACCCAGCGAAACGCCGGGACACGTATTACTTCTTTTTTACCGATATAACTTTCCCCGGTAGTTTGAACCCTTCCCGATCACTGACCCCTACCATTTGTCTCACAGTGTAATTAGTATTTTTAACACTTCGAATTAAAAAATAGGCTAAATATTTTTTATTTTTATATGTTTTTAACGTGATTTATTATACCGGTACGTACCGGTATTGCTGTTTCGATAACGGTATACCGTTATCGAAACATTCTTAAATACCGTTACCTTTATGGTTAGCGAAACAAATAAATTTCGATACCGTTACCGTTACCCTTACCGTTATTCGTTTCGGTAACCAACCTTGATAAATAATACAAAAATTGGAAATTTTTCTGAAATACTTATTCAATAATAAAAAATAAAAATTTGGTTTATTTATTTTTCATTTTAGGAAGTGCTTTGCTACGTACGGCTTTTTTGATTTCATATAACGAATTGAGGTTACGAATACTTGCTACTATTAAAATAATTAAATACAAATCATATGTATAAATCTTACAATAATAAGATTGCTTTCTTAAAATATTAAGAAGAAGGTCCAATTTCAGAATTTAGATCAATATTTAAGGCCTTAAATTTTTTTAGTGGAAAAAACATTTACTTATCAGTTATTCCTGGAACTATAAATATCAAACAAACTTATTTTTATCAAAATATCAGGTGGAAACTAACAAGTAAGGTCTTTCGTGTGGTTCACTCCGATTTGAATGAAGTTTGGATAGTGGTAGGGCAGAATACATAAGATTGTATACTAGGGGTATAACACTTTTAGGTGAAAAAGTGAAGAAGCACAAAGATGTGGACAACACTGCGCTGATAATAAAAATCGTTGTCTTGAGTTATTTTGCAAAACAATTATATTAAAAAATATTTGTCCTCCAAAATTGAAAGCATTCGGTTCAAGAACTTTTTAAAGAACTTTGCTAAGAATTTTTTGCGTATTATTAATGGATCTGTCCAAAAATTCAGTGATTTTTTCACTGGAAAGTCCCCAACACACCACTTCATTAAAGACATTTTAGAAAATCAATAATTGGACTTTAAGGTTTTATTAAAGACATATTATAGATTAAAAACTACAAATATTGTAGGAATTCCTTTTTTCATTAGGCTAGGGTAGAGATTTTATTTTAGCTGATTTCCAGAAAACAGCGATTTTTGGCACTTTTTTAGCTTTTAGGTAAGTTTCTTTTATTCTTCTTTTAATTCGACATGATTTTAGCAGAAATAACAAGGACAAAATATAAATCCATTCAATTATCCCAGTATAAGGTCAAATTGTCAGATTTTAGGAAATTTTAATTTTTTTAAAACATATTTATGTAACATATATTCCTGAGCGGATATTGAAGAAACTTGCTGATATTATTTTCTTAGGTCTAAAAATAGTATTCATAATTTAATTTTAGAAAATTAACCCTTAAGTGCTGTGCTCTTCCCGATATCCGTTTGTTTTAATTTTTTGGGGGACGTAATGCTACACCCAAATAAATATTTCCAGGGGGTAGCCCGCTCAATAACTCAAATTTTTTTATAGCATCCTAATATATATATTCCAGTACTTAGTAAATCCAAAAAATTTAATAAAATTATAGCATATCTTAGGGAGTGATTAAAAATACATAATGCCAAATTCATTAAATTAATGAATTTTTCATTTATTGAATGCTAATCATTCATTAAATCGATGAATTCCATTTAATAAATCGATTCATTAATAGTGCGAAGGAAAAACTTGTCACGGTATCCAATTGAAATATATGCATACCAATGTAGTACTCAAAATAGAAAAAAAAAATATATTTACCCCCTAGTTAGAAAATTAGGTCGATACCGAAAGGTTTTAAATTTTCTGACTCTATTACATACTTTTTCGATATGTGGGGTATCCCATAAAATAGAGCCTCCTTGGTAGCTGTAATAAAAACCTTCAAATATAAATAACTTCATTAGGCTCTTGTAAAAAAAGTCATTTGTTTCACTTAACATCTTTATATTATTTCACCTAAAACGCAACAGTTTTCCATTATATATTCTACTTAACATTTAGATAATTGTTTTAAACCGTTTCCTACGTGTGTTTTTTCTTTCTTTGTTCTATTATTATTGTTTTTTTACTGGCTTCTTTCATTAAAAGTAAGCCTTAATTTTATTTATGTACTAAAAGCATTCAGTCCCGGTTACACACTTTTTATATACATAAGACATACATATTTACGTTTACAAATGGGCTTTATGTTAGTTAACCAGCATGCTACTTACTACAAACTTTTATTATTTGATTCTACTTCATTTCAAATTACATTAGACCTTTTAGGCTTTTTTGTGTTTTAACTGGTAATAGCCACATACATATAATATACTTTGGAATGTACACACACACATATATAGTTATCTGTCTATGACTATGTGAAAGTTTTGAGTTGTTTAAAGCTATTTTTTTGCCATTTCACAAAAACAATATGGAATCTTATTGTTGAAGGTGGGACCCTACAAATGAGACGGTATGTTCTCTAAGGTAAATGTGAGGCTTTCCATACCAAGTGCCCCGCTACAGGGAAAGGTACATCGTACACTCATAGAAACACATTATTATGTAGTGTCTAAGGAGGTAATTACGCACTTAGAATATTACGAATATTTTTATAATAGGGGAATAAAATTATTCAGGTTTGGCTTTGTCTGAGTAACCGGGTAACACGATTTTGGGGTTTTGAACTTACCCGATTAATCACGTAAAATTTTAACATTACTCGAGTATCTCCATTAATCGTACTAGTATTAATATTACTCGAGTAACAATTTTATTTCCATATTTTTTGCGTAAAAATTACCCATTTTTGTATAGACTAAATTATGAATATTACTGTTAGATCTAGAAAGATAATATTAAGAAGTTTCATCAATATCCGCTGAGGAATATCTGTTATATTGATATGTTTAAAAAAAATTAAAATCCGCAAAATTTTTTCTTTTGACCTTACACAGGGTCAATTTAATATATTTCCATTTTAGCCTAATTTTGAGGATTGAAGTACTTAATCTTGTGTGTTCATATTCCGGCCAAAATCATGTAAAATTAAAAGAAGAAAAAATAAACTGGCCTAAAAGCTTAATAAGTGCCAAAAACCGATGTTTTCTCGAAGTCCGCAGGAATAAAATCTCTGCCCTAGCCAACTGAAAAAGAAAATAATCAAATTTTTGTACACTTTAATCTCTAAACCCCTCCATACATTTGCAATATTATGTCCAATATAATGACACAGTATTTTTCTCGTTTTGCCCCACACCACACCATAAATTGTAACTTATATGTAACAAAAGATCGCCACAATTTTATACAATATATGAATTTAACAAACCTCAAAATGCACACAAACATAAACAGAGCAAAATTAAAATTGCACAGTTTTGCCAATAGATTATGCAATATTTCAAGTTGTCCAATAAAAATCAAAAGTGTTTTGATTCACAACATAATATTGCTCAACCTTAAATTTAATATATACACGGTCAATATGCTTGCACCACTTGGAAAGTTGTACCATTTTTTAGTAAAGCTTTAAAGTCCAATAGTGGATTTTTTAAAATTTCTTTAAAAATTTTTAAAAAATTTTGAATTTTTGATCTGAAAACAGTGTTTAAAATTTCTTCCTTTTTTGGCACTAAATTAAAAAGAGTTAACAAAACACAATAAAAAATACTTTTTATCTAAGTTTCCTGGTACTTATAGAATAAAAATTTATTCCTGTAGTAGATTTTTTAATAAAATTTTAAAATCTGGACCCGAATTTCTTGATTAAGTGGTCTGTGACATATCAGTTGCCGGTGGGAATTGTAATAACTCGTCTGGTTTTTAACCGATTTATATTTTTATTACAGATATTTATTACAAACAGAATTCATCCCGAATCGCGATTTTTTAATGTTTTTAATTAGTTTTAAAATATCGATGTTTTTGAGAAAATATACAATAATCATATTTTCTCCCTATAATCCGTGGTCCATATTTCAGCGCCGATGCGGCACGTCTTCGCGATATTCTATTTTTTTGGGGACGTAGTTTTACACTCAAGTAAATATTTGCAGGAGTAGCCCGGTCAATAACTCAAATAATTTTTTTGGAGCACCCAATTGAGCACAAACGTGAAGAGAGGAGCGGAGCACATGGAATAAAATCTCTGAATAAAAAAAAAATTATAATTTAGTAGGTTTGAGGTTAAGAACAAGAATAAACCTTTTCCTCAAAAGTTATAAACACATTAAATTTGCAAATCAGACTAGATCTAGTTTCTGCCTTTTTATGGACAGGCTTCATCAGTGATTTTCCATTAAATTGTATTATTGTTTATACTTTTATTGCCAGATTGTCTCTATATGAATAATTTCAGAAGTGATCAAACAGTCATATACAAACATTCTACTTCAGATTTTTTGTTTATCTTCGTATTTCCTCCGTGTCACCTTTTCATAAATTCATTTAGAAAAAGTGAGGAAGTTTCACATTTCGCGAAAACTGTACATGCTGGAGTAATTCAAAGAGTAAATTTGTTAGCAGCAGAACAGAGTTAATAATTTCTAGAAAATATTTTATGGGGAGTTTTCCGATGTTATTCAAAATTACTTACTAAGTATACATTAATTCCATCAAAATTTCAGTGAATTTGTGTAGTGCATAGAAGGCAATTAGTGCACGCAGAGAAGAGATAAGGTTGCAATATGATCACGGCTAACAAACTATATTCCCTACTGCCATACATGGTTGTTGCAATCATATTATTAATGTGTTATTCACATTTTAAAATGATATGGTCGTCCATAATAATTTTATAGACGAAATCTTTCTTTTTTCAGTTATCATATTTTTTTTATCTGGACCACCCTATTCCTCTCTTTGTATTACAATTTGTATTGAGAGATATCATGTTCACCAACTACAACTATAAGGTGATCAGTATATTCTTTTATAAGAGTCATCGATCAGTTAGCGTCATTTGAGATTTTGTGAATAGAAGTTGTAAGAAGCAATCAAAGAAAATAATACATATTAAACAAAAAACAAACAAAAAAAAAAAAACAATAAAAAAACACAAAAACTTAAAAAATAGAAAACACTTATTGGTATTCATTTTAATAGTGACAATGTGAAAGAAACAATACGGTCTAACAGGAAACTTCAAATTATATTGTACTTTAAAGTGCTTATTGTTATAAAATATTTAAAAAGTGAAAGAGTGCACAAACTAATCATAATATTTTCTTAGTGATCATCATATTATCTTTAGTGATCACAAAATTTTCGAAATGACAATAGTATGATGATTGGAAATATATTATGATCATCAAGAATATATTATGATCATAAGGACCATAATTTAATGATTTTTGGATGTATTGTGAAATTGTATTCTAAACTGTATTTTTATACGTTTTATAGCTTCCACAATTCACCTTTATTTATACATAAGAGATTACTAAGACTAATTTCATTATGACTTTACTTAAATGTGTAAATTAGTCAATGAATAAATAAATGTTCTATTGTCAATAAAAACATTTAAAAATATTTCTTCTTAATCCAGCTTCAGCAGAATCACAGGACAATACTATAATATGTAAGAATATAATTATTGACAATTTTATGATACAAATTAGGTAAGAGTATGATTGTCGCAACTTTGTAATAACATGTTTGTCACAATCATAAACCCAAAAATATATGATGCTCTGCGAATATGGTCATCCCAACCATGTTTTTTCTTTGCGTGTACTATGCAATCTCATAATTTTTTTTTTAATGGTTTCATACCACTTTCAAAATAGATAAAAGTGTTAATATTTACAATACTGTTATTTTTGACGAGACTCTTGTTCAGTCCGAATAGCTAATATCAGTTTTCACTTATGATATTTTAACTTATGACCATTAATATATTTTTAATGCTGTTAAGAATTATCAGTTACCAAGCTTTCATATTAGATTTTGTATATTATAGATTTTTTAGCAGTAGCTCATTTTATTATTCGCCATCTTATCCTCCTCAAATAGACATTTCCTTTCGCATTCCTTTTTTCATTTTTATTTCTTTTTCTTCTATTTTAGTATATTGTCTTTAGAATAATGAATGAAGTTATTTCCTTATGCCTCGTGTCACATAATTTAATTTTTACTTTAGGTATTCCATCGGTCTTTTCCACTAGAATGTATGAATGTTCTTGTCCATGGCATGAAATTTATAATCAGACTCATTGTAAGTTTAGTTTTATTACATTTGCAACAACATTGTGCTAAATATTTAAATGTGCTTAGAATTTGTTACTTGCCTCCAGTCCCTTGGTACAATTCAACCACCTTTTATAGTTTTTATTAACAACCAATAAATTTTTTAATGTACTGTGTATTAAACGAATACTGAGTGTCTTTATTTTAGTTGTACCTACTAACAATCAATTTTTAAGTTTATGGATCTTTAAGGAAGGTAAGATGTGCTTTTTCTTTAACAGAAATTAAGATTTAATATATCACTTAGCAGTTTTTATTAATAGATTTCATAAATTTAAATGTGATAATTAAAATTTATTTGGTGAAAAAATCTAATATTCAAAGACACAAAATATAACAGATTTTTCTTGGTTATCGCAACAAAAAATTATGCTTACCTGTAAGTAGGTTTTGTAAGCAGCATTAAAATAACCCATTATAGACATGCTTCTGAATGCCATGGTTTTTACATGGGGAATTCCCGCCCGAAACACTAGTTCTGGACAAAATCAGTGCGGTTTTTGCTCATGGAAAAATCTGTGATTTCGTTGCTTTCAGTAAGCGGACGACTCGACGGTATTTGGTTCCAACAAAATGGTGCTACTTGCCCGATAGATATTGAAAACATTGCTTTATTGCAAGGACCGGAAACTTTTTATTTTTTGTTTTTTATCAAATATAATTATTGTAGAAGTACTAAAATAAAAATTCAAACGTATTTACAAAAAATAAAAAAAAAGAATTATTTAATTAAAAATAGCCCTCATGATGAAAATAAAAAAAGTTTTTCTGTTTTAATTTTCCTTCAAAAACAAAAAAATAAATAGATGAAAAAAAAGAAAAAAATGGTTTCAACAATTTGAAAAAAAAAAAATGTATATACATACGTATATTTTAAATTTTTTTTAAATTTTGTTTAATCGTAGCATTTAAAAAATAAGGCTTTGATATTTGACCTAAAATACCCTATAATCCAGAAGAATTTGAAAGTGTGGACAATAATGGTATTGGAAAATGTTTAGTATGCGAAAAAATTATAAAACCTCATGTGGGTACACAGAAAGAATTTACAAAATTCTAATTAAATTTTTAAACACCTTTCTCATACCAAATTTGTAAATACCAAAAAAAAAACTTTTTGAAGAGGCACTAACAAAGAAATTTGTAAATCCAAAAAGAATTATTTTTAAACAATTTTTATATGAAAGATAACAATTTACAAACGAGTTACAAATATTTCAAACAAAAAATTGTTGGAAATAAAATTTCAATTTAAAAGAAAATGTGATTGCTTTTACAAATTCCCATTGTTGATGTATACTGTTTTTTCTGTGTAATATAAGAAACAAAATGAGAGAATTGAAAGGGAGTCATTTACCCTTTTCAGATAACACTACAAGGTGGAATTCAACATTCGATATGATTCGTTATGAAATCCCTATAAAAAACAAAAGTGTGGGTTGAATCCAACAACATTTTCACAGTGGCTGTTGACTGCGAATTTCTTATAAAGTTTGTGGAAACTTTCAAACTTATTGCTGATGCTACAATTCAATTATAATCTAAACAAATAGTCATGGGTGATTTTTTCGAGAGAGGTGTTATACGAAACCGAGATAGAAGAGATATCAAACTCAAACGCTATTGCAAATTCATTTAGACAAGCCCCGAATAAACGTAAACATGGTTTAGTGGAAAGTAATGCTTTTTTAGCAGCTTTGTACTTAGAGCCAGGGTTCTGTTTCAGAGCATTAACACACCTTATCAAAGACCAAAAAGATCTGCATTTGTAAGTTTTTATTTGCACTATAAATAAAAAAAAGTTATTTAATTAAGAGGTGTCTGCGATTCTCTCGATATTCGTACGCCTTCAGCGTTTAGCATTTTCCCAAAGAGATTTTTCAACCTACACTGACAGAACTACATCCCCAACTAAAAAAATTATATGCCTTTTGATATTATATATAATTATATCCGAAAAATGAGAACATCTAATTGTATCCAATTATATCATATTATGATCAATTTAGATCTAATTCGACACAATTAGATCTAATTTTATAAATTAAAATACGATATGGTTGGATACAATTTTATCCGGATTTCGTCCTCATCCAAATGTATCAAATATAATATAATCATATCCAACTATATATAATGGTATATAATTCGATACAATTATACATAATTATATGAGGCATTTGTAACTATATATAGGCCTATATATAATTAGATATTGTAATATGTTGCACTATATATTGTGCAATATATAACAAGATATAGTTATATATTTAGGATATAATTTCGTAAAATTTTATCTAATTATATCTTGATATATATGTTCCAACATATAATTATACAAAAATTTATATGACAATATATGACTATATCAAAACTTTTTTGCTTGGGTCGGTAAAATTATCTGAATTTGCAGTTAAAAAAGTTTTGAAAAAAGCATAATATCGAAAATTGGAGAAGTGGCATTAACAGTAGCTGCCACACAGGTGTCTGTATAAAGAGCTCTCAATGGTCTATCTGTCGTGACGTCGAAAAATCGACGAAACTTAACCACAGAACATTTATAAAATATACTTGTAATCAAACTTAATCCCACCTTATTGACGACCTTTCAATCAAATGAGATGTTTTTAAACATTAATTATTATCCAATAGTGTGCAAAAATTTGTTGCATTTTTTGAAATTGTTTTTAAACAGTTGCGATGTTATTCTTTAATTATTAAAAATTAAAGAATGTACTGAAAATAAAATTTTATAAATTGAAAAATAAAAACTATTTTTCCTAATAAAGAAATTTTTTTTTCTACAAAAAAAATTTTTTTTTTTTTTTACAAAAACTTTTTTTATTTTACTTTTTTTGTTTGAAGTTGAAAATAATTTTAACTTTGTATAAAAATATCAAGAAATTCAATGTGGTAGACACAATATGTTCCAAATAGGGCAATATGGATACCAAACTTTTCTTCTGACAAGTAAATCAACGCTGAGTGGATATATTTTATAATTTTGCAAATTTAATACATTTTTCAAGGTGCTCTGGACCAAATTTGTAATTTTTATAGAATATCCTTGAAAATAGGACATGTCAGGATATGCTTTATCATGTTATAAATACCGCTGGACGCGCCTCTAAAAAGCCTTTCATTTGGTACTAGGGTATTCAATCGATTAATCGTTATTCGATTAATCGAACAATTTCTATCAAAACTTATTCGAATAATTTAAAATACCCAAATTTCGAACAACGAATAATTCTAATAATTTCAAACGATTAATCGATTAATCGAAATTAGTAGAAAATTACAAAAATGTTAAAAAAATATAAATTTGTTATTAAAGTAAACGTGCTAAAAACTTAAATTTTTTTAAAAAAATTTTGGCAAATAATTTGCTGTATGCTTGTACCTATCCGGATTTCATTCTGGCCTAAGAAAATAATTAAGGGACGACCTTTTAGAATAGCAATATTTGTTAGCTTCAACTCAATGAGAATTTCAAAAGACAATACAAAATTATCACATCTTGCTCTATCATCTTCCAAATTACTACCCTGTTGTTGTGACTTATCTAGAAAAGTATTGGTATCTATTTACTTATAATAAATTTTTAATTATTTTTTACTTTTTACGGTGGGTCTCATACTTGAGGTTTAACTTTAACTTAACTATAAACAAAAGAAAATGTCAAAAAAATGTACACAAAACAACAACAAATTTTTGGGTTAACTATTAACTAAAGTTTAAACCTGCAGTATGAGACCCTCCGTTAAACGTTGATATTAAATGAAAGCATTAATAATTATTGTAATTAATGATTATTAAAGTTATTAATTATAATTAATGCTCAATGTAATAAAGCTTGTTTAGTGAGCACTCTGAATTAACAAAATAAAATAAAAGAATGGAGGTACGGAAACGTAGAGGGAAAACAAATTCTCAAAGGAATTCCTCTCCACATTTACGTTTTTTATGTATTTAATGCATAAGAAAGAGATACAAATTAATGAACGGGGTCTTATATTCTTGTTTCGGGCATGGTTCTGACCGATTTGAATAAAATTTTAATATGTAAAAGATGCGACAGAAAAAATAAAAATATTGTCAAAATCTGATCTCAATTATTACACTTTTTTATTTTTATGAATTTCAGAAGGGTTGCTGAATTTATTTTTGTTCCTTTTTTTAAATAAAATTATTAAAAACACAACAAGTGTATGTATATTATTTTACAGAAAATTTTTTCGATTAATCGATTAATATTAAAATTTTGTTCGATTAACCGGTTAAGTAAAAAACCCGAATAATCGATTAAAATAAAAAGCCGATTAATTGAATACCCTATGTGGTACCCATATTAAGTATGTTGTCTTCAGCTAAGCTGCAAATTTCTTACAAAAACTAAATAAATACCTTTCTTTAAAAAGGTCCGGCTCGTGAGATCTCATTGCTAGACCCGAAATATTTTGGGAATCATCATAAAATAAACCAAGGTTTGTATTAAGGGGGCACTTTTTTCCTTTTTTTTCGTGAGTCGGTCTTATATATATATGGCCAAATCTACGGAACCGTCGATTCCATGTAACTCGGGATTTAAGCCATTTTAATAATAATATATAATATTTTTTATGGTATCAGCATTTTCGAGGCAAAGAATTTAATCAGGCGGACATCTTAAATTTTAATATTTATATTCTTAATGTGCTCTACTCAATTAAAAACAACCCTAATTTTGCTTGTAACTTTCAAAAGTCGTTCAACTCTTTTGGGTATAACTTTTTCAGCCTAATAGGAAATCGCTTGAAACCTTTGGTGGATAATAATTCTGATGTTGAAAAATCTCATACTTGTTAAAAAAAATAGGTGCCCTCATTTAGGAACAAATGGTACTTCTTTAAAATCTGTAACTCTATTTTTTTAATAAAGAGTAATTTCAGAGGTTTTTAATTTTTGGGTTTTTAGCCTCAATGTAATTGAAAATTTTTTGATACTGACATATAACTGACAAATAAATAAAATAAGTAAGGCCACAGTGATTAGTGTGCCTTCAGCAATAAAGAAGATATGATAATAATAATCTCTTGATGTCTATGCGTGAAGAACATACAATTTTATATTTTTTGGAGGGCACATCCGCAGTTTGAAAAATAATTAGTTGCAGTCTTGCCTGATCGGTATGTATCAGTAATACTAATATTGTGTGTAAGTGCTAAATAGATCGTACTATTATTTTGGTATCCAGAGCCATTTTAGTTTCAATTTTGTTGCTTTTCATAGATTTTTGGAGCTAAAAGTGATGTAGAAACGAAACGGATAACCCGATCATTTTAGCACTTACACATAACAATACTAATGGCGATATATATCATATAAACCAGATTTTAACCATTAATTATTTTGTCTGTGGATGTGCCAGTCAATTAAAAGTTGAATTTTTAGAGTATTTTGCAGCGAAAAGTGATATAGAGCATAACAAAAATCCCATCGGTTTAGCACTTTCAACTTTCATACAATGATAGCTGTGATAACATCTACCGTTTCAGAATGATTGGACTCCATAATTCTTAAAACTGTGGAGGTGCCTTCAATTTGAATTTAACCTTTTAGTGATTTTTGGAGAAAGATATGCTGTAGATAATTCAAAGTTCATCCGATTTATTTAGCACTTTCACATAACAATAGTAATTAAGATATTATTCAAGATATATTTGATCACATAATTCTTTAAACCGTGGATATGCCATTCAATTTTGTGCTGCAATTTTGAGGGAACTTTATATGGGCACTAGGACCAAACATAGACCGATTTAAACCAGAATCAATAGACTTCGTTCTTGGGCCGATGTAAGTTGGTGTACCAAATTTCATCAAAATATCTTAATATTTACGAACTGTAGCATGCGCACAAGATTACATGGAAAGACAGACGGACGTAAAAATTAAGAAAACAACGTTACTTAAAATCAGTAATGGAAATATAGCGCGACTATGCGTTTTCGAACAAACTTACCGTGATGATTTCAAAATTTTTTTTTCGTTAACTCGAGGTAAAAGTGTGTAAAAACCACTCAAAAATATCCAAAAAAGGTTTTTGCTAATTTTGACCTCAATTTTCTTAAAAATCAGATGTGTTGGAAAAATTTGGAAACCAAATTCGGACTCAGCACAGAAAGGTTACTTGAAAATGTGTGATCACATGTCCGAAAAATCTAAAAATTTAAAAATACTAATTAGCGAAAATGTGTGCGGTTTTGTGTTTATAACGTTTTTAGCACTCAAAACAATTGATTCACGCAAACAGATTACTTCTTTTTAAAGCATTTTAAATACGTTAATCTAGAAAAAAAAATGTGTGCCACTAATTTGAAATTTTTCATTTTTAAAATCTGAAATCGACCTGTTTCGTAGATTTTCCCATATATATTTGGAACACACAAAATGGGTCATGCGCGGCTTCAGCAATTAATATTAAGTAGGGCATACACGTTCAATATTATTGATAAATTTTTCAAAAACCAACCAATCAGAACATTTTACTTTTAAATATTTTGTAATGATTGGTTGATTTTAAAAACATTGATCAATACTATTGCACGTATATGTTTGCCTTAAGGGAAAAATCATACACCACCGTATACAAAAAAAAAAAAAAAAAAAAACAAAAACATTGACTTGGGCAAGGTGGCGTATGAATATTCCCCCTTATATTAATTGCTAATGCTGCTCATGAAATGGGTAATATATCAAATTAAAAGCTATATTTCATTATATTATTTTTTTTTTGTTACAAATTTTGATTTTTCTTCAAAAACGTATTTTTTCAAATGATTCTTAAACTACAGCTAACTTTAACATTCTGGGATCTTATTCATAATCAGGGTCCAAAGTCCATCAGAAATGTTGTGTCGCATAGCCGATGCACTAAAGTTTTCTTATTTTGCTGTAATGTGTTTCAGTACTGGCAACTTAAGTTATCGACTCGAATCGAATCGAACAAATAACCCCCGCATTGAAAATCATTCCTTGGTGACCATTCTCCTATAAACAACATAATAAATAGGTCACTACTATCTAAATTAAAAAGCAAATATAACTAAATTTTAATATCAGTACTAATGAAATGTTATATCCACAACCAGAAAAACGAAAATTTTTAGAATTTTGTATTTTATTTGGTATGTTAAATAAACCTTGTACCACACAACTTTTCCAATTTGTTTTTAATGCCGTATCATATTTTATTAACGTTGATGAGTTTTATTTGTATTTATATAGAGTTTTAAATTTTAGCTATTGTTGAATATTTTATTACATTATTTTAAAAAAATCTATAAATTTATCTAAAAATTTACAAATATAATGTAAACTGTAAATGACAGTAATTTGCATTTATTCACATTTGAGCATTAGGGTGCAAGCGATTTAAATGGAAAATTTTGTTATCAATCGGTCGAGATTTCCATAAAATGTGACGATAGTTGGTACAATGTAGAAAATTGAGCACCCGCGATCAAAAATTGTGATTTTTCCAACAAATCAAAAAAAAAAAATTACGAATTTTATATTATAACTAGGGTTGACACATGGCCTGGAATAACTTAATTGTCAAGTTATTTTAGGTTTTGTCCAGTTTCAAGCTAAAATATAATATGTCAAGCTAAAAATATTTGTATAAATTTTATAAAATTACCACGACAACATTACAGATTCTTCTGCCAGAATCCATTTTTTATTTTTAGCATCACAAAAATAAACTTGCTTCCGATTTTCCTTTCATAAAACTATTTCTTTTGATGTAGTTGTAATATTCGATTTATTAGTCAGGGTAAGCAATGCGCATGCTGGTTAACAATGTTCGATTAATCCCAATGATTAAGTACAGCTCTTTTGGATATATTGTCACCAAATTGTGCCCTATAATCCTCAATTATCCTAGAATTATGTCACCCTAATGAACCCATGTATGTATATTTCGATTCCTATAAATTAGAAGTAAGTTGGGGGAAAATCACACAAAATTTGTTTTTGCATTAATTATCAACATAAACCGCATAAACATGAACACACTAATGCAAACTTAATGCATTTTGAACAATAAAAAAAACATTGTTTTTAGATAAATACAATTATATTATACATTAAACGCATTCACACATACGCATAATGAAAACACTAAGCAACAATCAACGACAGCAACGACAGAAATTAATGCAACTACTTCAGTCCTAACCTGACAGAGACTCTTTGGAGTTTTAAAATAAAATGCAATAAGAGAATTCATCAAACAAGTCGAATATGGTGTATAAAGAAACAAGCCGTCGATTTTGAAGTGGCGTGGATCAGAAAGGATTTATGTTATTCACTGAAAATGCAACAGAACCTATGGGGCAAAGACAAGATTTCCAAAAGTCATCCGCAATAGTTAAAAATCTTCAATGCGCAGCCTGTGAATGCAACAATCAGTTCATCTTAAAACCACGATAAAATATCTTATTGCTTTTACTTCCCTTCTTAAATAATTTTAAATAATAAAATATTTGGTGTATAACTATTTTTAGAATATTCGAATTATCACAATAAGAGTTTTATAAATTTTTTTGTGACGCGTACCCAAATTAATTTTTTTGGCGGTTTCAATATTACAATGAAATTTTTAGAGTACGCCAGGTAATTATATTGCTCCCGAGGAATAGTTGTAACGACGAAAGTCGAGGCTCGTTTTCGCAATCATAAATCATTTTGTTAATGAATTGTACCTATTTTGTTTTTGTTGAATGCAGTTTTTATTGGCTTTAGTAATTTACTTAAAATTGTTATTTTGTTTTTATTTAATTAATTGTTTTTTTTTTATTAATTAAAAACTGTATATTTGGATTATATAATTTATTTGTTTGAATTTGAATATAACGGAAATAATAGCGCCACCTAAATGTGAGTTGAGTAACTAAAAATAAAAAACTACTATATAATATAGTCAATACTACTTAAGTAAACAGCAATGTAAAATTTACAACTAAGAACCAGTGTTGCCACCAGTAAAACAAAAAATTACACAGCTGTAGGTCAAAAATTATCAAAAACCGTATGAAATTACACAAAAAATTATAATGTTTTATATTATTTCAAAATAAACTCTCCTGAGCACAGTGGAGAAGAATAAAAATATTTTGGAATCATATGAAATTTCACGCTGTAAATCTGGACTTCAAAGTTTTGCCATTTTTCTATTTATAAACCGATTTTTAAAGACAGCATCTTTGTCATCTGCAAAGAACAAAAGTTATTTGCATTTTAGAACTAAAACTTTGCAATTTTGCAAATAACCTGATCCCAATTTTTGCTTTCTACAAAAGCAAATCCAGGCCAATTTTTCTGAAAAATATTATAACAAATTATCCAATTAACTAAAGGGATTTTCAATGCAATATCTTTTTCAGGCTTACATTGGCGTGCTTTTAAATTTTAATATTAAAAAATATAAATTTAACCAATTTTTCTGTGAGTTTAAAGCTGGGATTTAATAACAAAAAGCGTTCCTAATGTGATGACATAAGTCCTGTTCCATCCTAGCTTTAAATGTCGGCAAGACCGCAAAAATTGTAAAGATTCCATATTTGTAAAATTTTTCTTGTTTTCTTTCATTTTTTCAATAAATTACTGATAGCAAAGCATGGCATTTCTTTGCAGTATGTATATCAAGTAATTTTTTTGGGAAATAAAAATATAACATTTGCATAAAAAATTACTGGTATTTTTTTCAAAAATTTCATATGAATCTATTGAAATCGGGAACATGTTGGTTTTAGAGAATTTTAAAATATTTTGACTCTGCTCCACCTTGCTGCGTTAACAAAATTTTTTCTGGTCAAAGCCAAGTATCATGTTAACAACAGAAAAAAAATTCAGAGATTAGAAATTAAGAATCAGAACAAACTCAAATTTTCCCACTCTTTTGCTGCAATTTTTAAAAGAAGCTTGACAATTATTTTCGAAAAAAATAAACAAAAGACGATGCTTTAAACATAAAAGAATACAAAGCAATATTTTTGACTTCTTCTAAATTGGGTTTAGTGTTGAAAAAATTTACAAAAATTTGTCGTCTAAATATCGACTAATTGTTATTAAGTTTTAAAAATTTACGGAGCTTTTAAAAATTTACGGAAATTTCTGTAAAAAGTGAAATTACACAAAAACTACACAAAAATGTCATTATTCAAAAATTATCCCACGAATGTGTAAACAGTCCCGTTATTGAATAATTATTCAAAAAGTGGCAATACTGCTGAGAACTATGTTAAGCTAAGCTTAAGAATTTAGTATAAAAGGAGGTGTACTGTGTAAAGAAAAGGGGTCTGCTTGTGGCTACCGTAAAGGTAGGACTTGAATAATTGTCGTGGTTGGCACTCCTAACAATTATTAGAGCTTATTTGGAGTAACTTGGGTAGTAAAGAGTGGATAATTGTTGGTACTACTGACTCCCTTGGCTATTTAATAATTCCTATCTTTGGGTGTGACGAAGAAAATTTCTGTGGTGAGAGTGGAGATCGGAACTACCATTATACCACAGGGACTTCTTGCGTAGTAAATTATGGAGGGCTAAATGTGGTGGAGGAAACTACTGGGATTCCGTCACAATACGCCACCACGAAGGCCTTCGGCTATTAAGCGACCTAGTGACTAGATTTAATTAAATAAATATTATAACGTTTTCTGAATAATTTGTGTTTCTGTTCTCTTCGCTCTCTCTGTCCCTACAAAAATAAATTTTTGTAACGAACCCTGGGCACCGACGAGTTTGCGCCAGCCACAAAGTAGCGTTACATAGTTTTGGTCTTAATTGCTTTTTTCATATCTTGAAAAATTTTAGAATATATCAGAATATCGAATATTCTGATATTCTGATATATTCGGGAAAAACATTTGTGGAGATCGTATTTTTCCGGCAAAATTCATTCCGACGAGGCATCATTAGCATTAACAACAAAGTAAAAAATCCAAAGAGATGGAAATTATACTCAAAATCAAGCAGGAGGTTAATTTTTCTTTACATTTTAAGTAAATACAAAAAGTAGAAAATTATAATCATTTTCCAACATAAGGCCAACAGTACTCTCATACTTGTGGTAGACAAAATACATGCATAAAACCAAACTTATTTACATTTTAACCATATTTATACTAGAAATCAACAAAAATTTCTATTTACATATTTTGATGGTGTGTTGATGTGTAACCTCATTATAAATAAAGTGAAAAAATCGAAAAGATAAAACCATATGAAAAAACTAATGTTATATTAGAAAAAAAGTTGCCAACAAAGGATCTATCCTCCATACCTCCTAATACAAACTAGTGTAGAAAAAATATTAATTAAATTAAAGCCACGTAAACCAAACCACATAAATCCACACAAAATGTTGTAATCACGAATTATGCTGAGTCTGTTATTTACACGAATTTTTATTTTATTTTAGTACTGGCATATAAAACAAAACATAAATTTACATACATGGATAAAAAATTAACTTATACAATGGTTTTAATTTACATGCACTTAACACAAATACGTGGCTTTCCATGCCACCTGCCCCGTATCAATATCAAACTTACAGTATTTATTGTTATACATGCCACAAATAAAAGATAAAAGAAACAACATTTTAAATTATTTCAAAACGTTTGTGAAGAAAGACTGATTACATATTCACAAATTTCGTGCCTATTTGAAGTATATTTTATTATAATTTAATCGAATTTGCCAAATGCTAAAAATTTGACTTATCATAGAGCTTTTCATGCGGAATTTGAAAATAATATTTTTTTTTAGTTCAGAACTAGCTCTGAATTTTAATGTTACAGAAAACATACCTGAAATTTTTTTAATTTTCTTTTTTTTTATCAAATGCAGTTGTTGCCCGCCATCTGCTGGTGAGTTGGCAAACTTTGTTGAAGCTTTGTGGTTCATAGCTTTGTTATATAATTTTACTTCGGTAGGGTTGAGTGCTATGGGAAAAGCGAAGGAGGACGCTGTGATATGTATGAGGGATAGAAAATGCATACACATTATTTCTTCCAAATTGAGGTTGCTGGGGATCGAACCCGCAATCTTATATGTAACAGTCCAACACGCAAACTATTACACCACAGCGCCTACTAAACTTAAATTTAGTTTAAAAGCTTTCTGAAATATGCATCTTCTATCCTGAAAAAAACATTCTACTTTTATAAATTGTTGAGTAGTAATTAATAATTTAAAATATCAAGTGTATTATAGTATGAATACATTTTATCCCTATATTCAACACACTTTATCACGGAGATCTGTTGCCTATGGACAGCATCGTATTTATGAAATCTTATTGCATGGAAACGGATATTGTGATTCATAAACTGTTTGGTTATATCTTTTCGAAACTAAAATTGGTCTGTTGTTGAAAAAATTACATATCTAGAGCTGATATTCAATAAGCGCTATTTGCAAAAACTGAATTGTTCTCTTTTCTGCTCAAAAAGCCGTTTAATTCACGTTTTCTGACAGAGACCCAAAATAACTGTTATAATTCTAAAAAAGTCACCACCCAAATTTATTTAATTATAATATTTCTATAATGCACTATATTTTATAAATCATATTGCACAAAAAAATCACAAAGTTTGGCAAAGATTTTAATTTTTTCAATTTTTATATTTTACTCTATAAATTTCTGTTGTTTTTTTGATTTTTATTTTAAAACTTTTTATAAAAGTTACAGAATGATTTTTTTGAAAAAATTAAGCACTAACTTTTTTATTTGATAATAAAATAAAAATTAAAAATTGACCTAAATGGAATGCGGGAAGTTGCTGGAATATACATATTTACTCACTTTAAATCACTATTCAATCTTTTATTAACACTAGTTGACATCATCAGGATATTATAATTGTTGAAGTCATTGGTTCTATGGCTTTTGATTTATATTCTTAACTGTTATTTTTTGATAAAGAAAAAAAATCACAAAATAACTTTTATTATTTTTGAAAAAATAAAAATTGTATTTGGATTGTTTTTGTTTGAATTAAAAATAAAAATCAAACAGAGCAAATAAACAGAAAATTAAAAATACTGAAACAAGAAATAATTGTAAAACAATAAGTTTTTTGAATAAAAGTTATAACTGTTATGTCCCTGTTTTCTGAATATTTTTATTAATTAATCTTTGTAAAATAAATATTTGTTTGTGTCTTTTTGATCACTTCTGAAAGTAAAAAAACAATAACGGAAAGCTGAATAGGAAAAAAACTATGACTTAGTTGCACTATATGCAAGGCCGTACGTGCTTTAGATGGCTAAGCTGTCGAACTCTAGTATAGTTACGTTTGTAACGTAGGAGTGCATGGGTTTGATTCCTACAGCCGACGGGTTGTTGAAAAAATGATCATATAGAGGCAATCTGACAATAAAAATATAAACAGTAATACAATTTAAAAATGGAAAATCACTGATGAAGCTTGTCCATAGAAAAAAAGGCAGAAACTGGATTTAGTCTGAATTGCAAATTTATGTGCTAATTCATTAAAAAAATTATTTGAAGCTTGCTATAGTTAAAGTACATATTTCACTTAATAAAGGGTTATTAGAAATCTTGATTCATAATCGTATTTTAACTATAAATTAATTTTTCGATTTGATACTGGCAACACTATTGTTTATTTTCTCTCTTCTCCCAAATAAGTCGTAAGTGATGTTCAAATTTAGTAAACAATTGACTCGGTAATAGGATGTGAAAATTTATTTTCTTAAACTAGAGAACTAATGATGTGCTAAGATAAATTTAAAAGCCATTAAAAATATATTTTTTTATTTATAAAGCAAATCAACATATTATTCGGAGCATACAAAAGTAATCAAATTTCGAATAATGTTTTGACAGACTGTACATCACTAGGCGTGTTCATTTACTTACCACAGGTTACTACTTTTACTACAGCTGGAAAAATTCAATACAAAAAGTAATCAAAACTTTCCAATTGAAGAAAAAGTAGTAAGAATTTCGAGTAAACGAACACACTGACTATTGTTTTGTTTTTTTAATTTTATTTTTACATTTTTTTGGAAATTTTTTCGAAACAGGTCATTGGCTACGCAATTGTTGTAGCATTTTTAGTTTGATGGATCCAAGTTGTTGGATGCCACACATTCTAGAGATGGGATGGCTTTAATAAATAATTTCATGCCCGAAAATCAAACAATTGAATGGTGGCTTCCTCACTGCAAAATTTATAAAAGGTTTAAAGTTTATGAGTATCGACTATAAAGCCGGATTCACAATGCTTGAGTACGCCACGCTGCAGAGTGGAGTGTACTAAAATAGATATGGCATGATACAAAAAATATGTAAGTGCGAAAAAGAAAGGAACAAAATCCACTCTGCAGAATGGAGTACTCCAGCATTGTGAATCTGGCTTAAACCTATATTTTTTGTTCGATATTAAGAAAATATGAATACTGTTTTCACAAATTAACTTAAAATCCTGCAATAAGACTGTTGTAAAAGTTTATGAATTAGACCATTAATGTGTTTATAACTTTTTAAAAAATGTTCGTTCTTCTTCTTAACCTCAAACCTACTAAACTAAAATTAATAAAAATGCATATTAATTACAATATTAATTGAAGTTGGTCTATATGACGCGTTTGAAAAAAACAACACTTTTCTAAAAAACCATTTTTTTAAGTTTCTTGTTTTCGCGATTTTCTTGTAGATAGCCCTAATTGCCTTCCGATATGTTATATTTTGATAAAAAATTTGGAGGTAACTCTTTTATGATTGGTAAATTTATTTGTAAACATCAGCACAAACTTATAATACCCTGACCACATAGTGGTGTAGGGTATAATAATCTAACTCACCGATTTGGTTTTTTTTAACCCTTTTGCATATAAAGTATTTTTTCGCATTCCGCGATTATTTTGCCGATTTTAAGCGCTATTTTTAAATAACTATAATCTAGTAACAATGAACTATTCTATAGTACCCATATCTTATACCAAAATTTAGCGGTTTAGTTGATGCAAGTACTACGATTTAAATACTTAGCTATTTGACGTCATCGCATATATTTATACCTTACACCACTACGTGGTCAGGGTATTATAAGTTTGTGCTGATCTTTGTAACACGAAAAAATATTGGTCCTAGACCCACCTTATAGTATACCGATCGGCTCAGAATTTTTTTTATTTCGATTTAACGATGTCCGTCTGTCCGTCCGTCCGTCTGTCTGTCTGTCCATGCATTCTTGTGCGCACTCTACAGGACGCAAATATTAAGATATTTTGATCAAACTTGGTACACCGACTTATGTCGGCCCAAGGACGACGCCTATCGATTTTGGTAAACATCGGCCCATGTTTAGACCTAGTGCCCATATAAGGGTCCTACCAAAATTATATTGTTTATACGCTGCAGGTCGCAAATATTAAGATATTCTGATGAAATTTGGTACACCGACCTATGGCAGCCTAAGGACGAAGCATATTGATTTTGGTTAACACCGGTCCATGTTTAGACCTAGTGCCCATATAAGGGTCCCCCCAAAATTGGCTTGGTTACAATCTGCAGGTCGGAAATATTAAGATATTTTAATGAAATTTGGTTCGCTGACTCACATTATAGAAAATTTTGTCAGAAGTCCCATTTTAACCCATTCGAATTTCGGATCCAAACATTAGTTGGCTTTTAACCAGACTGGTGTAGGGTATTGTATAGTCGGCATGCCCGACTGTAACCTTTTTACTCGTTTTTATTTCGATTTAACGATGTCCGTCCGTCCGTCTGTCTGTCTGTCCATGTATTCTTGTGCGAACTCTACAGGTCGCAAATAGTAAGATATTTTGATGAAACTTGGTACACAGACCTATGTTGGCCCCAGGACGAAGCCTATTGATTTTGCTTAAAATCGGCATATGCTTAGACCTAGTGCCCATATAAGGGTCCCCCCAAAATTATATTGTTTATACGCTGCAGGTCGCAAATATTAAGATATTTTGATGAAACTTGGTACACAGACCTACATCAGCCCAAGGACGAAGCCTACTGATTTTGGTTAACACCGGCCCATGTTTAGACCTAGTGCCCATATAAGGGTCCCCCCAAAATTGGCTTGGTTACAAACTGCAGATAGAAAATATTAAGATATTTTAATGAAATTTGGTTCGCTGACTGACATTATAGAAAATTTTGACATAAGTCCCATTTTAACCCATTCGAATTTCGGGTCCACACATTAGTTGGCTTTTAACCAGACTGGTGTAGGGTATTGTATAGTCGGCATGCCCGACTTTAACCTTTTTACTCGTTTTTTACTATCTTGTTTCGGAATTCGGATGACTTTAAAATTCATTTCGAAATTTTAAGAAACCGCTAATTTGGAAAGCTATTATCATGTATATTGCTAGAACAACTTCCAAGTATTTTTCACCAATTATAAAAAAACAAAATACATTCTTAATAGTAAGTGTTATAGAATGTCTAAAAGAATTCTTTTTGCGCGGTGCACGGACTTTCAAAAACGATAAAAACAAGATTTTCAACCATGATTTTATCAAAATTGTGGCGTGGTAAAAAATTTTTTAAAACAGATTAAGAGTCAGTGAGCTCAAATCCACACTCACTTGCAATGTGTATTCGAAAATATTTCTTTACAGTGATATCTTATTTCCTAAATTTAAGAAATGTAATAAAATTTGAGCAGATATCCTACATATTTAATATCCATAAAAAATTGCTTGGTAAAGAGCAAGCGAACTAAAATGAGAAAAGGGTAGGTCTAGAATTATTATTTTAGTCCAAAATTAATATCATAGATAACTGATGTACACCTAAAGTGTTTGCTGTGAAAAACTCATTTTCCACAATACTGCAGATGACCCCGATTGAATATCGGGGGCTTATATGAAAAACCAAATTTATGTAATTTTCTCTTTTTGGGTTCTTTTAGATTTCGATGACATTTAGATATGTGAAACAGGGGGAAAATTAAATAAATTTTTTTTTTCGTTTCGTTTCTAAATATATTGGCCCAAGTTGATATTATGGGGTAAAACTGTGTTTCAAAGTTCTTTGAATCTTTGTTATTTGAAAACTTTTTAATATTTTCAGTACACTCTTTCATATATGTATCTTGAAATTACCTTTCATTTGTTATCGACTTTGTGTAAATTTTCTTAAAGCAAACATGAAAAAAATATAAAAACTGAGTCACGTTTTACCCCACTTTTAAAGCCTCAAATTTGCGATTGAACCGCTAGAAAGGTGTACATGCTTAATTTTTCTGTCTTCTCTATCACGTAATCCAAATTTGGGTGAACCGCACACAGAGACCTTCCTTGTAAGCGGTTGTGTTAAGCGAAAGTATGTAAATTATATAAAATGTATAGTTTATTTGTCCAGTAATATTCGTTTGTTCAATAAAAACCATTTGCACAACAAATATAAGCGTTCATATAAAAAGTTAATACAAAGGTCTGTTAATAGTGTTCTAATTCAATTGAACTAACTTTCTTTTTCTTTTATTTCACTGCATTTTTCTCCTTGGGATTATTTTATTGGGGCTAATTTCCCAGCATCGATTAAATCATATTTTAATCGTTTTGATTGACAGGTAATCCAGCCAATAATCTGGTTACTATTTATAAACGACTGTATTCAAACTACTTATTGCATGCAACTCTTTGTTATTTTTTGATATAACGATGGTTGGCAACACTAAAAAAACACAAGCAAAGCAAATAAATATCAAATAAAAATAAAACATCAAAAATATTTTGGAGCTGTCGACAGATATGTTGCTAACGCCGACACTGTGGCCCCATGGGCCGCATGCGGCCCGTCAACCAATTTCGTGCGGCTCTTCATTAATTTTAAAACAAAAATTTTTTTTTTAAATTTTAAACAAAATTAAAAAAAAATTAAAATCAGAATTTAAATATATACATGACTTTGAATAAAAATTTTTGCCGATTTTTGATAAATATTTTAAAGACTAGAAGAGCAAAAGTAAACCGTTAAATATAATAATAATATATGACAAAAAATAGTAGACCGCTAATTTCATAAAAATATATTTTTATTCTCTTAAAACAATAAAAATTTTTTTGGTTTTTTTTTATTATACTAATATTCAGAAAAATTTGTTGCTGATTCTAGCATACTGAATTTTTATTTAAATTAACTAAAATTTAGCTCAAATACACCAAAAGTTCTGTATATTTAACATTTTTAACTAATTTCTATTATTGTGCTTAACCTGACCAACCACCCCGCTTTTGGCAGGATATTACCGCTTTTTAAATGTTTGTGCCGCCTTGAATTTTTATCCCGCTTTTAAAGCAAACAACTCCGTCTTATCCCAATTTTTTAATATGCTGTTCAACTTTTAAATAAAATTTTTACAATTTATTTTTTCTAGAGTTCCCAGTCAGCAAACGAGCCCAAAAATGAATCAGAAAAGTTCTCCAAATATATTATTAAACTTTCACTTGTATGAAAGAGCCTTATTTTTTGATTCAAAAATGACTCAAAGAAATTTTTTTAAAAATAATTTAGGCTAAAAAACTAATCTTTTTTGAGTCATTTTTTAATTGTTCACAAAATATTAAATTTTATTTACATTTCTGAGTCGTTTCTGAATCATCTTTGAATTTAAAACTTTGCTTCAAATTTTTGTGCATTTTATAACACTTATATTTTCGTCTAAAAAATTCGCAATTTTTGACAAATAAGTTTAAAATTTGAAAAATATGAACTTTGTTTGATTAATTTTTGACTTCCAGAATAAGAACCCTCCTAAAAGTAAGTAATCAGAGCCTGAGATTCTCCATACGAAAATGTTGTAGACCTATGAATTTTAAATTTCATTTACATTTAGATTTTCTATAAAAATTATATTTTTCCATGTTTTGTATCAAAAATTTTTTGACTTTAGATCCGGGCTTAAGTAGGAAGCCAAAATACTCAAAAAAAGGTTTTAGCAGAAGACTGTACAAAAAAATAATTTTTGTCGAGTAATGTATTAACTGGTGCGGCACTCCGTAAATTTGGGAAATTCTAAATTTGGCCCTTCAAGCCATTTGTGTACCCTTACCTGTACTATACTATAAGAAAATATTTTGACTGCTTGTTAATGATTTCTTTAACATTAATGTACAGTGCGTATGAGCATTATTAACAATATTACGTATACGTATTAGAGTGCCTCAAAAAAATAAGTGTTTTATGCAGAGGTGCCAGATAATTTTTAGAATAATTGTCAATTTATCGGTATTTCTTGAAGAAATCACCAAATTCATTCAAAAAAATCGTCAAAAAATTGGGAGTTTAGTTTTACCTATTTTAAAGGGCTTTAACTGGTATTCACACCTATATTATAAACATGTGTTTAACCAAAACGAGTGTAAAGGAATAAGAAGATTTTCCAATAGAATAAGGAGCTTAAATGCAAAATTTTAAAAGAGCAGACAAAATAGGTACACATAGAAAAGAAATTTTAAAATCAAGTTGAAACAACATGAAATTAGATATAAACGGCTTTAAAATCAAACTACTTATGTATGTTTTTTTACTGAAATACTTTTATAATGACCTTTAAATGCGAAAACAAAGTGTAAAATGTTGACATATTAACTTCAGTACAAAAAAGTTTTTTTGAACTTCAGTCATATTCACTTTAATAAAAATTCGTGCTTAATTAAAAAATGTTCATCAAAAAATGCTATGTTAATTCGCATATGATGTAGTAGTTGATGTACTATTATTTTTTCCTCTGTGTAAAGCCTACTCTTTTTTTAAAGTAAATTTTTTTATATTACAAAAGTATATCTTAATTGAAGAAATCCATTCGATTTCATTCATGAAAAAGTGTGTATTTACTTCATCGTACTTGAAATTTTAAGCTAAACCTCCAAACAGTTTTCCAGTTAATCAGGCATGTGATGAATATCGAAAACGAAAACGATCTGATTTTCAATGGTTAATATTTTACGACCTGTACAATACCAATTATTTTTTATTTCCTAATTTACCCTGTGTAGAAAATCATTACCAGATATGTGGTTATGTAAGTACATACTTGGTAATGGTAACTACTTACTTTTGTTATTACATTTCTTATTACCTTTATATGGCGATGTCGCGAAAACTAATGAGTTGTCGTTACACACCAGCATACGAAAAATCAAAAAATATATCGTTACCTATGTGCTTACCAGTACTGACAAAAATAATGAGTCTAAAAATAGATTTTCAAAAAAATTAATTATATAAAAAAAAATATTTTTTATTGTAATTTTTTTTTTTTTTTATAAAATTTGCTGGTGCGGGAATCGAACCTGGGTCTACAGATTGCCAGTCAACAGCTCTACCATCTGAGCTATATCGACATGTAATATTTAATAGATAAAAACACAATTGACCTGCTGCTCACAAGTAAGCTTACTCGCCAACATACAAAAAATCAAAAAATATGTGGTTACATATATCCTTACCAGTGTTTAAAAAATATTGAGTCTAAAAATAGATTTCAAAAAATTTTCAAAACAATCTAAAAAATTATTTTCTATATGAAATAATGATAAATAATAATTTGAAGCCAATTTTATTTTCGCGAAATTAATTATTGCAGATTGAAAAACTGTTCGTTTTCGTTTTCGATTTTCATCACACCCCTGAATATCTTTTTCTGATTTTTATTCGAGTAATTTTCAACTCGAGTAATTTTGGGCGGTTAATTGAGTAACTCGAATAAAACGACGAAAATGCTTTTTTTTAGGTTTTATTTCATTTTTTTTTTAGTTTACACTTAATATTTGTAAAAAACTTAAAAAAAATAAATATTTTTTATGGATAAGTAACCATCAGAGCTTCGAAAGAATTAATTCAATTTAAGTTTAAATCACGAAAACTTTAATTCAGCTTTTAGAAATGTTCATATGTCATTCCGTTAAACTATTCGTAAAAAATTCATTCATAAGCTTCATTCCCAAAGCTTTACTAAGAATTGAACAAATCTCCAACTTGAATCATTTAAATCGGATGTTCATTTAATATTTTAGTATTTGAATGAAATTTAAATTTTTCGTTTGACGAAACGAATGAAAAACAATAATTTTTCATTCACCTTTTCACTAAATGAATTAAGGTTAATTTGGTTTCATTCAATTAAAATTCAATAAAACTAGAATTAATTCCTATTATTTAAAGCTTTTGGGAATTAAGCTATCGAATAAGTTCTATAAGAATGCTATTACTGAATGAATTTTAACCCAAAATACATTAATTTTTAAAAAGTAAATTAATTCTTTAAGCTTTTTAAACATTTGGTAAGCACTTACTTTATCACCTCCTACCCATAGATTACTTTGGAAGCCATCGCCTGTAAAAGTCATCAGTGAAGTAAGGTGTAAAGTAATGCATCGGCCTCTATGACGACCAGTGTTGCCACTTTTTGAATAATTATTCAAAAACGGGACTGTTTACACATACGTTGGATAATTTTTGAATAATGACATTTTTGTGTAGTATTTGTGTAATTTCTCTTTTAATAGAAATTTAATAAAAATTAGTAGATAGTTGACGAAATGACTTTGTCTGTGAAACATTTACCACAAATCTCCAATTTTTGGTGAATTACTTTTGTAATTTTTTTCAACACTAAACCCAATTTAGAAGAAATAAATAATGGTGCTATTTATTATACCCTACACCACTATGTGGTCAGGGTATTATAAGTTTGTGCTGATGTTTGTAACACCAAAAAATATTGGTCGTAGACCCACCTTATAGTATACCGATCGGTTCAGAATTTTTTTTTATTTCGATTTAACGATGTCCGTCTGTCCGTCCGTCCGTCCGTCCGTCTGTCTGTCTGTCCATGCAATCTTGTGCGCACTCTACAGGTCGCACCTATTAAGATATTTTGATGAAATTTGGTACGCAGACCTATGTTGGCCCAAGGACGAACAAGTTTGATTTTTTTGAACATCGGTCCATGTTTAGACCTAGTGCCCATATAAGGGTCCTACCAAAATTATATTGTTTATACGCTGCAGGTCGTAAATATTAAGATATTTTTACGAAATTTGGTACATAGACCTATGTTGGCCCAAGGACGAAGCCTGTTGATTTTGGTGAACATCGGTCCATGTTTAGACCTAGTGCCCATATAAGGGTCCTACCAAAATTATACTGTTTATACGCTGCAGGTCGTAAATATTAAGATATTTTGATGAAATTTGGTACACAGACCTACATTGGCCCAATAACGCAGCCTATTGATTTTGGTGAACATCGGTCCATGTTTAGACCTAGTGCCCATATAAGGGTCCTACCAAAATTATACTGTTTATACGCTGCAGGTCGTAAATATTAAGATATTTTGATGAAATTTGGTGCACAGGCCTATATTGGCCCAATAATGCAGCCTATTGATTTTGGTGAACATCGGTCCATGTTTAGACCTAGTGCCCATATAAGGGTCCTACCAAAATTATACTGTTTATACGCTGCAGGTCGTAAATATTAAGATATTTTGATGAAATTTGGTACACAGACCTACATTGGCCCAATAACGCAGCCTGTTGATTTTGGTGAACATCGGTCCATGTTTAGACCTAGTGCCCATATAAGGGTCCTACCAAAATTATAATGTTTATACGCTGCAAGTCGCAAATATTAAGATATTTTGATGAAATTTGGTACACGGACCTATATTGGCCCAATAATGCAGCCTATTGATTTTGGTGAACATCGGTCCATGTTTAGACCTAGTGCCCATATAAGGGTCCTACCAAAATTATATTGTTTATACGCTGCAGGTCGTAAATAATAATATATTTTGACGAAATTTGGTACACAGACCTACGTTAGCCCAATAACGTAGCCTATTGATTTCGGTGAACATCGGTCCATGTTTAGACCTAGTGCCCATATAAGGGTCCCACCAAAATTATATTGTTTATACACTCTAATTAAATTCTGTTGAAATTTACCCAACTTATAGTAGGAAACTGAACTCCTACTTTAAATAGGGTAAATTTACTCTATGTGCGTAATTGAAAAAAAATACGCACATTGTGTTTAAGTTGGTGCACAAATAATTTGTAATTTTACATTGAAAGTGCGTAAAAATTATTTGAAATTTTGAAATTAGTGTGTTAATTTACTAAATTTGTGTGTAAAAAAGCACGTTTCACGTGTAAATGTACTCATAAAATGCGTAAAAATCCACTAAAATGCTCAGAAAGTGCTAACTTTAAGCACCATCCAAAATTTTTTTTAAAATAAAATAACTAATTAATTTTTAATACGTATTTTATTAATAATAATATCCAAGTCATTCTCTCATAATCGTTAATCTTAATCGTTTTGGGATCTTAAGGCATTTGTATAAAATTCATATAAAAATTTGTTATAACTATTGAATGGGTGCAATGACTCCTGCTAAACAAAATGCCTTCTTTGAAAGGGAGGCAGTAACCGTCAACAATAACGGGAGAAAACGCAGAGATATGGCCTACGCAGGAACAACTGAGTGCAATGACTGCTGATCAACAAAATGCTTTCTTTGCAAGTTAGACAGTACTCAATGATACTGACTTTGTTGAGCAGGAGTCATTGCACCCAGTTGTTTTGCCTAGGCCGTATCTCTCTTACGGCGTATTCTCCCGTTATTGGTGACGGTTGTTGGTTGACTTCCTCCCTTGCAAAGAAGGCATTTTGTTGAGCAGGAGTCATTGCACCCAGTTGTTCCTGCGTAGGCGGTATCTCTCTTACTGCGTTTTCAATTTTGAAATGAGGTTTAGACTACCACCAAAAACAATTTCATGCTTATGTTGCTATTTCCAGACTCTAATGTGTTTGTGGAAATGTTGTAATTCACAAAAAATAATCCGTTTTCGCTTTTTCTTTTTATATTTTATAATTTTTTTTTTATTTTTTTTCAATTTAAAATGTCAGAGTATTTATTACTATTATAGGATAGTATATTTACCAACTTTGTGCGTAAAAATTTTATTTAACAAAACACTAGTAATTTTAGGCACAATGTGTTTATTTATAAACACATAATGTCTAAAAATACTTTGTGTGTGTATTATTGTGTATGGAAGTGTGTATGAAAAACGTTTACGCATTTTTTGTTTATATTTACCGAATTTTCGTAAAATTAAACAAAATTTTACCCATTTTATAGTAGTAAATTTACAAACATTTTTTAGAGTGTACGCTGCAGGTCGCAAATATTAAGATATTTTGATGAAATTTGGTACATAGACCTATGTTGGCCCAAGGACGAAGCCTATTGATTTTGGTGAACATCGGTCCATGTTTAGAACTAGTGCCCATATAAGGGTCCCCCCAAAATTGGCTTGGTTACAAACTGCAGGTCGAAAATATTAAGATATTTTAATGAAATTTGGTGCGCTGACTCACATTATAGAAAATTTTGACACAAGCCCCATTTTAACCCATTCGAATTTCGGATCCAAACAATACACCATAGTGGTGTAGGGTATTGTATAGTCGGCATGCCCGACTTTAACCTTTTTACTCGTTTTATTTTCGTTTTGTTTAAAACATCGTCTTTTGTTTATTTTTTTAAAAAATAATTGTCAAGCTTCGTTTAAAAATTCTCTTGGTTTGCAAGAACATTTAAAAATGCAGTGAAAGAGTGGGAAAATTTGTGTTTGTTATAATTGTTACTTTCTAATCTCTGATATTTTTTTTGCTGTAGTTAACATGATACTGGGCTTTGACGAGACAAAATTTTTATTAACGCAGCAAGTTGGAGCAGAATCAAAATATTTTAGAATTCTGTAAATCTGAAATTAAAAAAAGAATATCGGGACTTTTTTGTAAAAAGGTTATATTTTTATTCTCCAAAAGAAAATTTGTTGATGTACATACTGCAAAGAAATGTCATGCATTGCTATCAGTAATTTAAAAATTAAAGAAAACAAGTAAAATTTTACAAACATGAAATTTTTACAATTTTTGCTCTCTTGCCGATATTTAAAGCTAGAATTGAACAGAACCTATGTCATCACATTAGGAACGCCTTGGACAATCTACTCGAGCTTTTTGTTAGTAAATCCCAGCTTTGAACTCAGAGAAAAATTGGTTAAATTTAAATGAAAATGGTTAAAATTTGAGGGGTATGGGAGAGAATAATTATCAAGTAGGTAATATTTTTGCATGCAACGCATCTGAATGAAGTAGCCTTTCTTAAAAACATAACTACTACCATTTTTTTAATATTCAAATTTAAGAGCACGCAATTTTAAGCCTTAAAAAAGTTATTGCATTGAAATTCCCTTTAGTTAATAGAATAATTTGTAATAATATTTTCCAGAAAAATTGGCCTGAATTTGCTTTTGTAGAAGACAAAAATCCGGACCAGGTTATTGCAAAAACGCAAAATTTTAGTTCTAAAATGCAAATAACTTCTGCACTTTACAGGTGACAAAAATGCTGTCTTTAAAAATCAGTCCCCACTGTGCTGCGGAGAGTCTATTTTGAAATAATATAAAAAATTTAAATTTTTTGTGTAATTTCATACGGTTTTGGATAATTTTTGACCTACGGCTGTGTAATTTTTTGGTTTACTGGTGGCAACACTGATGGCGACACATTACTTCATTGTGATTTTCCTTATCATGGTTTCACATTTCTTCCGAAAGGCTCATCTGAGGAATTTCAATATATTTTTTTGTTTAGTTAATGGCCAAACTTTAAGCCCAAATTAGTTTGGAAGTAAAGTGCGGAGAAATGAGATAGAAATCTATTTCCAAGCAAATCAGTTGTGTATAATATCAGCAGTTAAAAGTATATAGCTGACACCAGGGATGGAAAGCATGGTACAATTGTACTTTTTTGGTACATTTTAACCTCCGTTGGTACCGTGGTACTACCGCGATCCATTTGGTCCAATTTCAAAAATGTTTGTATTAAATGAACTTGTTATACTTTACAGCCGTCAACAAATATTCGTAATGCAGACGTGGACTGAAATCATTCTAACAAAAACTTGTAACTTACAACTTTTGGGCCCAATGTTACAAAAAAATATATTATACTACATTTATACCTTAGCAAAACCTAATTGGTTTTTGGCTCTTGTAGTTTTTAACTTATCAAAATGCATAATAAAAAAACAAGCAAAACTATATGGTTTTTGCTCAAGTATAAATGTAGTATTATTTTCCCGTAATCAGCTAATCAATTCGCGTCGATTGAGTGCTGATACTACATAAAATTCGAGAGTACCCGCCTCTTTCATATATTCTCTGAAAAGTAAAAAAAATATTACATTGTTTTCTTAGGACGGGTAACTTATCTAAAAAATAACCAGAACAAAACGATAAATACCAATAGTTGTGATATATACAACTATTGGTTAACTGCAAATTTGGTTTGGAAAGTCTCAAATGTGTTTTAAACTACAACAATTTTTACTAGCATCTGTAAGACCAGTTTATCACATACAATTTATAAGAATTTTATTATGAGTGGAGTGAAAAACTTTAATTTTAACAAAACTACTTCCACTAATCATATTTTATTCATGTGCTACTAAAGTTCAGCATATTTAGCAAAAAAAAAAAAATCATACACATATTTATAATTATTATGGAAATTATTATAAGAACCTATATGTACGAATAATGTGTAGTTCTTCTTCTTTCTACATATATAGTATGAGTAATATTGTGATTAAAATATTTACCTTAAAAGTAAATATTACTGAACTATTATATAGTATGAGTATAATTAAAATTATTCTTTAAATATAACATTATGGAGATACGATATGTATAATTTATATTTTGTGGTATTCTTGCAAATCATGGTATACCTCATTCAACATAATAAAAATGTAAACCATTGCAATTGTATGACATTTCTTAACCTCAATGGTTGAAAATATATATCAACAATCCAATTTTCACCTTGTAATTAAAATTTAATCGAAATTGGTATGGTAGTTGACTCTTGTGTATCTCCATCAAACTTTATATATTTGAACTAACGGTTTGTAAAATATAATGTATTAAAGTTTGAACTAAACGCGCAAAAGCCATTGACCATTTGAAGTTATTGAAATTATGAGTTAAGGTAAATTTTCTCAAATGTCAAATTTTTTTCTAGGAATATAATATAATGAGCGTATTGAAATTATGAGTAAAAATAAATTTTCTGAAATGTGAAACTTTTCTCGTAATATAATATATTGAGCCTATTCACAGTTCATGCTATTTTAAGTAGTAAATTATCATTTATCATAAATTTGACAACTTTCTATGGGTTAAACTTCAAAAATCATGCTATCTTACAACGTGCTAACGTTAACACTTAAACTGGATAAAGAAATATTCATGCATGCATCCATATATATCCATACATGTCTATTAACGAAATTTGTGGTAATATCTGCATGTGTGATCATACAGGTTCACGCATCTTCATGTATGTTCATTAGACCGACTCACGAAAAAAGTGAAAAAGTGCCCCTGTGACTACTCTTTCTCCCATTTTGGGCTCTACCTCTCTGGAGACATGTGCTACCTTTCATACCGGCCGTGCTCACGGAAATTAGGGTGGTGTTCTTGTTCTTACAGAGGTAGAAGAAGGGAGCCATCTACAATAAAAGAGGTAGCTAAAGAAATATCGAATACTAATAGAATTATAAGACAAATAATAAAACTAAAAGAGAGAAAAAAAAATAGTTTAAGGAAATAAGGATGAAGTTTAGAAGGGAAGGCACTCGATGTTAAAACCCCCCATATTGGTCACAACCCACCCAATCGTGCTGTCTTTCATCCAATTCTCAGACAGCCCAAGCGTGCTCTATCTGCCTAGGTGTCTAACCTTTTCGTGAAAAAAAAATTATTTAGTGATCCATTATAACAATTTAATAATATCACAGTACAACACTAAAAATGCATCGGGCATGCGACATATCAATTCTGATAGATTTTAGGATGAGTATCACGAATGTGAACACCAAATTTTAAAATTGGCTCCAGTTTTTGAAATATTCGCAAATTTACCTTTCAGCAAAAAGTCAGTTTTTTAGTTAAAATTACTTATTTATTCATATACCTGACTAAACTACGGATAATTTTTAATATGGTTTAAAAGTGTAGACTTTGGGCTTTTAGAACCATACCAACTTATTTTTGTTAGATAAAGGATAAAGGATTTTTCAACCAATCAAAATGTTTTAAAATATAAATATTTTTGTAGGGTTTTCATACACAAAATGAACAAAACCGTATGTTTAACAATAAAACGGACTAAATTTAAAATGCTCTTTTATAGTACTTTTTTGAATATTCATATTTTAAAATCGTTATTTCTTAGAAATTTGCACTTAAATTATATAAAATCGTTATTTTAAAATCGTTATTTCTTAGAAATTTGCACTTAAATTATATAAAACTTTGTTGAAATTGATTAAAAAATATGTGTATAACATATTTCAATGGTTTTACCTGAGTTTTTTAATTTCAGATTCGTCGCAGACTCCTTAATTTTTAGCTATTAAAAAAAATCTTTTTCAGCTTTAGCCAATTTTTCCTTAATATTAGAATAAAAAGTTCGAAATTTTTTTGATAAATTAAGTAACATGAGATGTTTAGTAATGGTATAAATTAAAAAATTGGATATTCCTTTCATCGCAGATTAATTATTAACGAAATCGTGAAAAAGAGAAATTTCAAATTTAAATACATATGTAGTGAATTTAATCACAGCTGTCAAAACATGCGATATATCAAATTAAAGGACATATTTAATCCTATTAAAATTTTGCAAAAAGTGGCGTTCATACTTTTAATTTTGCATTTTTTTGCAAAAAGTTTATTACAAAATTGAAATTTTCTGCAAATACGGTTTTGTAAATATTGCTTAAACTATAGCTAACTTTAAAATTCTAAGGCCATATTCGTGATCTACGTCCCAATGTCTATTAGAAATGATGTGTCGCAATTCCGATGCATCAAATTTTTGTTATTTTGTTGTACTGTGTATTTATTGACAAAATCCAAACTAATAGAATTGTTTTTGTACATTATTTTTTTCTAGTCTAATATTATTGATCATTAAATTTAACAAAATTAACAGTGTTTTATTTGGAACTAAAACGAGTTTTTTAGTAGGTTTGAGGTTAAGAAGAAGAATAAACCTTCCTCAAAAGTTATAACCACATTAAATTTGCAAATCAGACTAGATCTAGTTTCTGCCTTTTTATGGACAGGCTTCATCAGTGATCTTCCATTAAATTGTATTATTGTTTATATTTTTATTGTCAGATTGTCTCTATATGAATAATTTCAGAAGTGATCAAACAGACATATACAAGCATTCTACTTCAGATTTTCTCTGTTTATCTTCTTATTTCCTACGTGTCACCATTTACAAGTGCAGGCAATTTGTGTATATTGGAGACGGACAGCCAACATGGCATTTTTATTTTTTTCTTTTCTGTAAACGTGGTAAATAATTAAAATTGATAGGAGTTTTCAGCTATAATAACTGTTATTGAAATTATAAAATACTAGCGGGCGCAGCCCGCTACGTTGTTAGCGTGCCTTAAAGGTTAAGGAAGGGGGGGGCTGCGCCCCCCACAATTTTTATTAAATTCGTTTTTTATTTAAAGTTTTTTTATTTAAAGCCTTCACCCAGCCACCACAAATAAATAATTCTGCTCAACAATGGGTTTAAAATAAATAAATATTTTTCTTTTTCTCATGAAAGTGGATTGTTAGTAATGAATCCATAATAAATTGCAATATACGTGTGTATGTTAAGATAATTTGGTAAAGTGCGAACTTAGGTAGATAGACCCGTAAGTAGTTTTGTTCATTTGTGTTTTGAATGAAAATAAATAACGTAAAGCAGGGTTGGAAAGCATTTTATAATATTAAAAATAGCGGGCAAAGCTACGTTGTTAGCGTGTCTTAAAGTTTTTTTTTTAATTCCAGTTTATGTAAAGGTAGACCTGGCAATTCAAGTAAATTCACAAATTCAGTTGGAAAATTTACTGCCTCGGTTTCTTCCACCGGTGCTTCGTTACATGTAGTTTAAATATCGGAATATATAAGTTCCATTCCTTTTCTAAGGTTTTTTCTCTTTCAGAAAATTTGTTTAACTTTTTGGGGAGTATGTTTCAATGCTACATAAGTTTCATATTCCGTTGATAGTGTTTGAACAGGTAATTCCCTCTTCCAATCCATTTGCATTGTCTATAATTTCAATTCCGCTCGTTCAACGTTTATATCCATTTCATTCCACTTGTGTAGTGTTTCAATCCCACTCGTTTTCTATTTAGTTTCTTAATTTTAGTGTTTCATATACACTTGTTCTTTAAGTTTTAGGTTTCTAGCTAAAGACGTAGACGTTAAGGGGGGGGGGGGCAATTTTCCCCTTTTGAACCACCATTTTTACCACGTTCCTGTCCAAAGTCCTAGAAATGCCTTGTCGATAAGTTAGCCCATACTCCAAGGAAAACATATTATATATTACAGGTTTCTAGCCGAAGGGTTCGGTTAGGCCATCAAGGGGGAGAATTATTCCGTTTTTACCCCTCCCGGTAGGAATTTCCAAAAATTCCGTCTTAGAGGACGTCTGCGTTGGAGGAGGAACCTACTACATACATAATTTTAGGTCTCTATATCCAGCAGTTTGGCCAGGCCGTCAAGGGGGAAGTTTTTTCCCTTTTTACCCCTCCCGGTATGAATTTACAAAAATACCATCTTAGGGGACGTCAACGTTGGAGAAGGAACCCAATTTAAGATCCCTTGTTCCAGCAGTTTGGCCAGGCCGTTAAGGGGGAGACTTTTCCTGTTTTTGACCCTACCTGTAGAAATTTCCAAAAATCTCATCTTAGCGGATGTCTACAATAGAGGAGGAACTTTAATACCAAATTTCAACTTCCTACCTCCAGCGGTTTGGGCAGGCCTTTAAGCGGCACTTTTCGCTTCATTAATCCCCATTTTTGCAATGTCCCTGTCCAAAAAGCACCTTCTCGGTAAGTGAGCACATACTCCAAGTAACATATGTTTTACATTTCAGGTATCTAGCCAACTTTTACTATTTGTGCCCCTCTCGGTAGGAATTTCCGAAAATCCATCGACAGGGAATTCCAGCTTCCTAGTACCAGCAGTTTGAGTAGGCTGAGAGGAACTTAAGTACCGAATTTCAGCTTCCTAGTTCCAGCAGTTTGGACAGGTCGTTAAGGGGCAACTTTCCCTTTTTGAGCCCCCATTTTATAACGACCCTGTCCAAAATTCAAAAAAGTATCTTTCTAATAAGTTAGCCCTCACTCCAGGGACCCACATTTTAAGCTTCAGGTTTCTAGCCGAAGGGGTTTTTACCGGCCCCCAAGGTGAGGCTTTTTTTTTTTTGCTCCTCCCTTTAGGAATTTACAAAAATTCCGTCTTCGCGGCTATCTGCGATGGATGAGGAACATTCATACCAAATTTCAACTGCATTGCCTAAGCGGTTTGGGCAGGCCGTTAGTGGGGACATTTTTCCCTTTCAACCACCATTTTTACTATGTTCCTGTTCCAAAATAGAAAAATTACGTTGCCGGTGAATTAGTCCTACTCCAAGGAATACATATTTAAAATTTTAGGTTGGCCAAAAGGGATTGGGCAAGCCGGCAGGAGGAGACTTTTACCTTATTTCCCCTCCCGATAGGAATTTCAAAAATTCCGTCTAAGCGGACGCCTACACAGAAGCAGGAACTCACATACCGAGTTTCCTTTTGGGATATCCTGTAGGGAATTCCAAAAATACAAACTTAGTCGATGTCTACTACAGTGGAGGAACCTTTATACCAAATTTCAACTTCTTACCTCCAGTGGTTTGGGCAGGTACTTTTCCAATTTGTGAGACTGTTTATGGGGAGACTTTTCCCCTTTTTGCCCGTTCCGGTAGGAATTTCCAAAAATCCCGTCTTAGCGCACGTCTATGCCGAATATCAAGAAACCTTGTTTTAGTGGAGATATCCGTGGGGGGAGGAAAAAAAGTAGTTTTTTTGAAATTATATATTATTTTAAATGGTACTTTTTGGAAAAACGAAATTTTTTGGAAAAAGATACTTTGTTTTTACAAAGTACTTTATTTGTACTTTTTTTGTAAAAGGTATTTTTTTTTAAAAAGTTGTTTTTTTTTGTAAAAATGTATGTTTTTTGGAAAAAGGTACTTTTTTTGGAAAAGGTACTTCTTTTGGAAAAGGAAAATTTTTTTAGAAAAAGGTACTTTTTTTGGGAAAAGGTACTTTTTTTTGGAAAAGGTACTTTTTTTGAAAAAGGTATTTTTTTGAAAAAATGTATATTTTTTGGGAAAAGGAACATTTTTTTAGAAAAAGGTACTTTTTTTGGGAAAAGGTACTCTTTTTTGGAAAAGGTACTTTTTTTGAATAAGTTATTTTTTTGGAAAAATGTATGTTTTTTGGGAAAAGGTACTTTTTTTTTTGGAAAAGGTACATTTTTTTAGAAAAAGGTACATTTTTTGGAAAAAGGTACTTTTTTTAAAAAAGGTACTTTTTTTGGAAAAAGGAATTTTTTTTGGAAAAAGGTCCTTTTTTTGGAAAAAGGTACTTTTTTTGGAAAAAGGTACTTTTTTTGGAAAAAGGTACTTTTTTGGAAAAAGGTACTTTTTTCGGGGAAAGGTACTTTTTTTTGGAAAAAGGTACTTTTTTTGGAAAAAGGTACTTCTTTTGAAAAAAGGTACTTTTTTTGGAAAAAGGTACTTTTTTTGGAAAAAGGTACTTTTTTTGGAAAACGGTACTTTTTTTGGAAAAAGGTACTTTTTTTGGAAAAAGGTACTTTTTTTGGAAAAAGGTACTTTTTTTGGAAAAAGGTACTTTTTTTGGAAAAAGGTACTTTTTTTGGAAAAAGGTACTTTTTTTGGAAAAAGGTACTTTTTTTGGAAAAAGGTACTTTTTTTGGAAAAAGGTACTTTTTTTGGAAAAAGGTACTTTTTTTGGAAAAAGGTACTTTTTTTGGAAAAAGGTACTTTTTTTTGGAAAAAGGTACTTTTTTTGGAAAAAGGTACTTTTTTTGGAAAAAGGTACTTTTTTTGGAAAAAGGTACTTTTTTTGGAAAAAGGTACTTTTTTTGGAAAAAGGTACTTTTTTTGGAAAAAGGTACTTTTTTTGGAAAAAGGTACTTTTTTTGGAAAAAGGTACTTTTTTGGAACAAGGTACTTTTTTCGGGGAAAGGTACTTTTTTTTGGAAAAAGGTACTTTTTTTGGAAAAAGGTACTTCTTTTGAAAAAAGGTACTTTTTTTGGAAAAAGGTACTTTTTTTGGAAAAAGGTACTTTTTTGGAAAAAGGTACTTTTTTTGGAAAAAGGTACTTTTTTTGGAAAAAGGTACTTTTTTTGGAAAAAGGTACTTTTTTTGGAAAAAGGTACTTTTTTTGGAAAAAGGTACTTTTTTTGGAAAAAGGTACTTTTTTTGGAAAAAGGTACTTTTTTGGAAAAAGGTAATTTTTTCGGGGAAAGGTACTTTTTTTTGGAAAAAGGTACTTTTTTTGGAAAAAGGTACTTCTTTTGAAAAAAGGTACTTTTTTTGGAAAAAGGTACTTTTTTTGGAAAAAGGTACTTTTTTTGGAAAAAGGTACTTTTTTTGGAAAAAGGTACTTTTTTTGGAAAAAGGTACTTTTTTTGGAAAAAGGTACTTTTTTTGGAAAAAGGTACTTTTTTTGGAAAAAGGTACTTTTTTTGGAAAAAGGTACTTTTTTTGGAAAAAGGTACTTTTTTTGGAAAAAGGTACTTTTTTTGGAAAAAGGTACTTTTTTTGGAAAAAGGTACTTTTTTTTGGAAAAAGGTACTTTTTTGGAAAAAGGTACTTTTTTCGGGGAAAGGTACTTTTTTTTGGAAAAAGGTACTTTTTTTGGAAAAAGGTACTTCTTTTGAAAAAAGGTACTTTTTTTGGAAAAAGGTACTTTTTTTGGAAAAAGGTACTTTTTTTGGAAAAAGGTACTTTTTTTGGAAAAAGGTACTTTTTTTGGAAAAAGGTACTTTTTTTGAAAAAAGGTACTTTTTTTGGAAAAAGGTACTTTTTTTGGAAAAAGGTCCTTTTTTTGGAAAATGGTACTTTTTTTGGAAAAAGGTACTTTTTTTGGAAAAAGGTACTTTTTTTGGAAAAACGTACTTTTTTTGGAAAAACGTACTTTTTTTGGAAAAAGGTACTTTTTTTGGAAAAAGGTACTTTTTTTGGAAAAAGGTACTTTTTTTGGAAAAAGGTACTTTTTTTGGAAAAAGGTACTTTTTTTGGAAAAAGGTACTTTTTTTGGGAAAAGGTACTTTTTTTGGGAAAGGGTACTTTTTTTGGGAAAAGGTACTTTTTTGGAAAAAGGTACTTTTTTTGGAAAAAGGTCCTTTTTTTGGAAAATGGTACTTTTTTTGGAAAAAGGTACTTTTTTTGGAAAAAGGTACTTTTTTTGGAAAAACGTACTTTTTTTGGAAAAACGTACTTTTTTTGGAAAAAGGTACTTTTTTTGGAAAAAGGTACTTTTTTTGGAAAAAGGTACTTTTTTTGGAAAAAGGTACTTTTTTTGGAAAAAGGTACTTTTTTTGGAAAAAGGTACTTTTTTTGGGAAAAGGTACTTTTTTTGGGAAAAGGTACTTTTTTTGGAAAAAGGTACTTTTTTTGGAAAAAGGTACTTTTTTTGGAAAAAGGTACTTTTTTTGGGAAAAGGTACTTTTTTTGGGAAAAGGTACTTTTTTGGAAAAAGGTACTTTTTTTGTCCCCTTTTTGCCCCTCCCGATAAGAATTTCCAAAAATGCCGTCTCAACGGACGTCTACACCGGTCGAGGAACCTACATACCAAATTTCAACTTCATAGCTCCAGCAGTTTGAGCAGGCCGTCAAGGGGGAGACTTTTTCCCCGTTTTGCCCGTCCCTGTAAAAATTTCCAAAACTCCCGTCTTGGTGGATGTCTACGATAGTGGAGGAACCTTTATACCAAATTTCAACTTCTTACCTCCAGCGGTTTGGGCAGGCCGTCAAGGGGGGCCTTTTTCCCCTTTTTAACCCCCATTTTTACAACGTCCCTGTCTAAAATTCTAGAAAGTACTTTCCAGAAAAGTTAGCCCCTACTCCAAGGAACACATATCTTAAATTTCAGCTTTCTAGCCAAAGGGGTTTTGGCAGGCCGTCAAGGGGGACACTTTCCCCCTTTTTGCCCGTTCCGGTAGGAATTTCCAAAAATCCCGTCTTAGTGGACGTCTACCCCGAAAGAGGAACCTACATAACAAATTTCAACTTCCTAGCTTCAGCGGTTTGGGCTGGGCGATGTTGAGTCAGTCAGTCAGTCAGTCAGTCAGTCAGTCAGTCAGTCACGTTATTCTTTTATATATAGAGATTAAGTTTAATGCAAATTTCTACTCTACAATACATTAATCATCCCCATTTGAAAGTACGGAGCAAAACTGTTAAGAACTGCAAGTAATTTTATTACAAAAATTATTCAAGTATTCAATCTAAGATTCTAAGAACTATAGGGTGTTTTTTTAAGCCCGATAGAACTTGAAATTGTAAAAAATAACACAAAAAATTAAATTGTAATCAAAATTTTTTTTTTTATTGGAAAGATCAATACGTGACATTAACATTTGAAAATGATTTCGGGCATATGGGCACCGCGGCTGTTCTTGACGAAGCGCATTCTGGACGTCCAATTTTGGGCCACTTTTTCAAGCACTGCTGGCCGTATGTCACGAATAACACGAACAATGCTGTCCTCCAAGGCATCAATTGTTGCTGGTTTATCAGCATAAACCAGTGACTTCACGTAGCCCCACAGGAAATAATCGAGAGGTTTCAAATCGCACGACCTTGGAGGCCAATTGACAGATCCATTTCTCGAAATCAACTTATCGCCAAATTTTGATTTCAATAAGTCGATGGTTGCGTTCGCCGTATGGCACGTAGCGCCATCCTGTTGAAACCACATCTCCTCCGGATCAATGTCATCCATATTTTCAAACAAAAAATCATTGATCATGGTGCGGTAACGATCTCCATTGACCGTAACGCGAGCTCCGGCCTCATTTTTGAAGAAATAAGGTCCGATGATGCCACCAGCGTGAAAACCGCACCAAACGGTGCATTTTTCTGGATGTAATGGAGTCTGTAGGGTCTCTTGTGGATTGGTCTCACTCCATATGCGGCAATTTTGCTTATTAACAAACCCGTTAAGCCAAAAATGCGCCTCATCGCTGAACACAATTTTGCGTCTATAAGTTGCGCGAATCGACGACTGATTTTCAAAGTAAATTTGGATAATTTCGTAGCGTTGTTCAAGCGTGAGTCTATTCATGATGATTTGTCAGAGTATACTGAAACAAATAAAAAAAAATGTTTCATCAAAATTTAATTTTTTGTGTTACTTTTTACAATTTAAAGTTCTATCTAGCTTAAAAAAACACCCTTTATTATGAATATAAACTAGTTAGCGTAACTGCCATAATTCGATTGGCAACAAATTCGGTGGCCACAACTAGACTGCTTTGTGAGTATACGATGCCTTTGTAACCATCCAAATAAAAAATTGTAACATTTAGGTTAACGTTAACCCGTTATAACCCAAGGCAAAAACTTTGGTACAATTCTCAAAACTCCGTTTTAAAATTTTTTCATTTTATCGATTAAAATTTTCAAACTAAATTTCGTACTTAAATAAAATTTGGGTAATAAATTTTACTTACTGCTGACTTTTAAACTAGTCGTTAATATTTGTGGTTAGTGAGATTTTTGTTTACAAAATAAATTCCTAATGAATTTTATATTCTAATACAAATATTCACAACATTTTAAGTTTAAGACCAGTGTTGACGACCACATGTTCGACTTCTCTAGATTTATGTATTGTTATTGTAGAATTTGAAATGTGAATTAGGGTTCCCATAGTTATTGTTTGTTTATTGTTTTGATTTTTTTTGTTTAATATGAAATAATTTAATTTATTAATCCTTTTCTTTATGCATACGAGTATTTTATTGATATCACATAAAATGGACTGATTTTTATTGCACAATAAATCCAAGTTTAATTAAAGTTTGGGCTTTATGTTAGAATATATTCTTTGTTACATTCATAACCCTTGTTTCCTTTTTATTAGTATGTATATCGGAAGATAAGAAATATTGTATTCGTATGTAAAGGGATACATTACTTCTTTCTGTACATAAGAGCCTACTTCCAAATATGTTAATAGTGTATCGAAAATTAAGGTTTTCATTTATATTGTCTTGTTGTTAAACAAAAAAATTTAAAACTTCTTTTTTCATATATTTCTCTACTTGGACAGGAGAAAAATATAGTAAAAAGGTTAAAGTCGGGCATGCCGACTATATGATACCCTACACTAGTCTGGTTGAAAGCCAAAGAGAAATTCCAACGGGTTGAAATGAGCTTGCGTCAAAATTTGTCTATAAAATGGTAAAAATATTAAAAACGGTAAGAAATTGTGGTTTACCTAAAGCTATGTAAGTGCATTTAAGTGAAAATGGGAAACATAGTCCATATGGGGAATGGGTCCAAATAAGCACCGCTACTATCTGCAACATTATAAGTTGCACCGATATAAGATGGTGTACCAAATTTCATCAAAATGTCTTATTATTTGCGACCTGACGACCCTGACCAGACGGACATTTTTAAATCGAAACAAAAAGTGACTCTGAGTCGATCGTTATACTAAAAAATGGCCTTAGGTCCAATATTTTTTTGTATTACCAACATCATCACAAACTCATTATACCCAGTCCAGATAGTGGTGTAGGGTATAAAGAGTATATAATATGCAATTCCATGGTCACTTTTTCAATTAAAAAGAATATATTTTTCTTATAAATATATCCATACAACTCGATGATGCTTAATTTGATTTCAGTTTTAATTTTGCACATTTTCGCTTGATTGGTTAAATGTGCACGAAGTTTTAATGAAAATGTTACTCGATAAATGGCTTTTAGGCAAATTGAATTAGTAACAACAGTAGTAAAACGTTTTAATGTTTGTCCCTTGAGTGAGTATATACACATTACATACTATATTGAAATACAGTAAGCCACCCCATGTTACATACACAAGAGAATGGTAATTTTTGTTCAATATTTTAATTTAACATTATATTATTTTGTAATGATTTTTAAAATATATTAGCAATAAGGTGGGCTTTCAATTGACCTTTCATAAGTTTTTGAGAGAGCCTATTATTATGGAGTACTAGCAACTGCAACCATTTTCATAAGGCGCCTTAATGCATAGTACTACATATGAAACGCTATGAGAAAATGCTACCTTCTATAATGCAGAGCAGCTTGTAAAGGACAGCATTTTAAATAAAATTCATTTGGTTCGATATAAAAGAATTAAATGAACTGACGGTATTGACAACTTTTGGTTAATGCAACTCTTACATGTCAAAAATAATCGTAAATATAACATAAACTTTAAGAAATTTATATTCCATAATACAGCGTGAATGGGACAATGGTTTGACTTTAGATCATAAATAAATAAAAAAAAAATCAACTATACAAACCCCTCATTCATTTTTCTTTTTTTTTAACGGATAATTTAATCTGTATATATTAACTCCAGAATAAAGCTTAACGTACACTGTGAGAAAAAAGTCATTTAACTGAAACTACTAAAAATTAGTTAAAAATTATATTGCAGAAAAAAACTGCTAAAATTAGCAGATTATTTTTGATATATGCTAGTAAGACAGGAAAAGAAAAACTAAAAACATGGAATATATAGAATTTTAGTTATATTTAAGTTAAATTTTTATTAATCGAAAATATCAAATATCAGCAAAAAAATTTGCTGAATAATTAGTAGCCTAAAAAATCACAAAAAATTTAAATTTTCGAAGTTTTTTTAGACTTTTGTAAATGCAAATAAAAATCGAACCTTTTGAAAACAGCAGTTTATAATCTTTTAGCAAATATTTCAGGCGATTTTAGGTGCAGAGTCTGCTATTTGCATTCAACTAAATTTAGCTTAAAAATAATAAAACTTTTGTAGATACTAGAGCTTTTTTTTCTATTTTTAGTCCACTAATGTTTAGCAAAATTTTCTACATATTTCAGAGTAAAATTTGTCATTTTCAGTTAACTAAAAGTTAACTTAAATAGAACTAAAAATCTGCAAATTTAACAGCTTTATTTTTGCTGTTCTTATTTTACTAGTATTTAGCACACAAAAATAAGCTAATTTCAACAGTTTTTTCTGCAACGTCATTTTTAAATAATGTTAAAGTGCTTTTAATGCTATAGATTTATTTCTGTGAGTGTACAGTAGACCGTACCTCAAAAAAAAAGTTCGCCGTACACCCTCCAATATGAAGTATTTTTGGAAGGCGATTTCAAAAAAAATTTTTTGTTTTTTTGCCGAACGTGGGGTTTGCCTTTTTTAATTTTTCGTTATAGCTTTGGCATTTAACGTCGGATTTTAAAGAACAGTATTTTGTTGTAAAGGATAAATCCAATAAAAAAAAATTTTAAAGACGACCCCTACGTTCGGCATAAAAAAATGTCTACTGGGTTTATCGAAAAACTTCCTTAGCAAAAGTTTAATGATTTGTAGCGGGCTTTAATTTTCTGACATTAGGGTGGTATATTAGGGTTGTAGCAACTGAGATCTGGTGGGTAACAACTAGAACGGGATACTTGAGGTCAATGGCCCTTATAGCAAAACACCGGCCTCCTCAAGAGAATAACATCGATGTATCATACTTTAAGATCTGACTGTAAATGCCAAAGATATAACAAAAAATATAAAAAGGCGACCTCTACGTTCGGCAAAAAAAATTTTTTTTGAAAACTCGTTGCAAAAATTATTCATATTGGAGGGTGTAGGCGCACTTTTTTTCTTTTTGCCTGTAAGGTGGTACGCTCTTGTGTACAACATGGCTTAAAATACACAGCAAAAACCAAAGCTAGTTTCAATCACGAAATTTTTTTAGCAATTACTATTTTAATTGACTTTGCACCAAATGTTCCCATACTAAACTTTATGCATACATACCCAGGAAAATTTTCTGCTCTGAAGAATCGGTTGTAGAATAGCTACCCAGGAAAATTTTCTGTTCCAAAGAATCGGTTGTACAATAGCTACTTTTCATTCACAACCCCTTCTACTGTCGATTCTAACACCGATTCTTTTTGTTTGAAATTGTCCCAAAAGCAACCCCTTCTATGGCTCCAAAGTGGAACCGGTTGCTCTAGAATCAGTTCTGGAACTAGTTATGGAACTGATTCTACGTCACCCACACCTTCCATATAGGATCCCAGGAACTGGTTCCGGAACCAGTTCCATGGAATCGGTTGCAGTGGAACCAGTTTTAGAATGGGTGTGGTTGGCTACCGATTGTAAAAAATTTTCCTGGGTACCCCAGGAAAATTTTCTGTTCCAAAGAATCGGTTGTAGAATATCTACTTTTCATTCACAACCCCTTCTACTGTCGATTCTAACACCGATTCTTTTTGTTTGAAATTGTCCCAAAAGCAACCCCTTCTATAGCTCCAAAGTGGAACCGGTTGCTTTAGAATCAGTTCTGGAACTAGTTATGGAATTGATTCTACGTCAACCACACCTTCCATATAGGATCCCAGGAACTGGTTCCGGAAACAGTTCCATGGAATCGGTTGCAGTGGAACCAGTTGTAGAATGGGTGTGGTTGGCTACCGATTGTAAAAAATTTTCCTGGGACTTTTCATTCACAACCCCTTCTACTGTCGATTCTAACACCGATTCTTTTTGTTTGAAATTGTCCCAAAAGCAACCCCTTCTATAGCTCCAAATTGGAACCGGTTGCTCTAGAATCAGTTCTGAAACTGATTCTACGTCACCCACACCTTCCATATGGGATCCCAGGAACTGGTTCCGGAACCAGTTCCATGGAATCGGTTGCAGTGGAACCAGTTATAGAATAGGTGTGGTTGGCTACCGATTGTAAAAAATTTTCCTGGGTATAATTATATGTTTCTCATGTGGTACCTTATATAACCATATATTTTTATACATTGTCTTTTATAAGATTAGCTATGAACCATATATGCTAGTCGTATTCAGAATGAGATATCAATCACTTTTTATTTCGATTTAACGATGTCCGTCTGTCTGTCCATGCATTCTTGTGCGCACTCTACAGGGCGCAAATATTAAGATATATTAATGAAATTTGGTACAGCGACCTTTATCGGCCCAAGGAAGAAGCCTATGGAATCGGTCCATGTTTAGACCTAGTGCCCATATAAGGATGCCCCCCAAAATTGGCTTGGTTACACGTTGCAAGTAGGGTTTGGGATTTCCCGGACTTTTTTATTTCCCGGGAAACGGGAATAAAAAAATTTGATTCGGAGTTTAGGAATCCCGGGAAATATTTTTGAACAAAATTTTTAATGAAAACCACCTAAGTAATTTTAGTTAAAAAAACACTATTTCAGTACAAATTCAGCCTGTTTATTGAGAACTCAAAGTAAAAATATCAGAATGTTGAACATTTGATTTCACATAAATTACTCTAAGCACTGCCAAAAGAATTATATGATTCCAGCAGAAAGTACCCACTACCATGCGCGGTTCCAGCAATTAATATAAGGGGGAAAATCATACGCCACCGTAGACAAATACATTGAGTTGGACACTGAGGGGTATGATTTTTCCCCTTATATTAATTGCTGGAACCACGCATGCCCACTACTGAACTGTCGGAAACAAACCGTTACTTCACATCTGGCCCATTACATTTGGTGGCCACAATGTTATTTTCCAAAGACAAGTAAAACTCTTCTAGTCTTATTTCTACAATTCTTATTTTATCAGCATTACATCTTCCTGATATATAAATCAACCCCAGGTTATAAAATTAATTATTTCCGTTTATACATATGTTCAAATATCTCTTTTGTGATATTCTTGTCCATTCATCTAAGATTATAGTAAATCTCCTATTGTTAGAAATATTGCTCGATATTTCTTTTATCATGATATCTTTTACGTGATTGTAGTAATTTAATATAATGTTCTTTACATCGGTTTCATTTTTTGGCAATGCCAGATTTTTATTGACATTCCGTCGACGGCGGCTAACTTGTATACTTGTAACTTGTATCAGGAAATGTTTGCCCTACCATAAAATGTTCAATGCCTATTCAGCTTATACTTTTTTCTTCTGGTAATTTTAGCTAGAACGTTATTCTTGTTGTTTTTTTCTTCAAGAGAAGTTGCATGATTTCGGATAACCAAATTTAGGTACCTCCGTTAATCATTAGTATTTTAGGGCAAATATTGCACTGCACTACATTGTCCTTTTTTGTGAAGTATTTCCATACTCCTGATATTTTTTTCTTTAATATTAAAGAATATATTAGTTTGAAAGAAAGTGTATTAAAATAAAGTAAAATTACTTGAAAATATCACATTTATTAATGAAAACGTTACTTATAAAATTATTGGCCCTTTATATAAAGAAGTATTTTAAATTTAAAGTCGACTTTACTTTTAATCATACGGTTTTGTTCATTTTGTGTATGAAAACCTTACAAAAATATTTATAGTTTCAAACATTTTGATTGGTTGAAAATTAATTAACCAATCAGAATACTCCAAAAATAAACCAAGTCAAGGTTTATATTTGGAGTATTGGAGTTTGGAGCCACCCAATATTTTAACTTAAGTCGACTTTAACTAAAATATACATTTGAAAAATTTAGGTAGTAAGGGCGATTATTCGTAAGAAACAAAACTTTTTTTTCATATTTCTTTTAAACATTTTACCAGGTTTTTAGGTTTTACTACTTAAATTTTGAATAAGTTATGCGAAAAATCTCTATTAGTTGAAATGCTCCTAATTACTTGGCAAAGATTTTTTTGTGTGTCAAATAAATTGATTCCCTTTTAAAAGATTTTAACAATGACATTTTTGGTTTGGTATTTAAAATGTTTTTTATGGCTAAAATTAAGAAATCATATTCCAAAGAAAAACAATTTAAAAAATTTAATATTTTTAAAATTTTCGGTTTTCCCGGGAAAATATATTATTTTCCCGGGAATTCCCGGCAAACTTTTCCCGGGATTTCCCGGAAATTCCCGCCCCGGAATTCCCGAACCCCAAACTCTAGTTGCAAGTCGCAAATACGAAGATATTTCGGTCCATATTTGGACCTATCGCCCATTTTATAGAAGATTTTGGAAAAGTCCCATTTTGACCCATTCGAATTTCGGATCCAAACATTAGCAGCAAAAACGATTACTGCTTCCTTACTGCTACTTTTACCGCTTCTAAAAATGTATAGCTTCGTAAACAGCACTAACGAAAGGCCTAAGTTGATTAATTGTTTACATCGCTTTTTGCTGTGCTTTTCAAAAAGGCATGAAATGAGCAATACATTTTGATTGCTTAAATATTTTTGGGGTTCTTTTATTAAATTTTTTTAAAATGCCGAAAACAATTTTTTTTAATGAAAATAAGAGGTTTTACTAAACAAAGAGGCATTTTTTCTTCACGGAAAAATATGCAGGAATATTGTGCTTTTGAGAAGGCATGATTTTAAATAGTTGAAAAGCTTTATAATATGCACTTCCGAGAAGACATGAATTATCGACATTTTAAAAGAAAAACAGGAGCACTAATTAAAAGCGGTGAATTCATGTCTTTTCGGATCTAGAAACAAGTGCTTTCACACCAGCTATTTCGAACAAAAATCAGGCATGATATCATCAATAATGCAATCGCTTCACTGCTCAACTTTCCCTGACAAAACTGCTTCCAAGCAAGCAGTAATTTCTGCTGGGTAGGCTTATCATAGGAAGTTTTCTTTTATGATCTTTAATCAATGCTTCTACAGCAGTACTTACCCAGCAAAAAATACTGCTTGCTTGGAAGCAGGTTCGTCAGGGAAAGAAAATGGTGTAGCGCTTGAATTATTGCTGATATAAGGCATGATTTTTGTTCGAGATAGCTCGCGTGAAAGCACTTGTTTCAATATCCGATATGCGCTTCTATCATAGTTTCAAATAATGGCATGAAATCACACCTTTTAGATGGTAAATTCGGTTATCATTGTCATTCTTTCGTGCTTTGTTAGAGCAATAAAGTGTGGTAAACAAAACTCTATTGCATTTTTTAACACACTACTGCAAGCTATAAATTCTCAGAAGCAGTAAACGAAGCAGAAAAGAAGCACTAATCATTTTTACTCAATTCTACCGCTTCCGAATTTCTGCTGTTTATGGTTTAATCAAAGTTAACATCTTTTGATGTTCAATTTAATTAGTGAAAAGAAATAAATGTTTCTTCGTAAAACTATACACACAGAAAACAGTCTCAGTTGTGGCCACCGAATTTGTTGCCAATCGAATTCGTGCGGTTACGACAACTATCTTTATATTAAATTATATTTTTCGTCGTGAAAGCCAATATTCGGTTGTCTAATTCAATATTATGTTCCACATAAATATTATTATGTTCCACAAAATTTTATTGAAATTAAAAAACTTTTTTTGAAATTTCTGGTATTGAACCCGGCCATTCAGGTTAATAGTTCACACTCTTACCCACTGCACCACAACTACTTTTAATTTTCTTAGCCATATTTACTGTTTATACATATTAATATTTTATTTTAATTAAAAAAAAACATAAATTTTTGTCTTGTCCGGGATTTGAACTCGGAAATCCGGCGTGCTAGGCCAACTCTCTACCGACTACACCACAAACACTTAATAATTTTAATGACTAATTTTGAGTTTATGTGTTTTATTAATACAGTATAAAATTCGTTTATCAATACCAATTAATAGTTGTGTGTGTTATCAATACAATCCACAATTCAGTTGGTTCTACAGAAACTTGAATTTAAGGTCATATTTGATTAGGATACCCGTATTTGTAGTTACCACTTTCGAATATTGAAATTTTTTAAAAAAGGTTATAGATAACACCAATTTTCTTGTATATTCACTAAATAAATGGCTGCTTCTACTGCATTGAATTACTAAACTGATACTAATTTTAAAATTGATTGGAGATACCAATAATTTGTTAAAAGGATTGTTTTTTAGTTCATTTTCCCTATTTTTAATACCTAGTCAAATATTTTTGATGTAGTATTCAATTATAGGTAATTCCAAATAAAATAAATTCCTGGCAAATTCATTTTAATGGTTTTGATCGAAAGCCAACCAATCTTTTTCCTGGGTGTAGTTATAAATGTAAAATTTATATGGAAATCTTCGTAGTTAACATTTAAATCTGTAAATTACCGGACATTTTTGGGAGTTGTGAAAATGCAATGATACTTTGCAATCAATGAAAAATTAATTCCTTAAAATGCTATCCCACTTTTTTTTTGCTGGGTTATAAATATTTTTTTTACAGATCTTAAAAATATTAAACCATTTTGTGTCAACAGTATCTGCAAATTATGTTTTAAATTAATAGTATTTTAAACATAATTAAAGCTCTGAATTTGAGTTCTTCCAGAGCAAAAAATATTTTTTTTTTGTAACTATTTTTACATAAAATTTTGGCAATACTCTTATTTTTTTGCTCCTACTTTTAATACCAACAAAACAACTTGTGAAAAAATGTTGGATAAAAGTATATTTTCCAAATGAGTATATTTTCCAAAAAGTACCTCATTTATATTACCTTTTCAACAACATATACACTGTTTTTATCCCATTATTAATTTCGCAAATACAGACTGTTGATAGCTAGACTTTTGAGCCATATAAATGAAAGCCTAGACCCTCCAAAATTTTTTTTATCTTCTTAATCAAAAAATTTTTTGAGTGAAAACCATTTAAGATTTTTAATTTTTATTTTTTTCTGCAAGAATGTTATTAATTTATATTTTCTGAATCGTGTTATACAGGGTCCGCCATCTAACGTTTTTTTTTTTCAACTAGTGCTTATTTCGTGAATGGTAACACTTAGCTAATGTCTGATTTGACAGATAATTAGTTTTATCCTTCCGCTGAACGAATATGGTTGTGTATACGCTTGAACAACGCTGGGAAATATTGCGACACTACTTTGAAAATCATTGTAATGTTGCAGAATGTGTGCGAAGTCAATGGCGATCGTTATCGGGCCATGTTGAACGAATTTTTGTTCACAAAAATTGAAGAGGAGGATATTGGCAACATTTGGTTTCAACAGGACGGCGTTACGTGCCACACAGCCGAAACTACACTCGATGTTTTGCGCCCTGTTTTTGAAGATCGCATTATCAGCCGCAGAGCTAATGTCGTTTGGCCACCTCGGAGCTGCGATTTGACACCGTAGGACTATTATTTGTGGGGTGCCGTCAAAGATAAGTGTTACGCCGACAAGCCAGAGACAATTGACGCTTTAAAGGACAATATTCGTGAAGCCATTGGTGAAATATAGCTGCACACAATCGATAATGTGCTTAAAAATTGGGCCGATCGTGTAGGCTACTGCATGTCCAGCCGAGGCAGCCATATGAATGAAATTATTTTCCATTATTAACCGGAAGGATTGTACTTTCAAATAAAAAAAGAAATTTGAGAAAATATTCAGTAGTTTTTTTTTATAGCATTTTCAAAAAAAACGAGTAAAAAGGTTAAAGTCGGGCATGCCGACTACACAATACCCTACACCAGTCTGGTGTATTGTTTGGATCCGAAATTCGAATGGGTTAAAATGGGGCTTATGTCAAAATTTTCTATAATGTGAGTCAGCGCACCAAATTTCATTAAAATATCTTAATATTTGCGACCTGCAGTTTGTAACCACGCCAATTTTGGGGGGACCCTTATATGGGCACTAGTTCTAAACATGGACCGATGTTCACCAAAATCAATAGGCTTCGTCCTTGGGCCAACATAGGTCTATGTACCAAATTTCATCAAAATATCTTAATATTTGCGACCTGCAACGTATAAACAATATAATTTTGGGGGGACCCTTATATGGGCACTAGTTCTAAACATGGACCGATGTTCGCCAAAATCAATAGGCTTCGTCCTTGGGCCAACAGAGGTCTATGTACCAAATTTCATCAAAATATCTTAATATTAATACCTGCAGCGTATAAACAGTATAATTTTGGTAGGACCCTTATATGGGCACTAGGTCTAAACATAGACCGATGTTCACCAAAATCAATAGGCTGCGTTATTGGGCCAATATAGGTCTGTGTACCAAATTTCATCAAAATATCTTAATATTTGCGACTTGCAGCGTATAAACATTATAATTTTGGTAGGACCCTTATATGGGCACTAGGTCTAAACATGGACCGATGTTCACCAAAATCAATAGGCTGAGTTATTGGGCCAATGTCGGTCTGTGTACCAAATTTCATCAAAATATCTTGATATTTACGACCTGCAGCGTATAAACAGTATAATTTTGGTAGGACCCTTATATGGGCACTAGGTCTAAACATGGACCGATGTTCACCAAAATCAATAGGCTGCGTTATTGGGCCAATATGGCTCTGTGTACCAAATTTCATCACAATATCTTAATATTTACGACCTGCAGCGTATAAACAATATAATTTTGGTAGGACCCTTATATGGGCACTAGGTCTAAACATGGACCGATGTTCACCAAAATCAATAGGCTGCGTTATTGGGCCAATGTAGGGCTGTGTACCAAATTTCATAAAAATATCTTAATATTTACGACCTGCAGCGTATAAACAGTATAATTTTGGTAGGACCCTTATATGGGCACTAGGTCTAAACATGGACCGATATTCACCAAAATCAACAGGCTGCGTTATTGGGCTAACATAGGTCTGTGTACCAAATTTCGTCAAAATATCTTAATATTTACGACCTGTAGCGTATAAACAATATAATTTTGGAAGGACCCTTATATGGGCACTAGGTCTAAACATGGACCGATGTTCAAAAAAATTAAACTTGTTCGTCCTTGGGCCAACATAGGTCAGCCTACCAAATTTCATCAAAATATCTTAATAGCTGCGACCTGTAGAGTGCGCACAACATTGCATGGACCGACAGACGGACGGACGGACGGACAGACGGACATCGTTAAATCGAAATAAAATTCTGAACCGATCGGTATACTATAAGGTGGGTCTACGACCAATATTTTTTGGTGTTACAAACATCAGCACAAACTTATAATACCCTGACCACATAGTGGTGTAGGGTATAAAAAGTTATATGGCGGACCCTGTATATTAATGCAATTATATATAACGCAATGACACCAACAATGCTGTCTCATATAGTCAGACATTTTGTATAGCTGTGTGTGGCTGAGTGAGTTAAGTGACCGACTACAAGTCCAGCAATCTGGGTTCGAATCCTGCCGAAATGTGTTCTTTTTGAAATTTTATTAAAATTTAAATAATTCCAAACCCGAGTAAAAAAGTTTTGATATAATCATATATTATTTTATGTAATTGCATATAGTAACTTATAGTTACATATGGACACACATGCTTTTAAATTCAAGCAGATATACTTATATATAGTCATATGTTAGATATTTTTTCCTCAAAGGTTTTAATATGAAGACATATGTGATTTTATATTATTACATATTGGCCTACATATATATGTATGTGCTATATATAAGTACATAAAGTAACATATAAAAGATATAATTACATGTACGTTTATAAATAATTTAGTATGACAATATACATAATAATATAAAACTATGTGGATCCATATAAGAAATATTTTATAATTTGTGTTAGTTATGAATATATATTGACGAATATGAACCCATATATAACTTATAACGTTCTTTATAAAATCATCTATAATTATATATCATCCCACATAGGCAATTTTTTCAAAGTGATTTTATATAAAAATATATAAGGTCCATATAAAACCGTATTGTATTATATTTGGTTCCATATTATCAATGATTTTGAACTAGTTTTAGATTTAGTAATTACTAGGGATTGGCGCGTGACACGAAATGTTCGTGAGTCACGTTATTCACACTTGATCGTGAGTAATAATTACTATACTTAAGTGATTCGTGCGTGAGCGTGAGTAAGAATAACCCGTGCATGATTCGTGTGTGAGTTTATTTTTTGCATCATATGTTTTTAGTAATTTTTACTGTTTTGCGTGAGAATTTTCTGATTGTAAGTTTTAATACAATCGTGTGCATTTCGTTTCGTAAGAAACGAAATGCTTGTGCGTGTGTAATTTGTCTTTTTTTTTTTGTTTTTTTTTTTTTTTGAGCATGAGTCAAAAATGGCTTACGCACCGCACCCATAACATTAACAACACTGAAGCTTTAATACGAAATTCTCTATACTATAAAGTACACTTGACTGATTTCTTATATCTTGGTTGTATATCATAATCCTATTAACTTTAAAATTTCAGTGTTGTTAACTTTATTTTGAAATTACTAAATTAAAAGAAATTTTTTTTCATGTTTATTGCACTGTCATGATAAATCTGGATAAAACGAATGGAAGATTTATCGAAATTATAAGATCTCCAGCAGGCCTGGGGTTAATCATTACATTTTGTAATTAATTACACATGCAATTTCACAATTACATGTAATTGTAATTGAAAAAAAAACTCACCTATAATTAAATATTATTTGTAATTGCAATTCAAAAAAGAACAATTACAAGTAATTGAAATTTTTTTTTTATTTAAATAAATAATTTTTGTATGTATATTGTTAGATATGGTCCTATATAATATGATAAAAAGTATAAGGTTAATATTTAGATATAATTGTATCAAACTATGTCCACTTTTATAACATTTTATATCATTTTATACAAAAAGATATAATTTGGTGTAATTGGATGAGGACAAAATTCGGATACAATTGTATCGAATTGCATAAAATTGTATCAAATTGTATACGATTGTATACAATTCGATACAATATGATACAATAAGACGTTCTCATTTTTCGGATATGATTATATCTAATTACATAAAAGATAATATATGATTAAATATAACTTCATATGGCTCCAATTCATTTTTTTTTACTTGGGAATATATCATAGGATAACATTTTTATTTCAAATTATCCAATTCGATCTGCAAAAATTAGCTTATCCATTTGTATCTGATTTAATCGCATGGGATATTTTGGGATCAATCAGGATATCAATTTGATATTATTGAATCTCCCAATTTTGAGATCTATTTGGACCTAAATTAATCATGTAATATATTTAATGGATCTTATTGGATATTACTTGATATCCCAATTTTGACATGAACTTCGATAGGATTAAATGTCGATCTATTGGGCCAATGTAGGTCTGTGTAAATAATTACTATACTTAAGTGATTCGTGCGTGAGCGTGAGTAAGAATAACCCGTGCATGATTCGTGTGTGAGTTTATTTTTTGCATCATATGTTTTTAGTAATTTTTACTGTTTTGCGTGAGAATTTTCTGATTGTAAGTTTTAATACAATCGTGTGCATTTCGTTTCGTAAGAAACGAAATGCTTGTGCGTGAGTAATTTGTCTTTTTTTTTTTGTTTTTTTTTTTTTTGAGCATGAGTCAAAAATGGCTTACGCACCGCACCCATAACATTAACAACACTGAAGCTTTAATACGAAATTCTCTATACTATAACGTACACTTGACTGATTTCTTATATCTTGGTTGTATATCATAATCCTATCAACTTTAAAATTTCAGTGTTGTTAACTTTATTTTAAAATTACTAAATTAAAAGAAATTTTTTTTCATGTTTATTGCACTGTCATGATAAATCTGGATAAAATGAATGGAAGATTTATCGAAATTATAAGATCTCCAGCAGGCCTGGGGTTAATCATTACATTTTGTAATTAATTACACATGCAATTTCACAATTACATGTAATTGTAATTGAAAAAAAAACTCATCTATAATTAAATATTATTTGTAATTGCAATTCAAAAAAGAACAATTACAAGTAATTGAAAATTTTTTTTTATTTAAATAATTTTTGTATGTATATTGTTAGATATGGTCCTATATAATATGATAAAAAGTATAAGGTTAATATTTAGATATAATTGTATCAAACTATGTCCACTTTTATAACATTTTATATAATTTTATACAAAAAGATATAATTTGGTGTAATTGGATGAGGACAAAATTCGGATACAATTGTATCGAATTGCATAAAATTGTATCAAATTGTATACGATTGTATACAATTCGATACAATATGATACAATAAGACGTTCTCATTTTTCGGATATGATTATATCTAATTACATAAAAGATAATATATGATTAAATATAACTTCATATGGCTCCAATTTATTTTTTTTTACTTGGGAATATATCATAGGATAACATTTTTATTTCAAATTATCCAATTCGATCTGCAAAAATTAGCTTATCCATTTGTATCTAATTTAATCGCATGGGATATTTTGGGATCAATCAGGATATCAATTTGATATTATTGAATCTCCCAATTTTGAGATCTATTTGGACCTAAATTAATCGTGTAATATATTTAATGGATCTTATTGGATATTACTTGATATCCCAATTTTGACATGAACTTCGATAGGATTAAATGTCGATCTATATCAAATGAGATATGACTACATATGCTAGATATAATGTGTTTTTTTATCGGGTAGTTAAAAAAAATAAATAAATTAAAACATAATCTATAAATAATATTTATTTTTTGTTGTTGTCTTATAAGTTAATTATTATAAATTATTTTATAAGACATAAAAATCGTAATATGCATTTTACAATTAGTTTACTACGAGTACAATGTCTGCATTAATATTTTTTAAAGAAATTCCCATTATTTTTCGATTTTTAATTTGATCCTTTTATATTATTTACATAGTCATTATGTTGCTGATAGACAATAATTTGTGAAAGACAATAAAATAAAACAAAAAATAAAATATTCAAATGATTGTTAAAAAACAGTCTTTCTATTAAAGACTCATTTTGTAAAATTGTAATTTCAAATGCGGCACAAATATAAAAGACAAAAATGCTTTTGGCAATCAATAGCAAATAGTTTTTTTTTTATTTTTTTGTTTTGGCAAAATAATGCTATTATTATCGCTAAAATAACAAGAAGGAAAACTTTCAGGGTTTTTAGCAGGCCCTTAATATATTTCTTAGTACAAGATATATTTGGCAAAATATTTTTTTCTTTAAATATTTATTTACATTTATTTAAAAATTTATTTCAACATTATTTGCTTAACCTCTTGGTTATTGTTTTTCAATTCCAATGTTGATTGAAACTGTATTTTAAAGGCGATTGGGACAAGAAATGGTTTAGATATAAATACAAAGGCAGAAAAATGAAATCCGCACAATGTTGGCGATTATCAGATATGCGTTGGCAGACAGTTGGATTTACAATACTGGCAGTACTCCTTTTTTCAACCAACCATCCAACCAACCAAACTTAGGTTGTCGCTAATTTGCCACAGGTAACTAATAGATGTTGACAAACTAAAAAATAGATTTCCCAAAAAAAATGTTTGGTTATATTTTTTTATAAAACTCAAATTTTTTTCTAATTAACCCATATTTTCCTGAATTAAGAAATAATTGTGTAAAGTGTTTGAAACTTACATGATTTGCTACTGAGGGACTAAGAAACACGAAACTGGGGTTGAAATTATTTTATCTTATATAGATCCGTAATTATTGCCTGCACTGAACCAAAAACAGCTGTGAAATCAACTAAAATCCATATTAAATTGATGAATGGTTGATCGCTATACAACTAACAAAACCTGTCCATCAATTTAACGCATTGTTTAGTAGATTTATATTTTGACGTGTAACTATTTTATGTGGTATTATTTTGACAAAATATCGTCAAATCTATTAACAAAAATTAGTTGTCTTAACATTATTTTTAATTAAATTGCATAATGATTTTGTTGTTTTACCAATACAATTTATTAAATTCAACAATGCATTTTATTTAATTAATTAATTTTTTATCGATTTATTACTAACTTTTAGACTTATATTTCATTATTTTTTATATTTCACCAATTTCAAATTTTTTTAAGCAATATGCATACAATGTCTTTTTTATAATGAATTTGATAAAATATAAAAAATAATGAAATATAAAATTCAAATTATAATATAGCATATACTAAAAACTCTTTATTTAAAACACATGTACCATTTTATATACAAAAACATAAAACTTTATTTAAATTAATAATTCAAATACATTATATAACATTCATTAATAGTTTGCCTTAAACAAAAATATAGATAATATCAAAATTAATGACAGAAATTCTAATGTACGATTTAATTGAGAACGTTCAAAATTATATAAATTTATTTAAATTAAAATTAATAAATCTTGACTTTAAGTCACTGAATTTGTTAATTATCTACACTTTGAAAAACAAAAACACTTAATGTCAATTTATTGATATTTCCGACAATTACAAATACACATGCTAGCACGAGTAATGATGCGACAAAACTAACCTCACTAAACTTTTTTCCACAGATTTAATACTCTTTTTTTCAAATTGAAGAAAAATTATAACAAATTTACGTTGCAGCCTTTTTACAAAATTTCTTAGAGTTAACAAATTAAATTTTGTTAAAAAATGGACAAAAAATTATCAAAACAACAATTGTTTTGTAGAGAATTATTGACGGAAATAAGTATGTTCATTTTAAAAAAAAGTAGTTGATTTAAAAAAAACACACATTAATTTGAATAAAAAATATATTGTTTTAACAATTCGTTTCATCAAAAAGTAACAAAATTTTTGTCTTGATTTCACTTACGACTTTTGGTTCAGTGTGTCGTCATATGACGACGCTAGGAGAATATGTGTACAATTGTTACAAAAAGCATCCAAAAAATTGTTAAGAATAACAGGAATTTTTATTAAAAATTACATTGTTCCATTAAAGGTATAGAAAATTTGCATTATTTTCCAAAATAAATTCAAATATACTTCAATTTCTTAAATAAACTAACATTACTTCATTGAATAGCGATAGAAAATAAAAATTATAACTCTTGTAAGTGGCATATATAAAAAGAAGATTGGCATCGCATTTGGAACACTCTGCCCGACCTATCGATTTGATATCGAGGCTTCGGCATTGTCTTTGCTTATCATTATATAATATATATTCAATTATATTATATTATATAATTTTTCCAAATTTCGATAAGGACATTGTAGTTTTACCAATATGGAGCAAATTTAGTTGGCTTTTAGAAAAACCAAACAAAAAAAATATATTAATGTAATAATTTTCGATTTTTTCCATATATATTGAAAGAGATCATAATCTTTACAGTTTTGGACTTTTTGTGATTTTCTGCCATTCACTGTGTTCAGAAACAATAACCAAATTAGATAAAATAAACACAGAATGAATATTTGAAATTTTTGGTTTACAAAACTCTTAACAGATCTTCTTCCATGTTTAAGGGAATGGTATTATGCACATTTAAAAAGAGGTCTTTTCATATCGTCATATGACGACTCTAGGATAATATGGGTTAAAGATATTTGGCATTTGAACCCGGGCAATTTATCAACCGACACACTTGCAAGGTAAGTCTCCCGACGCGGACCAGCCAATCGTAATGAGCTTCGGATATGTTGTAGATGAGAAACATTTAGAGGACATCTATTTTTTTTTAGCTGCCCAATCTCATATTTAAGTGTAAAAAATGACGCAATTTTTCACTTAATTTTTTTTTAAATTCATGTTTATTCCGAAGTAACTATAGGAAAACTTGGTATCAAACGAATAATAATTGAGTGGCCTATTTACCGGTGTATAAAACATTCTTAAGCACGCTTACTTGTTTATGGCTGAGCACAAAACATCAAAATTTTAGTTTTCTTTATAGGGATGTATATAGGGTTAAGTGTCAAATTCGCATATCGTCGACCGGCCTGCAAAATGTCACATGTGTTTTTTAATACATTTTCAGGAGAGCGAAAAAACTGTTACAAAATCTACTTTTAAGATATTTCATTGGCATCATATGCCTTAATGATGTCGTGAATCATTAAGGCAAAATATCTTAAAAGTAGATTTTGTAACAGGTTTTTCGCTCTCCTGAAAATCTTTTAAAAAACACATGTGACATTTTGCAGGCCGGTCGACGATATATTAATACCTGTAATATTTAAGTGATGGGATGTTTCTGCTTTTTTTCTATATTCGGCCTACTTCGGATTTGAGATGGATTTTCCAGAAGGTCAATATTTTTGTGGGGGGGGGGGGGGGTTTCACAAAGGTTGAAAGCTCTCTGTCTGCTATCCACTTGGGGGTAGCAAGAAGCGACTCCTTTGTCTGAAATTCTCAAGCAACTCACGACTTCCGGTCTCTGACCAAATGTTCCCTGGTAATGTATTTCAGGCAACCGTCTGAATACAGCCAATGTGAGAAGGTGTACAGTTTTGAGTAACCTGAATGGCATGTTAACACCGATGCGTCTCAGGAAGTAGGCGACAACTGTAAACAACTAGTCGCTGAAGCTCAGCTGTATTTATGCCGTCTAACGGCTCACCGGCCTAGAGGTGAGTTGGCAGCCCCAATACTAGGATCGGAGGCTTTGGCCCAATCCTAAACATGAAATGATTACAGAAACGTTAACAAATTTAATTAGACGCCCTATGTTCTTCGTGAACTTTTTATTTAAGTGTTATGTGTAATCTTTTTTTTTTACTACGTAATTTAAATAAATAAAGGACATATATATATATATATATAATATTTTTAAAGATTTGGGAACTTCTGACTACTTACCAAAGAAAATATGGTTAACAAACTTTTTTTCATAGCACATTCCCGTTATTTAAACATAGTTTTAAATTTGATAAATTTCAGATATATTGCCATTCAAAAGACTATGGAAAAATCTTTTATGGCTTTTATACAATATCATTTTCTGCATCAACTAGTACAGTTTTCAATAAGATTTCCGAAAATATAGAATGACCCAGTTAAAATCGAAACGAAACAACAGAACTCGTATCGTAACCATGAAATTGATTTTTATATATATTTTTGAAAATATGTCAGGCTGACTGACTCCAGTTTTCATGAAATTCGGATAAGAAATATAGAAAATACAATATAAAGAATATCGAAAGATTGAAATAAAAAAAGTTGCACAATTGAGTGTGAGATGGAAAATAAAGAAATTACTGGTATTTTAAATTTTGGTACACTTAAAATAAAACGTCAGTAGAAACATCTGTCAAACCGGTTTTAAATCGATTTGACTAATTATTAACAAATTTTTAGTTGAAACACTGATTTAAGCAAAGATTTTAGTTATCTTCATTTAACACAATACTAAAAATCCCCGCAATTTTGAGTGTTAGTTTTCAAAATTATTTAAAACTAATTTTTAAGAACCCATCCGCTAAATTCTACAAAATTTTTCGATAAAATATAATATTTTCATGTTACTGTTATTACGTGGTAGATGGCGCCACCAATGTATTCGAAGTTTTAAAGATGGCACATATCTCAAAAACTAAGCGAGATAGAGCAAAATTTATAAAAATTTCGACTACCCCTTACCGCGTAATACCTCAGTGAAAGGGGTTATCTCTATCCCTCGGACATTTTTAATAAAAAAAATTTTACACTTCATAAAATGGCCCTTATCTCGAAAACTAAGCGAGATTGAGCAAAACGGACAAAATGTTTGCTCCATTGGGGTGCCCTCACATGATATGGACAAGGACCGGGGAGGGTCCCGAGACCCTAAATTTTAGTAAATTCTACGACTCAGTATAATTACAAATAAAACTGTAGATTTAGAAATTTTTTATTAAATTTAGATTTGTTAAACTTAACAAAAAAAGTGTTGAAATCAACAAATTTTAAGCCAAAAAACAGGAATAAATTTAGTTAAACAGACTAATAATTTTGAGTGTACTAAAATGTTATGTTTTATTGATTGCAGAGTTGTGCACTAGAATTTTAGATATTTTTAAAAATATATTTTTTTTTTGAAAGTTATTAGTTTGTGAATAAAATCTATACTGGGGGAAAAATCTATAATTATTTTTAAATGTGGATCAATAAATATAGTCACAACAAAATTTTATATTAGCCCAGGTTTCTTTATAAGTCAGTTTTAATTTATTCGATTAAATTGACTATCATTAAAAATTTTTTCCATGGTCACTGAAAATTTTGTATCAAATGTAGACGTTGTAAGACATCGGAATTATATTTGTAGTAAAACAGAAAAAAAGACAATTTATCCACAGTTTACGCAATTTAAAAGCTATTAAGGAGCGTAAATACTGTAACAGCAGCATTTTAAAGGGCATATTTGAACGGTTGTCAAAAATTTAAATAACAATATTTTTACAATTTTATTTTTCTATTTAAAATATATTTTTCTGCAGTATTTTGAGAAATTATTAGTTTTAAATTTTGCCGACCAACATCTACAGGGTTGCCACTTCATTATTGGTATTTTTTTAAAGGGAAAAACGGCTGCCACTGTGGAGCCTTCATTAATTATCAGAAAATAGAAATGTAAAGTGATTCTTAATCCAAGATAAATTCATTAGTCCTTATCGTCCCAGAAAAATATTGGTAATGACACCTCATTGCTGTCTGCATTACCAATAATGATATATAATTACCTTTTGCATTATTTTGTAATATAAAGTAATGACTTCCTAATAACGGCCTATTGTAGTCATTGCTTTTAAATATAAAATAATGACTTACTCATAATAGTTTAAATAAGTACTTTTTACAAAGTTAAATTTTATACATTTATATTTATTACTTGTAAATATGTTTTGTGCTAAAATTTTTATGACGAGTTCTAAAATTACACACTAACAAAAACTTTAATTTCTCTGAATGTATTTCCTGAAGCTAATAGTATTTCGTTAGCTGAAATGCAAAACCACGTAACTAACATTTTTACTATTTTACAGGAGAAACAAAAAATATTATATATTGAAAAATAAATGGAATTTTGGTAATCAAATATCGTAGATTTTCTAAATATATACAGATTAATTCATTTCTGGAATAAAAGTAATAATTTATTAATGTTTCAAAGAGTTAAGTTAGTTACGCGCTTTTGAACTCGTATTTTCTTAAACAAAAACACGTAACTACAATGAAGTTTTTTTAAGTTTCAAAGAAAATTTTGTTTTGCATTCATAAAATGTAGAATAAAAGAAGTTGTTCACTTGTTATTTAATATATCGCTTTATATATTTATTATTTTTTTTTTAAATAAGAAAATAAAAAATGATTTACAAAAGCTAAAGATAATTAACAACAATAACTACAATACAAATAAAAGAAAAAATTAAACCTTTACTTCTCAAATGGAATTTCATTGTAATAATAATGACAATCGGGTGGAAGAAATGGTTTAAGGTCCTGAAGATGTTGCCATTTTTTGCTTAAAATTTTTATTCTTTGTAAATGCAACTTCAAAGTTTCAAACGCTTTTAAATTGTTTCCAATTCTTTGTGGAAATTTCTTAAACTCATCTGTTGCACTTAATTTAAAATAAATTACTCCAGGGGATCATACGCTAATACACGAATCATATTGACTGTGGGATCTCCAAAAAAAAAATTTATTATAATTAACAAAGTAAAAATTTCAAACTATAATCACTATAATTATGAGAAAATAGGACTACGAGGGAGGGGAGCGTAGTAGCACTATCCGCTAGTGAAATATAAAAATTCAAATCCTACTATGAATAAATAAAATTCAATAGAAATAAATATGTGTTAGTTACTATTTTCAAGCAACAAGTATGTAGTTACGTGCTTTCGATTTTCGCTAATAATATGTCTAATTTTTATTATATGACAGTAAAAATTGGAGAAGACGTGGACCTCGTTGATATGCATCATAATCGATCAAAAAACCGATTTTGTATTTTTTGTTAGTTACGTGGTTTTGCATTTCAGCTAACGATTTGTGTTACTCCTTATTTTTAAGAATCAAGTAAGCAGTCGGATAACCACTTATAATTCAACTTTTTGTAAGCATGTTTGTAACCACTTATTATTCAGAATCTCATAACTACTTACTTCTCACTTTTTCGTAAGCGAGCGGGTAAGCGTGACTACTTACAAAAACGACCACGCCAAACAAAAATAATGAGTTTAGACGTCAAAAAATAAGTTGTTCGGAGCTATGAATTTCTATTATATAACCACTTATTTGGTAATGAAAGATTTTGCTGGGGTGGCCCGATTTTTATTTTTAAAAATTTTTTTGAACAAAGTTCAACACAAACTTAAAAATTCCATAAAAGCCAAAATGAAACACGTTTGTTCGGGAACATGTGTAAAATTTAATTGACTAAAGTTAAAAAAGCCCACGCTAAGAACTAGAGTTATTTGTTGCCTACGAAAAAAAAAAAAAAATCCGGATCGAAATCGGTTTAGCCGCAATTTTCAAAGCATATAGGGGAGGGTATGCTCTATCCACATAAACTATGAAAAAAATCAAAAAAAAAATTCCTTCTATAGTCGATACCCTTCTTAAACTGAAATAAATTTTATATTAAAGATAACTGGGAGTTTACCGAGATCTATGAAATATTTGGCTAGTATAGTTACATTTTTTTTTTATCAAAAACTCAAAAAAAAAATAGAAAAATGTTAAAAAATTGTTTTATATATATCTTACAGGAGAAGAAATTTATTTTAATTTGATATATGAATCATTCCAAAGGGAACCGGTACAGCCATCGGAAGAAGGTCTCTGGATTTGGACAAAATTAGGTTTGTAGATTCTCATGACTATCATGAAATTTATTGTTTTTAAATTTTTGTAAAATTCGTCTCATTTCGCTTTTTTTACTGTTTTTAGTTGATTTTTTTCTGTAAATTTGTGAAAAATACATCATGTTCAAATGATTACAACTTTAGTTAGTATCGTACTAAAGACACTTATTAAAAATAGTATTTATTGCGATAACTTCTGCAAATGGAAACTGTTTTGCTTGAAATTTTGCAAGAACAGTTTTTAGATTATACTAAAGTTGGACTTTGGGGACAACTTGGAAGGCTATGCTGCCATATAAAATTTTTGAAAAGTCGCGATTTTAACGTATAGGCCGCTATAGACGAATACATTTTTTTGTTGAAATATTTCAATTTAATTGCTTCTTTGCTTTTAGCGATTCAATTGGCTTAAACCTTAAAAACCCGTAAAAATCCATATAAAACGCGAACAGTGGTTTTACTATCAAGTTTTATGCATCAGATTTTAAGCCTAAAGTCCTGGGCCTACATTTCACCATAAAAATTTTATATTTATTGCATTTAAAAATTTTATAAAAAACTAAATGGAAAAGCTCTAAATTTTAAAGGCATTTCGCGCAAAATATGTACCTTAGATCGAAAAATAAAGTACGCCATTATAATCTGCATGTCTAAGATATATAGAATTGATAGTCAGAGCTCTATTAGTTTCTAAAAGTCAAGATTTTGTCATGCAGTGTTGTTTATTTGTAAAAATTCAAAAACTTTGCTAAAAAATAGCGTTTTTCTTTTGAACCCATTGGCGTTCCAATTTGAAATTTGCACAGTCTGTAGCTGAAATATTGAGTTATCTTCTTTAATTATTTAAAGAAAATTAAAGATGGTTTTTTTTTTTGAGATATTTGCAAATTAAGGATATTTTTCAAATTGTATTATCCTTTTTGCATTACATAATTTATTTTTGCAATTTGTTTTTTTATACCCTACACCACTATGTGGTCAGGGTATTATAAGTTTGTGCTGATGTTTGTAACACCAAAAAATATTGGTCCTAGACCCACCTTATAGTATACCGATCGGCTTTTTTTTATTTCGATTTAACGATGTCCGTCTGTCCGTCCGTCCGTCCCTCCGTCTGTCTGTCTGTCCATGCATTCTTGTGCGCACTCTACAGGTCGCAAATATTAAGATATTTTGTTGAATCTTGGTACAACGACTTATGTCGGCCCCAGGACGAAGCCTATTGACATCGGTCCATGTTTAGACCTAGTGCCCATATAAGGGTCCTCCAAAATTATATTGTTTATACGCTGCAGGTCACAAATATTAAGATATTTCGATGAAATTTGGTACACCGACCTATGTCGGCCCAAGGAAGAAGCCTATTGATTTTGGTTAACACCGGTCCATGTTTAGACCTAGTGCCCATATAAGGGTCCTACCAAAATTATATTGTTTATACGCTGCAGGTCGCAAATAATAAGATATTTTGATCAAATTTGGTACACAGACCTATGTTGGCCCAAGGACGAAGCCTATTGATTTTGGTGAACATCGGTCAATTTTTAGACCTAGTGCCCATATAAGGGTCCTACCAAAATTATATTGTTTATACGCTGCAGATCGCAAATATTAAGATATTTTGATGAAATTTGGTACACCGACCTATGTCAGCCCAAGGACGAAGCCTATTGATTTTGGTTAATACCGGTCCATGTTTAGACCTAGTGCCTATATAAGGGTCCCCCAAAATTATATTGTTTATACGCAGCAGGTCGCAAATATTAAGATATTTTGATGAAATTTGGTACACAGACATATGTTGGCCCAAGGACGAAGCCTATTGATTTTGGTGAACATCGGTCCATGTTTAGACCTAGTGCCCATATAAGGGTCCCCCCAAAATTGGCTTGGTTACAAACTGCAAGTCGCAAATATTAAGATATTTTAATGAAATTTGGTGCGCTGACTCACATTATAGAAAATTTTGACACAAGCCCCATTTTAAACCATTCGAATTTCGGATCCAACCATTAGTTGGCTTTTAACCAGACTGGTGTAGGGTATTGTATAGTCGGCATGCCCGACTTTAACCGTTTTACTCGTTTTTATTTCGATTTAACGATGTCCGTCCGTCCGTCTGTCTGTCTGTCCATGCATTCTTGTGCGCACTCTACAGATCGCAAATAATAAGATATTTTGATCAAATTTGGTACATATACCTATGTTGGCCCAAGGACGAAGCATATTGATTTTGGTGAACATCGGTCCATGTTTAGACCTAGTGCCCATATAAAGGTCCCCTCAAAATTATATTGTTTATACGCTGCAGGTCGCAAATATTAAGATATTTTGATGAAATTTGGTACACCGACCTATATCAGCCCAAAGACGAAGTCTATTGATTTTAGTTAACACCGGTCCATGTTTAGACCTAGTACCCATATAAGGGTCCCCCCAAAATTGGCTTGGTTACAAACTGCAGGTCGCAAATATTAAGATATTTTAATGAAATTTGGTTCGCTGACTCACATTATAGAAAATTTTGACACAGGTCCCATTTTAACCCATTCGAATATCGGATCCAAACATTAGTTGTCTTTTAACCAGACTGGTGTAGGGTATTGTATAGTCGGCATGCCCGACTTTAACCTTTTTACTCGTTTTTTTTACTATATACCAACACTCAACCCCCTACTAATGCAATGCATTGTGTTGATATCAGGAAAATAGGTTATGGGGAAGAGGGAGTAGTGTTTGTGAACGTTTGACTTGAATTTCTATAAATTGTAAGTATCAGGAAAGACATCTGCGGGGAGTTTATTCCACATACATACGGGAATATTTATTTTAAAAGTAGATTATATAAGCATTACCAGTTCAAAATTTTATAACAATCGGATAACGCGTTCAAAAGTTTAAATTTACTGAAAAAAAATCAAATAAAAACAGCGATAGAACGCGTACCAAACTGAATTAGTAGAATGTACGTACCAAGTTTTGTAAAAATCGAAAGGGGTCATGTCCAAAAACTTCTATTTTTGTATACCTACATTTAATATGGAATGATACATATTATATTATAATGCCTGACTGTTTCTGAAATTTTAATTGAAACATTTATGAATATCGATTTTAACTGGGCCGTTCTTTATTTTTAGTTTTTTTTTATCACAACCACAAATACCACATTAATTGTGTTAATTACAAATTAATTAAAAATAAATTAATTTTTATCTTAATTAATAAGGATGTGTTTATTCAAAAATAAATATGTTTTTGCTAATTTACAATTTTGTTTTTTCAATAAAACTAAACGTTAATTATATCAACAACTATTTACTCTTCATTTAAAATCCATTATTTTAATCACCATGATAATTTGTTTGTTTACTTGCAAACAAAGCTAATTGTCGCCAAAACTTATGCATAAATTTACAATTTAAAATAATAAATTCCATATTATATATTCCATTCTACTATATGTATACTTGTATACTCAAACTTTATTCTACTCATATGCCTTGCAGCTATGTATTTTTTGTATTCTAATATGTGAGAGTTTCTCCTTCTAGTTAAAATATTTTGGGTTGATTAGAAAAAGTTGGTTGTTCGCATTTATTTCTTTTTTTTTTTTCTTTGAGCGTTTTACACCATTGTCAGTTTTGAAAATTGAAATTTAAACTTCTAATGCCCAAACCGAAAAAGCGGACACCTGACTTTAACCCAGTATACAAATTATAGGTTTTTGGAGACAGTACTAAAAAATGCGCTGATGTATGTGCTTACTAATACTAATTACTAAGAAATACCTTAAAATTATTGCCATTTAAACATAATAAGCAGCTTACTCTAATCCTTTAGAAGAATGTGGGTTATAATTTAATATCGTTAATTTTAAGCGATCTATACGAATTTTAGCGAGCATTTGGCGAATATATTTAATGGTTTTGATTATCCCAACAAAAAAATTTGGATGTAATGCTTTACAAACTACTTCTTTCACTGCCTCAAAAGTATCCGTTAGTGTATTTTTACAGCTCATCAGATCTCCTGCCAGATCTGTTCATATCTAAAGTGATCTGGAAAACTGAGTGATTTTGATGACCACATCTGGCCAGATTTAGCATCAGAGCTGGTACCAAATCTTATCCATTTAATATGACACCAAAATAAAAATGTATAAACAAATTTTGTTCAAAGATTTACTCGGTAAAAACATCAGTTTATAGGCATAAGTTTTATAATTTTAGTTTAAAGTGAAAATCAAATTAGATCTGCTTAGATCGCCAGATCTGCCTAGATCTAATCAGATCTAATTAGATCTGGCGCGATTAGATCTACTGAGATCTGGTCAGATCTGATCTTTTTACACGGCTGCACAGCGCATACTCTGGGAACTTTTTTTTCGCTCCACAGTGTACTATGGAGACATTTGGTTAGTTGGGAACTGTCCTCAAACTCATCCTAGGTCCTGCGAATACTTTGAAGACATTTTTGATTAATATACCGCATAGTTTGGAGACTTTTTTGTCGATGTCCCAATACGATTTTGAAGCACCATAATTCACGGCGCATAATGCGGGAATATCGTTTTGATTTAGAGTTTATTCTCGAGATATTTGCTGAGTTTGGGGACAGTCCCTAAACTTTTTCTGATTTTCTGGAGTCTAATAATTACAAAGCACAATTTTTTAGTAACTTTAGCAGGTTTATTAGTAATTTTCTATTAAATAAAATTTAAGTCAATTACACTCAAAAAAATAAACCTATAAAATTAGCAGAAAAAACTACAAAAAATTGGCTAAAAATTATAGTTCAGAAAAAGGGCTCAAATTAGCAGATTTGTTTGCTAAATTCTAGTAAAATAAAATCAGAAAATTTTGTATATTGGGTTAGTTATATTTGGGTTAGCTTTTAGTTAATAGAAAATGACAAATTATACTGTAAAATCGGCAATTACCCAGCAAAAAAAGTCATTACAAAAAAGTTATTTTAAAAGCACTCCGAATAGCATCAACTGATTGTGAAGTAGTTACAATTTAGCTTTAACACTGATTTATTTTACACGTGATGTCCCATGTTGTCAGTAGTTCAATTTAAGCATTTTGTTAGTAATTTAAAAGTGATTACATGATGTTAATAAAATTATGGTTTTTAGGTATACTTTTTCATCACATCAATACGATTACATTTTGTTTGCATTTTTAGAGTGATTTGCATTCGTTCAAAAAGTACTGAAAAAATGTTGAATTGGAGTACTTCTCTCCTATGGCAACTCAATGTTAAAATCTTTAGTGTTTATGTTCAAAAAGCAGTATAGCGAGATCTGTGTTTTCTAATGCTTCGGCATCTCTTTTTTTGCGGGTATACTTAAAAAAATTCTGTTATTTCTAAGTTACATTTATTTGAATATAAAGTCTATTCTGCTAAAATAAACAGAAATATTAAAAAAAAATAATAATAAACTGCTGGTTCCAGAAGGCTAGTTTTTATTTTGATCAAAAAACAAAATCGAAAAAAAACCTGAAAATTTTAAATTTTTTTTGTGATCTACTAATTATTTAGCGAAATTTATAATACAGACTGTTTTCTATTAGTGCGGACATGGTGTACATGAATGTTTTTGTATTAAATAAGTACGTTGGGGAGTTATGCTGAAGTGTTAATCCCTTATAAGAACATTGAAATTCTGGCAAAAGCAACAGTTTTGTAACTTACTGTAGAAAATATGCCACTTATAAATACGGTTTTGGTGCAATTCTCGCAATATAAAATTTATTAGGGTTAAGTCTATTACTCCATTTGTAATTTGTGTGTAGGCTAAAATTCCTTAACAAATAAGTACCACTAGTTAACCAAATATTTTCATCAGATATATGTAACATAGAATGTTTGAATTTTTTTTAGTTGAAAGCAACCAACATAGTTAAGATTTTTAGGATACTGTACAATAATTATATTAATGGTTCCTTAATAAATATAGTTTATAGATAAATTATTAAAGCAAATTTGAATGAAAAAAAAAATTATTTTAAAAAACAAACGACAATGGAAAATATTAAATTAGGATAAACAACTGAAAACGCATATTTGCAATTTGTGTGCCCGAATGTAGATATGTGTGGAAAGATGGAGAATAGTTTTATCTTCGACAAAAAAAAAAGTTTTGTCTGCAGTCAAGATATGGTTTAGCTATTTTTTCTATATTCACATACACACATATCCTTATTACCCTAGAGTGAAAGCACTTTATATAGAAACAGATTTTATTTCACAAAAAGTAACTACCAACTAAGAAATGAAAGAAGTTTGTTCATACATACTAAGGTGAATCGATTTATGACTTTGTGAAAATATTTTTATGGAAATATATAAATACAATTTAAGAAACTTTCAGTCAAATCGAAAGAGAGCTTCAGGTTCTGGTTTTGATTTATAAATTTGAAATTAACAAAATACATATTTCAGATATATAAATAAAACTCAAACCTAAAGTAACCAATTTCGCTGAAACACAAAGGGATCCTCCCTAATATACATATGCTGGTATTCATAAGCATCTATTAGTATTATTGTGTGTGTCGCAAAAGTTTTAAATTAAATTGTTTTACTACGCAAAAGTTATCCTTATTTTTCGATTACCTTTTTTATGTTTTTTGCCTTTAGTTGTTATTAAGTTTTATTTTCCTTAACATTTATTGCATGTTTTTGCGATTTTTTTTTTTAATATTTATGTGGTTTATAGAGGTCTTTGAAGATTATACTCGTACTTACCTACACTGAAAATAATACGTCTGTTGGCTGAACAGAAAAATTTGTTACTTTAACAAAAAGTGTGATACACCAAAATGTATTTTGGTGTATCACACTTATATCCTATCAGTTTTTTGTGGGGTTGCTCCATGAAAATGTGATTCACAACTGGTGGTCAGTAAACAAAATCTGAATTTCTGGAATACGTAGACTACTCGCCGCATTTCTAAGTATGGACGCAAATAGGCCTTATTCATACGAACATTTTGGTGTATCACACTTATATCCTATCAGTTTTTGTGGGTTTGCTCCATGAACATATGATTCACCACTGGTGGTCAGTAAACAAAATCTGAATTTCTGGAATACGTAGACTACTCGCCGCATTTCTAAGTATGGACGCAAATAGGCCTTATTCATACGAACATTTTGGTGTATCACACTTATATCCTATCAGTTTTTTGTGGGGTTGCTCCATGAAAATGTGATTCACCACTGGTGGTCAGTAAACAAAATCTGAATTTCTGGAATACCTGGACTAGCCGGCGCATTTCTGAGTATGGACGCAAATAGGCCTTATTCATACGAACATTTTGGTGTATCACACTTATATCCTATCAGTTTTTTGTGGGGTTGCTCCATGAAAATGTGAGTCACCACTGGTGGTCAGTAAACAAAATCTGAATTTCTGGAATACGTAGACTACTCGCCGCATTTCTAAGTATGGACGCAAATAGGCCTTATTTATACGAACATTTTGGTGTATCACACTTATATCCTATCAGTTTTTTGTGGGGTTGCTCCATGAAAATGAGATTCACCACTGGTGGTCAGTAAACAAAATCTGAATTTCTGGAATACCTGGACTAGTCGCCGCATTTCTAAGTATGGACGCAAATAGGCCTTATTCATACGAACATTTTGGTGTATCACACTTATATCCTATCAGTTTTTTGTGGGGTTGCTCAATGAAAATGTGATTCACCACTGGTGGTCAGTAAACAAAATCTGAATTTCTGGAATACATAGACTAGTCGCCGCATTTCTAAGTATGGACGCAAATAGGCCTTATTTATACGAACATTTTGGTGTATCACACTTATATCCTATCAGTTTTTTGTGGGGTTGCTCCATGAAAATGTGATTCACCACTGGTGGTCAGTAAACAAAATCTGAATTTCTGGAATACGTAGACTAGTCGCCGCATTTCTAAGTATGGACGCAAATAGGCCTTATTCATACGAACATTTTGGTGTATCACACTTATATCCTATCAGTTTTTTGTGGGGTTGCTCCATGAAAATGTGATTCACCACTGGTGGTCAGTAAACAAAATCTGAATTTCTGGAATACGTAGACTACTAGCCGCATTTCTAAGAATGGACGCAAATAGGCCTTATTTATACGAACATTTTGGTATATCACACTTATATCCTATCAGTTTGTTGTGGGGTTGCTCCATGAAAATGTGATTCACCACTGGTGGTCAGTAAACAAAATCTGAATTTCTGGAATACCTGGACTAGTCGCCGCATTTCTATGTATGGACGCAAATAGGCCTTATTCATACGAACATTTTGGTGTATCACACTTATATCCTATCAGTTTTTTGTGGGGTTGCTCCATGAAAATGTGATTCACCACTGGTGGTCAGTAAACAAAATCTGAATTTCTGGAATACCTGGACTAGTCGCCGCATTTCTATGTATGGACGCAAATAGGCCTTATTTATACGAACATTTTGGTATATCACACTTATATCCTATCAGTTTGTTGTGGGGTTGCTCCATGAAAATGTGATTCACCACTGGTGGTCAGTAAACAAAATCTGAATTTCTGGAATACCTGGACTAGTCGCCGCATTTCTATGTATGGACGCAAATAGGCCTTATTCATACGAACATTTTGGTGTATCACACTTATATCCTATCAGTTTTTTGTGGGGTTGCTCCATGAAAATGTGATTCACCACTGGTGGTCAGTAAACAAAATCTGAATTTCTGGAATACCTGGACTAGTCGCCGCATTTCTAGGTATGGACGCAAATAGGCCTTATTCATACGAACATTTTGGTGTATCACACTTATATCCTATCAGTTTTTTGTGGGGTTGCTCCATGAAAATGTGATTCACCACTGGTGGTCAGTAAACAAAATCTGAATTTCTGGAATACCTGGACTAGTCGCCGCATTTCTATGTATGGACGCAAATAGGCCTTATTTATACGAACATTTTGGTATATCACACTTATATCCTATCAGTTTGTTGTGGGGTTGCTCCATGAAAATGTGATTCACCACTGGTGGTCAGTAAACAAACTCTGAATTTCTGGAATACCTGGACTAGTCGCCGCATTTCTAAGTATGGACGCAAATAGGCCTTATTCATACGAACATTTTGGTGTATCACACTTATATCCTATCAGTTTTTTGTGGGGTTGCTCCATGAAAATGTGATTCACCACTGGTGGTCAGTAAACAAAATCTGAATTTCTGGAATACCTGGACTAGTCGCCGCATTTCTATGTATGGAAGCAAATAGGCCTTATTCATACGAACATTTTGGTGTATCACACTTATATCCTATCAGTTTTTTGTGGGGTTGCTCCATGAAAATGTGATTCACCACTGGTGGTCAGTAAACAAAATCTGAATTTCTGGAATACGTAGACTACTCGCCGCATTTCTAAAAATGGACGCAAATAGGCCTTATTTATACGAACATTTTGGTATATCACACTTATATCCTATCAGTTTGTTGTGGGGTTGCTCCATGAAAATGTGATTCACCACTGGTGGTCAGTAAACAAACTCTGAATTTCTGGAATACCTGGACTAGTCGCCGCATTTCTAAGTATGGACGCAAATAGGCCTTATTTATACGAACATTTTGGTGTATCACACTTATATCCTATCAGTTTTTTGTGGGGTTGCTCCATGAAAATGTGATTCACCACTGGTGGTCAGTAAACAAAATCTGAATTTCTGGAATACCTGGACTAGTCGCCGCATTTCTATGTATGGACGCAAATAGGCCTTATTCATACGAACATTTTGGTGTATCACACTTATATCCTATCAGTTTTTTGTGGGGTTGCTCCATGAAAATGTGATTCACCACTGGTGGTCAGTAAACAAAATCTGAATTTCTGGAATACGTAGACTACTCGCCGCATTTCTAAGTATGGGCGCAAATAGGCCTTAATCATACGAACATTTTGGTGTATCACACTTATATCCTATCAGTTTTTTGTGGGGTTGCAAATAGTCCTTATTCATACGAACATTTTGGTGTATCACACTTATATCCTATCAGTTTTTTGTGGGGTTGCTCCATGAAAATGTGATTCACCACTGGTGGTCAGTAAACAAAATCTGAATTTCTGGAATACGTAGACTAGTCGCCGCATTTCTAAGTATGGACGCAAATAGGCCTTATTCATACGAACATTTTGGTGTATCACACTTATATCCTATCAGTTAGTTGTGGGGTTGCTCCATGAAAATGTGATTCACCACTGGTGGTCAGTAAACAAAATCTGAATTTCTGGAATACGTAGACTACTCGCCGCATTTCTAAGTATGGACGCAAATAGGCCTTATTTATACGAACATTTTGGTGTATCACACTTATATCCTATCAGTTTTTTGTGGGGTTGCTCCATGAAAATGTGATTCACCACTGGTGGTCAGTAAACAAAATCTGAATTTCTGGAATACGTAGACTACTCGCCGCATTTCTAAGAATGGACGCAAATAGGCCTTATTTATACGAACATTTTGGTGTATCACACTTATATCCTATCAGTTTTTTGTGGGGTTGCTCCATGAAAATGAGATTCACCACTGGTGGTCAGTAAACAAAATCTGAATTTCTGGAATACCTGGACTAGTCGCCGCATTTCTAAGTATGGACGCAAATAGGCCTTATTCATACGAACATTTTGGTGTATCACACTTATATCCTATCAGTCTTTTGTGGGGTTGCTCCATGAAAATGTGATTCACCACTGGTGGTCAGTAAACAAAATCTGAATTTCTGGAATACATAGACTACTCGCCGCATTTCTAAGTATGGGCGCAAATAGGCCTTATTCATACGAACATTTTGGTGTATCACACTTATATCCTATCAGTTTTTTGTGGGGTTGCAAATAGTCCTTATTCATACGAACATTTTGGTGTATCACACTTATATCCTATCAGTTTTTTGTGGGGTTGCTCCATGAAAATGAGATTCACCACTGGTGGTCAGTAAACAAACTCTGAATTTCTGGAATACCTGGACTAGTCGCCGCATTTCTAAGTATGGACGCAAATAGGCCTTATTTATACGAACATTTTGGTGTATCACACTTATATCCTATCAGTTTTTTGTGGGGTTGCTCCATGAAAATGTGATTCACCACTGGTGGTCAGTAAACAAAATCTGAATTTCTGGAATACCTGGACTAGTCGCCGCATTTCTATGTATGGACGCAAATAGGCCTTATTCATACGAACATTTTGGTGTATCACACTTATATCCTATCAGTTTTTTGTGGGGTTGCTCCATGAAAATGTGATTCACCACTGGTGGTCAGTAAACAAAACTGAATTTCTGGATTACGTAGACTACTCGCCGCATTTCTAAGTATGGGCGCAAATAGTCCTTATTCATACGAACATTTTGGTGTATCACACTTATATCCTATCAGTTTTTTGTGGCGTTGCTCCATGAAAATGTGATTCACCACTGGTTGTCAGTAAACAAACTCTGAATTTCTGGAATACCTGGACTAGTCGCCGCATTTCTAAGTATGGACGCGAATAGGCCTTATTCATACGAACATTTTGGTGTATCACACTTATATCCTGTCAGTTTTTTGTGGGGTTGCTCCATGAAAATGTGATTCACCACTGGTGGTCAGTAAACAAAATCTGAATTTCTGGAATACGTAGACTAGTCGCCGCATTTCTAGGTATGGACGCAAATAGGCTTTATTCATACGAACATTTTGGTGTATCACACTTATATCCTATCAGTTTTTTGTGGGGTTGCTCCATGAAAATGTGATTCACCACTGGTGGTCAGTAAACAAAATCTGAATTTCTGGAATACGTAGACTACTCGCCGCATTTCTAAGTATGGACGCCAATAGGCCTTATTTATACGAACATTTTGGTGTATCACACTTATATCCTATCAGTTTTTTGTGGGGTTGCTCCATGAAAATGTGATTCACCACTGGTGGTCAGTAAACAAAATCTGAATTTCTGGAATACCTGGACTAGTCGCCGCATTTCTATGTATGGACGCAAATAGGCCTTATTCATACGAACATTTTGGTGTATCACACTTATATCCTATCAGTTTTTTGTGGGGTTGCTCCATGAAAATGTGATTCACCACTGGTGGTCAGTAAAAAAAATCTGAATTTCTGGAATACGTAGACTACTCGCCGCATTTCTAAGTATGAGCGCAAATAGGCCTTATTCATACGAACATTTTGGTGTATCACACTTATATCCTATCAGTTTTTTGTTGGGTTGCAAATAGTCCTTATTCATACGAACATTTTGGTGTATCACACTTATATCCTATCAGTTTTTTGTGGGGTTGCTCCATGAAAATGAGATTCACCACTGGTGGTCAGTAAACAAAATCTGAATTTCTGGAATACCTGGACTAGTCGCCGCATTTCTAAGTATGGACGCAAATAGGCCTTATTCATACGAACATTTTGGTGTATCACACTTATATCCTATCAGTTTTTTGTGGGGTTGCTCCATGAAAATGTGATTCACCACTGGTGGTCAGTAAACAAAATCTGAATTTCTGGAATACGTAGACTACTCGCCCCATTTCTAAGTATGGACGCAAATAGGCCTTATTTATACGAACATTTTGGTGTATCACACTTATATCCTATCAGTTTTTTGTGGGGTTGCTCCATGAAAATGTGATTCACCACTGGTGGTCAGTAAACAAAATCTGAATTTCTGGAATACGTAGACTAGTCGCCGCATTTCTAAGTATGGACGCAAATAGGCCCTATTCATACGAACATTTTGGTGTATCACACTTATATCCTATCAGTTTTTTGTGGGGTTGCTCTATGAAAATGTGATTCACCACTGGTGGTCAGTAAACAAAATCTGAATTTCTGGAATACGTAGACTACTCGCCGCATTTCTAAGTATGGACGCAAATAGGCCTTATTTATACGAACATTTTGGTGTATCACACTTATATCCTATCAGTTTTTTGTGGGGTTGCTCCATGAAAATGTGATTCACCACTGGTGGTCAGTAAACAAACTCTGAATTTCTGGAATACCTGGACTAGTCGCCGCATTTCTAAGTATGGACGCAAATAGGCCTTATTCATACGAACATTTTGGTGTATCACACTTATATCCTATCAGTTTTTTGTAAGGTTGCTCCATGAAAATGAGATTCACCACTGGTGGTCAGTAAACAAAATCTGAATTTCTGGAATACCTGGACTAGTCGCCGCATTTCTAAGTATGGACGCAAATAGGCCTTATTCATACGAACATTTTGGTGTATCACACTTATATCCTATCAGTTTTTTGTGGGGTTGCTCCATGAAAATGTGATTCACCACTGGTGGTCAGTAAACAAAATCTGAATTTCTGGAATACGTAGACTACTCGCCACATTTCCAAGTATGGACGCAAATAGGCGTTATTCATACGAACATTTTGGTGTATCACACTTATATCCTATTAGTTTTTTGTGGGGTTGCTCCATGAAAATGAGATTCACCACTGGTGGTCATTAAACAAAATCTGAATTTCTGGAATACCTGGACTAGTCGCCGCATTTCTAAGTATGGACGCAAATAGGCCTTATTCATACGAACATTTTGGTGTATCACACTTATATCCTATCAGTTTTTGTGGGGTTGCTCCATGAAAATGTGATTCACCACTGGTGGTCAGTAAACAAAATCTGAATTTCTGGAATACCTGGACTAGTCGCCGCATTTCTAAGTATGGACGCAAATAGGCCTTATTCATACGAACATTTTGGTGTATCACACTTATATCCTATCAGTTTTTTGTGGGGTTGCTCCATGAAAATGTGATTCACCACTGGTGGTCAGTAAACAAAATCTGAATTTCTGGAATACGTAGACTACTCGCCGCATTTCTAAGTATGGACGCAAATAGGCCTTATTTATACGAACATTTTGGTGTATCACACTTATATCCTATCAGTTTTTTGTGGGGTTGCTCCATGAAAATGTGATTCACCACTGGTGGTCAGTAAACAAACTCTGAATTTCTGGAATACCTGGACTAGTCGCCGCATTTCTAAGTATGGACGCAAATAGGCCTTATTCATACGAACATTTTGGTGTATCACACTTATATCCTATCAGTTTTTTGTGGGGTTGCTCCATGAAAATGTGATTCACCACTGGTGGTCAGTAAACAAAATCTGAATTTCTGGAATACGTAGACTACTCGCCGCATTTCTAAGTATGAGCGCAAATAGGCCTTATTCATACGAACATTTTGGTGTATCACACTTATATCCTATCAGTTTTTTGTTGGGTTGCAAATAGTCCTTATTCATACGAACATTTTGGTGTATCACACTTATATCCTATCAGTTTTTTGTGGGGTTGCTCCATGAAAATGAGATTCACCACTGGTGGTCAGTAAACAAAATCTGAATTTCTGGAATACCTGGACTAGTCGCCGCATTTCTAAGTATGGACGCAAATAGGCCTTATTCATACGAACATTTTGGTGTATCACACTTATATCCTATCAGTTTTTTGTGGGGTTGCTCCATGAAAATGTGATTCACCACTGGTGGTCAGTAAACAAAATCTGAATTTCTGGAATACGTAGACTACTCGCCCCATTTCTAAGTATGGACGCAAATAGGCCTTATTTATACGAACATTTTGGTGTATCACACTTATATCCTATCAGTTTTTTGTGGGGTTGCTCCATGAAAATGTGATTCACCACTGGTGGTCAGTAAACAAAATCTGAATTTCTGGAATACCTGGACTAGCCGCCGCATTTCTAAGTATGGACGCAAATAGGCCTTATTCATACGAACATTTTGGTGTATCACACTTATATCCTATCAGTTTTGTGTGGGGTTGCTCCATGAAAATGTGATTCACCACTGGTGGTCAGTAAACAAAATCTGAATTTCTGGAATACGTAGACTACTCGCCGCATTTCTAAGTATGGACGCAAATAGGCCCTATTCATACGAACATTTTGGTGTATCACACTTATATCCTATCAGTTTTTTGTGGGGTTGCTCTATGAAAATGTGATTCACCACTGGTGGTCAGTAAACAAAATCTGAATTTCTGGAATACGTAGACTACTCGCCGCATTTCTAAGTATGGACGCAAATAGGCCTTATTTATACGAACATTTTGGTGTATCACACTTATATCCTATCAGTTTTTTGTGGGGTTGCTCCATGAAAATGTGATTCACCACTGGTGGTCAGTAAACAAACTCTGAATTTCTGGAATACCTGGACTAGTCGCCGCATTTCTAAGTATGGACGCAAATAGGCCTTATTCATACGAACATTTTGGTGTATCACACTTATATCCTATCAGTTTTTTGTGGGGTTGCTCCATGAAAATGTGATTCACCACTGGTGGTCAGTAAACAAAATCTGAATTTCTGGAATACGTAGACTAGTCGCCGCATTTCTAAGTATGGACGCAAATAGGCCTTATTCATACGAACATTTTGGTGTATCACACTTATATCCTATCAGTTTTTTGTGGGGTTGCTCCATGAAAATGTGATTCACCACTGGTGGTCAGTAAACAAAATCTGAATTTCTGGAATACGTAGACTACTCGCCACATTTCCAAGTATGGACGCAAATAGGCGTTATTCATATGAACATTTTGGTGTATCACACTTATATCCTATTAGTTTTTTGTGGGGTTGCTCCATGAAAATGAGATTCACCACTGGTGGTCATTAAACAAAATCTGAATTTCTGGAATACCTGGACTAGTCGCCGCATTTCTAAGTATGGACGCAAATAGGCCTTATTCATACGAACATTTTGGTGTATCACACTTATATCCTATCAGTTTTTGTGGGGTTGCTCCATGAAAATGTGATTCACCACTGGTGGTCAGTAAACAAAATCTGAATTTCTGGAATACCTGGACTAGTCGCCGCATTTCTAAGTATGGACGCAAATAGGCCTTATTCATACGAACATTTTCGTGTATCACACTTATATCCTATCAGTTTTTTGTGGGGTTGCTCCATGAAAATGTGATTCACCACTGGTGGTCAGTAAACAAAATCTGAATTTCTGGAATACGTAGACTACTCGCCGCATTTCTAAGTATGGACGCAAATAGGCCTTATTTATACGAACATTTTGGTGTATCACACTTATATCCTATCAGTTTTTTGTGGGGTTGCTCCATGAAAATGTGATTCACCACTGGTGGTCAGTAAACAAACTCTGAATTTCTGGAATACCTGGACTAGTCGCCGCATTTCTAAGTATGGACGCAAATAGGCCTTATTCATACGAACATTTTGGTGTATCACACTTATATCCTATCAGTTTTTTGTGGGGTTGCTCCATGAAAATGTGATTCACCACTGGTTGTCAGTAAACAAAATCTGAATTTCTGGAATACGTAGACTAGTCGCCGCATTTCTAAGTATGGACGCAAATAGGCCTTATTCATACGAACATTTTGGTGTATCACACTTATATCCTATCAGTTTTTTGTGGGGTTGCTCCATGAAAATGTGATTCACCACTGGTGGTCAGTAAACAAAATCTGAATTTCTGGAATACGTAGACTAGTCGCCGCATTTCTAAGTATGGACGCAAATAGGCCTTATTCATACGAAAATTTTGGTGTATCACACTTATATCCTATCAGTTTTTTGTGGGGTTGCTCCATGAAAATGTGATTCACCACTGGTGGTCAGTAAACAAACTCTGAATTTCTGGAATACCTGGACTAGTCGCCGCATTTCTAAGTATGGACGCAAATAGGCCTTATTTATACGAACATTTTGGTGTATCACACTTATATCCTATCAGTTTTTTGTGGGGTTGCTCCATGAAAATGTGATTCACCACTGGTGGTCAGTAAACAAAATCTGAATTTCTGGAATACGTAGACTACTCGCCGCATTTCTAAGAATGGACGCAAATAGGCCCTATTTATACGAACATTTTGGTATATCACACTTATATCCTATCAGTTTTTTGTGGGGTTGCTCCATGAAAATGTGATTCACCACTGGTGGTCAGTAAACAAACTCTGAATTTCTGGAATACCTGGACTAGTCGCCGCATTTCTAAGTATGGACGCAAATAGGCCTTATTTATACGAACATTTTGGTGTATCACAGTTATATCCTATCAGTTTTTTGTGGGGTTGCTCCATGAAAATGTGATTCACCACTGGTGGTCAGTAAACAAAATCTGAATTTCTGGAATACCTGGACTAGTCGCCGCATTTCTATGTATGGACGCAAATAGGCCTTATTCATACGAACATTTTGGTGTATCAACTTATATCCTATCAGTTTTTTGTGGGGTTGCTCCATGAAAATGTGATTCACCACTGGTGGTCAGTAAACAAAATCTGAATTTCTGGAATACGTAGACTACTCGCCGCATTTCTAAGTATGGACGCAAATAGGCCTTATTCATACGAACATTTTGGTGTATCACGCTTATATCCTATCAGTTTTTTGTGGGGTTGCTCCATGAAAATGAGATTCACCACTGGTGGTCAGTAAACAAAATCTGAATTTCTGGAATACCTGGACTAGTCGCCGCATTTCTAAGTATGGACGCAAATAGGCCTTATTCATACGAACATTTTGGTGTATCACACTTATATCCTATCAGTTTTTTGTGGGGTTGCTCCATGAAAATGTGATTCACCACTGGTGGTCAGTAAACAAAATCTGAATTTCTGGAATACGTAGACTACTCGCCCCATTTCTAAGTATGGACGCAAATAGGCCTTATTTATACGAACATTTTGGTGTATCACACTTATATCCTATCAGTTTTTTGTGGGGTTGCTCCATGAAAATGTGATTCACCACTGGTGGTCAGTAAACAAAATCTGAATTTCTGGAATACCTGGACTAGTCGCCGCATTTCTAAGTATGGACGCAAATAGGCCTTATTCATACGAACATTTTGGTGTATCACACTTATATCCTAACAGTTTTGTGTGGGGTTGCTCCATGAAAATGTGATTCACCACTGGTGGTCAGTAAACAAAATCTGAATTTCTGGAATACGTAGACTACTCGCCGCATTTCTAAGTATGGACGCAAATAGGCCTTATTTATACGAACATTTTGGTGTATCACACTTATATCCTATCAGTTTTTTGTGGGGTTGCTCCATGAAAATGTGATTCACCACTGGTGGTCAGTAAACAAAATCTGAATTTCTGGAATACGTAGACTACTCGCCCCATTTCTAAGTATGGACGCAAATAGGCCTTATTTATACGAACATTTTGGTGTATCATACTTATATCCTATCAGTTTTTTGTGGGGTTGCTCTATGAAAATGTGATTCACCACTGGTGGTCAGTAAACAAAATCTGAATTTCTGGAATACGTAGACTACTCGCCACATTTCCAAGTATGGACGCAAATAGGCGTTTCTCATACGAACATTTTGGTGTATCACACTTATATCCTATTAGTTTTTTGTGGGGTTGCTCCATGAAAATGAGATTCACCACTGGTGGTCATTAAACAAAATCTGAATTTCTGGAATACCTGGACTAGTCGCCGCATTTCTAAGTATGGACGCAAATAGGCCTTATTCATACGAACATTTTGGTGTATCACACTTATATCCTATCAGTTTTTGTGGGGTTGCTCCATGAAAATGTGATTCACCACTGGTGGTCAGTAAACAAAATCTGAATTTCTGGAATACCTGGACTAGTCGCCGCATTTCTAAGTATGGACGCAAATAGGCCTTATTCATACGAACATTTTGGTGTATCACACTTATATCCTATCAGTTTTTTGTGGGGTTGCTCCATGAAAATGTGATTCACCACTGGTGGTCAGTAAACAAAATCTGAATTTCTGGAATACGTAGACTACTCGCCGCATTTCTAAGTATGGACGCAAATAGGCCTTATTTATACGAACATTTTGGTGTATCACACTTATATCCTATCAGTTTTTTGTGGGGTTGCTCCATGAAAATGTGATTCACCACTGGTGGTCAGTAAACAAACTCTGAATTTCTGGAATACCTGGACTAGTCGCCGCATTTCTAAGTATGGACGCAAATAGGCCTTATTCATACGAACATTTTGGTGTATCACACTTATATCCTATCAGTTTTTTGTGGGGTTGCTCCATGAAAATGTGATTCACCACTGGTGGTCAGTAAACAAAATCTGAATTTCTGGAATACGTAGACTAGTCGCCGCATTTCTAAGTATGGACGCAAATAGGCCTTATTCATACGAACATTTTGGTGTATCTCACTTATATCCTATCAGTTTTTTGTGGGGTTGCTCCATGAAAATGTGATTCACCACTGGTGGTCAGTAAACAAAATCTGAATTTCTGGAATACGTAGACTAGTCGCCGCATTTCTAAGTATGGACGCAAATAGGCCTTATTCATTCGAACATTTTGGTGTATCACACTTATATCCTATCAGTTTTTTGTGGGGTTGCTCCATGAAAATGTGATTCACCACTGGTGGTCAGTAAACAAAATCTGAATTTCTGGAATACATAGACTAGTCGCTGCATTTCTAAGTATGGGCGCAAATAGGCCTTATTCATACGAACATTTTGGTGTATCACACTTATATCCTATCAGTTTTTTGTGGGGTTGCTCCATGAAAATGTGATTCACCACTGGTGGTCAGTAAACAAAATCTGAATTTCTGGAATACGTAGACTACTCGCCGCATTTCTAAGAATGGACGCAAATAGACCTTATTTATACGAACATTTTGGTATATCACACTTATATCCTATCAGTTTTTTGTGGGGTTGCTCCATGAAAATGTGATTCACCACTGGTGGTCAGTAAACAAACTCTGATTTTCTGGAATACCTGGACTAGTCGCCGCATTTCTAAGTATGGACGCAAATAGGCCTTATTTATACGAACATTTTGGTGTATCACACTTATATCCTATCAGTTTTTTGTGGGGTTGCTCCATGAAAATGTGATTCACCACTGGTGGTCAGTAAACAAACTCTGAATTTCTGGAATACCTGGACTAGTCGCCGCATTTCTAGGTATGGACGCAAATAGGCCTTATTTATACGAACATTTTGGTGTATCACACTTATATCCTATCAGTTTTTTGTGGGGTTGCTCCATGAAAATGTGATTCACCACTGGTGGTCAGTAAACAAAATCTGAATTTCTGGAATACCTGGACTAGTCGCCGCATTTCTAAGTATGGACGCAAATAGGCCTTATTCATACGAACATTTTGGTGTATCACACTTATATCCTATCAGTTTTTTGTGGGGTTGCTCCATGAAAATGTGATTCACCACTGGTGGTCAGTAAACAAAATCTGAATTTCTGGAATACGTAGACTACTCGCCGCATTTCTAAGAATGGACGCAAATAGGCCCTATCTATACGAACATTTTGGTATATCACACTTATATCCTATCAGTTTTTTGTGGGGTTGCTCCATGAAAATGTGATTCACCACTGGTGGTCAGTAAACAAACTCTGAATTTCTGGAATACCTGGACTAGTCGCCGCATTTCTAAGTATGGACGCAAATAGGCCTTATTCATACGAACATTTTGGTGTATCACACTTATATCCTATCAGTTTTTTGTGGGGTTGCTCCATGAAAATGTGATTCACCACTGGTGGTCAGTAAACAAAATCTGAATTTCTGGAATACGTAGACTACTCGCCGCATTTCTAAGTATGGGCGCAAATAGGCCTTATTCATACGAACATTTTGGTGTATCACACTTATATCCTATCAGTTTTTTGTGGGGTTGCAAATAGTCCTTATTCATACGAACATTTTGGTGTATCACACTTATATCCTATCAGTTTTTTGTGGGGTTGCTCCATGAAAATGTGATTCACCACTGGTGGTCAGTAAACAAAATCTGAATTTCTGGAATACGTAGACTAGTCGCCGCATTCCTAAGTATGGACGCAAATAGGCCTTATTCATACGAACATTTTGGTGTATCACACTTATATCCTATCAGTTTTTTGTGGGGTTGCTCCATGAAAATGTGATTCACCACTGGTGGTCAGTAAACAAAATCTGAATTTCTGGAATACGTAGACTACTCGCCGCATTTCTAAGTATGGACGCAAATAGGCCTTATTTATACGAACATTTTGGTGTATCACACTTATATCCTATCAGTTTTTTGTGGGGTTGCAAATAGTCCTTATTCATACGAACATTTTGGTGTATCACACTTATATCCTATCAGTTTTTTGTAAGGTTGCTCCATGAAAATGAGATTCACCACTGGTGGTCAGTAAACAAAATCTGAATTTCTGGAATACTTGGACTAGTCGCCGCATTTCTAAGTATGGACGCAAATAGGCCTTATTCATACGAACATTTTGGTGTATCACACTTATATCCTATCAGTTTTTTGTGGGGTTGCAAATAGTCCTTATTCATACGAACATTTTGGTGTATCACACTTATATCCTATCAGTTTTTTGTAAGGTTGCTCCATGAAAATGAGATTCACCACTGGTGGTCAGTAAACAAAATCTGAATTTCTGGAATACTTGGACTAGTCGCCGCATTTCTAAGTATGGACGCAAATAGGCCTTATTCATACGAACATTTTGGTGTATCACACTTATATCCTATCAGTATTTTGTGGGGTTGCTCCATGAAAATGTGATTCACCACTGGTGGTCAGTAAACAAAATCTGAATTTCTGGAATACGTAGACTACTCGCCGCATTTCTAAGAATGGACGCAAATAGGCCTTATTTATACGAACATTTTGGTATATCACACTTATATCCTATCAGTTTTTTGTGGGGTTGCTCCATGAAAATGTGATTCACCACTGGTGGTCAGTAAACAAACTCTGAATTTCTGGAATACTTGGACTAGTCGCCGCATTGCTAAGTATGGACGCAAATAGGCCTTATTTATACGAACATTTTGGTGTATCACACTTATATCCTATCAGTTTTTTGTGGGGTTGCTCCATGAAAATGTGATTCACCACTGGTGGTCAGTAAACAAAATCTGAATTTCTGGAATACCTGGACTAGTCGCCGCGTTTCTATGTATGGACGCAAATAGGCCTTATTCATACGAACATTTTGGTGTATCACACTTATATCCTATCAGTTTTTTGTGGGGTTGCAAATAGTCCTTATTCATACGAACATTTTGGTGTATCACACTTATATCATATCAGTTTTTTGTGGGGTTGCTCCATGAAAATGTGATTCACCACTGGTGGTCAGTAAACAAAATCTGAATTTCTGGAATACGTAGACTAGTCGCCGCATTTCTAAGTATGGACGCAAATAGGCCTTATTCATACGAACATTTTGGTGTATCACACTTATATCCTATCAGTTTTTTGTGGGGTTGCTCCATGAAAATGTGATTCACCACTGGTGGTCAGTAAACAAAATTTGAATTTCTGGAATACGTAGACTACTCGCCGCATTTCTAAGTATGGACGCAAATAGGCCTTATTTATACGAACATTTTGGTGTATCACACTTATATCCTATCAGTTTTTTGTGGGGTTGCTCCATGAAAATATGATTCACCACTGGTGGTCAGTAAACAAAAACTGAATTTCTGGAATACGTAGACTACTCGCCGCATTTCTAAGAATGGACGCAAATAGGCCTTATTTATACGAACATTTTGGTGTATCACACTTATATCCTATCAGTTTTTTGTGGGGTTGCTCCATGAAAATGAGATTCACCACTGGTGGTCAGTAAACAAAATCTGAATTTCTGGAATACCTGGACTAGTCGCCGCATTTCTAAGTATGGACGCAAATAGGCCTTATTCATACGAACATTTTGGTGTATCACACTTATATCCTATCAGTTTTTTGTGGGGTTGGTCCATGAAAATGTGATTCACCACTGGTGGTCAGTAAACAAACTCTGAATTTCTGGAATACCTGGACTAGTCGCCGCATTTCTAAGTATGGACGCAAATAGGCCTTATTCATACGAACATTTTGGTGTATCACACTTATATCCTATCAGTTTTTTGTGGCGTTGCTCCATGAAAATGTGATTCACCACTGGTGGTCAGTAAACAAAATCTGAATTTCTGGAATACGTAGACTAGTCGCCGCATTTCTAAGTATGGACGCAAATAGGCCTTATTCATACGAACATTTTGGTGTATCACACTTATATCCTATCAGTTTTTTGTGGCGTTGCTCCATGAAAATGTGATTCACCACTGGTGGTCAGTAAACAAACTCTGAATTTCTGGAATACCTGGACTAGTCGCCGCATTTCTAAGTATGGACGCAAATAGGCCTTATTCATACGAACATTTTGGTGTATCAACTTATATCCTATCAGTTTTTTGTGGGGTTGCTCCATGAAAATATGATTCACCACTGGTGGTCAGTAAACAAAAACTGAATTTCTGGAATACGTAGACTACTCGCCGCATTTCTAAGAATGGACGCAAATAGGCCTTATTTATACGAACATTTTGGTGTATCACACTTATATCCTATCAGTTTTTTGTGGGGTTGCTCCATGAAAATGAGATTCACCACTGGTGGTCAGTAAACAAAATCTGAATTTCTGGAATACCTGGACTAGTCGCCGCATTTCTAAGTATGGACGCAAATAGGCCTTATTCATACGAACATTTTGGTGTATCACACTTATATCCTATCAGTTTTTTGTGGGGTTGGTCCATGAAAATGTGATTCACCACTGGTGGTCAGTAAACAAACTCTGAATTTCTGGAATACCTGGACTAGTCGCCGCATTTCTAAGTATGGACGCAAATAGGCCTTATTCATACGAACATTTTGGTGTATCACACTTATATCCTATCAGTTTTTTGTGGGGTTGCTCCATGAAAATGTGATTCACCACTGGTTGTCAGTAAACAAAATCTGAATTTCTGGAATACGTAGACTAGTCGCCGCATTTCTAAGTATGGACGCAAATAGGCCTTATTCATACGAACATTTTGGTGTATCACACTTATATCCTATCAGTTTTTTGTGGCGTTGCTCCATGAAAATGTGATTCACCACTGGTGGTCAGTAAACAAACTCTGAATTTCTGGAATACCTGGACTAGTCGCCGCATTTCTAAGTATGGACGTAAATAGGCCTTATTCATACGAACATTTTGGTGTATCACACTTATATCCTATCAGTTTTTTGTGGCGTTGCTCCATGAAAATGTGATTCACCACTGGTGGTCAGTAAACAAACTCTGAATTTCTGGAATACCTGGACTAGTCGCCGCATTTCTAAGTATGGACGCAAATAGGCCTTATTCATACGAACATTTTGGTGTATCAACTTATATCCTATCAGTTTTTTGTGGGGTTGCTCCATGAAAATGTGATTCACCACTGGTGGTCAGTAAACAAAATCTGAATTTCTGGAATACGTAGACTACTCGCCGCATTTCTAAGTATGGACGCAAATAGGCCTTATTCATACGAACATTTTGGTGTGTCACACTTATATCCTATCAGTTTTTTGTGGCGTTGCTCCATGAAAATGTGATTCACCACTGGTGGTCAGTAAACAAAATCTGAATTTCTGGAATACGTAGACTACTCGCCGCATTTCTAAGTATGGACGCAAATAGGCCTTATTCATACGAACATTTTGGTGTATCACACTTATATCCTATCAGTTTTTTGTGGCGTTGCTCCATGAAAATGTGATTCACCACTGGTGGTCAGTAAACAAACTCTGAATTTCTGGAATACCTGGACTAGTCGCCGCATTTCTAAGTATGGACGCAAATAGGCCTTATTCATACGAACATTTTGGTGTATCACACTTATATCCTGTCAGTTTTTTGTGGGGTTGCTCCATGAAAATGTGATTCACCACTGGTGGTCAGTAAACAAAATCTGAATTTCTGGAATACGTAGACTAGTCGCCGCATTTCTAAGTATGGACGCAAATAGGCCTTATTCATACGAACATTTTGGTGTATCACACTTATATCCTATCAGTTTTTTGTGGGGTTGCTCCATGAAAATGTGATTCACCACTGGTGGTCAGTAAACAAAATCTGAATTTCTGGAATACGTAGACTACTCGCCGCATTTCTAAGTATGGACGCAAATAGGCCTTATTTATACGAACATTTTGGTGTATCACACTTATATCCTATCAGTTTTTTGTGGGGTTGCTCCATGAAAATGTGATTCACCACTGGTGGTCAGTAAACAAAATCTGAATTTCTGGAATACCTGGACTAGTCGCCGCATTTCTATGTATGGACGCAAATAGGCCTTATTCATACGAACATTTTGGTGTATCACACTTATATCCTATCAGTTTTTTGTGGGGTTGCTCCATGAAAATGAGATTCACCACTGGTGGTCAGTAAACAAAATCTGAATTTCTTGAATACCTGGACTAGTCGCCGCATTTCTAAGTATGGACGCAAATAGGCCTTATTCATACGAACATTTTGGTGTATCACACTTATATCCTATCAGTTTTTTGTGGGGTTGCTCCATGAAAATGTGATTCACCACTGGTGGTCAGTAAACAAAATCTGAATTTCTGGAATACGTAGACTACTCGCCCCATTTCTAAGAATGGACGCAAATAGGCCCTATTTATACGAACATTTTGGTATATCACACTTATATCCTATCAGTTTTTTGTGGGGTTGCTCCATGAAAATGTGATTCACCACTGGTGGTCAGTAAACAAACTCTGAATTTCTGGAATACCTGGACTAGTCGCCGCATTTCTAAGTATGGACGCAAATAGGCCTTATTTATACGAACATTTTGGTGTATCACAGTTATATCCTATCAGTTTTTTGTGGGGTTGCTCCATGAAAATGTGATTCACCACTGGTGGTCAGTAAACAAAATCTGAATTTCTGGAATACCTGGACTAGTCGCCGCATTTCTATGTATGGACGCAAATAGGCCTTATTCATACGAACATTTTGGTGTATCAACTTATATCCTATCAGTTTTTTGTGGGGTTGCTCCATGAAAATGTGATTCACCACTGGTGGTCAGTAAACAAAATCTGAATTTCTGGAATACGTAGACTACTCGCCGCATTTCTAAGTATGGACGCAAATAGGCCTTATTCATACGAACATTTTGGTGTATCACACTTATATCCTATCAGTTTTTTGTGGCGTTGATCCATGAAAATGTGATTCACCACTGGTGGTCAGTAAACAAACTCTGAATTTCTGGAATACCTGGACTAGTCGCCGCATTTCTAAGTATGGACGCAAATAGGCCTTATTCATACGAACATTTTGGTGTATCACACTTATATCCTGTCAGTTTTTTGTGGGGTTGCTCCATGAAAATGTGATTCACCACTGGTGGTCAGTAAACAAAATCTGAATTTCTGGAATACGTAGACTAGTCGCCGCATTTCTAAGTATGGACGCAAATAGGCCTTATTCATACGAACATTTTGGTGTATCACACTTATATCCTATCAGTTTTTTGTGGGGTTGCTCCATGAAAATGTGATTCACCACTGGTGGTCAGTAAACAAAATCTGAATTTCTGGAATACGTAGACTACTCGCCGCATTTCTAAGTATGGACGCAAATAGGCCTTATTTATACGAACATTTTGGTGTATCACACTTATATCCTATCAGTTTTTTGTGGGGTTGCTCCATGAAAATGTGATTCACCACTGGTGGTCAGTAAACAAAATCTGAATTTCTGGAATACCTGGACTAGTCGCCGCATTTCTATGTATGGACGCAAATAGGCCTTATTCATACGAACATTTTGGTGTATCACACTTATATCCTATCAGTTTTTTGTGGGGTTGCTCCATGAAAATGAGATTCACCACTGGTGGTCAGTAAACAAAATCTGAATTTCTGGAATACCTGGACTAGTCGCCGCATTTCTAAGTATGGACGCAAATAGGCCTTATTCATACGAACATTTTGGTGTATCACACTTATATCCTATCAGTTTTTTGTGGGGTTGCTCCATGAAAATGTGATTCACCACTGGTGGTCAGTAAACAAAATCTGAATTTCTGGAATACGTAGACTACTCGCCCCATTTCTAAGTATGGACGCAAATAGGCCTTATTTATGCGAACATTTTGGTGTATCACACTTATATCCTATCAGTTTTTTGTGGGGTTGCTCCATGAAAATGTGATTCACCACTGGTGGTCAGTAAACAAAATCTGAATTTCTGGAATACCTGGACTAGTCGCCGCATTTCTAAGTATGGACGCAAATAGGCCTTATTCATACGAACATTTTGGTGTATCACACTTATATCCTATCAGTTTTGTGTGGGGTTGCTCCATGAAAATGTGATTCACCACTGGTGGTCAGTAAACAAAATCTGAATTTCTGGAATACGTAGACTACTCGCCGCATTTCTAAGTATGGACGCAAATAGGCCCTATTCATACGAACATTTTGGTGTATCATACTTATATCCTATCAGTTTTTTGTGGGGTTGCTCTATGAAAATGTGATTCACCACTGGTGGTCAGTAAACAAAATCTGAATTTCTGGAATACGTAGACTACTCGCCGCATATCTAAGTATGGACGCAAATAGGCCTTATTTATACGAACATTTTGGTGTATCACACTTATATCCTATCAGTTTTTTGTGGGGTTGCTCCATGAAAATGTGATTCACCACCGGTGGTCAGTAAACAAACTCTGAATTTCTGGAATACCTAGACTAGTCGCCGCATTTCTAAGTATGGACGCAAATAGGCCTTATTTATACGAACATTTTGGTGTATCACGCTTATATCCTATCAGTTTTTTGTGGGGTTGCTCCATGAAAATGTGATTCACCACTGGTGGTCAGTAAACAAAATCTGAATTTCTGGAATACGGAGACTAGTCGCCGCATTTCTAAGTATGGACGCAAATAGGCCTTATTCATACGAACATTTTGGTGTATCACACTTATATCCTATCAGTTTTTTGTGGGGTTGCTCCATGAAAATGTGATTCACCACTGGTGGTCAGTAAACAAAATCTGAATTTCTGGAATACGTAGACTACTCGCCACATTTCCAAGTATGGACGCAAATAGGCGTTTCTCATACGAACATTTTGGTGTATCACACTTATATCCTATTAGTTTTTTGTGGGGTTGCTCCATGAAAATGAGATTCACCACTGGTGGTCATTAAACAAAATCTGAATTTCTGGAATACCTGGACTAGTCGCCGCATTTCTAAGTATGGACGCAAATAGGCCTTATTCATACGAACATTTTGGTGTATCACACTTATATCCTATCAGTTTTTGTGGGGTTGCTCCATGAAAATGTGATTCACCACTGGTGGTCAGTAAACAAAATCTGAATTTCTGGAATACCTGGACTAGTCGCCGCATTTCTAAGTATGGACGCAAATAGGCCTTATTCATACGAACATTTTGGTGTATCACACTTATATCCTATCAGTTTTTTGTGGGGTTGCTCCATGAAAATGTGATTCACCACTGGTGGTCAGTAAACAAAATCTGAATTTCTGGAATACGTAGACTACTCGCCGCATTTCTAAGTATGGACGCAAATAGGCCTTATTTATACGAACATTTTGGTGTATCACACTTATATCCTATCAGTTTTTTGTGGGGTTGCTCCATGAAAATGTGATTCACCACTGGTGGTCAGTAAACAAACTCTGAATTTCTGGAATACCTGGACTAGTCGCCGCATTTCTAAGTATGGACGCAAATAGGCCTTATTCATACGAACATTTTGGTGTATCACACTTATATCCTATCAGTTTTTTGTGGGGTTGCTCCATGAAAATGTGATTCACCACTGGTGGTCAGTAAACAAAATCTGAATTTCTGGAATACGTAGACTAGTCGCCGCATTTCTAAGTATGGACGCAAATAGGCCTTATTCATACGAACATTTTGGTGTATCACACTTATATCCTATCAGTTTTTTGTGGCGTTGCTCCATGAAAATGTGATTCACCACTGGTGGTCAGTAAACAAACTCTGAATTTCTGGAATACCTGGACTAGTCGCCGCATTTCTAAGTATGGACGCAAATAGGCCTTATTCATACGAACATTTTGGTGTATCACACTTATATCCTGTCAGTTTTTTGTGGGGTTGCTCCATGAAAATGTGATTCACCACTGGTGGTCAGTAAACAAAATCTGAATTTCTGGAATACGTAGACTAGTCGCCGCATTTCTAAGTATGGACGCAAATAGGCCTTATTCATACAAACATTTTGGTGTATCACACTTATATCCTATCAGTTTTGTGTGGGGTTGCTCCATGAAAATGTGATTCACCACTGGTGGTCAGTAAACAAAATCTGAATTTCTGGAATACGTAGACTACTCGCCGCATTTCTAAGTATGGACGCAAATAGGCCTTATTTATACGAACATTTTGGTGTATCACACTTATATCCTATCAGTTTTTTGTGGGGTTGCTCCATGAAAATGTGATTCACCACTGGTGGTCAGTAAACAAAATCTGAATTTCTGGAATACCTGGACTAGTCGCCGCATTTCTATGTATGGACGCAAATAGGCCTTATTCATACGAACATTTTGGTGTATCACACTTATATCCTATCAGTTTTTTGTGGGGTTGCTCCATGAAAATGAGATTCACCACTGGTGGTCAGTAAACAAAATCTGAATTTCTGGAATACCTGGACTAGTCGCCGCATTTCTAAGTATGGACGCAAATAGGCCTTATTCATACGAACATTTTGGTGTATCACACTTATATCCTATCAGTTTTTTGTGGGGTTGCTCCATGAAAATGTGATTCACCACTGGTGGTCAGTAAACAAAATCTGAATTTCTGGAATACGTAGACTACTCGCCCCATTTCTAAGTATGGACGCAAATAGGCCTTATTTATACGAACATTTTGGTGTATCACACTTATATCCTATCAGTTTTTTGTGGGGTTGCTCCATGAAAATGTGATTCACCACTGGTGGTCAGTAAACAAAATCTGAATTTCTGGAATACCTGGACTAGTCGCCGCATTTCTAAGTATGGATGCAAATAGGCCTTATTCATACGAACATTTTGGTGTATCACACTTATATCCTATCAGTTTTGTGTGGGGTTGCTCCATGAAAATGTGATTCACCACTGGTGGTCAGTAAACAAAATCTGAATTTCTGGAATACGTAGACTACTCGCCGCATTTCTAAGTATGGACGCAAATAGGCCCTATTCATACGAACATTTTGGTGTATCATACTTATATCCTATCAGTTTTTTGTGGGGTTGCTCTATGAAAATGTGATTCACCACTGGTGGTCAGTAAACAAAATCTGAATTTCTGGAATACGTAGACTACTCGCCGCATATCTAAGTATGGACGCAAATAGGCCTTATTTATACGAACATTTTGGTGTATCACACTTATATCCTATCAGTTTTTTGTGGGGTTGCTCCATGAAAATGTGATTCACCACCGGTGGTCAATAAACAAACTCTGAATTTCTGGAATACATGGACTAGTCGCCGCATTTCTAAGTATGGACGCAAATAGGCCTTATTTATACGAACATTTTGGTGTATCACGCTTATATCCTGTCAGTTTTTTGTGGGGTTGCTCCATGAAAATGTGATTCACCACTGGTGGTCAGTAAACAAAATCTGAATTTCTGGAATACGGAGACTAGTCGCCGCATTTCTAAGTATGGACGCAAATAGGCCTTATTCATACGAACATTTTGGTGTATCACACTTATATCCTATCAGTTTTTTGTGGGGTTGCTCCATGAAAATGTGATTCACCACTGGTGGTCAGTAAACAAAATCTGAATTTCTGGAATACGTAGACTACTCGCCACATTTCCAAGTATGGACGCAAATAGGCGTTTCTCATACGAACATTTTGGTGTATCACACTTATATCCTATTAGTTTTTTGTGGGGTTGCTCCATGAAAATGAGATTCACCACTGGTGGTCATTAAACAAAATCTGAATTTCTGGAATACCTGGACTAGTCGCCGCATTTCTAAGTATGGACGCAAATAGGCCTTATTCATACGAACATTTTGGTGTATCACACTTATATCCTATCAGTTTTTGTGGGGTTGCTCCATGAAAATGTGATTCACCACTGGTGGTCAGTAAACAAAATCTGAATTTCTGGAATACCTGGACTAGTCGCCGCATTTCTAAGTATGGACGCAAATAGGCCTTATTCATACGAACATTTTGGTGTATCACACTTATATCCTATCAGTTTTTTGTGGGGTTGCTCCATGAAAATGTGATTCACCACTGGTGGTCAGTAAACAAAATCTGAATTTCTGGAATACGTAGACTACTCGCCGCATTTCTAAGTATGGACGCAAATAGGCCTTATTTATACGAACATTTTGGTGTATCACACTTATATCCTATCAGTTTTTTGTGGGGTTGCTCCATGAAAATGTGATTCACCACTGGTGGTCAGTAAACAAACTCTGAATTTCTGGAATACCTGGACTAGTCGCCGCATTTCTAAGTATGGACGCAAATAGGCCTTATTCATACGAACATTTTGGTGTATCACACTTATATCCTATCAGTTTTTTGTGGGGTTGCTCCATGAAAATGTGATTCACCACTGGTGGTCAGTAAACAAAATCTGAATTTCTGGAATACGTAGACTAGTCGCCGCATTTCTAAGTATGGACGCAAATAGGCCTTATTCATACGAACATTTTGGTGTATCACACTTATATCCTATCAGTTTTTTGTGGCGTTGCTCCATGAAAATGTGATTCACCACTGGTGGTCAGTAAACAAACTCTGAATTTCTGGAATACCTGGACTAGTCGCCGCATTTCTAAGTATGGACGCAAATAGGCCTTATTCATACGAACATTTTGGTGTATCACACTTATATCCTGTCAGTTTTTTGTGGGGTTGCTCCATGAAAATGTGATTCACCACTGGTGGTCAGTAAACAAAATCTGAATTTCTGGAATACGTAGACTAGTCGCCGCATTTCTAAGTATGGACGCAAATAGGCCTTATTCATACGAACATTTTGGTGTATCACACTTATATCCTATCAGTTTTTTGTGGGGTTGCTCCATGAAAATGTGATTCACCACTGGTGGTCAGTAAACAAAATCTGAATTTCTGGAATACGTAGACTACTCGCCGCATTTCTAAGTATGGACGCAAATAGGCCTTATTTATACGAACATTTTGGTGTATCACACTTATATCCTATCAGTTTTTTGTGGGGTTGCTCCATGAAAATGTGATTCACCACTGGTGGTCAGTAAACAAAATCTGAATTTCTGGAATACGTAGACTACTCGCCCCATTTCTAAGAATGGACGCAAATAGGCCCTATTTATACGAACATTTTGGTATATCACACTTATATCCTATCAGTTTTTTGTGGGGTTGCTCCATGAAAATGTGATTCACCACTGGTGGTCAGTAAACAAACTCTGAATTTCTGGAATACCTGGACTAGTCGCCGCATTTCTAAGTATGGACGCAAATAGGCCTTATTTATACGAACATTTTGGTGTATCACAGTTATATCCTATCAGTTTTTTGTGGGGTTGCTCCATGAAAATGTGATTCACCACTGGTGGTCAGTAAACAAAATCTGAATTTCTGGAATACCTGGACTAGTCGCCGCATTTCTATGTATGGACGCAAATAGGCCTTATTCATACGAACATTTTGGTGCATCAACTTATATCCTATCAGTTTTTTGTGGGGTTGCTCCATGAAAATGTGATTCACCACTGGTGGTCAGTAAACAAAATCTGAATTTCTGGAATACGTAGACTACTCGCCGCATTTCTAAGTATGGACGCAAATAGGCCTTATTCATACGAACATTTTGGTGTATCACACTTATATCCTATCAGTTTTTTGTGGCGTTGATCCATGAAAATGTGATTCACCACTGGTGGTCAGTAAACAAACTCTGAATTTCTGGAATACCTGGACTAGTCGCCGCATTTCTAAGTATGGACGCAAATAGGCCTTATTCATACGAACATTTTGGTGTATCACACTTATATCCTGTCAGTTTTTTGTGGGGTTGCTCCATGAAAATGTGATTCACCACTGGTGGTCAGTAAACAAAATCTGAATTTCTGGAATACGTAGACTAGTCGCCGCATTTCTAAGTATGGACGCAAATAGGCCTTATTCATACGAACATTTTGGTGTATCACACTTATATCCTATCAGTTTTTTGTGGGGTTGCTCCATGAAAATGTGATTCACCACTGGTGGTCAGTAAACAAAATCTGAATTTCTGGAATACGTAGACTACTCGCCGCATTTCTATGTATGGACGCAAATAGGCCTTATTCATACGAACATTTTGGTGTATCACACTTATATCCTATCAGTTTTTTGTGGGGTTGCTCCATGAAAATGTGATTCACCACTGGTGGTCAGTAAACAAAATCTGAATTTCTGGAATACCTGGACTAGTCGCCGCATTTCTATGTATGGACGCAAATAGGCCTTATTCATACGAACATTTTGGTGTATCACACTTATATCCTATCAGTTTTTTGTGGGGTTGCTCCATGAAAATGAGATTCACCACTGGTGGTCAGTAAACAAAATCTGAATTTCTGGAATACCTGGACTAGTCGCCGCATTTCTAAGTATGGACGCAAATAGGCCTTATTCATACGAACATTTTGGTGTATCACACTTATATCCTATCAGTTTTTTGTGGGGTTGCTCCATGAAAATGTGATTCACCACTGGTGGTCAGTAAACAAAATCTGAATTTCTGGAATACGTAGACTACTCGCCCCATTTCTAAGTATGGACGCAAATAGGCCTTATTTATACGAACATTTTGGTGTATCACACTTATATCCTATCAGTTTTTTGTGGGGTTGCTCCATGAAAATGTGATTCACCACTGGTGGTCAGTAAACAAAATCTGAATTTCTGGAATACCTGGACTAGTCGCCGCATTTCTAAGTATGGACGCAAATAGGCCTTATTCATACGAACATTTTGGTGTATCACACTTATATCCTATCAGTTTTGTGTGGGGTTGCTCCATGAAAATGTGATTCACCACTGGTGGTCAGTAAACAAAATCTGAATTTCTGGAATACGTAGACTACTCGCCGCATTTCTAAGTATGGACGCAAATAGGCCCTATTCATACGAACATTTTGGTGTATCATACTTATATCCTATCAGTTTTTTGTGGGGTTGCTCTATGAAAATGTGATTCACCACTGGTGGTCAGTAAACAAAATCTGAATTTCTGGAATACGTAGACTACTCGCCGCATATCTAAGTATGGACGCAAATAGGCCTTATTTATACGAACATTTTGGTGTATCACACTTATATCCTATCAGTTTTTTGTGGGGTTGCTCCATGAAAATGTGATTCACCACCGGTGGTCAGTAAACAAACTCTGAATTTCTGGAATACCTGGACTAGTCGCCGCATTTCTAAGTATGGACGCAAATAGGCCTTATTCATACGAACATTTTGGTGTATCACACTTATATCCTATCAGTTTTTGTGGGGTTGCTCCATGAAAATGTGATTCACCACTGGTGGTCAGTAAACAAAATCTGAATTTCTGGAATACCTGGACTAGTCGCCGCATTTCTAAGTATGGACGCAAATAGGCCTTATTCATACGAACATTTTGGTGTATCACACTTATATCCTATCAGTTTTTTGTGGGGTTGCTCCATGAAAATGTGATTCACCACTGGTGGTCAGTAAACAAAATCTGAATTTCTGGAATACGTAGACTACTCGCCGCATTTCTAAGTATGGACGCAAATAGGCCTTATTTATACGAACATTTTGGTGTATCACACTTATATCCTATCAGTTTTTTGTGGGGTTGCTCCATGAAAATGTGATTCACCACTGGTGGTCAGTAAACAAACTCTGAATTTCTGGAATACCTGGACTAGTCGCCGCATTTCTAAGTATGGACGCAAATAGGCCTTATTCATACGAACATTTTGGTGTATCACACTTATATCCTATCAGTTTTTTGTGGGGTTGCTCCATGAAAATGTGATTCACCACTGGTGGTCAGTAAACAAAATCTGAATTTCTGGAATACGTAGACTAGTCGCCGCATTTCTAAGTATGGACGCAAATAGGCCTTATTCATACGAACATTTTGGTGTATCTCACTTATATCCTATCAGTTTTTTGTGGGGTTGCTCCATGAAAATGTGATTCACCACTGGTGGTCAGTAAACAAAATCTGAATTTCTGGAATACGTAGACTAGTCGCCGCATTTCTAAGTATGGACGCAAATAGGCCTTATTCATACGAACATTTTGGTGTATCACACTTATATCCTATCAGTTTTTTGTGGGGTTGCTCCATGAAAATGTGATTCACCACTGGTGGTCAGTAAACAAAATCTGAATTTCTGGAATACATAGACTACTCGCTGCATTTCTAAGTATGGGCGCAAATAGGCCTTATTCATACGAACATTTTGGTGTATCACACTTATATCCTATCAGTTTTTTGTGGGGTTGCTCCATGAAAATGTGATTCACCACTGGTGGTCAGTAAACAAAATCTGAATTTCTGGAATACGTAGACTACTCGCCGCATTTCTAAGAATGGACGCAAATAGACCTTATTTATACGAACATTTTGGTATATCACACTTATATCCTATCAGTTTTTTGTGGGGTTGCTCCATGAAAATGTGATTCACCACTGGTGGTCAGTAAACAAACTCTGATTTTCTGGAATACCTGGACTAGTCGCCGCATTTCTAAGTATGGTCGCAAATAGGCCTTATTTATACGAACATTTTGGTGTATCACACTTATATCCTATCAGTTTTTTGTGGGGTTGCTCCATGAAAATGTGATTCACCACTGGTGGTCAGTAAACAAACTCTGAATTTCTGGAATACCTGGACTAGTCGCCGCATTTCTAAGTATGGACGCAAATAGGCCTTATTTATACGAACATTTTGGTGTATCACACTTATATCCTATCAGTTTTTTGTGGGGTTGCTCCATGAAAATGTGATTCACCACTGGTGGTCAGTAAACAAAATCTGAATTTCTGGAATACCTGGACTAGTCGCCGCATTTCTAAGTATGGACGCAAATAGGCCTTATTCATACGAACATTTTGGTGTATCACACTTATATCCTATCAGTTTTTTGTGGGGTTGCTCCATGAAAATGTGATTCACCACTGGTGGTCAGTAAACAAAATCTGAATTTCTGGAATACGTAGACTACTCGCCGCATTTCTAAGAATGGACGCAAATAGGCCCTATCTATACGAACATTTTGGTATATCACACTTATATCCTATCAGTTTTTTGTGGGGTTGCTCCATGAAAATGTGATTCACCACTGGTGGTCAGTAAACAAACTCTGAATTTCTGGAATACCTGGACTAGTCGCCGCATTTCTAAGTATGGACGCAAATAGGCCTTATTTATACGAACATTTTGGTGTATCACACTTATATCCTATCAGTTTTTTGTGGGGTTGCTCCATGAAAATGTGATTCACCACTGGTGGTCAGTAAACAAAATCTGAATTTCTGGAATACGTAGACTACTAGCCGCATTTCTAAGAATGGACGCAAATAGGCCTTATTCATACGAACATTTTGGTGTATCACACTTATATCCTATCAGTTTTTTGTGGGGTTGCTCCATGAAAATGTGATTCACCACTGGTGGTCAGTAAACAAAATCTGAATTTCTGGAATACGTAGACTACTCGCCGCATTTCTAAGTATGGGCGCAAATAGGCCTTATTCATACGAACATTTTGGTGTATCACACTTATATCCTATCAGTTTTTTGTGGGGTTGCAAATAGTCCTTATTCATACGAACATTTTGGTGTATCACACTTATATCCTATCAGTTTTTTGTGGGGTTGCTCCATGAAAATGTGATTCACCACTGGTGGTCAGTAAACAAAATCTGAATTTCTGGAATACGTAGATTAGTCGCCGCATTCCTAAGTATGGACGCAAATAGGCCTTATTCATACGAACATTTTGGTGTATCACACTTATATCCTATCAGTTTTTTGTGGGGTTGCTCCATGAAAATGTGATTCACCACTGGTGGTCAGTAAACAAAATCTGAATTTCTGGAATACGTAGACTACTCGCCGCATTTCTAAGTATGGACGCAAATAGGCCTTATTTATACGAACATTTTGGTGTATCACACTTATATCCTATCAGTTTTTTGTGGGGTTGCTCCATGAAAATATGATTCACCACTGGTGGTCAGTAAACAAAAACTGAATTTCTGGAATACGTAGACTACTCGCCGCATTTCTAAGAATGGACGCAAATAGGCCTTATTTATACGAACATTTTGGTGTATCACACTTATATCCTATCAGTTTTTTGTGGGGTTGCTCCATGAAAATGAGATTCACCACTGGTGGTCAGTAAACAAAATCTGAATTTCTGGAATACCTGGACTAGTCGCCGCATTTCTAAGTATGGACGCAAATAGGCCTTATTCATACGAACATTTTGGTGTATCACACTTATATCCTATCAGTTTTTTGTGGGGTTGGTCCATGAAAATGTGATTCACCACTGGTGGTCAGTAAACAAACTCTGAATTTCTGGAATACCTGGACTAGTCGCCGCATTTCTAAGTATGGACGCAAATAGGCCTTATTCATACGAACATTTTGGTGTATCACACTTATATCCTATCAGTTTTTTGTGGGGTTGCTCCATGAAAATGTGATTCACCACTGGTGGTCAGTAAACAAAATCTGAATTTCTGGAATACGTAGACTACTCGCCACATTTCCAAGTATGGACGCAAATAGGCGTTTCTCATACGAACATTTTGGTGTATCACACTTATATCCTATTAGTTTTTTGTGGGGTTGCTCCATGAAAATGAGATTCACCACTGGTGGTCATTAAACAAAATCTGAATTTCTGGAATACCTGGACTAGTCGCCGCATTTCTAAGTATGGACGCAAATAGGCCTTATTCATACGAACATTTTCGTGTATCACACTTATATCCTATCAGTTTTTGTGGGGTTGCTCCATGAAAATGTGATTCACCACTGGTGGTCAGTAAACAAAATCTGAATTTCTGGAATACCTGGACTAGTCGCCGCATTTCTAAGTATGGACGCAAATAGGCCTTATTCATACGAACATTTTGGTGTATCACACTTATATCCTATCAGTTTTTTGTGGGGTTGCTCCATGAAAATGTGATTCACCACTGGTGGTCAGTAAACAAAATCTGAATTTCTGGAATACGTAGACTACTCGCCGCATTTCTAAGTATGGACGCAAATAGGCCTTATTTATACGAACATTTTGGTGTATCACACTTATATCCTATCAGTTTTTTGTGGGGTTGCTCCATGAAAATGTGATTCACCACTGGTGGTCAGTAAACAAACTCTGAATTTCTGGAATACCTGGACTAGTCGCCGCATTTCTAAGTATGGACGCAAATAGGCCTTATTCATACGAACATTTTGGTGTATCACACTTATATCCTATCAGTTTTTTGTGGGGTTGCTCCATGAAAATGTGATTCACCACTGGTGGTCAGTAAACAAAATCTGAATTTCTGGAATACGTAGACTAGTCGCCGCATTTCTAAGTATGGACGCAAATAGGCCTTATTCATACGAACATTTTGGTGTATCTCACTTATATCCTATCAGTTTTTTGTGGGGTTGCTCCATGAAAATGTGATTCACCACTGGTGGTCAGTAAACAAAATCTGAATTTCTGGAATACGTAGACTAGTCGCCGCATTTCTAAGTATGGACGCAAATAGGCCTTATTCATACGAACATTTTGGTGTATCACACTTATATCCTATCAGTTTTTTGTGGGGTTGCTCCATGAAAATGTGATTCACCACTGGTGGTCAGTAAACAAAATCTGAATTTCTGGAATACATAGACTACTCGCTGCATTTCTAAGTATGGGCGCAAATAGGCCTTATTCATACGAACATTTTGGTGTATCACACTTATATCCTATCAGTTTTTTGTGGGGTTGCTCCATGAAAATGTGATTCACCACTGGTGGTCAGTAAACAAAATCTGAATTTCTGGAATACGTAGACTACTCGCCGCATTTCTAAGAATGGACGCAAATAGACCTTATTTATACGAACATTTTGGTATATCACACTTATATCCTATCAGTTTTTTGTGGGGTTGCTCCATGAAAATGTGATTCACCACTGGTGGTCAGTAAACAAACTCTGATTTTCTGGAATACCTGGACTAGTCGCCGCATTTCTAAGTATGGTCGCAAATAGGCCTTATTTATACGAACATTTTGGTGTATCACACTTATATCCTATCAGTTTTTTGTGGGGTTGCTCCATGAAAATGTGATTCACCACTGGTGGTCAGTAAACAAACTCTGAATTTCTGGAATACCTGGACTAGTCGCCGCATTTCTAAGTATGGACGCAAATAGGCCTTATTTATACGAACATTTTGATGTATCACACTTATATCCTATCAGTTTTTTGTGGGGTTGCTCCATGAAAATGTGATTCACCACTGGTGGTCAGTAAACAAAATCTGAATTTCTGGAATACCTGGACTAGTCGCCGCATTTCTAAGTATGGACGCAAATAGGCCTTATTCATACGAACATTTTGGTGTATCACACTTATATCCTATCAGTTTTTTGTGGGGTTGCTCCATGAAAATGTGATTCACCACTGGTGGTCAGTAAACAAAATCTGAATTTCTGGAATACGTAGACTACTCGCCGCATTTCTAAGAATGGACGCAAATAGGCCCTATCTATACGAACATTTTGGTATATCACACTTATATCCTATCAGTTTTTTGTGGGGTTGCTCCATGAAAATGTGATTCACCACTGGTGGTCAGTAAACAAACTCTGAATTTCTGGAATACCTGGACTAGTCGCCGCATTTCTAAGTATGGACGCAAATAGGCCTTATTTATACGAACATTTTGGTGTATCACACTTATATCCTATCAGTTTTTTGTGGGGTTGCTCCATGAAAATGTGATTCACCACTGGTGGTCACTAAACAAAATCTGAATTTCTGGAATACGTAGACTACTAGCCGCATTTCTAAGAATGGACGCAAATAGGCCTTATTCATACGAACATTTTGGTGTATCACACTTATATCCTATCAGTTTTTTGTGGGGTTGCTCCATGAAAATGTGATTCACCACTGGTGGTCAGTAAACAAAATCTGAATTTCTGGAATACGTAGACTACTCGCCGCATTTCTAAGTATGGGCGCAAATAGGCCTTATTCATACGAACATTTTGGTGTATCACACTTATATCCTATCAGTTTTTTGTGGGGTTGCAAATAGTCCTTATTCATACGAACATTTTGGTGTATCACACTTATATCCTATCAGTTTTTTGTGGGGTTGCTCCATGAAAATGTGATTCACCACTGGTGGTCAGTAAACAAAATCTGAATTTCTGGAATACGTAGACTAGTCGCCGCATTCCTAAGTATGGACGCAAATAGGCCTTATTCATACGAACATTTTGGTGTATCACACTTATATCCTATCAGTTTTTTGTGGGGTTGCTCCATGAAAATGTGATTCACCACTGGTGGTCAGTAAACAAAATCTGAATTTCTGGAATACGTAGACTACTCGCCGCATTTCTAAGTATGGACGCAAATAGGCCTTATTTATACGAACATTTTGGTGTATCACACTTATATCCTATCAGTTTTTTGTGGGGTTGCAAATAGTCCTTATTCATACGAACATTTTGGTGTATCACACTTATATCCTATCAGTTTTTTGTAAGGTTGCTCCATGAAAATGAGATTCACCACTGGTGGTCAGTAAACAAAATCTGAATTTCTGGAATACTTGGACTAGTCGCCGCATTTCTAAGTATGGACGCAAATAGGCCTTATTCATACGAACATTTTGGTGTATCACACTTATATCCTATCAGTTTTTTGTGGGGTTGCTCCATGATAATGTGATTCACCACTGGTTGTCAGTAAACAAAATCTGAATTTCTGGAATACGTAGACTAGTCGCCGCATTTCTAAGTATGGACGCAAATAGGCCTTATTCATACGAACATTTTGGTGTATCACACTTATATCCTATCAGTTTTTTGTGGGGTTGCTCCATGAAAATGTGATTCACCACTGGTGGTCAGTAAACAAACTCTGAATTTCTGGAATACTTGGACTAGTCGCCGCATTGCTAAGTATGGACGCAAATAGGCCTTATTTATACGAACATTTTGGTGTATCACACTTATATCCTATCAGTTTTTTGTGGGGTTGCTCCATGAAAATGTGATTCACCACTGGTGGTCAGTAAACAAAATCTGAATTTCTGGAATACCTGGACTAGTCGCCGCGTTTCTATGTATGGACGCAAATAGGCCTTATTCATACGAACATTTTGGTGTATCACACTTATATCCTATCAGTTTTTTGTGGGGTTGCAAATAGTCCTTATTCATACGAACATTTTGGTGTATCACACTTATATCCTATCAGTTTTTTGTGGGGTTGCTCCATGAAAATGTGATTCACCACTGGTGGTCAGTAAACAAAATCTGAATTTCTGGAATACCTGGACTAGTCGCCGCGTTTCTATGTATGGACGCAAATAGTCCTTATTCATACGAACATTTTGGTGTATCACACTTATATCCTATCAGTTTTTTGTAAGGTTGCTCCATGAAAATGAGATTCACCACTGGTGGTCAGTAAACAAAATCTGAATTTCTGGAATACTTGGACTAGTCGCCGCATTTCTAAGTATGGACGCAAATAGGCCTTATTCATACGAACATTTTGGTGTATCACACTTATATCCTATCAGTTTTTTGTGGGGTTGCTCCATGAAAATGTGATTCACCACTGGTGGTCAGTAAACAAAATCTGAATTTCTGGAATACGTAGACTACTCGCCGCATTTCTAAGAATGGACGCAAATAGGCCTTATTTATACGAACATTTTGGTATATCACACTTATATCCTATCAGTTTTTTGTGGGGTTGCTCCATGAAAATGTGATTCACAACTGGTGGTCAGTAAACAAACTCTGAATTTCTGGAATACTTGGACTAGTCGCCGCATTGCTAAGTATGGACGCAAATAGGCCTTATTTATACGAACATTTTGGTGTATCACACTTATATCCTATCAGTTTTTTGTGGGGTTGCTCCATGAAAATGTGATTCACCACTGGTGGTCAGTAAACAAAATCTGAATTTCTGGAATACCTGGACTAGTCGCCGCGTTTCTATGTATGGACGCAAATAGGCCTTATTCATACGAACATTTTGGTGTATCACACTTATATCCTATCAGTTTTTTGTGGGGTTGCAAATAGTCCTTATTCATACGAACATTTTGGTGTATCACACTTATATCATATCAGTTTTTTGTGGGGTTGCTCCATGAAAATGTGATTCACCACTGGTGGTCAGTAAACAAAATCTGAATTTCTGGAATACGTAGACTAGTCGCCGCATTTCTAAGTATGGACGCAAATAGGCCTTATTCATACGAACATTTTGGTGTATCACACTTATATCCTATCAGTTTTTTGTGGGGTTGCTCCATGAAAATGTGATTCACCACTGGTGGTCAGTAAACAAAATCTGAATTTCTGGAATACGTAGACTACTCGCCGCATTTCTAAGTATGGACGCAAATAGGCCTTATTTATACGAACATTTTGGTGTATCACACTTATATCCTATCAGTTTTTTGTGGGGTTGCTCCATGAAAATATGATTCACCACTGGTGGTCAGTAAACAAAAACTGAATTTCTGGAATACGTAGACTACTCGCCGCATTTCTAAGAATGGACGCAAATAGGCCTTATTTATACGAACATTTTGGTGTATCACACTTATATCCTATCAGTTTTTTGTGGGGTTGCTCCATGAAAATGAGATTCACCACTGGTGGTCAGTAAACAAAATCTGAATTTCTGGAATACCTGGACTAGTCGCCGCATTTCTAAGTATGGACGCAAATAGGCCTTATTCATACGAACATTTTGGTGTATCACACTTATATCCTATCAGTTTTTTGTGGGGTTGGTCCATGAAAATGTGATTCACCACTGGTGGTCAGTAAACAAACTCTGAATTTCTGGAATACCTGGACTAGTCGCCGCATTTCTAAGTATGGACGCAAATAGGCCTTATTCATACGAACATTTTGGTGTATCACACTTATATCCTATCAGTTTTTTGTGGCGTTGCTCCATGAAAATGTGATTCACCACTGGTGGTCAGTAAACAAAATCTGAATTTCTGGAATACGTAGACTAGTCGCCGCATTTCTAAGTATGGACGCAAATAGGCCTTATTCATACGAACATTTTGGTGTATCACACTTATATCCTATCAGTTTTTTGTGGCGTTGCTCCATGAAAATGTGATTCACCACTGGTGGTCAGTAAACAAACTCTGAATTTCTGGAATACCTGGACTAGTCGCCGCATTTCTAAGTATGGACGTAAATAGGCCTTATTCATACGAACATTTTGGTGTATCACACTTATATCCTATCAGTTTTTTGTGGCGTTGCTCCATGAACATGTGATTCACCACTGGTGGTCAGTAAACAAACTCTGAATTTCTGGAATACCTGGACTAGTCGCCGCATTTCTAAGTATGGACGCAAATAGGCCTTATTCATACGAACATTTTGGTGTATCACACTTATATCCTATCAGTTTTTTGTGGGGTTGCTCCATGAAAATGTGATTCACCACTGGTGGTCAGTAAACAAAATCTGAATTTCTGGAATACGTAGACTACTCGCCGCATTTCTAGGTATGGACGCAAATAGGCCTTATTTATACGAACATTTTGGTGTATCACACTTATATCCTATCAGTTTTTTGTGGGGTTGCTCCATGAAAATGTGATTCACCACTGGTGGTCAGTAAACAAAATCTGAATTTCTGGAATACCTGGACTAGTCGCCGCATTTCTAAGTATGGACGCAAATAGGCCTTATTCATACGAACATTTTGGTGTATCACACTTATATCCTATCAGTTTTTTGTGGGGTTGCTCCATGAAAATGTGATTCACCACTGGTGGTCAGTAAACAAAATCTGAATTTCTGGAATACGTAGACTAGTCGCCGCATTTCTAAGTATGGATGCAAATAGGCCTTATTCATACGAACATTTTGGTGTATCACACTTATATCCTATCAGTTTTTTGTGGGGTTGCTCCATGAAAATGTGATTCACCACTGGTGGTCAGTAAACAAAATCTGAATTTCTGGAATACCTGGACTAGTCGCCGCGTTTCTAAGTATGGACGCAAATAGGCCTTATTCATACGAACATTTTGGTGTATCACACTTATATCCTATCAGTTTTTTGTGGGGTTGCTCCATGAAAATGTGATTCACCACTGGTGGTCAGTAAACAAAATCTGAATTTCTGGAATACGTAGACTACTCGCCGCATTTCTAAGAATGGATGCAAATAGGCCTTATTTATACGAACATTTTGGTGTATCACACTTATATCCTATCAGTTTTTTGTGGGGTTGCTCCATGAAAATGTGATTCACCACTGGTGGTCAGTAAACAAACTCTGAATTTCTGGAATACCTGGACTAGTCGCCGCATTTCTAAGTATGGACGCAAATAGGCCTTATTCATACGAACATTTTGGTGTATCACACTTATATCCTATCAGTTTTTTGTGGGGTTGCTCCATGAAAATGATATTCACCACTGGTTGTCAGTAAACAAAATCTGAATTTCTGGAATACGTAGACTAGTCACCGCATTTCTAAGTATGGACGCAAATAGGCCTTGTTTATACGAACATTTTGGTGTATCACACTTGTATCATATCAGTTTTTTGTGGGGTTGCTCCATGAAAATGTGATTCACCACTGGTGGTCAGTAAACAAAATCTGAATTTCTGGAATACGTAGACTACTCGCCGCATTTCTAAGTATGGACGCAAATAGGCCTTATTTATACGAACATTTTGGTGTATCACTCTTATATCCTATCAGTTTTTTGTGGGGTTGCTCCTTGAAAATGTGATTCACCACTGGTGGTCAGTAAACAAAATCTGAATTTCTGAAATACCTGGACTAGTCGCCGCATTTCTAAGTATGGACGCAAATAGGCCTTATTCATACGAACATTTTGGTGTATCACACTTATATCCTATCAGTTTTGTGTGGGGTTGCTCCATGAAAATGTGATTCACCACTGGTGGTCAGTAAACAAAATCTGAATTTCTGGAATACGTAGACTAGTCGCCGCATTTCTAAGTATGGACGCAAATAGGCCTTATTCATACGAACATTTTGGTGTATCACACTTATATCCTATCAGTTTTTTGTGGGGTTGCTCCATGAAAATGTGATTCACCACTGGTGGTCAGTAAACAAAATCTGAATTTCTGGAATACGTAGACTACTCGCCGCATTTCTAAGTATGGACGCAAATAGGCCTTATTTATACGAACATTTTGGTGTATCACACTTATATCCTATCAGTTTTTTGTGGGGTTGCTCCATGAAAATGTGATTCACCACTGGTGGTCAGTAAACAAAATCTGAATTTCTGGAATACCTGGACTAGTCGCCGCATTGCTAAGTATGGACGCAAATAGGCCTTATTTATACGAACATTTTGGTGTATCACACTTATATCCTATCAGTTTTTTGTGGGGTTGCTCCATGAAAATGTGATTCACCACTGGTGGTCAGTAAACAAAATCTGAATTTCTGGAATACCTGGACTAGTCGCCGCGTTTCTATGTATGGACGCAAATAGGCCTTATTCATACGAACATTTTGGTGTATCACACTTATATCCTATCAGTTTTTTGTGGGGTTGCAAATAGTCCTTATTCATACGAACATTTTGGTGTATCACACTTATATCCTATCAGTTTTTTGTGGGGTTGCTCCATGAAAATGTGATTCACCACTGGTGGTCAGTAAACAAAATCTGAATTTCTGGAATACGTAGACTAGTCGCCGCATTTCTAAGTATGGACGCAAATAGGCCTTATTTATACGAACATTTTGGTGTATCACACTTATATCCTATCAGTTTTTTGTGGTGCTGCAAATAGTCCTTATTCATACGAACATTTTGGTGTATCACACTTATATCCTATCAGTTTTTTGTAAGGTTGCTCCATGAAAATGAGATTCACCACTGGTGGTCAGTAAACAAAATCTGAATTTCTGGAATACCTGGACTAGTCGCCGCATTTCTAAGTATGGACGCAAATAGGCCTTATTCATACGAACATTTTGGTGTATCACACTTATATCCTATCAGTTTTTTGTGGGGTTGCAAATAGTCCTTATTCATACGAACATTTTGGTGTATCACACTTATATCCTATCAGTTTTTTGTGGGGTTGCTCCATGAAAATGAGATTCACCACTGGTGGTCAGTAAACAAAATCTGAATTTCTGGAATACCTGGACTAGTCGCCGCATTTCTAAGTATGGACGCAAATAGGCCTTATTCATACGAACATTTTGGTGTATCACACTTATATCCTATCAGTTTTTTGTGGGGTTGCTCCATGAAAATGTGATTCACCACTGGTGGTCAGTAAACAAAATCTGAATTTCTGGAATACCTGGACTAGTCGCCGCATTTCTAAGTATGGGCGCAAATAGGCCTTATTCATACGAACATTTTGGTGTATCACACTTATATCCTATCAGTTTTTTGTGGGGTTGCTCCATGAAAATGTGATTCACCACTGGTGGTCAGTAAACAAAATCTGAATTTCTGGAATACGTAGACTACTCGCCGCATTTCTAAGAATGGACGCAAATAGGCCCTATTTATACGAACATTTTGGTATATCACACTTATATCCTATCAGTTTTTTGTGGGGTTGCTCCATGAAAATGTGATTCACCACTGGTGGTCAGTAAACAAACTCTGAATTTCTGGAATACCTGGACTAGTCGCCGCATTTCTAAGTATGGACGCAAATAGGCCTTATTCATACGAACATTTTGGTGTATCACACTTATATCCTATCAGTTTTTTGTGGGGTTGCAAATAGTCCTTATTCATACGAACATTTTGGTGTATCACACTTATATCCTATCAGTTTTTTGTGGGGTTGCTCCATGAAAATGTGATTCACCACTGGTGGTCAGTAAACAAAATCTGAATTTCTGGAATACGTAGACTACTCGCCGCATTTCTAAGAATGGACGCAAATAGGCCTTATTCATACGAACATTTTGGTGTATCACACTTATATCCTATCAGTTTTTTGTGGGGTTGCAAATAGTCCTTATTCATACGAACATTTTGGTGTATCACACTTATATCCTATCAGTTTTTTGTGGGGTTGCTCCATGAAAATGAGATTCACCACTGGTGGTCAGTAAACAAAATCTGAATTTCTGGAATACCTGGACTAGTCGCCGCATTTCTAAGTATGGACGCAAATAGGCCTTATTCATACGAACATTTTGGTGTATCACACTTATATCCTATCAGTTTTTTGTGGGGTTGCTCCATGAAAATGTGATTCACCACTGGTGGTCAGTAAACAAAATCTGAATTTCTGGAATACCTGGACTAGTCGCCGCATTTCTAAGTATGGGCGCAAATAGGCCTTATTCATACGAACATTTTGGTGTATCACACTTATATCCTATCAGTTTTTTGTGGGGTTGCTCCATGAAAATGTGATTCACCACTGGTGGTCAGTAAACAAAATCTGAATTTCTGGAATACGTAGACTACTCGCCGCATTTCTAAGAATGGACGCAAATAGGCCCTATTTATACGAACATTTTGGTATATCACACTTATATCCTATCAGTTTTTTGTGGGGTTGCTCCATGAAAATGTGATTCACCACTGGTGGTCAGTAAACAAACTCTGAATTTCTGGAATACCTGGACTAGTCGCCGCATTTCTAAGTATGGACGCAAATAGGCCTTATTTATACGAACATTTTGGTGTATCACACTTATATCCTATCAGTTTTTTGTGGGGTTGCTCCATGAAAATGTGATTCACCACTGGTGGTCAGTAAACAAAATCTGAATTTCTGGAATACCTGGACTAGTCGCCGCATTTCTATGTATGGACGCAAATAGGCCTTATTCATACGAACATTTTGGTGTATCACACTTATATCCTATCAGTTTTTTGTGGGGTTGCTCCATGAAAATGTGATTCACCACTGGTGGTCAGTAAACAAAATCTGAATTTCTGGAATACGTAGACTACTCGCCGCATTTCTAAGTATGGGCGCAAATAGGCCTTATTCATACGAACATTTTGGTGTATCACACTTATATCCTATCAGTTTTTTGTGGGGTTGCAAATAGTCCTTATTCATACGAACATTTTGGTGTATCACACTTATATCCTATCAGTTTTTTGTGGGGTTGCTCCATGAAAATGTGATTCACCACTGGTGGTCAGTAAACAAAATCTGAATTTCTGGAATACGTAGACTAGTCGCCGCATTTCTAAGTATGGACGCGAATAGGCCTTATTCATACGAACATTTTGGTGTATCACACTTATATCCTATCAGTTTTTTGTGGGGTTGCTCCATGAAAATGTGATTCACCACTGGTGGTCAGTAAACAAAATCTGAATTTCTGGAATACGTAGACTACTCGCCGCATTTCTAAGTATGGACGCAAATAGGCCTTATTTATACGAACATTTTGGTGTATCACACTTATATCCTATCAGTTTTTTGTGGGGTTGCTCCATGAAAATGTGATTCACCACTGGTGGTCAGTAAACAAACTCTGAATTTCTGGAATACGTGGACTAGTCGCCGCATTTCTAAGTATGGACGCAAATAGGCCTTATTCATACGAACATTTTGGTGTATCACACTTATATCCTATCAGTTTTTTGTGGGGTTGCTCCATGATAATGTGATTCACCACTGGTTGTCAGTAAACAAAATCTGAATTTCTGGAATACGTAGACTAGTCGCCGCATTTCTAAGTATGGACGCAAATAGGCCTTATTCATACGAACATTTTGGTGTATCACACTTATATCCTATCAGTTTTTTGTGGGGTTGCAAATAGTCCTTATTCATACGAACATTTTGGTGTATCACACTTATATCCTATCAGTTTTTTGTAAGGTTGCTCCATGAAAATGAGATTCACCACTGGTGGTCAGTAAACAAAATCTGAATTTCTGGAATACCTGGACTAGTCGCCGCATTTCTAAGTATGGACGCAAATAGGCCTTATTCATACGAACATTTTGGTGTATCACACTTATATCCTATCAGTTTTTTGTGGGGTTGCTCCATGAAAATGTGATTCACCACTGGTGGTCAGTAAACAAACTCTGAATTTCTGGAATACCTGGACTAGTCGCCGCATTGCTAAGTATGGACGCAAATAGGCCTTATTTATACGAACATTTTGGTGTATCACACTTATATCCTATCAGTTTTTTGTGGGGTTGCTCCATGAAAATGTGATTCACCACTGGTGGTCAGTAAACAAACTCTGAATTTCTGGAATACCTGGACTAGTCGCCGCATTGCTAAGTATGGACGCAAATAGGCCTTATTTATACGAACATTTTGGTGTATCACACTTATATCCTATCAGTTTTTTGTGGGGTTGCTCCATGAAAATGTGATTCACCACTGGTGGTCAGTAAACAAACTCTGAATTTCTGGAATACCTGGACTAGTCGCCGCATTGCTAAGTATGGACGCAAATAGGCCTTATTTATACGAACATTTTGGTGTATCTCACTTATATCCTATCAGTTTTTTGTGGGGTTGCTCCATGAAAATGTGATTCACCACTGGTGGTCAGTAAACAAAATCTGAATTTCTGGAATACCTGGACTAGTCGCCGCGTTTCTATGTATGGACGCAAATAGGCCTTATTCATACGAACATTTTGGTGTATCACACTTATATCCTATCAGTTTTTTGTGGGGTTGCAAATAGTCCTTATTCATACGAACATTTTGGTGTATCACACTTATATCCTATCAGTTTTTTGTGGGGTTGCTCCATGAAAATGTGATTCACCACTGGTGGTCAGTAAACAAAATCTGAATTTCTGGAATACGTAGACTACTCGCCGCGTTTCTAAGTATGGACGCAAATAGGCCTTATTTATACGAACATTTTGGTGTATCACACTTATATCCTATCAGTTTTTTGTGGGGTTGCTCCATGAAAATGTGATTCACCACTGGTGGTCAGTAAACAAAAACTGAATTTCTGGAATACGTAGACTACTCGCCGCATTTCTAAGAATGGACGCAAATAGGCCTTATTTATACGAACATTTTGGTGTATCACACTTATATCCTATCAGTTTTTTGTGGGGTTGCTCCATGAAAATGTGATTCACCACTGGTGGTCAGTAAACAAACTCTGAATTTCTGGAATACCTGGACTAGTCGCCGCATTTCTAAGTATGGACGCAAATAGGCCTTATTCATACGAACATTTTGGTGTATCACACTTATATCCTATCAGTTTTTTGTGGGGTTGCAAATAGTCCTTATTCATACGAACATTTTGGTGTATCACACTTATATCCTATCAGTTTTTTGTAAGGTTGCTCCATGAAAATGAGATTCACCACTGGTGGTCAGTAAACAAAATCTGAATTTCTGGAATACCTGGACTAGTCGCCGCATTTCTAAGTATGGACGCAAATAGGCCTTATTCATACGAACATTTTGGTGTATCACACTTATATCCTATCAGTTTTTTGTGGGGTTGCTCCATGAAAATGTGATTCACCACTGGTGGTCAGTAAACAAAATCTGAATTTCTGGAATACGTAGACTACTCGCCGCATTTCTAAGAATGGACGCAAATAGGCCTTATTTATACGAACATTTTGGTATATCACACTTATATCCTATCAGTTTTTTGTGGGGTTGCTCCATGAAAATGTGATTCACCACTGGTGGTCAGTAAACAAACTCTGAATTTCTGGAATACCTGGACTAGTCGCCGCATTGCTAAGTATGGACGCAAATAGGCCTTATTTATACGAACATTTTGGTGTATCACACTTATATCCTATCAGTTTTTTGTGGGGTTGCTCCATGAAAATGTGATTCACCACTGGTGGTCAGTAAACAAAATCTGAATTTCTGGAATACCTGGACTAGTCGCCGCGTTTCTATGTATGGACGCAAATAGGCCTTATTCATACGAACATTTTGTGTATCACACTTATATCCTATCAGTTTTTTGTGGGGTTGCAAATAGTCCTTATTCATACGAACATTTTGGTGTATCACACTTATATCCTATCAGTTTTTTGTAAGGTTGCTCCATGAAAATGAGATTCACCACTGGTGGTCAGTAAACAAAATCTGAATTTCTGGAATACCTGGACTAGTCGCCGCATTTCTAAGTATGGACGCAAATAGGCCTTATTCATACGAACATTTTGGTGTATCACACTTATATCCTATCAGTTTTTTGTGGGGTTGCTCCATGAAAATGTGATTCACCACTGGTGGTCAGTAAACAAACTCTGAATTTCTGGAATACCTGGACTAGTCGCCGCATTGCTAAGTATGGACGCAAATAGGCCTTATTTATACGAACATTTTGGTGTATCACACTTATATCCTATCAGTTTTTTGTGGGGTTGCTCCATGAAAATGTGATTCACCACTGGTGGTCAGTAAACAAACTCTGAATTTCTGGAATACCTGGACTAGTCGCCGCATTGCTAAGTATGGACGCAAATAGGCCTTATTTATACGAACATTTTGGTGTATCACACTTATATCCTATCAGTTTTTTGTGGGGTTGCTCCATGAAAATGTGATTCACCACTGGTGGTCAGTAAACAAACTCTGAATTTCTGGAATACCTGGACTAGTCGCCGCATTGCTAAGTATGGACGCAAATAGGCCTTATTTATACGAACATTTTGGTGTATCTCACTTATATCCTATCAGTTTTTTGTGGGGTTGCTCCATGAAAATGTGATTCACCACTGGTGGTCAGTAAACAAAATCTGAATTTCTGGAATACCTGGACTAGTCGCCGCGTTTCTATGTATGGACGCAAATAGGCCTTATTCATACGAACATTTTGGTGTATCACACTTATATCCTATCAGTTTTTTGTGGGGTTGCAAATAGTCCTTATTCATACGAACATTTTGGTGTATCACACTTATATCCTATCAGTTTTTTGTGGGGTTGCTCCATGAAAATGTGATTCACCACTGGTGGTCAGTAAACAAAATCTGAATTTCTGGAATACGTAGACTACTCGCCGCGTTTCTAAGTATGGACGCAAATAGGCCTTATTTATACGAACATTTTGGTGTATCACACTTATATCCTATCAGTTTTTTGTGGGGTTGCTCCATGAAAATGTGATTCACCACTGGTGGTCAGTAAACAAAAACTGAATTTCTGGAATACGTAGACTACTCGCCGCATTTCTAAGAATGGACGCAAATAGGCCTTATTTATACGAACATTTTGGTGTATCACACTTATATCCTATCAGTTTTTTGTGGGGTTGCTCCATGAAAATGTGATTTACCACTGGTGGTCAGTAAACAAACTCTGAATTTCTGGAATACCTGGACTAGTCGCCGCATTTCTAAGTATGGACGCAAATAGGCCTTATTCATACGAACATTTTGGTGTATCACACTTATATCCTATCAGTTTTTTGTGGGGTTGCAAATAGTCCTTATTCATACGAACATTTTGGTGTATCACACTTATATCCTATCAGTTTTTTGTAAGGTTGCTCCATGAAAATGAGATTCACCACTGGTGGTCAGTAAACAAAATCTGAATTTCTGGAATACCTGGACTAGTCGCCGCATTTCTAAGTATGGACGCAAATAGGCCTTATTCATACGAACATTTTGGTGTATCACACTTATATCCTATCAGTTTTTTGTGGGGTTGCTCCATGAAAATGTGATTCACCACTGGTGGTCAGTAAACAAAATCTGAATTTCTGGAATACGTAGACTACTCGCCGCATTTCTAAGAATGGACGCAAATAGGCCTTATTTATACGAACATTTTGGTATATCACACTTATATCCTATCAGTTTTTTGTGGGGTTGCTCCATGAAAATGTGATTCACCACTGGTGGTCAGTAAACAAACTCTGAATTTCTGGAATACCTGGACTAGTCGCCGCATTGCTAAGTATGGACGCAAATAGGCCTTATTTATACGAACATTTTGGTGTATCACACTTATATCCTATCAGTTTTTTGTGGGGTTGCTCCATGAAAATGTGATTCACCACTGGTGGTCAGTAAACAAAATCTGAATTTCTGGAATACCTGGACTAGTCGCCGCGTTTCTATGTATGGACGCAAATAGGCCTTATTCATACGAACATTTTGTGTATCACACTTATATCCTATCAGTTTTTTGTGGGGTTGCAAATAGTCCTTATTCATACGAACATTTTGGTGTATCACACTTATATCCTATCAGTTTTTTGTGGGGTTGCTCGATGAAAATGTGATTCACCACTGGTGGTCAGTAAACAAAATCTGAATTTCTGGAATACGTAGACTACTCGCCGCATTTCTAAGTATGGACGCAAATAGGCCTTATTTATACGAACATTTTGGTGTATCACACTTATATCCTATCAGTTTTTTGTGGGGTTGCTCCATGAAAATGTGATTCACCACTGGTGGTCAGTAAACAAAAACTGAATTTCTGGAATACGTAGACTACTCGCCGCATTTCTAAGAATTGACGCAAATAGGCCTTATTTATACGAACATTTTGGTGTATCACACTTATATCCTATCAGTTTTTTGTGGGGTTGCTCCATGAAAATGAGATTCACCACTGGTGGTCAGTAAACAAAATCTGAATTTCTGGAATACCTGGACTAGTCGCCGCATTTCTAAGTATGGACGCAAATAGGCCTTATTCATACGAACATTTTGGTGTATCACACTTATATCCTATCAGTTTTTTGTGGGGTTGCTCCATGAAAATGTGATTCACCACTGGTGGTCAGTAAACAAACTCTGAATTTCTGGAATACCTGGACTAGTCGCCGCATTTCTAAGTATGGACGCAAATAGGCCTTATTCATACGAACATTTTGGTGTATCACACTTATATCCTATCAGTTTTTTGTGGCGTTGCTCCATGAAAATGTGATTCACCACTGGTGGTCAGTAAACAAAATCTGAATTTCTGGAATACGTAGACTACTCGCCGCATTTCTAAGTATGGACGCAAATAGGTCTTATTTATACGAACATTTTGGTGTATCACACTTATATCCTATCAGTTTTTTGTGGGGGTGCTCCATGAAAATGTGATTCACCACTGGTGGTCAGTAAACAAAATCTGAATTTCTGGAATACCTGGACTAGTCGCCGCGTTTCTAAGTATGGACGCAAATAGGCCTTATTCATACGAACATTTTGGTGTATCACACTTATATCCTATCAGTTTTTTGTGGGGTTGCTCCATGAAAATGTGATTCACCACTGGTGGTCAGTAAACAAAATCTGAATTTCTGGAATACGTAGACTACTCGCCGCATTTCTAAGAATGGATGCGAATAGGCCTTATTTATACGAACATTTTGGTGTATCACACTTATATCCTATCAGTTTTTTGTGGGGTTGCTCCATGAAAATGTGATTCACCACTGGTGGTCAGTAAACAAACTCTGAATTTCTGGAATACCTGGACTAGTCGCCGCATTTCTAAGTATGGACGCAAATAGCCCTTATTCATACGAACATTTTGGTGTATCACACTTATATCCTATCAGTTTTTTGTGGGGTTGCTCCATGAAAATGATATTCACCACTGGTTGTCAGTAAACAAAATCTGAATTTCTGGAATACGTAGACTAGTCACCGCATTTCTAAGTATGGACGCAAATAGGCCTTGTTTATACGAACATTTTGGTGTATCACACTTGTATCATATCAGTTTTTTGTGGGGTTGCTCCATGAAAATGTGATTCACCACTGGTGGTCAGTAAACAAAATCTGAATTTCTGGAATACGTAGACTACTCGCCGCATTTCTAAGTATGGACGCAAATAGGCCTTATTTATACGAACATTTTGGTGTATCACTCTTATATCCTATCAGTTTTTTGTGGGGTTGCTCCTTGAAAATGTGATTCACCACTGGTGGTCAGTAAACAAAATCTGAATTTCTGAAATACCTGGACTAGTCGCCGCATTTCTAAGTATGGACGCAAATAGGCCTTATTCATACGAACATTTTGGTGTATCACACTTATATCCTATCAGTTTTGTGTGGGGTTGCTCCATGAAAATGTGATTCACCACTGGTGGTCAGTAAACAAAATCTGAATTTCTGGAATACGTAGACTAGTCGCCGCATTTCTAAGTATGGACGCAAATAGGCCTTATTCATACGAACATTTTGGTTTATCACACTTATATCCTATCAGTTTTTTGTGGGGTTGCTCCATGAAAATGTGATTCACCACTGGTGGTCAGTAAACAAAATCTGAATTTCTGGAATACGTAGACTACTCGCCGCATTTCTAAGTATGGACGCAAATAGGCCTTATTTATACGAACATTTTGGTGTATCACACTTATATCCTATCAGTTTTTTGTGGGGTTGCTCCATGAAAATGTGATTCACCACTGGTGGTCAGTAAACAAAATCTGAATTTCTGGAATACCTGGACTAGTCGCCGCATTGCTAAGTATGGACGCAAATAGGCCTTATTTATACGAACATTTTGGTGTATCACACTTATATCCTATCAGTTTTTTGTGGGGTTGCTCCATGAAAATGTGATTCACCACTGGTGGTCAGTAAACAAAATCTGAATTTCTGGAATACCTGGACTAGTCGCCGCGTTTCTATGTATGGACGCAAATAGGCCTTATTCATACGAACATTTTGGTGTATCACACTTATATCCTATCAGTTTTTTGTGGGGTTGCAAATAGTCCTTATTCATACGAACATTTTGGTGTATCACACTTATATCCTATCAGTTTTTTGTGGGGTTGCTCCATGAAAATGTGATTCACCACTGGTGGTCAGTAAACAAAATCTGAATTTCTGGAATACGTAGACTAGTCGCCGCATTTCTAAGTATGGACGCAAATAGGCCTTATTTATACGAACATTTTGGTGTATCACACTTATATCCTATCAGTTTTTTGTGGGGCTGCAAATAGTCCTTATTCATACGAACATTTTGGTGTATCACACTTATATCCTATCAGTTTTTTGTAAGGTTGCTCCATGAAAATGAGATTCACCACTGGTGGTCAGTAAACAAAATCTGAATTTCTGGAATACCTGGACTAGTCGCCGCATTTCTAAGTATGGACGCAAATAGGCCTTATTCATACGAACATTCTGGTGTATCACACTTATATCCTATCAGTTTTTTGTGGGGTTGCAAATAGTCCTTATTCATACGAACATTTTGGTGTATCACACTTATATCCTATCAGTTTTTTGTGGGGTTGCTCCATGAAAATGAGATTCACCACTGGTGGTCAGTAAACAAAATCTGAATTTCTGGAATACCTGGACTAGTCGCCGCATTTCTAAGTATGGACGCAAATAGGCCTTATTCATACGAACATTTTGGTATATCACACTTATATCCTATCAGTTTTTTGTGGGGTTGCTCCATGAAAATGTGATTCACCACTGGTGGTCAGTAAACAAAATCTGAATTTCTGGAATACGTAGACTACTCGCCGCATTTCTAAGAATGGACGCAAATAGGCCTTATTCATACGAACATTTTGGTGTATCACACTTATATCCTATCAGTTTTTTGTGGGGTTGCAAATAGTCCTTATTCATACGAACATTTTGGTGTATCACACTTATATCCTATCAGTTTTTTGTGGGGTTGCTCCATGAAAATGAGATTCACCACTGGTGGTCAGTAAACAAAATCTGAATTTCTGGAATACCTGGACTAGTCGCCGCATTTCTAAGTATGGACGCAAATAGGCCTTATTCATACGAACATTTTGGTGTATCACACTTATATCCTATCAGTTTTTTGTGGGGTTGCTCCATGAAAATGTGATTCACCACTGGTGGTCAGTAAACAAAATCTGAATTTCTGGAATACCTGGACTAGTCGCCGCATTTCTAAGTATGGGCGCAAATAGGCCTTATTCATACGAACATTTTGGTGTATCACACTTATATCCTATCAGTTTTTTGTGGGGTTGCTCCATGAAAATGTGATTCACCACTGGTGGTCAGTAAACAAAATCTGAATTTCTGGAATACGTAGACTACTCGCCGCATTTCTAAGAATGGACGCAAATAGGCCCTATTTATACGAACATTTTGGTATATCACACTTATATCCTATCAGTTTTTTGTGGGGTTGCTCCATGAAAATGTGATTCACCACTGGTGGTCAGTAAACAAACTCTGAATTTCTGGAATACCTGGACTAGTCGCCGCATTTCTAAGTATGGACGCAAATAGGCCTTATTTATACGAACATTTTGGTGTATCACACTTATATCCTATCAGTTTTTTGTGGGGTTGCTCCATGAAAATGTGATTCACCACTGGTGGTCAGTAAACAAAATCTGAATTTCTGGAATACCTGGACTAGTCGCCGCATTTCTATGTATGGACGCAAATAGGCCTTATTCATACGAACATTTTGGTGTATCACACTTATATCCTATCAGTTTTTTGTGGGGTTGCTCCATGAAAATGTGATTCACCACTGGTGGTCAGTAAACAAAATCTGAATTTCTGGAATACGTAGACTACTCGCCGCATTTCTAAGTATGGGCGCAAATAGGCCTTATTCATACGAACATTTTGGTGTATCACACTTATATCCTATCAGTTTTTTGTGGGGTTGCAAATAGTCCTTATTCATACGAACATTTTGGTGTATCACACTTATATCCTATCAGTTTTTTGTGGGGTTGCTCCATGAAAATGTGATTCACCACTGGTGGTCAGTAAACAAAATCTGAATTTCTGGAATACGTAGACTAGTCGCCGCATTTCTAAGTATGGACGCGAATAGGCCTTATTCATACGAACATTTTGGTGTATCACACTTATATCCTATCAGTTTTTTGTGGGGTTGCTCCATGAAAATGTGATTCACCACTGGTGGTCAGTAAACAAAATCTGAATTTCTGGAATACGTAGACTACTCGCCGCATTTCTAAGTATGGACGCAAATAGGCCTTATTTATACGAACATTTTGGTGTATCACACTTATATCCTATCAGTTTTTTGTGGGGTTGCTCCATGAAAATGTGATTCACCACTGGTGGTCAGTAAACAAAATCTGAATTTCTGGAATACGTAGACTACTCGCCGCATTTCTAAGAATGGACGCAAATAGGCCTTATTTATACGAACATTTTGGTGTATCACACTTATATCCTATCAGTTTTTTGTGGGGTTGCTCCATGAAAATGTGATTCACCACTGGTGGTCAGTAAACAAACTCTGAATTTCTGGAATACGTGGACTAGTCGCCGCATTTCTAAGTATGGACGCAAATAGGCCTTATTCATACGAACATTTTGGTGTATCACACTTATATCCTATCAGTTTTTTGTGGGGTTGCTCCATGATAATGTGATTCACCACTGGTTGTCAGTAAACAAAATCTGAATTTCTGGAATACGTAGACTAGTCGCCGCATTTCTAAGTATGGACGCAAATAGGCCTTATTCATACGAACATTTTGGTGTATCACACTTATATCCTATCAGTTTTTTGTGGGGTTGCAAATAGTCCTTATTCATACGAACATTTTGGTGTATCACACTTATATCCTATCAGTTTTTTGTAAGGTTGCTCCATGAAAATGAGATTCACCACTGGTGGTCAGTAAACAAAATCTGAATTTCTGGAATACCTGGACTAGTCGCCGCATTTCTAAGTATGGACGCAAATAGGCCTTATTCATACGAACATTTTGGTGTATCACACTTATATCCTATCAGTTTTTTGTGGGGTTGCTCCATGAAAATGTGATTCACCAATGGTGGTCGGTAAACAAAATCTGAATTTCTGGAATACGTAGACTACTCGCCGCATTTCTAAGAATGGACGCAAATAGGCCTTATTTATACGAACATTTTGGTATATCACACTTATATCCTATCAGTTTTTTGTGGGGTTGCTCCATGAAAATGTGATTCACCACTGGTGGTCAGTAAACAAACTCTGAATTTCTGGAATACCTGGACTAATCGCCGCATTGCTAAGTATGGACGCAAATAGGCCTTATTCATACGAACATTTTGGTGTATCACACTTATATCCTATCAGTTTTTTGTGGGGTTGCAAATAGTCCTTATTCATACGAACATTTTGGTGTATCACACTTATATCCTATCAGTTTTTTGTGGGGTTGCTCCATGAAAATGTGATTCACCACTGGTGGTCAGTAAACAAAATCTGAATTTCTGGAATACGTAGACTAGTCGCCGCATTTCTAAGTATGGACGCAAATAGGCCTTATTTATACGAACATTTTGGTGTATCACACTTATATCCTATCAGTTTTTTGTGGGGCTGCAAATAGTCCTTATTCATACGAACATTTTGGTGTATCACACTTATATCCTATCAGTTTTTTGTAAGGTTGCTCCATGAAAATGAGATTCACCACTGGTGGTCAGTAAACAAAATCTGAATTTCTGGAATACCTGGACTAGTCGCCGCATTTCTAAGTATGGACGCAAATAGGCCTTATTCATACGAACATTTTGGTGTATCACACTTATATCCTATCAGTTTTTTGTGGGGTTGCAAATAGTCCTTATTCATACGAACATTTTGGTGTATCACACTTATATCCTATCAGTTTTTTGTGGGGTTGCTCCATGAAAATGAGATTCACCACTGATGGTCAGTAAACAAAATCTGAATTTCTGGAATACCTGGACTAGTCGCCGCATTTCTAAGTATGGACGCAAATAGGCCTTATTCATACGAACATTTTGGTGTATCACACTTATATCCTATCAGTTTTTTGTGGGGTTGCTCCATGAAAATGTGATTCACCACTGGTGGTCAGTAAACAAAATCTGAATTTCTGGAATACCTGGACTAGTCGCCGCATTTCTAAGTATGGACGCAAATAGGCCTTATTCATACGAACATTTTGGTGTATCACACTTATATCCTATCAGTTTTTTGTGGGGTTGCAAATAGTCCTTATTCATACGAACATTTTGGTGTATCACACTTATATCCTATCAGTTTTTTGTGGGGTTGCTCCATGAAAATGAGATTCACCACTGGTGGTCAGTAAACAAAATCTGAATTTCTGGAATACCTGGACTAGTCGCCGCATTTCTAAGTATGGACGCAAATAGGCCTTATTTATACGAACATTTTGGTGTATCACACTTATATCCTATCAGTTTTTTGTGGGGTTGCTCCATGAAAATGTGATTCACCACTGGTGGTCAGTAAACAAAATCTGAATTTCTGGAATACCTGGACTAGTCGCCGCATTTCTATGTATGGACGCAAATAGGCCTTATTCATACGAACATTTTGGTGTATCACACTTATATCCTATCAGTTTTTTGTGGGGTTGCTCCATGAAAATGTGATTCACCACTGGTGGTCAGTAAACAAAATCTGAATTTCTGGAATACCTGGACTAGTCGCCGCGTTTCTATGTATGGACGCAAATAGGCCTTATTCATACGAACATTTTGGTGTATCACACTTATATCCTATCAGTTTTTTGTGGGGTTGCAAATAGTCCTTATTCATACGAACATTTTGGTGTATCACACTTATATCCTATCAGTTTTTTGTGGGGTTGCTCCATGAAAATGTGATTCACCACTGGTGGTCAGTAAACAAAATCTGAATTTCTGGAATACGTAGACTAGTCGCCGCATTTCTAAGTATGGACGCAAATAGGCCTTATTTATACGAACATTTTGGTGTATCACACTTATATCCTATCAGTTTTTTGTGGGGCTGCAAATAGTCCTTATTCATACGAACATTTTGGTGTATCACACTTATATCCTATCAGTTTTTTGTAAGGTTGCTCCATGAAAATGAGATTCACCACTGGTGGTCAGTAAACAAAATCTGAATTTCTGGAATACCTGGACTAGTCGCCGCATTTCTAAGTATGGACGCAAATAGGCCTTATTCATACGAACATTTTGGTGTATCACACTTATATCCTATCAGTTTTTTGTGGGGTTGCAAATAGTCCTTATTCATACGAACATTTTGGTGTATCACACTTATATCCTATCAGTTTTTTGTGGGGTTGCTCCATGAAAATGAGATTCACCACTGGTGGTCAGTAAACAAAATCTGAATTTCTGGAATACCTGGACTAGTCGCCGCATTTCTAAGTATGGACGCAAATAGGCCTTATTCATACGAACATTTTGGTATATCACACTTATATCCTATCAGTTTTTTGTGGGGTTGCTCCATGAAAATGTGATTCACCACTGGTGGTCAGTAAACAAAATCTGAATTTCTGGAATACGTAGACTACTCGCCGCATTTCTAAGAATGGACGCAAATAGGCCTTATTCATACGAACATTTTGGTGTATCACACTTATATCCTATCAGTTTTTTGTGGGGTTGCAAATAGTCCTTATTCATACGAACATTTTGGTGTATCACACTTATATCCTATCAGTTTTTTGTGGGGTTGCTCCATGAAAATGAGATTCACCACTGGTGGTCAGTAAACAAAATCTGAATTTCTGGAATACCTGGACTAGTCGCCGCATTTCTAAGTATGGACGCAAATAGGCCTTATTCATACGAACATTTTGGTGTATCACACTTATATCCTATCAGTTTTTTGTGGGGTTGCTCCATGAAAATGTGATTCACCACTGGTGGTCAGTAAACAAAATCTGAATTTCTGGAATACCTGGACTAGTCGCCGCATTTCTAAGTATGGGCGCAAATAGGCCTTATTCATACGAACATTTTGGTGTATCACACTTATATCCTATCAGTTTTTTGTGGGGTTGCTCCATGAAAATGTGATTCACCACTGGTGGTCAGTAAACAAAATCTGAATTTCTGGAATACGTAGACTACTCGCCGCATTTCTAAGAATGGACGCAAATAGGCCCTATTTATACGAACATTTTGGTATATCACACTTATATCCTATCAGTTTTTTGTGGGGTTGCTCCATGAAAATGTGATTCACCACTGGTGGTCAGTAAACAAACTCTGAATTTCTGGAATACCTGGACTAGTCGCCGCATTTCTAAGTATGGACGCAAATAGGCCTTATTTATACGAACATTTTGGTGTATCACACTTATATCCTATCAGTTTTTTGTGGGGTTGCTCCATGAAAATGTGATTCACCACTGGTGGTCAGTAAACAAAATCTGAATTTCTGGAATACCTGGACTAGTCGCCGCATTTCTATGTATGGACGCAAATAGGCCTTATTCATACGAACATTTTGGTGTATCACACTTATATCCTATCAGTTTTTTGTGGGGTTGCTCCATGAAAATGTGATTCACCACTGGTGGTCAGTAAACAAACTCTGAATTTCTGGAATACGTGGACTAGTCGCCGCATTTCTAAGTATGGACGCAAATAGGCCTTATTCATACGAACATTTTGGTGTATCACACTTATATCCTATCAGTTTTTTGTGGGGTTGCTCCATGATAATGTGATTCACCACTGGTTGTCAGTAAACAAAATCTGAATTTCTGGAATACGTAGACTAGTCGCCGCATTTCTAAGTATGGACGCAAATAGGCCTTATTCATACGAACATTTTGGTGTATCACACTTATATCCTATCAGTTTTTTGTGGGGTTGCAAATAGTCCTTATTCATACGAACATTTTGGTGTATCACACTTATATCCTATCAGTTTTTTGTAAGGTTGCTCCATGAAAATGAGATTCACCACTGGTGGTCAGTAAACAAAATCTGAATTTCTGGAATACCTGGACTAGTCGCCGCATTTCTAAGTATGGACGCAAATAGGCCTTATTCATACGAACATTTTGGTGTATCACACTTATATCCTATCAGTTTTTTGTGGGGTTGCTCCATGAAAATGTGATTCACCAATGGTGGTCAGTAAACAAAATCTGAATTTCTGGAATACGTAGACTACTCGCCGCATTTCTAAGAATGGACGCAAATAGGCCTTATTTATACGAACATTTTGGTGTATCACACTTATATCCTATCAGTTTTTTGTGGGGTTGCTCCATGAAAATGAGATTCACCACTGGTGGTCAGTAAACAAAATCTGAATTTCTGGAATACCTGGACTAGTCGCCGCATTTCTAAGTATGGACGCAAATAGGCCTTATTCATATGAACATTTTGGTGTATCACACTTATATCCTATCAGTTTTTTGTGGCGTTGCTCCATGAAAATGTGATTCACCACTGGTGGTCAGTAAACAAACTCTGAATTTCTGGAATACCTGGACTAGTCGCCGCATTTCTAAGTATGGACGTAAATAGGCCTTATTCATACGAACATTTTGGTGTATCACACTTATATCCTATCAGTTTTTTGTGGCGTTGCTCCATGAAAATGTGATTCACCACTGGTGGTCAGTAAACAAACTCTGAATTTCTGGAATACCTGGACTAGTCGCCGCATTTCTAAGTATGGACGCAAATAGGCCTTATTCATACGAACATTTTGGTGTATCACACTTATATCCTATCAGTTTTTTGTGGGGTTGCTCCATGAAAATGTGATTCACCACTGGTGGTCAGTAAACAAAATCTGAATTTCTGGAATACGTAGACTACCCGCCGCATTTCTAGGTATGGACGCAAATAGGCCTTATTTATACGAACATTTTGGTGTATCACACTTATATCCTATCAGTTTTTTGTGGGGTTGCTCCATGAAAATGTGATTCACCACTGGTGGTCAGTAAACAAAATCTGAATTTCTGGAATATCTGGACTAGTCGCCGCATTTCTAAGTATGGACGCAAATAGGCCTTATTCATACGAACATTTTGGTGTATCACACTTATATCCTATCAGTTTTTTGTGGGGTTGCTCCATGAAAATGTGATTCACCACTGGTGGTCAGTAAACAAAATCTGAATTTCTGGAATACGTAGACTAGTCGCCGCATTTCTAAGTATGGATGCAAATAGGCCTTGTTTATACGAACATTTTGGTGTATCACACTTGTATCATATCAGTTTTTTGTGGGGTTGCTCCATGAAAATGTGATTCACCACTGGTGGTCAGTAAACAAACTCTGAATTTCTGGAATACCTGGACTAGTCGCCGCATTTCTAAGTATGGACGCAAATAGGCCTTATTCATACGAACATTTTGGTGTATCACACTTATATCCTATCAGTTTTTTGTGGGGTTGCTCCATGAAAATGATATTCACCACTGGTTGTCAGTAAACAAAATCTGAATTTCTGGAATACGTAGACTAGTCACCGCATTTCTAAGTATGGACGCAAATAGGCCTTGTTTATACGAACATTTTGGTGTATCACACTTGTATCATATCAGTTTTTTGTGGGGTTGCTCCATGAAAATGTGATTCACCACTGGTGGTCAGTAAACAAAATCTGAATTTCTGGAATACGTAGACTACTCGCCGCATTTCTAAGTATGGACGCAAATAGGCCTTATTTATACGAACATTTTGGTGTATCACTCTTATATCCTATCAGTTTTTTGTGGGGTTGCTCCTTGAAAATGTGATTCACCACTGGTGGTCAGTAAACAAAATCTGAATTTCTGAAATACCTGGACTAGTCGCCGCATTTCTAAGTATGGACGCAAATAGGCCTTATTCATACGAACATTTTGGTGTATCACACTTATATCCTATCAGTTTTGTGTGGGGTTGCTCCATGAAAATGTGATTCACCACTGGTGGTCAGTAAACAAAATCTGAATTTCTGGAATACGTAGACTACTCGCCGCATTTCTAAGTATGGACGCAAATAGGCCTTATTTATACGAACATTTTGGTGTATCACACTTATATCCTATCAGTTTTTTGTGGGGTTGCTCCATGAAAATGTGATTCACCACTGGTGGTCAGTATACAAAATCTGAATTTCTGGAATACCTGGACTAGTCGCCGCATTGCTAAGTATGGACGCAAATAGGCCTTATTTATACGAACATTTTGGTGTATCACACTTATATCCTATCAGTTTTTTGTGGGGTTGCTCCATGAAAATGTGATTCACCACTGGTGGTCAGTAAACAAAATCTGAATTTCTGGAATACCTGGACTAGTCGCCGCGTTTCTATGTATGGACGCAAATAGGCCTTATTCATACGAACATTTTGGTGTATCACACTTATATCCTATCAGTTTTTTGTGGGGTTGCAAATAGTCCTTATTCATACGAACATTTTGGTGTATCACACTTATATCCTATCAGTTTTTTGTGGGTTTGCTCCATGAAAATGTGATTCACCACTGGTGGTCAGTAAACAAAATCTGAATTTCTGGAATACGTAGACTAGTCGCCGCATTTCTAAGTATGGACGCAAATAGGCCTTATTTATACGAACATTTTGGTGTATCACACTTATATCCTATCAGTTTTTTGTGGGGCTGCAAATAGTCCTTATTCATACGAACATTTTGGTGTATCACACTTATATCCTATCAGTTTTTTGTAAGGTTGCTCCATGAAAATGAGATTCACCACTGGTGGTCAGTAAACAAAATCTGAATTTCTGGAATACCTGGACTAGTCGCCGCATTTCTAAGTATGGACGCAAATAGGCCTTATTCATACGAACATTTTGGTGTATCACACTTATATCCTATCAGTTTTTTGTGGGGTTGCAAATAGTCCTTATTCATACGAACATTTTGGTGTATCACACTTATATCCTATCAGTTTTTTGTGGGGTTGCTCCATGAAAATGAGATTCACCACTGGTGGTCAGTAAACAAAATCTGAATTTCTGGAATACCTGGACTAGTCGCCGCATTTCTAAGTATGGACGCAAATAGGCCTTATTCATACGAACATTTTGGTATATCACACTTATATCCTATCAGTTTTTTGTGGGGTTGCTCCATGAAAATGTGATTCACCACTGGTGGTCAGTAAACAAAATCTGAATTTCTGGAATACGTAGACTACTCGCCGCATTTCTAAGAATGGACGCAAATAGGCCTTATTCATACGAACATTTTGGTGTATCACACTTATATCCTATCAGTTTTTTGTGGGGTTGCAAATAGTCCTTATTCATACGAACATTTTGGTGTATCACACTTATATCCTATCAGTTTTTTGTGGGGTTGCTCCATGAAAATGAGATTCACCACTGGTGGTCAGTAAACAAAATCTGAATTTCTGGAATACCTGGACTAGTCGCCGCATTTCTAAGTATGGACGCAAATAGGCCTTATTCATACGAACATTTTGGTGTATCACACTTATATCCTATCAGTTTTTTGTGGGGTTGCTCCATGAAAATGTGATTCACCACTGGTGGTCAGTAAACAAAATCTGAATTTCTGGAATACCTGGACTAGTCGCCGCATTTCTAAGTATGGGCGCAAATAGGCCTTATTCATACGAACATTTTGGTGTATCACACTTATATCCTGTCAGTTTTTTGTGGGGTTGCTCCATGAAAATGTGATTCACCACTGGTGGTCAGTAAACAAAATCTGAATTTCTGGAATACGTAGACTACTCGCCGCATTTCTAAGAATGGACGCAAATAGGCCCTATTTATACGAACATTTTGGTATATCACACTTATATCCTATCAGTTTTTTGTGGGGTTGCTCCATGAAAATGTGATTCACCACTGGTGGTCAGTAAACAAACTCTGAATTTCTGGAATACCTGGACTAGTCGCCGCATTTCTAAGTATGGACGCAAATAGGCCTTATTTATACGAACATTTTGGTGTATCACACTTATATCCTATCAGTTTTTTGTGGGGTTGCTCCATGAAAATGTGATTCACCACTAGTGGTCAGTAAACAAAATCTGAATTTCTGGAATACCTGGACTAGTCGCCGCATTTCTATGTATGGACGCAAATAGGCCTTATTCATACGAACATTTTGGTATATCACACTTATATCCTATCAGTTTTTTGTGGGGTTGCTCCATGAAAATGTGATTCACCACTGGTGGTCAGTAAACAAAATCTGAATTTCTGGAATACGTAGACTACTCGCCGCATTTCTAAGTATGGGCGCAAATAGGCCTTATTCATACGAACATTTTGGTGTATCACACTTATATCCTATCAGTTTTTTGTGGGGTTGCAAATAGTCCTTATTCATACGAACATTTTGGTGTATCACACTTATATCCTATCAGTTTTTTGTGGGGTTGCTCCATGAAAATGTGATTCACCACTGGTGGTCAGTAAACAAAATCTGAATTTCTGGAATACGTAGACTAGTCGCCGCATTTCTAAGTATGGACGCGAATAGGCCTTATTCATACGAACATTTTGGTGTATCACACTTATATCCTATCAGTTTTTTGTGGGGTTGCTCCATGAAAATGTGATTCACCACTGGTGGTCAGTAAACAAAATCTGAATTTCTGGAATACGTAGACTACTCGCCGCATTTCTAAGTATGGACGCAAATAGGCCTTATTTATACGAACATTTTGGTGTATCACACTTATATCCTATCAGTTTTTTGTGGGGTTGCTCCATGAAAATGTGATTCACCACTGGTGGTCAGTAAACAAAATCTGAATTTCTGGAATACGTAGACTACTCGCCGCATTTCTAAGAATGGACGCAAATAGGCCTTATTTATACGAACATTTTGGTGTATCACACTTATATCCTATCAGTTTTTTGTGGGGTTGCTCCATGAAAATGTGATTCACCACTGGTGGTCAGTAAACAAACTCTGAATTTCTGGAATACGTGGACTAGTCGCCGCATTTCTAAGTATGGACGCAAATAGGCCTTATTCATACGAACATTTTGGTGTATCACACTTATATCCTATCAGTTTTTTGTGGGGTTGCTCCATGATAATGTGATTCACCACTGGTTGTCAGTAAACAAAATCTGAATTTCTGGAATACGTAGACTAGTCGCCGCATTTCTAAGTATGGACGCAAATAGGCCTTATTCATACGAACATTTTGGTGTATCACACTTATATCCTATCAGTTTTTTGTGGGGTTGCAAATAGTCCTTATTCATACGAACATTTTGGTGTATCACACTTATATCCTATCAGTTTTTTGTAAGGTTGCTCCATGAAAATGAGATTCACCACTGGTGGTCAGTAAACAAAATCTGAATTTCTGGAATACCTGGACTAGTCGCCGCATTTCTAAGTATGGACGCAAATAGGCCTTATTCATACGAACATTTTGGTGTATCACACTTATATCCTATCAGTTTTTTGTGGGGTTGCTCCATGAAAATGTGATTCACCAATGGTGGTCAGTAAACAAAATCTGAATTTCTGGAATACGTAGACTACTCGCCGCATTTCTAAGAATGGACGCAAATAGGCCTTATTTATACGAACATTTTGGTATATCACACTTATATCCTATCAGTTTTTTGTGGGGTTGCTCCATGAAAATGTGATTCACCACTGGTGGTCAGTAAACAAACTCTGAATTTCTGGAATACCTGGACTAGTCGCCGCATTGCTAAGTATGGACGCAAATAGGCCTTATTTATACGAACATTTTGGTGTATCACACTTATATCCTATCAGTTTTTTGTGGGGTTGCTCCATGAAAATGTGATTCACCACTGGTGGTCAGTAAACAAAATCTGAATTTCTGGAATACCTGGACTAGTCGCCGCGTTTCTATGTATGGACGCAAATAGGCCTTATTCATACGAACATTTTGGTGTATCACACTTATATCCTATCAGTTTTTTGTGGGGTTGCAAATAGTCCTTATTCATACGAACATTTTGGTGTATCACACTTATATCCTATCAGTTTTTTGTGGGGTTGCTCCATGAAAATGTGATTCACCACTGGTGGTCAGTAAACAAAATCTGAATTTCTGGAATACGTAGACTACTCGCCGCATTTCTAAGTATGGACGCAAATAGGCCTTATTTATACGAACATTTTGGTGTATCACACTTATATCCTATCAGTTTTTTGTGGGGTTGCTCCATGAAAATGTGATTCACCACTGGTGGTCAGTATACAAAATCTGAATTTCTGGAATACCTGGACTAGTCGCCGCATTGCTAAGTATGGACGCAAATAGGCCTTATTTATACGAACATTTTGGTGTATCACACTTATATCCTATCAGTTTTTTGTGGGGTTGCTCCATGAAAATGTGATTCACCACTGGTGGTCAGTAAACAAAATCTGAATTTCTGGAATACCTGGACTAGTCGCCGCGTTTCTATGTATGGACGCAAATAGGCCTTATTCATACGAACATTTTGGTGTATCACACTTATATCCTATCAGTTTTTTGTGGGGTTGCAAATAGTCCTTATTCATACGAACATTTTGGTGTATCACACTTATATCCTATCAGTTTTTTGTGGGTTTGCTCCATGAAAATGTGATTCACCACTGGTGGTCAGTAAACAAAATCTGAATTTCTGGAATACGTAGACTAGTCGCCGCATTTCTAAGTATGGACGCAAATAGGCCTTATTTATACGAACATTTTGGTGTATCACACTTATATCCTATCAGTTTTTTGTGGGGCTGCAAATAGTCCTTATTCATACGAACATTTTGGTGTATCACACTTATATCCTATCAGTTTTTTGTAAGGTTGCTCCATGAAAATGAGATTCACCACTGGTGGTCAGTAAACAAAATCTGAATTTCTGGAATACCTGGACTAGTCGCCGCATTTCTAAGTATGGACGCAAATAGGCCTTATTCATACGAACATTTTGGTGTATCACACTTATATCCTATCAGTTTTTTGTGGGGTTGCAAATAGTCCTTATTCATACGAACATTTTGGTGTATCACACTTATATCCTATCAGTTTTTTGTGGGGTTGCTCCATGAAAATGAGATTCACCACTGGTGGTCAGTAAACAAAATCTGAATTTCTGGAATACCTGGACTAGTCGCCGCATTTCTAAGTATGGACGCAAATAGGCCTTATTCATACGAACATTTTGGTATATCACACTTATATCCTATCAGTTTTTTGTGGGGTTGCTCCATGAAAATGTGATTCACCACTGGTGGTCAGTAAACAAAATCTGAATTTCTGGAATACGTAGACTACTCGCCGCATTTCTAAGAATGGACGCAAATAGGCCTTATTCATACGAACATTTTGGTGTATCACACTTATATCCTATCAGTTTTTTGTGGGGTTGCAAATAGTCCTTATTCATACGAACATTTTGGTGTATCACACTTATATCCTATCAGTTTTTTGTGGGGTTGCTCCATGAAAATGAGATTCACCACTGGTGGTCAGTAAACAAAATCTGAATTTCTGGAATACCTGGACTAGTCGCCGCATTTCTAAGTATGGACGCAAATAGGCCTTATTCATACGAACATTTTGGTGTATCACACTTATATCCTATCAGTTTTTTGTGGGGTTGCTCCATGAAAATGTGATTCACCACTGGTGGTCAGTAAACAAAATCTGAATTTCTGGAATACCTGGACTAGTCGCCGCATTTCTAAGTATGGGCGCAAATAGGCCTTATTCATACGAACATTTTGGTGTATCACACTTATATCCTGTCAGTTTTTTGTGGGGTTGCTCCATGAAAATGTGATTCACCACTGGTGGTCAGTAAACAAAATCTGAATTTCTGGAATACGTAGACTACTCGCCGCATTTCTAAGAATGGACGCAAATAGGCCCTATTTATACGAACATTTTGGTATATCACACTTATATCCTATCAGTTTTTTGTGGGGTTGCTCCATGAAAATGTGATTCACCACTGGTGGTCAGTAAACAAACTCTGAATTTCTGGAATACCTGGACTAGTCGCCGCATTTCTAAGTATGGACGCAAATAGGCCTTATTTATACGAACATTTTGGTGTATCACACTTATATCCTATCAGTTTTTTGTGGGGTTGCTCCATGAAAATGTGATTCACCACTAGTGGTCAGTAAACAAAATCTGAATTTCTGGAATACCTGGACTAGTCGCCGCATTTCTATGTATGGACGCAAATAGGCCTTATTCATACGAACATTTTGGTATATCACACTTATATCCTATCAGTTTTTTGTGGGGTTGCTCCATGAAAATGTGATTCACCACTGGTGGTCAGTAAACAAAATCTGAATTTCTGGAATACGTAGACTACTCGCCGCATTTCTAAGTATGGGCGCAAATAGGCCTTATTCATACGAACATTTTGGTGTATCACACTTATATCCTATCAGTTTTTTGTGGGGTTGCAAATAGTCCTTATTCATACGAACATTTTGGTGTATCACACTTATATCCTATCAGTTTTTTGTGGGGTTGCTCCATGAAAATGTGATTCACCACTGGTGGTCAGTAAACAAAATCTGAATTTCTGGAATACGTAGACTAGTCGCCGCATTTCTAAGTATGGACGCGAATAGGCCTTATTCATACGAACATTTTGGTGTATCACACTTATATCCTATCAGTTTTTTGTGGGGTTGCTCCATGAAAATGTGATTCACCACTGGTGGTCAGTAAACAAAATCTGAATTTCTGGAATACGTAGACTACTCGCCGCATTTCTAAGTATGGACGCAAATAGGCCTTATTTATACGAACATTTTGGTGTATCACACTTATATCCTATCAGTTTTTTGTGGGGTTGCTCCATGAAAATGTGATTCACCACTGGTGGTCAGTAAACAAAATCTGAATTTCTGGAATACGTAGACTACTCGCCGCATTTCTAAGAATGGACGCAAATAGGCCTTATTTATACGAACATTTTGGTGTATCACACTTATATCCTATCAGTTTTTTGTGGGGTTGCTCCATGAAAATGTGATTCACCACTGGTGGTCAGTAAACAAACTCTGAATTTCTGGAATACGTGGACTAGTCGCCGCATTTCTAAGTATGGACGCAAATAGGCCTTATTCATACGAACATTTTGGTGTATCACACTTATATCCTATCAGTTTTTTGTGGGGTTGCTCCATGATAATGTGATTCACCACTGGTTGTCAGTAAACAAAATCTGAATTTCTGGAATACGTAGACTAGTCGCCGCATTTCTAAGTATGGACGCAAATAGGCCTTATTCATACGAACATTTTGGTGTATCACACTTATATCCTATCAGTTTTTTGTGGGGTTGCAAATAGTCCTTATTCATACGAACATTTTGGTGTATCACACTTATATCCTATCAGTTTTTTGTAAGGTTGCTCCATGAAAATGAGATTCACCACTGGTGGTCAGTAAACAAAATCTGAATTTCTGGAATACCTGGACTAGTCGCCGCATTTCTAAGTATGGACGCAAATAGGCCTTATTCATACGAACATTTTGGTGTATCACACTTATATCCTATCAGTTTTTTGTGGGGTTGCTCCATGAAAATGTGATTCACCAATGGTGGTCAGTAAACAAAATCTGAATTTCTGGAATACGTAGACTACTCGCCGCATTTCTAAGAATGGACGCAAATAGGCCTTATTTATACGAACATTTTGGTATATCACACTTATATCCTATCAGTTTTTTGTGGGGTTGCTCCATGAAAATGTGATTCACCACTGGTGGTCAGTAAACAAACTCTGAATTTCTGGAATACCTGGACTAGTCGCCGCATTGCTAAGTATGGACGCAAATAGGCCTTATTTATACGAACATTTTGGTGTATCACACTTATATCCTATCAGTTTTTTGTGGGGTTGCTCCATGAAAATGTGATTCACCACTGGTGGTCAGTAAACAAAATCTGAATTTCTGGAATACCTGGACTAGTCGCCGCGTTTCTATGTATGGACGCAAATAGGCCTTATTCATACGAACATTTTGGTGTATCACACTTATATCCTATCAGTTTTTTGTGGGGTTGCAAATAGTCCTTATTCATACGAACATTTTGGTGTATCACACTTATATCCTATCAGTTTTTTGTGGGGTTGCTCCATGAAAATGTGATTCACCACTGGTGGTCAGTAAACAAAATCTGAATTTCTGGAATACGTAGACTACTCGCCGCATTTCTAAGTATGGACGCAAATAGGCCTTATTTATACGAACATTTTGGTGTATCACACTTATATCCTATCAGTTTTTTGTGGGGTTGCTCCATGAAAATGTGATTCACCACTGGTGGTCAGTAAACAAAAACTGAATTTCTGGAATACGTAGACTACTCGCCGCATTTCTAAGAATGGACGCAAATAGGCCTTATTTATACGAACATTTTGGTGTATCACACTTATATCCTATCAGTTTTTTGTGGGGTTGCTCCATGAAAATGAGATTCACCACTGGTGGTCAGTAAACAAAATCTGAATTTCTGGAATACCTGGACTAGTCGCCGCATTTCTAAGTACGGACGCAAATAGGCCTTATTCATACGAACATTTTGGTGTATCACACTTATATCCTATCAGTTTTTTGTGGGGTTGCTCCATGAAAATGTGATTCACCACTGGTGGTCAGCAAACAAACTCTGAATTTCTGGAATACCTGGACTAGTCGCCGCATTTCTAAGTATGGACGCAAATAGGCCTTATTCATACGAACATTTTGGTGTATCACACTTATATCCTATCAGTTTTTTGTGGGGTTGCAAATAGTCCTTATTCATACGAACATTTTGGTGTATCACACTTATATCCTATCAGTTGTTTGTAAGGTTGCTCCATGAAAATGAGATTCACCACTGGTGGTCAGTAAACAAAATCTGAATTTCTGGAATACCTGGACTACTCGCCGCATTTCTAAGTATGGACGCAAATAGGCCTTATTCATACGAACATTTTGGTGTATCACACTTATATCCTATCAGTTTTTTGTGGGGTTGCTCCATGAAAATGTGATTCACCACTGGTGGTCAGTAAACAAAATCTGAATTTCTGGAATACGTAGACTACTCGCCGCATTTCTAAGAATGGACGCAAATAGGCCTTATTTATACGAACATTTTGGTATATCACACTTATATCCTATCAGTTTTTTGTGGGGTTGCTCCATGAAAATGTGATTCACCACTGGTGGTCAGTAAACAAACTCTGAATTTCTGGAATACCTGGACTAGTCGCCGCATTGCTAAGTATGGACGCAAATAGGCCTTATTTATACGAACATTTTGGTGTATCACACTTATATCCTATCAGTTTTTTGTGGGGTTGCTCCATGAAAATGTGATTCACCACTGGTGGTCAGTAAACAAAATCTGAATTTCTGGAATACCTGGACTAGTCGCCGCGTTTCTATGTATGGACGCAAATAGGCCTTATTCATACGAACATTTTGGTGTATCACACTTATATCCTATCAGTTTTTTGTGGGGTTGCAAATAGTCCTTATTCATACGAACATTTTGGTGTATCACATTTATATCCTATCAGTTTTTTGTGGGGTTGCTCCATGAAAATGTGATTCACCACTGGTGGTCAGTAAACAAAATCTGAATTTCTGGAATACGTAGACTACTCGCCGCATTTCTAAGTATGGACGCAAATAGGCCTTATTTATACGAACATTTTGGTGTATCACACTTATATCCTATCAGTTTTTTGTGGGGTTGCTCCATGAAAATGTGATTCACCACTGGTGGTCAGTAAACAAAAACTGAATTTCTGGAATACGTAGACTACTCGCCGCATTTCTAAGAATTGACGCAAATAGGCCTTATTTATACGAACATTTTGGTGTATCACACTTATATCCTATCAGTTTTTTGTGGGGTTGCTCCATGAAAATGAGATTCACCACTGGTGGTCAGTAAACAAAATCTGAATTTCTGGAATACCTGGACTAGTCGCCGCATTTCTAAGTATGGACGCAAATAGGCCTTATTCATACGAACATTTTGGTGTATCACACTTATATCCTATCAGTTTTTTGTGGGGTTGCTCCATGAAAATGTGATTCACCACTGGTGGTCAGTAAACAAACTCTGAATTTCTGGAATACCTGGACTAGTCGCCGCATTTCTAAGTATGGACGCAAATAGGCCTTATTCATACGAACATTTTGGTGTATCACACTTATATCCTATCAGTTTTTTGTGGCGTTGCTCCATGAAAATGTGATTCACCACTGGTGGTCAGTAAACAAAATCTGAATTTCTGGAATACGTAGACTACTCGCCGCATTTCTAAGTATGGACGCAAATAGGCCTTATTTATACGAACATTTTGGTGTATCACACTTATATCCTATCAGTTTTTTGTGGGGTTGCTCCATGAAAATGTGATTCACCACTGGTGGTCAGTAAACAAATTTCTGGAATACCTGGACTAGTCGCCGCATTTCTAAGTATGGACGCAAATAGGCCTTATTCATACGAACATTTTGGTGTATCACACTTATATCCTATCAGTTTTTTGTGGCGTTGCTCCATGAAAATGTGATTCACCACTGGTGGTCAGTAAACAAAATCTGAATTTCTGGAATACGTAGACTACTCGCCGCATTTCTAAGTATGGACGCAAATAGGCCTTATTTATACGAACATTTTGGTGTATCACACTTATATCCTATCAGTTTTTTGTGGGGTTGCTCCATGAAAATGTGATTCACCACTGGTGGTCAGTAAACAAAATCTGAATTTCTGGAATACCTGGACTAGTCGCCGCATTTCTAAGTACGGATGCAAATAGGCCTTGTTCATACGAACATTTTGGTGTATCACACTTATATCCTATCAGTTTTTTGTGGGGTTGCTCCATGAAAATGTGATTCACCACTGGTGGTCAGTAAACAAAATCTGAATTTCTGGAATACGTAGACTACTCGCCGCATTTCTAAGTATGGACGCAAATAGGCCTTATTTATACGAACATTTTGGTGTATCACACTTATATCCTATCAGTTTTTTGTGGGGTTGCTCCATGAAAATGTGATTCACCACTGGTGGTCAGTAAACAAAATCTGAATTTCTGGAATACCTGGACTAGTCGCCGCATTTCTATGTATGGACGCAAATAGGCCTTATTCATACGAACATTTTGGTGTATCACATTTATATCCTATCAGTTTTTTGTGGGGTTGCTCCATGAAAATGTGATTCACCACTGGTGGTCAGTAAACAAAATCTGAATTTCTGGAATACGTAGACTACTCGCCGCATTTCTATGTATGGGCGCAAATAGGCCTTATTCATACGAACATTTTGGTGTATCACACTTATATCCTATCAGTTTTTTGTGGGGTTGCTCCATGAAAATGTGATTCACCACTGGTGGTCAGTAAACAAAATCTGAATTTCTGGAATACGTAGACTAGTCGCCGCATTTCTAAGTATGGACGCAAATAGGCCTTATTCATACGAACATTTTGGTGTATAACACTTATATCCTATCAGTTTTTTGTGGGGTTGCTCCATGAAAATGTGATTCACCACTGGTGGTCAGTAAACAAAATCTGAATTTCTGGAATACGTAGACTAGTCGCCGCATTTCTAAGCATGGACGCAAATAGGCCTTATTCATACGAACATTTTGGTGTATAACACTTATATCCTATCAGTTTTTTGTGGGGTTGCTCCATGAAAATGTGATTCACCACTGGTGGTCAGTAAACAAAATCTGAATTTCTGGAATACGTAGACTAGTCGCCGCATTTCTAAGTATGGACGCAAATAGGCCTTATTCATACGAACATTTTGGTGTATCACACTTATATGCTATTAGTTTTTTGTGGGGTTGCTCCATGAAAATGTGATTCACCACTGGTGGTCAGTAAACAAAATCTGAATTTCTGGAATACGTAGACTAGTCGCCGCATTTCTAAGCATGGACGCAAATAGGCCTTATTCATACGAACATTTTGGTGTATAACACTTATATCCTATCAGTTTTTTGTGGGGTTGCTCCATGAAAATGTGATTCACCACTGGTGGTCAGTAAACAAAATCTGAATTTCTGGAATACGTAGACTACTCGCCGCATTTCTAAGTATGGACGCAAATAGGCCTTATTTATACGAACATTTTGGTGTATCACACTTATATCCTATCAGTTTTTTGTGGGGTTGCTCCATGAAAATGTGATTCACCACTGGTGGTCAGTAAACAAAATCTGAATTTCTGGAATACCTGGACTAGTCGCCGCATTTCTATGTATGGACACAAATAGGCCTTATTCATACGAACATTTTGGTGTATCACACTTATATCCTATCAGTTTTTTGTGGGGTTGCTCCATGAAAATGTGATTCACCACTGGTGGTCAGTAAACAAAATCTGAATTTCTGGAATACGTAGACTAGTCGCCGCATTTCTAAGCATGGACGCAAATAGGCCTTATTCATACGAACATTTTGGTGTATAACACTTATATCCTATCAGTTTTTTGTGGGGTTGCTCCATGAAAATGTGATTCACCACTGGTGGTCAGTAAACAAAATCTGAATTTCTGGAATACGTAGACTACTCGCCGCATTTCTAAGTATGGACGCAAATAGGCCTTATTTATACGAACATTTTGGTGTATCACACTTATATCCTATCAGTTTTTTGTGGGGTTGCTCCATGAAAATGTGATTCACCACTGGTGGTCAGTAAACAAAATCTGAATTTCTGGAATACGTAGACTACTCGCCGCATTTCTAAGTATGGGCGCAAATAGGCCTTATTCATACGAACATTTTGGTGTATCACACTTATATCCTATCAGTTTTTTGTGGGGTTGCAAATAGTCCTTATTCATACGAACATTTTGGTGTATCACACTTATATCCTATCAGTTTTTTGTGGGGTTGCTCCATGAAAATGAGATTCACCACTGGTGGTCAGTAAACAAAATCTGAATTTCTGGAATACTTGGACTAGTCGCCGCATTTCTAAGTATGGACGCAAATAGGCCTTATTCATACGAACATTTTGGTGTATCACACTTATATCCTATCAGTTTTTTGTGGGGTTGCTCCATGAAAATGTGATTCACCACTGGTGGTCAGTAAACAAAATCTGAATTTCTGGAATACGTAGACTACTCGCCGCATTTCGAAGAATGGACGCAAATAGGCCTTATTTATACGAACATTTTGGTATATCACACTTATAGCCTATCAGTTTTTTGTGGGGTTGCTCCATGAAAATGTGATTCACCACTGTTGGTCAGTAAACAAACTCTGAATTTCTGGAATACCTGGACTAGTCGCCGCATTTCTAAGTATGGACGCAAATAGGCCTTATTTATACGAACATTTTGGTGTATCACACATATATCCTATCAGTTTTTTGTGGGGTTGCTCCATGAAAATGTGATTCACCACTGGTGGTCAGTAAACAAAATCTGAATTTCTGGAATACCTGGACTAGTCGCCGCATTTCTATGTATGGACGCAAATAGGCCTTATTCATACGAACATTTTGGTGTATCACACTTATATCCTATCAGTTTTTTGTGGGGTTGCTCCATGAAAATGTGATTCACCACTGGTGGTCAGTAAACAAAATCTGAATTTCTGGAATACGTAGACTACTCGCCGCATTTCTAAGTATGGGCGCAAATAGGCCTTATTCATACGAACATTTTGGTGTATCACACTTATATCCTATCAGTTTTTTGTGGGGTTGCAAATAGTCCTTATTCATACGAACATTTTGGTGTATCACACTTATATCCTATCAGTTTTTTGTGGGGTTGCTCCATGAAAATGAGATTCACCACTATTGGTCAGTAAACAAAATCTGAATTTCTGGAATACCTGGACTAGTCGCCGCATTTCTAAGTATGGACGCAAATAGGCCTTATTCATACGAACATTTTGGTGTATCACACTTATATCCTATCAGTTTTTTGTGGGGTTGCTCCATGAAAATGTGATTCACCACTGGTGGTCAGTAAACAAAATCTGAATTTCTGGAATACGTAGACTACTCGCCGCATTTCTAAGAATGGACGCAAATAGGCCTTATTTATACGAACATTTTGGTATATCATACTTATATCCTATCAGTTTTTTGTGGGGTTGCTCCATGAAAATGTGATTCACCACTGGTTGTCAGTAAACAAACTCTGAATTTCTGGAATACCTGGACTAGTCGCCGCATTTCTAAGTATGGACGCAAATAGGCCTTATTTATACGAACATTTTGGTGTATCACACTTATATCCTATCAGTTTTTTGTGGGGTTGCTCCATGAAAATGTGATTCACCACTGGTGGTCAGTAAACAAAATCTGAATTTCTGGAATACCTGGACTAGTCGCCGCATTTCTAAGTATGGACGCAAATAGGCCTTATTCATACGAACATTTTGGTGTATCACACTTATATCCTATCAGTTTTTTGTGGGTTTGCTCCATGAAAATGTGATTCACCACTGGTGGTCAGTAAACAAAATCTGAATTTCTGGAATACGTAGACTAGTCGCCGCATTTCTAAGTATGGACGCAAATAGGCCTTATTCATACGAACATTTTGGTGTATCACACTTATATCCTATCAGTTTTTTGTGGGGTTGCTCCATGAAAATGTGATTCACCACTGGTGGTCAGTAAACAAAATCTGAATTTCTGGAATACCTGGACTAGCCGCCGCATTTCTATGTATGGACGCAAATAGGCCTTATTCATACGAACATTTTGGTGTATCACACTTATATCCTATCAGTTTTTTGTGGGGTTGCTCCATGAAAATGTGATTCACCACTGGTGGTCAGTAAACAAACTCTGAATTTCTGGAATACCTGGACTAGTCGCCGCATTTCTAAGTATGGACGCAAATAGGCCTTATTCATACGAACATTTTGGTGTATCACACTTATATCCTATCAGTTTTTTGTGGGGTTGCTCCATGAAAATGTGATTCACCACTGGTGGTCAGTAAACAAACTCTGAATTTCTGGAATACCTGGACTAGTCGCCGCATTTCTAAGTATGGACGCAAATAGGCCTTATTCATACGAACATTTTGGTGTATCACACTTATATCCTATCAGTTTTTTGTGGCGTTGCTCCATGAAAATGTGATTCACCACTGGTGGTCAGTAAACAAAATCTGAATTTCTGGAATACGTAGACTAGTCGCCGCATTTCTAAGTATGGACGCAAATAGGCCTTATTCATACGAACATTTTGGTGTATCACACTTATATCCTATCAGTTTTTTGTGGCGTTGCTCCATGAAAATGTGATTCACCACTGGTGGTCAGTAAACAAACTCAGAATTTCTGGAATACCTGGACTAGTCGCCGCATTTCTAAGTATGGACGTAAATAGGCCTTATTCATACGAACATTTTGGTGTATCACACTTATATCCTATCAGTTTTTTGTGGCGTTGCTCCATGAAAATGTGATTCACCACTGGTTGTCAGTAAACAAACTCTGAATTTCTGGAATACCTGGACTAGTCGCCGCATTTCTAAGTATGGACGCAAATAGGCCTTATTCATACGAACATTTTGGTGTATCACACTTATATCCTATCAGTTTTTTGTGGGGTTGCTCCATGAAAATGTGATTCACCACTGGTGGTCAGTAAACAAAATCTGAATTTCTGGAATACGTAGACTACTCGCCGCATTTCTAGGTATGGACGCAAATAGGCCTTATTTATACGAACATTTTGGTGTATCACACTTATATCCTATCAGTTTTTTGTGGGGTTGCTCCATGAAAATGTGATTCACCACTGGTGGTCAGTAAACAAAATCTGAATTTCTGGAATACCTGGACTAGTCGCCGCATTTCTAAGTATGGACGCAAATAGGCCTTATTCATACGAACATTTTGGTGTATCACACTTATATCCTATCAGTTTTTTGTGGGGTTGCTCCATGAAAATGTGATTCACCACTGGTGGTCAGTAAACAAAATCTGAATTTCTGGAATACGTAGACTAGTCGCCGCATTTCTAAGTATGGATGCAAATAGGCCTTATTCATACGAACATTTTGGTGTATCACACTTATATCCTATCAGTTTTTTGTGGGGTTGCAAATAGTCCTTATTCATACGAACATTTTGGTGTATCACACTTATATCCTATCAGTTTTTTGTGGGGTTGCTCCATGAAAATGTGATTCACCACTGGTGGTCAGTAAACAAAATCTGAATTTCTGGAATACGTAGACTACTCGCCGCATTTCTAAGTATGGACGCAAATAGGCCTTATTTATACGAACATTTTGGTGTATCACACTTATATCCTATCAGTTTTTTGTGGGGTTGCTCCATGAAAATGTGATTCACCACTGGTGGTCAGTAAACAAAAACTGAATTTCTGGAATACGTAGACTACTCGCCGCATTTCTAAGAATTGACGCAAATAGGCCTTATTTATACGAACATTTTGGTGTATCACACTTATATCCTATCAGTTTTTTGTGGGGTTGCTCCATGAAAATGAGATTCACCACTGGTGGTCAGTAAACAAAATCTGAATTTCTGGAATACCTGGACTAGTCGCCGCATTTCTAAAAATGGACGCAAATAGGCCTTATTCATACGAACATTTTGGTGTATCACGCTTATATCCTATCAGTTTTTTGTGGGGTTGCTCCATGAAAATGTGATTCACCACTGGTGGTCAGTAAACAAACTCTGAATTTCTGGAATACCTGGACTAGTCGCCGCATTTCTAAGTATGGACGCAAATAGGCCTTATTCATACGAACATTTTGGTGTATCACACTTATATCCTATCAGTTTTTTGTGGCGTTGCTCCATGAAAATGTGATTCACCACTGGTGGTCAGTAAACAAAATCTGAATTTCTGGAATACGTAGACTACTCGCCGCATTTCTAAGTATGGACGCAAATAGGCCTTATTTATACGAACATTTTGGTGTATCACACTTATATCCTATCAGTTTTTTGTGGGGTTGCTCCATGAAAATGTGATTCACCACTGGTGGTCAGTAAACAAATTTCTGGAATACCTGGACTAGTCGCCGCATTTCTAAGTATGGACGCAAATAGGCCTTATTCATACGAACATTTTGGTGTATCACACTTATATCCTATCAGTTTTTTGTGGCGTTGCTCCATGAAAATGTGATTCACCACTGGTGGTCAGTAAACAAAATCTGAATTTCTGGAATACGTAGACTACTCGCCGCATTTCTAAGTATGGACGCAAATAGGCCTTATTTATACGAACATTTTGGTGTATCACACTTATATCCTATCAGTTTTTTGTGGGGTTGCTCCATGAAAATGTGATTCACCACTGGTGGTCAGTAAACAAAATCTGAATTTCTGGAATACCTGGACTAGTCGCCGCATTTCTAAGTACGGATGCAAATAGGCCTTGTTCATACGAACATTTTGGTGTATCACACTTATATCCTATCAGTTTTTTGTGGGGTTGCTCCATGAAAATGTGATTCACCACTGGTGATCAGTAAACAAAATCTGAATTTCTGGAATACGTAGACTACTCGCCGCATTTCTAAGTATGGACGCAAATAGGCCTTATTTATACGAACATTTTGGTGTATCACACTTATATCCTATCAGTTTTTTGTGGGGTTGCTCCATGAAAATGTGATTCACCACTGGTGGTCAGTAAACAAAATCTGAATTTCTGGAATACCTGGACTAGTCGCCGCATTTCTATGTATGGACGCAGATAGGCCTTATTCATACGAACATTTTGGTGTATCACATTTATATCCTATCAGTTTTTTGTGGGGTTGCTCCATGAAAATGTGATTCACCACTGGTGGTCAGTAAACAAAATCTGAATTTCTGGAATACGTAGACTACTCGCCGCATTTCTATGTATGGGCGCAAATAGGACTTATTCATACGAACATTTTGGTGTATCACACTTATATCCTATCAGTTTTTTGTGGGGTTGCTCCATGAAAATGTGATTCACCACTGGTGGTCAGTAAACAAAATCTGAATTTCTGGAATACGTAGACTAGTCGCCGCATTTCTAAGTATGGACGCAAATAGGCCTTATTCATACGAACATTTTGGTGTATCAGACTTATATCCTATCAGTTTTTTGTGGGGTTGCTCCATGAAAATGTGATTCACCACTGGTGGTCAGTAAACAAACTCTGAATTTCTGGAATACCTGGACTAGTCGCCGCATTTCTAAGTATGGACGCAAATAGGCCTTATTCATACGAACATTTTGGTGTATCACACTTATATGCTATTAGTTTTTTGTGGGGTTGCTCCATGAAAATGTGATTCACCACTGGTGGTCAGTAAACAAAATCTGAATTTCTGGAATACGTAGACTAGTCGCCGCATTTCTAAGCATGGACGCAAATAGGCCTTATTCATACGAACATTTTGGTGTATAACACTTATATCCTATCAGTTTTTTGTGGGGTTGCTCCATGAAAATGTGATTCACCACTGGTGGTCAGTAAACAAAATCTGAATTTCTGGAATACGTAGACTACTCGCCGCATTTCTAAGTATGGACGCAAATAGGCCTTATTTATACGAACATTTTGGTGTATCACACTTATATCCTATCAGTTTTTTGTGGGGTTGCTCCATGAAAATGTGATTCACCACTGGTGGTCAGTAAACAAAATCTGAATTTCTGGAATACCTGGACTAGTCGCCGCATTTCTATGTATGGACACAAATAGGCCTTATTCATACGAACATTTTGGTGTATCACACTTATATCCTATCAGTTTTTTGTGGGGTTGCTCCATGAAAATGTGATTCACCACTGGTGGTCAGTAAACAAAATCTGAATTTCTGGAATACGTAGACTAGTCGCCGCATTTCTAAGCATGGACGCAAATAGGCCTTATTCATACGAACATTTTGGTGTATAACACTTATATCCTATCAGTTTTTTGTGGGGTTGCTCCATGAAAATGTGATTCACCACTGGTGGTCAGTAAACAAAATCTGAATTTCTGGAATACGTAGACTACTCGCCGCATTTCTAAGTATGGACGCAAATAGGCCTTATTTATACGAACATTTTGGTGTATCACACTTATATCCTATCAGTTTTTTGTGGGGTTGCTCCATGAAAATGTGATTCACCACTGGTGGTCAGTAAACAAAATCTGAATTTCTGGAATACGTAGACTACTCGCCGCATTTCTAAGTATGGGCGCAAATAGGCCTTATTCATACGAACATTTTGGTGTATCACACTTATATCCTATCAGTTTTTTGTGGGGTTGCAAATAGTCCTTATTCATACGAACATTTTGGTGTATCACACTTATATCCTATCAGTTTTTTGTGGGGTTGCTCCATGAAAATGAGATTCACCACTGGTGGTCAGTAAACAAAATCTGAATTTCTGGAATACTTGGACTAGTCGCCGCATTTCTAAGTATGGACGCAAATAGGCCTTATTCATACGAACATTTTGGTGTATCACACTTATATCCTATCAGTTTTTTGTGGGGTTGCTCCATGAAAATGTGATTCACCACTGGTGGTCAGTAAACAAAATCTGAATTTCTGGAATACGTAGACTACTCGCCGCATTTCGAAGAATGGACGCAAATAGGCCTTATTTATACGAACATTTTGGTATATCACACTTATAGCCTATCAGTTTTTTGTGGGGTTGCTCCATGAAAATGTGATTCACCACTGTTGGTCAGTAAACAAACTCTGAATTTCTGGAATACCTGGACTAGTCGCCGCATTTCTAAGTATGGACGCAAATAGGCCTTATTTATACGAACATTTTGGTGTATCACACATATATCCTATCAGTTTTTTGTGGGGTTGCTCCATGAAAATGTGATTCACCACTGGTGGTCAGTAAACAAAATCTGAATTTCTGGAATACCTGGACTAGTCGCCGCATTTCTATGTATGGACGCAAATAGGCCTTATTCATACGAACATTTTGGTGTATCACACTTATATCCTATCAGTTTTTTGTGGGGTTGCTCCATGAAAATGTGATTCACCACTGGTGGTCAGTAAACAAAATCTGAATTTCTGGAATACGTAGACTACTCGCCGCATTTCTAAGTATGGGCGCAAATAGGCCTTATTCATACGAACATTTTGGTGTATCACACTTATATCCTATTAGTTTTTTGTGGGGTTGCAAATAGTCCTTATTCATACGAACATTTTGGTGTATCACACTTATATCCTATCAGTTTTTTGTGGGGTTGCTCCATGAAAATGAGATTCACCACTATTGGTCAGTAAACAAAATCTGAATTTCTGGAATACCTGGACTAGTCGCCGCATTTCTAAGTATGGACGCAAATAGGCCTTATTCATACGAACATTTTGGTGTATCACACTTATATCCTATCAGTTTTTTGTGGGGTTGCTCCATGAAAAAGGGATTCACCACTGGTGGTCAGTAAACAAAATCTGAATTTCTGGAATACGTAGACTACTCGCCGCATTTCTAAGAATGGACGCAAATAGGCCTTATTTATACGAACATTTTGGTATATCATACTTATATCCTATCAGTTTTTTGTGGGGTTGCTCCATGAAAATGTGATTCACCACTGGTGGTCAGTAAACAAACTCTGAATTTCTGGAATACCTGGACTAGTCGCCGCATTTCTAAGTATGGACGCAAATAGGCCTTATTTATACGAACATTTTGGTGTATCACACTTATATCCTATCAGTTTTTTGTGGGGTTGCTCCATGAAAATGTGATTCACCACTGGTGGTCAGTAAACAAAATCTGAATTTCTGGAATACCTGGACTAGTCGCCGCATTTCTAAGTATGGACGCAAATAGGCCTTATTCATACGAACATTTTGGTGTATCACACTTATATCCTATCAGTTTTTTGTGGGTTTGCTCCATGAAAATGTGATTCACCACTGGTGGTCAGTAAACAAAATCTGAATTTCTGGAATACGTAGACTAGTCGCCGCATTTCTAAGTATGGACGCAAATAGGCCTTATTCATACGAACATTTTGGTGTATCACACTTATATCCTATCAGTTTTTTGTGGGGTTGCTCCATGAAAATGTGATTCACCACTGGTGGTCAGTAAACAAAATCTGAATTTCTGGAATACCTGGACTAGCCGCCGCATTTCTATGTATGGACGCAAATAGGCCTTATTCATACGAACATTTTGGTGTATCACACTTATATCCTATCAGTTTTTTGTGGGGTTGCTCCATGAAAATGTGATTCACCACTGGTGGTCAGTAAACAAACTCTGAATTTCTGGAATACCTGGACTAGTCGCCGCATTTCTAAGTATGGACGCAAATAGGCCTTATTCATACGAACATTTTGGTGTATCACACTTATATCCTATCAGTTTTTTGTGGGGTTGCTCCATGAAAATGTGATTCACCACTGGTGGTCAGTAAACAAACTCTGAATTTCTGGAATACCTGGACTAGTCGCCGCATTTCTAAGTATGGACGCAAATAGGCCTTATTCATACGAACATTTTGGTGTATCACACTTATATCCTATCAGTTTTTTGTGGCGTTGCTCCATGAAAATGTGATTCACCACTGGTGGTCAGTAAACAAAATCTGAATTTCTGGAATACGTAGACTAGTCGCCGCATTTCTAAGTATGGACGCAAATAGGCCTTATTCATACGAACATTTTGGTGTATCACACTTATATCCTATCAGTTTTTTGTGGCGTTGCTCCATGAAAATGTGATTCACCACTGGTGGTCAGTAAACAAACTCAGAATTTCTGGAATACCTGGACTAGTCGCCGCATTTCTAAGTATGGACGTAAATAGGCCTTATTCATACGAACATTTTGGTGTATCACACTTATATCCTATCAGTTTTTTGTGGCGTTGCTCCATGAAAATGTGATTCACCACTGGTTGTCAGTAAACAAACTCTGAATTTCTGGAATACCTGGACTAGTCGCCGCATTTCTAAGTATGGACGCAAATAGGCCTTATTCATACGAACATTTTGGTGTATCACACTTATATCCTATCAGTTTTTTGTGGGGTTGCTCCATGAAAATGTGATTCACCACTGGTGGTCAGTAAACAAAATCTGAATTTCTGGAATACGTAGACTACTCGCCGCATTTCTAGGTATGGACGCAAATAGGCCTTATTTATACGAACATTTTGGTGTATCACACTTATATCCTATCAGTTTTTTGTGGGGTTGCTCCATGAAAATGTGATTCACCACTGGTGGTCAGTAAACAAAATCTGAATTTCTGGAATACCTGGACTAGTCGCCGCATTTCTAAGTATGGACGCAAATAGGCCTTATTCATACGAACATTTTGGTGTATCACACTTATATCCTATCAGTTTTTTGTGGGGTTGCTCCATGAAAATGTGATTCACCACTGGTGGTCAGTAAACAAAATCTGAATTTCTGGAATACGTAGACTAGTCGCCGCATTTCTAAGTATAGATGCAAATAGGCCTTATTCATACGAACATTTTGGTGTATCACACTTATATCCTATCAGTTTTTTGTGGGGTTGCTCCATGAAAATGTGATTCACCACTGGTGGTCAGTAAACAAAATCTGAATTTCTGGAATACCTGGACTAGTCGCCGCATTTCTAAGTATGGACGCAAATAGGCCTTATTCATACGAACATTTTGGTGTATCACACTTATATCCTATCAGTTTTTTGTGGGGTTGCTCCATGAAAATGTGATTCACCACTGGTGGTCAGTAAACAAAATCTGAATTTCTGGAATACGTAGACTAGTCACCGCATTTCTAAGTATGGACGCAAATAGGCCTTGTTTATACGAACATTTTGGTGTATCACACTTGTATCCTATCAGTTTTTTGTGGGGTTGCTCCATGAAAATGTGATTCACCACTGGTGGTCAGTAAACAAAATCTGAATTTCTGGAATACGTAGACTACTCGCCGCATTTCTAAGTATGGACGCAAATAGGCCTTATTTATACGAACATTTTGGTGTATCACACTTATATCCTATCAGTTTTTTGTGGGGTTGCTCCATGAAAATGTGATTCACCACTGGTGGTCAGTAAACAAAATCTGAATTTCTGGAATACCTGGACTAGTCGCCGCATTTCTAAGTACGGATGCAAATAGGCCTTGTTCATACGAACATTTTGGTGTATCACACTTATATCCTATCAGTTTTTTGTGGGGTTGCTCCATGAAAATGTGATTCACCACTGGTGGTCAGTAAACAAAATCTGAATTTCTGGAATACGTAGACTACTCGCCGCATTTCTACGTATGGACGCAAATAGGCCTTATTTATACGAACATTTTGGTGTATCACACTTATATCCTATCAGTTTTTTGTGGGGTTGCTCCATGAAAATGTGATTCACCACTGGTGGTCAGTAAACAAAATCTGAATTTCTGGAATACCTGGACTAGTCACCGCATTTCTATGTATGGACGCAAATAGGCCTTATTCATACGAACATTTTGGTGTATCACATTTATATCCTATCAGTTTTTTGTGGGGTTGCTCCATGAAAATGTGATTCACCACTGGTGGTCAGTAAACAAAATCTGAATTTCTGGAATACGTAGACTACTCGCCGCATTTCTAAGTATGGGCGCAAATAGGCCTTATTCATACGAACATTTTGGTGTATCACACTTATATCCTATCAGTTTTTTGTGGGGTTGCAAATAGTCCTTATTCATACGAACATTTTGGTGTATCACACTTATATCCTATCAGTTTTTTGTGGGGTTGCTCCATGAAAATGAGATTCACCACTGGTGGTCAGTAAACAAAATCTGAATTTCTGGAATACCTGGACTAGTCGCCGCATTTCTAAGTATGGACGCAAATAGGCCTTATTCATACGAACATTTTGGTGTATCACACTTATATCCTATCAGTTTTTTGTGGGGTTGCTCCATGAAAATGTGATTCACCACTGGTGGTCAGTAAACAAAATCTGAATTTCTGGAATACCTGGACTAGTCGCCGCATTTCTAAGTATGGACGCAAATAGGCCTTATTCATACGAACATTTTGGTGTATCACACTTATATCCTATCAGTTTTTTGTGGGTTTGCTCCATGAAAATGTGATTCACCACTGGTGGTCAGTAAACAAAATCTGAATTTCTGGAATACGTAGACTAGTCGCCGCATTTCTAAGTATGGACGCAAATAGGCCTTATTCATACGAACATTTTGGTGTATCACACTTATATCCTATCAGTTTTTTGTGGGGTTGCTCCATGAAAATGTGATTCACCACTGGTGGTCAGTAAACAAAATCTGAATTTCTGGAATACCTGGACTAGCCGCCGCATTTCTATGTATGGACGCAAATAGGCCTTATTCATACGAACATTTTGGTGTATCACACTTATATCCTATCAGTTTTTTGTGGGGTTGCTCCATGAAAATGTGATTCACCACTGGTGGTCAGTAAACAAACTCTGAATTTCTGGAATACCTGGACTAGTCGCCGCATTTCTAAGTATGGACGCAAATAGGCCTTATTCATACGAACATTTTCGTGTATCACACTTATATCCTATCAGTTTTTTGTGGGGTTGCTCCATGAAAATGTGATTCACCACTGGTGGTCAGTAAACAAACTCTGAATTTCTGGAATACCTGGACTAGTCGCCGCATTTCTAAGTATGGACGCAAATAGGCCTTATTCATACGAACATTTTGGTGTATCACACTTATATCCTATCAGTTTTTTGTGGCGTTGCTCCATGAAAATGTGATTCACCACTGGTGGTCAGTAAACAAAATCTGAATTTCTGGAATACGTAGACTAGTCGCCGCATTTCTAAGTATGGACGCAAATAGGCCTTATTCATACGAACATTTTGGTGTATCACACTTATATCCTATCAGTTTTTTGTGGCGTTGCTCCATGAAAATGTGATTCACCACTGGTGGTCAGTAAACAAACTCAGAATTTCTGGAATACCTGGACTAGTCGCCGCATTTCTAAGTATGGACGTAAATAGGCCTTATTCATACGAACATTTTGGTGTATCACACTTATATCCTATCAGTTTTTTGTGGCGTTGCTCCATGAAAATGTGATTCACCACTGGTTGTCAGTAAACAAACTCTGAATTTCTGGAATACCTGGACTAGTCGCCGCATTTCTAAGTATGGACGCAAATAGGCCTTATTCATACGAACATTTTGGTGTATCACACTTATATCCTATCAGTTTTTTGTGGGGTTGCTCCATGAAAATGTGATTCACCACTGGTGGTCAGTAAACAAAATCTGAATTTCTGGAATACGTAGACTACTCGCCGCATTTCTAGGTATGGACGCAAATAGGCCTTATTTATACGAACATTTTGGTGTATCACACTTATATCCTATCAGTTTTTTGTGGGGTTGCTCCATGAAAATGTGATTCACCACTGGTGGTCAGTAAACAAAATCTGAATTTCTGGAATACCTGGACTAGTCGCCGCATTTCTAAGTATGGACGCAAATAGGCCTTATTCATACGAACATTTTGGTGTATCACACTTATATCCTATCAGTTTTTTGTGGGGTTGCTCCATGAAAATGTGATTCACCACTGGTGGTCAGTAAACAAAATCTGAATTTCTGGAATACGTAGACTAGTCGCCGCATTTCTAAGTATAGATGCAAATAGGCCTTATTCATACGAACATTTTGGTGTATCACACTTATATCCTATCAGTTTTTTGTGGGGTTGCTCCATGAAAATGTGATTCACCACTGGTGGTCAGTAAACAAAATCTGAATTTCTGGAATACCTGGACTAGTCGCCGCATTTCTAAGTATGGATGCAAATAGGCCTTATTCATACGAACATTTTGGTGTATCACACTTATATCCTATCAGTTTTTTGTGGGGTTGCTCCATGAAAATGTGATTCACCACTGGTGGTCAGTAAACAAAATCTGAATTTCTGGAATACGTAGACTAGTCACCGCATTTCTAAGTATGGACGCAAATAGGCCTTGTTTATACGAACATTTTGGTGTATCACACTTGTATCCTATCAGTTTTTTGTGGGGTTGCTCCATGAAAATGTGATTCACCACTGGTGGTCAGTAAACAAAATCTGAATTTCTGGAATACGTAGACTACTCGCCGCATTTCTAAGTATGGACGCAAATAGGCCTTATTTATACGAACATTTTGGTGTATCACACTTATATCCTATCAGTTTTTTGTGGGGTTGCTCCATGAAAATGTGATTCACCACTGGTGGTCAGTAAACAAAATCTGAATTTCTGGAATACCTGGACTAGTCGCCGCATTTCTAAGTACGGATGCAAATAGGCCTTGTTCATACGAACATTTTGGTGTATCACACTTATATCCTATCAGTTTTTTGTGGGGTTGCTCCATGAAAATGTGATTCACCACTGGTGGTCAGTAAACAAAATCTGAATTTCTGGAATACGTAGACTACTCGCCGCATTTCTACGTATGGACGCAAATAGGCCTTATTTATACGAACATTTTGGTGTATCACACTTATATCCTATCAGTTTTTTGTGGGGTTGCTCCATGAAAATGTGATTCACCACTGGTGGTCAGTAAACAAAATCTGAATTTCTGGAATACCTGGACTAGTCGCCGCATTTCTATGTATGGACGCAAATAGGCCTTATTCATACGAACATTTTGGTGTATCACATTTATATCCTATCAGTTTTTTGTGGGGTTGCTCCATGAAAATGTGATTCACCACTGGTGGTCAGTAAACAAAATCTGAATTTCTGGAATACGTAGACTACTCGCCGCATTTCTAAGTATGGGCGCAAATAGGCCTTATTCATACGAACATTTTGGTGTATCACACTTATATCCTATCAGTTTTTTGTGGGGTTGCAAATAGTCCTTATTCATACGAACATTTTGGTGTATCACACTTATATCCTATCAGTTTTTTGTGGGGTTGCTCCATGAAAATGAGATTCACCACTGGTGGTCAGTAAACAAAATCTGAATTTCTGGAATACCTGGACTAGTCGCCGCATTTCTAAGTATGGACGCAAATAGGCCTTATTCATACGAACATTTTGGTGTATCACACTTATATCCTATCAGTTTTTGTGGGGTTGCTCCATGAAAATATGATTCACCACTGGTGGTCAGTAAACAAAATCTGAATTTCTGGAATACGTAGACTACTCGCCGCATTTCTAAGTATGGACGCAAATAGGCCTTATTCATACGAACATTTTGGTGTATCACACTTATATCCTATCAGTTTTTGTGGGGTTGCTCCATGAAAATGGGATTCACCACTGGTGGTCAGTAAACAAAATCTGAATTTCTGGAATACGTAGACTACTCGCCCCATTTCTAAGTATGGACGCAAATAGGCCTTATTTATACGAACATTTTGGTGTATCACACTTATATCCTATCAGTTTTTTGTGGGGTTGCTCCATGAAAATGTGATTCACCACTGGTGGTCAGTAAACAAAATCTGAATTTCTGGAATACCTGGACTAGTCGCCGCATTTCTAAGTATGGACGCAAATAGGCCTTATTCATACGAACATTTTGGTGTATCACACTTATATCCTATCAGTTTTGTGTGGGGTTGCTCCATGAAAATGTGATTCACCACTGGTGGTCAGTAAACAAAATCTGAATTTCTGGAATACCTGCACTAGTCGCCGCATTTCTAAGTATGGACGCAAATAGGCCTTATTCATACGAACATTTTGGTGTATCACACTTATATCCTATCAGTTTTTTGTGGGGTTGCTCCATGAAAATGAGATTCACCACTGGTGGTCAGTAAACAAAATCTGAATTTCTGGAATACCTGGACTACTCGCCGCATTTCTATTTATGGACGCAAATAGGCCTTATTCATACGAACATTTTGGTGTATCACACTTATATCCTATCAGTTTTTTGTGGGGTTGCTCCATGAAAATATGATTCACCACTGGTGGTCAGTAAACAAAATCTGAATTTCTGGAATACGTAGACTAGTCGCCGCATTTCTAAGTATGGACGCAAATAGGCCCTATTCATACGAACATTTTGGTGTATCATACTTATATCCTATCAGTTTTTTGTGGGGTTGCTCTATGAAAATGTGATTCACCACTGGTGGTCAGTAAACAAAATCTGAATTTCTGGAATACGTAGACTACTCGCCGCATTTCTAAGTATGGACGCAAATAGGCCTTATTCATACGAACATTTTGGTGTATCACACTTATATCCTATCAGTTTTTTGTGGGGTTGCTCCATGAAAATATGATTCACCACTGGTGGTCAGTAAACAAACTCTGAATTTCTGGAATACCTGGACTAGTCGCCGCATTTCTAAGTATGGACGTAAATAGGCCTTATTCATACGAACATTTTGGTGTATCACACTTATATCATATCAGTTTTTTGTGGCGTTGCTCCATGAAAATGTGATTCACCACTGGTTGTCAGTAAACAAACTCTGAATTTCTGGAATACCTGGACTAGTCGCCGCATTTCTAAGTATGGACGCAAATAGGCCTTATTCATACGAACATTTTGGTGTATCACACTTATATCCTATCAGTTTTTTGTGGGGTTGCTCCATGAAAATGTGATTCACCACTGGTGGTCAGTAAACAAAATCTGAATTTCTGGAATACGTAGACTACTCGCCGCATTTCTAGGTATGGACGCAAATAGGCCTTATTTATACGAACATTTTGGTGTATCACACTTATATCCTATCAGTTTTTTGTGGGGTTGCTCCATGAAAATGTGATTCACCACTGGTGGTCAGTAAACAAAATCTGAATTTCTGGAATACCTGGACTAGTCGCCGCATTTCTAAGTATGGACGCAAATAGGCCTTATTCATACGAACATTTTGGTGTATCACACTTGTATCCTATCAGTTTTTTGTGGGGTTGCTCCATGAAAATGTGATTCACCACTGGTGGTCAGTAAACAAAATCTGAATTTCTGGAATACCTGGACTAGTCGCCGCATTTCTAAGTACGGATACAAATAGGCCTTGTTCATACGAACATTTTGGTGTATCACACTTATATCCTATCAGTTTTTTGTGGGGTTGCTCCATGAAAATGTGATTCACCACTGGTGGTCAGTAAACAAAATCTGAATTTCTGGAATACGTAGACTACTCGCCGCATTTCTACGTATGGACGCAAATAGGCCTTATTTATACGAACATTTTGGTGTATCACACTTATATCCTATCAGTTTTTTGTGGGGTTGCTCCATGAAAATGTGATTCACCACTGGTGGTCAGTAAACAAAATCTGAATTTCTGGAATACCTGGACTAGTCGCCGCATTTCTATGTATGGACGCAAATAGGCCTTATTCATACGAACATTTTGGTGTATCACATTTATATCCTATCAGTTTTTTGTGGGGTTGCTCCATGAAAATGTGATTCACCACTGGTGGTCAGTAAACAAAATCTGAATTTCTGGAATACGTAGACTACTCGCCGCATTTCTAAGTATGGGCGCAAATAGGCCTTATTCATACGAACATTTTGGTGTATCACACTTATATCCTATCAGTTTTTTGTGGGGTTGCAAATAGTCCTTATTCATACGAACATTTTGGTGTATCACACTTATATCCTATCAGTTTTTTGTGGGGTTGCTCCATGAAAATGAGATTCACCACTGGTGGTCAGTAAACAAAATCTGAATTTCTGGAATACCTGGACTAGTCGCCGCATTTCTAAGTATGGACGCAAATAGGCCTTATTCATACGAACATTTTGGTGTATCACACTTATATCCTATCAGTTTTTGTGGGGTTGCTCCATGAAAATATGATTCACCACTGGTGGTCAGTAAACAAAATCTGAATTTCTGGAATACGTAGACTACTCGCCGCATTTCTAAGTATGGACGCAAATAGGCCTTATTCATACGAACATTTTGGTGTATCACACTTATATCCTATCAGTTTTTGCGGGGTTGCTCCATGAAAATGGGATTCACCACTGGTGGTCAGTAAACAAAATCTGAATTTCTGGAATACGTAGACTACTCGCCCCATTTCTAAGTATGGACGCAAATAGGCCTTATTTATACGAACATTTTGGTGTATCACACTTATATCCTATCAGTTTTTTGTGGGGTTGCTCCATGAAAATGTGATTCACCACTGGTGGTCAGTAAACAAAATCTGAATTTCTGGAATACCTGGACTAGTCGCCGCATTTCTAAGTATGGACGCAAATAGGCCTTATTCATACGAACATTTTGGTGTATCACACTTATATCCTATCAGTTTTGTGTGGGGTTGCTCCATGAAAATGTGATTCACCACTGGTGGTCAGTAAACAAAATCTGAATTTCTGGAATACCTGGACTAGTCGCCGCATTTCTAAGTATGGACGCAAATAGGCCTTATTCATACGAACATTTTGGTGTATCACACTTATATCCTATCAGTTTTTTGTGGGGTTGCTCCATGAAAATGAGATTCACCACTGGTGGTCAGTAAACAAATTCTGAATTTCTGGAATACCTGGACTACTCGCCGCATTTCTATTTATGGACGCAAATAGGCCTTATTCATACGAACATTTTGGTGTATCACACTTATATCCTATCAGTTTTTTGTGGGGTTGCTCCATGAAAATATGATTCACCACTGGTGGTCAGTAAACAAAATCTGAATTTCTGGAATACGTAGACTAGTCGCCGCATTTCTAAGTATGGACGCAAATAGGCCCTATTCATACGAACATTTTGGTGTATCATACTTATATCCTATCAGTTTTTTGTGGGGTTGCTCTATGAAAATGTGATTCACCACTGGTGGTCAGTAAACAAAATCTGAATTTCTGGAATACGTAGACTACTCGCCGCATTTCTAAGTATGGACGCAAATAGGCCTTATTCATACGAACATTTTGGTGTATCACACTTATATCCTATCAGTTTTTTGTGGGGTTGCAAATAGTCCTTATTCATACGAACATTTTGGTGTATCACACTTATATCCTATCAGTTTTTTGTGGGGTTGCTCCATGAAAATGAGATTCACCACTGGTGGTCAGTAAACAAAATCTGAATTTCTGGAATACCTGGACTAGTCGCCGCATTTCTAAGTATGGACGCAAATAGGCCTTATTCATACGAACATTTTGGTGTATCACACTTATATCCTATCAGTTTTTGTGGGGTTGCTCCATGAAAATATGATTCACCACTGGTGGTCAGTAAACAAAATCTGAATTTCTGGAATACGTAGACTACTCGCCGCATTTCTAAGTATGGACGCAAATAGGCCTTATTCATACGAACATTTTGGTGTATCACACTTATATCCTATCAGTTTTTGTGGGGTTGCTCCATGAAAATGGGATTCACCACTGGTGGTCAGTAAACAAAATCTGAATTTCTGGAATACGTAGACTACTCGCCCCATTTCTAAGTATGGACGCAAATAGGCCTTATTTATACGAACATTTTGGTGTATCACACTTATATCCTATCAGTTTTTTGTGGGGTTGCTCCATGAAAATGTGATTCACCACTGGTGGTCAGTAAACAAAATCTGAATTTCTGGAATACCTGGACTAGTCGCCGCATTTCTAAGTATGGACGCAAATAGGCCTTATTCATACGAACATTTTGGTGTATCACACTTATATCCTATCAGTTTTGTGTGGGGTTGCTCCATGAAAATGTGATTCACCACTGGTGGTCAGTAAACAAAATCTGAATTTCTGGAATACCTGGACTAGTCGCCGCATTTCTAAGTATGGACGCAAATAGGCCTTATTCATACGAACATTTTGGTGTATCACACTTATATCCTATCAGTTTTTTGTGGGGTTGCTCCATGAAAATGAGATTCACCACTGGTGGTCAGTAAACAAATTCTGAATTTCTGGAATACCTGGACTACTCGCCGCATTTCTATTTATGGACGCAAATAGGCCTTATTCATACGAACATTTTGGTGTATCACACTTATATCCTATCAGTTTTTTGTGGGGTTGCTCCATGAAAATATGATTCACCACTGGTGGTTAGTAAACAAAATCTGAATTTCTGGAATACGTAGACTAGTCGCCGCATTTCTAAGTATGGACGCAAATAGGCCCTATTCATACGAACATTTTGGTGTATCATACTTATATCCTATCAGTTTTTTGTGGGGTTGCTCTATGAAAATGTGATTCACCACTGGTGGTCAGTAAACAAAATCTGAATTTCTGGAATACGTAGACTACTCGCCGCATTTCTAAGTATGGACGCAAATAGGCCTTATTCATACGAACATTTTGGTGTATCACACTTATATCCTATCAGTTTTTTGTGGGGTTGCTCCATGAAAATATGATTCACCACTGGTGGTCAGTAAACAAACTCTGAATTTCTGGAATACCTGGACTAGTCGCCGCATTTCTAAGTATGGACGTAAATAGGCCTTATTCATACGAACATTTTGGTGTATCACACTTATATCATATCAGTTTTTTGTGGCGTTGCTCCATGAAAATGTGATTCACCACTGGTTGTCAGTAAACAAACTCTGAATTTCTGGAATACCTGGACTAGTCGCCGCATTTCTAAGTATGGACGCAAATAGGCCTTATTCATACGAACATTTTGGTGTATCACACTTATATCCTATCAGTTTTTTGTGGGGTTGCTCCATGAAAATGTGATTCACCACTGGTGGTCAGTAAACAAAATCTGAATTTCTGGAATACGTAGACTACTCGCCGCATTTCTAGGTATGGACGCAAATAGGCCTTATTTATACGAACATTTTGGTGTATCACACTTATATCCTATCAGTTTTTTGTGGGGTTGCTCCATGAAAATGTGATTCACCACTGGTGGTCAGTAAACAAAATCTGAATTTCTGGAATACCTGGACTAGTCGCCGCATTTCTAAGTATGGACGCAAATAGGCCTTATTCATACGAACATTTTGGTGTATCACACTTGTATCCTATCAGTTTTTTGTGGGGTTGCTCCATGAAAATGTGATTCACCACTGGTGGTCAGTAAACAAAATCTGAATTTCTGGAATACGTAGACTACTCGCCGCATTTCTAAGTATGGACGCAAATAGGCCTTATTTATACGAACATTTTGGTGTATCACACTTATATCCTATCAGTTTTTTGTGGGGTTGCTCCATGAAAATGTGATTCACCACTGGTGGTCAGTAAACAAAATCTGAATTTCTGGAATACCTGGACTAGTCGCCGCATTTCTAAGTACGGATGCAAATAGGCCTTGTTCATACGAACATTTTGGTGTATCACACTTATATCCTATCAGTTTTTTGTGGGGTTGCAAATAGTCCTTATTCATACGAACATTTTGGTGTATCACACTTATATCCTATCAGTTTTTTGTGGGGTTGCTCCATGAAAATGTGATTCACCACTGGTGGTCAGTAAACAAAATCTGAATTTCTGGAATACCTGGACTAGTCGCCGCATTTCTAAGTACGGATGCAAATAGGCCTTGTTCATACGAACATTTTGGTGTATCACACTTATATCCTATCAGTTTTTTGTGGGGTTGCTCCATGAAAATGTGATTCACCACTGGTGGTCAGTAAACAAAATCTGAATTTCTGGAATACGTAGACTACTCGCCGCATTTCTAAGTATGGACGCAAATAGGCCTTATTTATACGAACATTTTGGTGTATCACACTTATATCCTATCAGTTTTTTGTGGGGTTGCTCCATGAAAATGTGATTCACCACTGGTGGTCAGTAAACAAAATCTGAATTTCTGGAATACCTGGACTAGTCGCCGCATTTCTATGTATGGACGCAAATAGGCCTTATTCATACGAACATTTTGGTGTATCACATTTATATCCTATCAGTTTTTTGTGGGGTTGCTCCATGAAAATGTGATTCACCACTGGTGGTCAGTAAACAAAATCTGAATTTCTGGAATACGTAGACTACTCGCCGCATTTCTAAGTATGGGCGCAAATAGGCCTTATTCATACGAACATTTTGGTGTATCACACTTATATCCTATCAGTTTTTTGTGGGGTTGCAAATAGTCCTTATTCATACGAACATTTTGGTGTATCACACTTATATCCTATCAGTTTTTTGTGGGGTTGCTCCATGAAAATGAGATTCACCACTGGTGGTCAGTAAACAAAATCTGAATTTCTGGAATACCTGGACTAGTCGCCGCATTTCTAAGTATGGACGCAAATAGGCCTTATTCATACGAACATTTTGGTGTATCACACTTATATCCTATCAGTTTTTGTGGGGTTGCTCCATGAAAATATGATTCACCACTGGTGGTCAGTAAACAAAATCTGAATTTCTGGAATACGTAGACTACTCGCCGCATTTCTAAGTATGGACGCAAATAGGCCTTATTCATACGAACATTTTGGTGTATCACACTTATATCCTATCAGTTTTTGTGGGGTTGCTCCATGAAAATGGGATTCACCACTGGTGGTCAGTAAACAAAATCTGAATTTCTGGAATACCTGGACTAGTCGCCGCATTTCTAAGTACGGACGCAAATAGGCCTTATTCATACGAACATTTTGGTGTATCACACTTATATCCTATCAGTTTTTTGTGGGGTTGCTCCATGAAAATGTGATTCACCACTGGTGGTCAGTAAACAAAATCTGAATTTCTGGAATACGTAGACTAGTCACCGCATTTCTAAGTATGGACGCAAATAGGCCTTGTTTATACGAACATTTTGGTGTATCACACTTGTATCCTATCAGTTTTTTGTGGGGTTGCTCCATGAAAATGTGATTCACCACTGGTGGTCAGTAAACAAAATCTGAATTTCTGGAATACGTAGACTACTCGCCGCATTTCTAAGTATGGACGCAAATAGGCCTTATTTATACGAACATTTTGGTGTATCACACTTATATCCTATCAGTTTTTTGTGGGGTTGCTCCATGAAAATGTGATTCACCACTGGTGGTCAGTAAACAAAATCTGAATTTCTGGAATACCTGGACTAGTCGCCGCATTTCTAAGTACGGATGCAAATAGGCCTTGTTCATACGAACACTTTGGTGTATCACACTTATATCCTATCAGTTTTTTGTGGGGTTGCTCCATGAAAATGTGATTCACCACTGGTGGTCAGTAAACAAAATCTGAATTTCTGGAATACGTAGACTACTCGCCGCATTTCTAAGTATGGACGCAAATAGGCCTTATTTATACGAACATTTTGGTGTATCACACTTATATCCTATCAGTTTTTTGTGGGGTTGCTCCATGAAAATGTGATTCACCACTGGTGGTCAGTAAACAAAATCTGAATTTCTGGAATACCTGGACTAGTCGCCGCATTTCTATGTATGGACGCAAATAGGCCTTATTCATACGAACATTTTGGTGTATCACATTTATATCCTATCAGTTTTTTGTGGGGTTGCTCCATGAAAATGTGATTCACCACTGGTGGTCAGTAAACAAAATCTGAATTTCTGGAATACGTAGACTACTCGCCGCATTTCTAAGTATGGGCGCAAATAGGCCTTATTCATACGAACATTTTGGTGTATCACACTTATATCCTATCAGTTTTTTGTGGGGTTGCAAATAGTCCTTATTCATACGAACATTTTGGTGTATCACACTTATATCCTATCAGTTTTTTGTGGGGTTGCTCCATGAAAATGAGATTCACCACTGGTGGTCAGTAAACAAAATCTGAATTTCTGGAATACCTGGACTAGTCGCCGCATTTCTAAGTATGGACGCAAATAGGCCTTATTCATACGAACATTTTGGTGTATCACACTTATATCCTATCAGTTTTTGTGGGGTTGCTCCATGAAAATATGATTCACCACTGGTGGTCAGTAAACAAAATCTGAATTTCTGGAATACGTAGACTACTCGCCGCATTTCTAAGTATGGACGCAAATAGGCCTTATTCATACGAACATTTTGGTGTATCACACTTATATCCTATCAGTTTTTGTGGGGTTGCTCCATGAAAATGGGATTCACCACTGGTGGTCAGTAAACAAAATCTGAATTTCTGGAATACGTAGACTACTTGCCCCATTTCTAAGTATGGACGCAAATAGGCCTTATTTATACGAACATTTTGGTGTATCACACTTATATCCTATCAGTTTTTTGTGGGGTTGCTCCATGAAAATGTGATTCACCACTGGTGGTCAGTAAACAAAATCTGAATTTCTGGAATACCTGGACTAGTCGCCGCATTTCTAAGTATGGACGCAAATAGGCCTTATTCATACGAACATTTTGGTGTATCACACTTATATCCTATCAGTTTTGTGTGGGGTTGCTCCATGAAAATGTGATTCACCACTGGTGGTCAGTAAACAAAATCTGAATTTCTGGAATACCTGGACTAGTCGCCGCATTTCTAAGTATGGACGCAAATAGGCCTTATTCATACGAACATTTTGGTGTATCACACTTATATCCTATCAGTTTTTTGTGGGGTTGCTCCATGAAAATGAGATTCACCACTGGTGGTCAGTAAACAAAATCTGAATTTCTGGAATACCTGGACTACTCGCCGCATTTCTATTTATGGACGCAAATAGGCCTTATTCATACGAACATTTTGGTGTATCACACTTATGTCCTATCAGTTTTTTGTGGGGTTGCTCCATGAAAATATGATTCACCACTGGTGGTCAGTAAACAAAATCTGAATTTCTGGAATACGTAGACTAGTCGCCGCATTTCTAAGTATGGACGCAAATAGGCCTTATTTATACGAACATTTTGGTGTATCAGACTTATATCCTATCAGTTTTTTGTGGGGTTGCTCCATGAAAATGTGATTCACCACTGGTGGTCAGTAAACAAACTCTGAATTTCTGGAATACCTGGACTAGTCGCCGCATTTCTAAGTATGGACGCAAATAGGCCTTATTCATACGAACATTTTGGTGTATCACACTTATATGCTATTAGTTTTTTGTGGGGTTGCTCCATGAAAATGTGATTCACCACTGGTGGTCAGTAAACAAAATCTGAATTTCTGGAATACGTAGACTAGTCGCCGCATTTCTAAGTATGGACGCAAATAGGCCTTATTCATACGAACATTTTGGTGTATAACACTTATATCCTATCAGTTTTTTGTGGGGTTGCTCCATGAAAATGTGATTCACCACTGGTGGTCAGTAAACAAAATCTGAATTTCTGGAATACGTAGACTACTCGCCGCATTTCTAAGTATGGACGCAAATAGGCCTTATTTATACGAACATTTTGGTGTATCACACTTATATCCTATCAGTTTTTTGTGGGGTTGCTCCATGAAAATGTGATTCACCACTGGTGGTCAGTAAACAAAATCTGAATTTCTGGAATACCTGGACTAGTCGCCGCATTTCTAAGTACGGATGCAAATAGGCCTTGTTCATACGAACACTTTGGTGTATCACACTTATATCCTATCAGTTTTTTGTGGGGTTGCTCCATGAAAATGTGATTCACCACTGGTGGTCAGTAAACAAAATCTGAATTTCTGGAATACGTAGACTACTCGCCGCATTTCTAAGTATGGACGCAAATAGGCCTTATTTATACGAACATTTTGGTGTATCACACTTATATCCTATCAGTTTTTTGTGGGGTTGCTCCATGAAAATGTGATTCACCACTGGTGGTCAGTAAACAAAATCTGAATTTCTGGAATACCTGGACTAGTCGCCGCATTTCTATGTATGGACGCAAATAGGCCTTATTCATACGAACATTTTGGTGTATCACATTTATATCCTATCAGTTTTTTGTGGGGTTGCTCCATGAAAATGTGATTCACCACTGGTGGTCAGTAAACAAAATCTGAATTTCTGGAATACGTAGACTACTCGCCGCATTTCTAAGTGTGGGCGCAAATAGGCCTTATTCATACGAACATTTTGGTGTATCACACTTATATCCTATCAGTTTTTTGTGGGGTTGCAAATAGTCCTTATTCATACGAACATTTTGGTGTATCACACTTATATCCTATCAGTTTTTTGTGGGGTTGCTCCATGAAAATGAGATTCACCACTGGTGGTCAGTAAACAAAATCTGAATTTCTGGAATACCTGGACTAGTCGCCGCATTTCTAAGTATGGACGCAAATAGGCCTTATTCATACGAACATTTTGGTGTATCACACTTATATCCTATCAGTTTTTGTGGGGTTGCTCCATGAAAATATGATTCACCACTGGTGGTCAGTAAACAAAATCTGAATTTCTGGAATACGTAGACTACTCGCCGCATTTCTAAGTATGGACGCAAATAGGCCTTATTCATACGAACATTTTGGTGTATCACACTTATATCCTATCAGTTTTTGTGGGGTTGCTCCATGAAAATGGGATTCACCACTGGTGGTCAGTAAACAAAATCTGAATTTCTGGAATACGTAGACTACTCGCCCCATTTCTAAGTATGGACGCAAATAGGCCTTATTTATACGAACATTTTGGTGTATCACACTTATATCCTATCAGTTTTTTGTGGGGTTGCTCCATGAAAATGTGATTCACCACTGGTGGTCAGTAAACAAAATCTGAATTTCTGGAATACCTGGACTAGTCGCCGCATTTCTAAGTATGGACGCAAATAGGCCTTATTCATACGAACATTTTGGTGTATCACACTTATATCCTATCAGTTTTGTGTGGGGTTGCTCCATGAAAATGTGATTCACCACTGGTGGTCAGTAAACAAAATCTGAATTTCTGGAATACCTGGACTAGTCGCCGCATTTCTAAGTATGGACACGCAAATAGGCCTTATTCATACGAACATTTTGGTGTATCACACTTATATCCTATCAGTTTTTTGTGGGGTTGCTCCATGAAAATGAGATTCACCACTGGTGGTCAGTAAACAAAATCTGAATTTCTGGAATACCTGGACTACTCGCCGCATTTCTATTTATGGACGCAAATAGGCCTTATTCATACGAACATTTTGGTGTATCACACTTATGTCCTATCAGTTTTTTGTGGGGTTGCTCTATGAAAATATGATTCACCACTGGTGGTCAGTAAACAAAATCTGAATTTCTGGAATACGTAGACTAGTCGCCGCATTTCTAAGTATGGACGCAAATAGGCCTTATTTATACGAACATTTTGGTGTATCAGACTTATATCCTATCAGTTTTTTGTGGGGTTGCTCCATGAAAATGTGATTCACCACTGGTGGTCAGTAAACAAACTCTGAATTTCTGGAATACCTGGACTAGTCGCCGCATTTCTAAGTATGGACGCAAATAGGCCTTATTCATACGAACATTTTGGTGTATCACACTTATATGCTATTAGTTTTTTGTGGGGTTGCTCCATGAAAATGTGATTCACCACTGGTGGTCAGTAAACAAAATCTGAATTTCTGGAATACGTAGACTAGTCGCCGCATTTCTAAGTATGGACGCAAATAGGCCTTATTCATACGAACATTTTGGTGTATAACACTTATATCCTATCAGTTTTTTGTGGGGTTGCTCCATGAAAATGTGATTCACCACTGGTGGTCAGTAAACAAAATCTGAATTTCTGGAATACGTAGACTACTCGCCGCATTTCTAAGTATGGACGCAAATAGGCCTTATTTATACGAACATTTTGGTGTATCACACTTATATCCTATCAGTTTTTTGTGGGGTTGCTCCATGAAAATGTGATTCACCACTGGTGGTCAGTAAACAAAATCTGAATTTCTGGAATACCTGGACTAGTCGCAGCATTTCTATGTATGGACGCAAATAGGCCTTATTCATACGAACATTTTGGTGTATCACACTTATATCCTATCAGTTTTTTGTGGGGTTGCTCCATGAAAATGTGATTCACCACTGGTGGTCAGTAAACAAAATCTGAATTTCTGGAATACGTAGACTACTCGCCGCATTTCTAAGTATGGGCGCAAATAGGCCTTATTCATACGAACATTTTGGTGTATCACACTTATATCCTATCAGTTTTTTGTGGGGTTGCAAATAGTCCTTATTCATACGAACATTTTGGTGTATCACACTTATATCCTATCAGTTTTTTGTGGGGTTGCTCCATGAAAATGAGATTCACCACTGGTGGTCAGTAAACAAAATCTGAATTTCTGGAATACTTGGACTAGTCGCCGCATTTCTAAGTATGGACGCAAATAGGCCTTATTCATACGAACATTTTGGTGTATCACACTTATATCCTATCAGTTTTTTGTGGGGTTGCTCCATGAAAATGTGATTCACCACTGGTGGTCAGTAAACAAAATCTGAATTTCTGGAATACGTAGACTACTCGCCGCATTGCGAAGAATGGACGCAAATAGGCCTTATTTATACGAACATTTTGGTATATCACACTTATAGCCTATCAGTTTTTTGTGGGGTTGCTCCATGAAAATGTGATTCACCACTGGTGGTCAGTAAACAAACTCTGAATTTCTGGAATACCTGGACTAGTCGCCGCATTTCTAAGTATGGACGCAAATAGGCCTTATTTATACGAACATTTTGGTGTATCACACATATATCCTATCAGTTTTTTGTGGGGTTGCTCCATGAAAATGTGATTCACCACTGGTGGTCAGTAAACAAAATCTGAATTTCTGGAATACCTGGACTAGTCGCCGCATTTCTATGTATGGACGCAAATAGGCCTTATTCATACGAACATTTTGGTGTATCACACTTATATCCTATCAGTTTTTTGTGGGGTTGCTCCATGAAAATGTGATTCACCACTGGTGGTCAGTAAACAAAATCTGAATTTCTGGAATACGTAGACTACTCGCCGCATTTCTAAGTATGGGCGCAAATAGGCCTTATTCATACGAACATTTTGGTGTATCACACTTATGTCCTATCAGTTTTTTGTGGGGTTGCTCCATGAAAATATGATTCACCACTGGTGGTCAGTAAACAAAATCTGAATTTCTGGAATACGTAGACTAGTCGCCGCATTTCTAAGTATGGACGCAAATAGGCCTTATTTATACGAACATTTTGGTGTATCAGACTTATATCCTATCAGTTTTTTGTGGGGTTGCTCCATGAAAATGTGATTCACCACTGGTGGTCAGTAAACAAACTCTGAATTTCTGGAATACCTGGACTAGTCACCGCATTTCTAAGTATGGACGCAAATAGGCCTTGTTTATACGAACATTTTGGTGTATCACACTTGTATCCTATCAGTTTTTTGTGGGGTTGCTCCATGAAAATGTGATTCACCACTGGTGGTCAGTAAACAAAATCTGAATTTCTGGAATACGTAGACTACTCGCCGCATTTCTAAGTATGGACGCAAATAGGCCTTATTTATACGAACATTTTGGTGTATCACACTTATATCCTATCAGTTTTTTGTGGGGTTGCTCCATGAAAATGTGATTCACCACTGGTGGTCAGTAAACAAAATCTGAATTTCTGGAATACCTGGACTAGTCGCCGCATTTCTAAGTACGGATGCAAATAGGCCTTGTTCATACGAACACTTTGGTGTATCACACTTATATCCTATCAGTTTTTTGTGGGGTTGCTCCATGAAAATGTGATTCACCACTGGTGGTCAGTAAACAAAATCTGAATTTCTGGAATACGTAGACTACTCGCCGCATTTCTAAGTATGGACGCAAATAGGCCTTATTTATACGAACATTTTGGTGTATCACACTTATATCCTATCAGTTTTTTGTGGGGTTGCTCCATGAAAATGTGATTCACCACTGGTGGTCAGTAAACAAAATCTGAATTTCTGGAATACCTGGACTAGTCGCCGCATTTCTATGTATGGACGCAAATAGGCCTTATTCATACGAACATTTTGGTGTATCACATTTATATCCTATCAGTTTTTTGTGGGGTTGCTCCATGAAAATGTGATTCACCACTGGTGGTCAGTAAACAAAATCTGAATTTCTGGAATACGTAGACTACTCGCCGCATTTCTAAGTATGGGCGCAAATAGGCCTTATTCATACGAACATTTTGGTGTATCACACTTATATCCTATCAGTTTTTTGTGGGGTTGCAAATAGTCCTTATTCATACGAACATTTTGGTGTATCACACTTATATCCTATCAGTTTTTTGTGGGGTTGCTCCATGAAAATGAGATTCACCACTGGTGGTCAGTAAACAAAATCTGAATTTCTGGAATACTTGGACTAGTCGCCGCATTTCTAAGTATGGACGCAAATAGGCCTTATTCATACGAACATTTTGGTGTATCACACTTATATCCTATCAGTTTTTGTGGGGCTGCTCCATGAAAATATGATTCACCACTGGTGGTCAGTAAACAAAATCTGAATTTCTGGAATACGTAGACTACTCGCCGCATTTCTAAGTATGGACGCAAATAGGCCTTATTCATACGAACATTTTGGTGTATCACACTTATATCCTATCAGTTTTTGTGGGGTTGCTCCATGAAAATGGGATTCACCACTGGTGGTCAGTAAACAAAATCTGAATTTCTGGAATACGTAGACTACTCGCCCCATTTCTAAGTATGGACGCAAATAGGCCTTATTTATACGAACATTTTGGTGTATCACACTTATATCCTATCAGTTTTTTGTGGGGTTGCTCCATGAAAATGTGATTCACCACTGGTGGTCAGTAAACAAAATCTGAATTTCTGGAATACCTGGACTAGTCGCCGCATTTCTAAGTATGGACGCAAATAGGCCTTATTCATACGAACATTTTGGTGTATCACACTTATATCCTATCAGTTTTGTGTGGGGTTGCTCCATGAAAATGTGATTCACCACTGGTGGTCAGTAAACAAAATCTGAATTTCTGGAATACCTGGACTAGTCGCCGCATTTCTAAGTATGGACGCAAATAGGCCTTATTCATACGAACATTTTGGTGTATCACACTTATATCCTATCAGTTTTTTGTGGGGTTGCTCCATGAAAATGAGATTCACCACTGGTGGTCAGTAAACAAAATCTGAATTTCTGGAATACCTGGACTACTCGCCGCATTTCTATTTATGGACGCAAATAGGCCTTATTCATACGAACATTTTGGTGTATCACACTTATGTCCTATCAGTTTTTTGTGGGGTTGCTCCATGAAAATATGATTCACCACTGGTGGTCAGTAAACAAAATCTGAATTTCTGGAATACGTAGACTAGTCGCCGCATTTCTAAGTATGGACGCAAATAGGCCTTATTTATACGAACATTTTGGTGTATCAGACTTATATCCTATCAGTTTTTTGTGGGGTTGCTCCATGAAAATGTGATTCACCACTGGTGGTCAGTAAACAAAATCTGAATTTCTGGAATGCGTAGACTACTCGCCGCATTTCTAAGTATGGACGCAAATAGGCCTTATTTATACGAACATTTTGGTGTATCACACTTATATCCTATCAGTTTTTTGTGGGGTTGCTCCATGAAAATGAGATTCACCACTGGTGGTCAGTAAACAAAATCTGAATTTCTGGAATACCTGGACTACTCGCCGCATTTCTATTTATGGACGCAAATAGGCCTTATTCATACGAACATTTTGGTGTATCACACTTATGTCCTATCAGTTTTTTGTGGGGTTGCTCCATGAAAATATGATTCACCACTGGTGGTCAGTAAACAAAATCTGAATTTCTGGAATACGTAGACTAGTCGCCGCATTTCTAAGTATGGACGCAAATAGGCCTTATTCATACGAACATTTTGGTGTATAACACTTATATCCTATCAGTTTTTTGTGGGGTTGCTCCATGAAAATGTGATTCACCACTGGTGGTCAGTAAACAAAATCTAAATTTCTGGAATACGTAGACTACTCGCCGCATTTCTAAGTATGGACGCAAATAGGCCTTATTTATACGAACATTTTGGTGTATCACACTTATATCCTATCAGTTTTTTGTGGGGTTGCTCCATGAAAATGTGATTCACCACTGGTGGTCAGTAAACAAAATCTGAATTTCTGGAATACCTGGACTAGTCGCAGCATTTCTATGTATGGACGCAAATAGGCCTTATTCATACGAACATTTTGGTGTATCACACTTATATCCTATCAGTTTTTTGTGGGGTTGCTCCATGAAAATGTGATTCACCACTGGTGGTCAGTAAACAAAATCTGAATTTCTGGAATACGTAGACTACTCGCCGCATTTCTAAGTATGGGCGCAAATAGGCCTTATTCATACGAACATTTTGGTGTATCACACTTATATCCTATCAGTTTTTTGTGGGGTTGCAAATAGTCCTTATTCATACGAACATTTTGGTGTATCACACTTATATCCTATCAGTTTTTTGTGGGGTTGCTCCATGAAAATGAGATTCACCACTGGTGGTCAGTAAACAAAATCTGAATTTCTGGAATACTTGGACTAGTCGCCGCATTTCTAAGTATGGACGCAAATAGGCCTTATTCATACGAACATTTTGGTGTATCACACTTATATCCTATCAGTTTTTTGTGGGGTTGCTCCATGAAAATGTGATTCACCACTGGTGGTCAGTAAACAAAATCTGAATTTCTGGAATACGTAGACTACTCGCCGCATTTCGAAGAATGGACGCAAATAGGCCTTATTTATACGAACATTTTGGTATATCACACTTATAGCCTATCAGTTTTTTGTGGGGTTGCTCCATGAAAATGTGATTCACCACTGGTGGTCAGTAAACAAACTCTGAATTTCTGGAATACCTGGACTAGTCGCCGCATTTCTAAGTATGGACGCAAATAGGCCTTATTTATACGAACATTTTGGTGTATCACACATATATCCTATCAGTTTTTTGTGGGGTTGCTCCATGAAAATGTGATTCACCACTGGTGGTCAGTAAACAAAATCTGAATTTCTGGAATACCTGGACTAGTCGCCGCATTTCTATGTATGGACGCAAATAGGCCTTATTCATACGAACATTTTGGTGTATCACACTTATATCCTATCAGTTTTTTGTGGGGTTGCTCCATGAAAATGTGATTCACCACTGGTGGTCAGTAAACAAAATCTGAATTTCTGGAATACGTAGACTACTCGCCGCATTTCTAAGTATGGGCGCAAATAGGCCTTATTCATACGAACATTTTGGTGTATCACACTTATATCCTATCAGTTTTTTGTGGGGTTGCAAATAGTCCTTATTCATACGAACATTTTGGTGTATCACACTTATATCCTATCAGTTTTTTGTGGGGTTGCTCCATGAAAATGAGATTCACCACTATTGGTCAGTAAACAAAATCTGAATTTCTGGAATACCTGGACTAGTCGCCGCATTTCTAAGTATGGACGCAAATAGGCCTTATTCATACGAACATTTTGGTGTATCACACTTATATCCTATCAGTTTTTTGTGGGGTTGCTCCATGAAAATGTGATTCACCACTGGTGGTCAGTAAACAAAATCTGAATTTCTGGAATACGTAGACTACTCGCCGCATTTCTAAGAATGGACGCAAATAGGCCTTATTTATACGAACATTTTGGTATATCATACTTATATCCTATCAGTTTTTTGTGGGGTTGCTCCATGAAAATGTGATTCACCACTGGTGGTCAGTAAACAAACTCTGAATTTCTGGAATACCTGGACTAGTCGCCGCATTTCAAAGTATGGACGCAAATAGGCCTTATTTATACGAACATTTTGGTGTATCAGACTTATATCCTATCAGTTTTTTGTGGGGTTGCTCCATGAAAATGTGATTCACCACTGGTGGTCAGTAAACAAACTCTGAATTTCTGGAATACCTGGACTAGTCGCCGCATTTCTAAGTATGGACGCAAATAGGCCTTATTCATACGAACATTTTGGTGTATCACACTTATATGCTATTAGTTTTTTGTGGGGTTGCTCCATGAAAATGTGATTCACCACTGGTGGTCAGTAAACAAAATCTGAATTTCTGGAATACGTAGACTAGTCGCCGCATTTCTAAGTATGGACGCAAATAGGCCTTATTCATACGAACATTTTGGTGTATAACACTTATATCCTATCAGTTTTTTGTGGGGTTGCTCCATGAAAATGTGATTCACCACTGGTGGTCAGTAAACAAAATCTGAATTTCTGGAATACGTAGACTACTCGCCGCATTTCTAAGTATGGACGCAAATAGGCCTTATTTATACGAACATTTTGGTGTATCACACTTATATCCTATCAGTTTTTTGTGGGGTTGCTCCATGAAAATGTGATTCACCACTGGTGGTCAGTAAACAAACTCTGAATTTCTGGAATACCTGGACTAGTCGCCGCATTTCTAAGTATGGACGCAAATAGGCCTTATTCATACGAACATTTTGGTGTATCACACTTATATCCTATTAGTTTTTTGTGGGGTTGCTCCATGAAAATGTGATTCACCACTGGTGGTCAGTAAACAAAATCTGAATTTCTGGAATACGTAGACTAGTCGCCGCATTTCTAAGTATGGACGCAAATAGGCCTTATTCATACGAACATTTTGGTGTATAACACTTATATCCTATCAGTTTTTTGTGGGGTTGCTCCATGAAAATGTGATTCACCACTGGTGGTCAGTAAACAAAATCTGAATTTCTGGAATACGTAGACTACTCGCCGCATTTCTAAGTATGGACGCAAATAGGCCTTATTCATACGAACATTTTGGTGTATAACACTTATATCCTATCAGTTTTTTGTGGGGTTGCTCCATGAAAATGTGATTCACCACTGGTGGTCAGTAAACAAAATCTGAATTTCTGGAATACGTAGACTACTCGCCGCATTTCTAAGTATGGACGCAAATAGGCCTTATTCATACGAACATTTTGGTGTATCACACTTATATCCTATCAGTTTTTTGTGGGGTTGCTCCATGAAAATGTGATTCACCACTGGTGGTCAGTAAACAAAATCTGAATTTCTGGAATACGTAGACTACTCGCCGCATTTCTAAGTATGGGCGCAAATAGGCCTTATTCATACGAACATTTTGGTGTATCACACTTATATCCTATCAGTTTTTTGTGGGGTTGCAAATAGTCCTTATTCATACGAACATTTTGGTGTATCACACTTATATCCTATCAGTTTTTTGTGGGGTTGCTCCATGAAAATGAGATTCACCACTGGTGGTCAGTAAACAAAATCTGAATTTCTGGAATACTTGGACTAGTCGCCGCATTTCTAAGTATGGACGCAAATAGGCCTTATTCATACGAACATTTTGGTGTATCACACTTATATCCTATCAGTTTTTTGTGGGGTTGCTCCATGAAAATGTGATTCACCACAGGTGGTCTGTAAACAAAATCTGAATTTCTGGAATACGTAGACTACTCGCCGCATTTCGAAGAATGGACGCAAATAGGCCTTATTTATACGAACATTTTGGTATATCACACTTATAGCCTATCAGTTTTTTGTGGGGTTGCTCCATGAAAATGTGATTCACCACTGGTGGTCAGTAAACAAACTCTGAATTTCTGGAATACCTGGACTAGTCGCCGCATTTCTAAGTATGGACGCAAATAGGCCTTATTTATACGAACATTTTGGTGTATCACACATATATCCTATCAGTTTTTTGTGGGGTTGCTCCATGAAAATGTGATTCACCACTGGTGGTCAGTAAACAAAATCTGAATTTCTGGAATACCTGGACTAGTCGCCGCATTTCTATGTATGGACGCAAATAGGCCTTATTCATACGAACATTTTGGTGTATCACACTTATATCCTATCAGTTTTTTGTGGGGTTGCTCCATGAAAATGTGATTCACCACTGGTGGTCAGTAAACAAAATCTGAATTTCTGGAATACGTAACCTACTCGCCGCATTTCTAAGTATGGGCGCAAATAGGCCTTATTCATACGAACATTTTGGTGTATCACACTTATATCCTATCAGTTTTTTGTGGGGTTGCTCCATGAAAATGTGATTCACCACTGGTGGTCAGTAAACAAACTCTGAATTTCTGGAATACCTGGACTAGTCGCCGCATTTCTAAGTATGGACGCAAATAGGCCTTATTTATACGAACATTTTGGTGTATCAGACTTATATCCTATCAGTTTTTTGTGGGGTTGCTCCATGAAAATGTGATTCACCACTGGTGGTCAGTAAACAAACTCTGAATTTCTGGAATACCTGGACTAGTCGCCGCATTTCTAAGTATGGACGCAAATAGGCCTTATTCATACGAACATTTTGGTGTATCACACTTATATGCTATTAGTTTTTTGTGGGGTTGCTCCATGAAAATGTGATTCACCACTGGTGGTCAGTAAACAAAATCTGAATTTCTGGAATACGTAGACTAGTCGCCGCATTTCTAAGTATGGACGCAAATAGGCCTTATTCATACGAACATTTTGGTGTATAACACTTATATCCTATCAGTTTTTTGTGGGGTTGCTCCATGAAAATGTGATTCACCACTGGTGGTCAGTAAACAAAATCTGAATTTCTGGAATACGTAGACTACTCGCCGCATTTCTAAGTATGGGCGCAAATAGGCCTTATTCAGACGAACATTTTGGTGTATCACACTTATATCCTATCAGTTTTTTGTGGGGTTGCAAATAGTCCTTATTCATACGAACATTTTGGTGTATCACACTTATATCCTATCAGTTTTTTGTGGGGTTGCTCCATGAAAATGAGATTCACCACTGGTGGTCAGTAAACAAAATCTGAATTTCTGGAATACTTGGACTAGTCGCCGCATTTCTAAGTATGGACGCAAATAGGCCTTATTCATACGAACATTTTGGTGTATCACACTTATATCCTATCAGTTTTTTGTGGGGTTGCTCCATGAAAATGTGATTCACCACTGGTGGTCAGTAAACAAAATCTGAATTTCTGGAATACGTAGACTACTCGCCGCATTTCGAAGAATGGACGCAAATAGGCCTTATTTATACGAACATTTTGGTATATCACACTTATAGCCTATCAGTTTTTTGTGGGGTTGCTCCATGAAAATGTGATTCACCACTGGTGGTCAGTAAACAAACTCTGAATTTCTGGAATACCTGGACTAGTCGCCGCATTTCTAAGTATGGACGCAAATAGGCCTTATTTATACGAACATTTTGGTGTATCACACATATATCCTATCAGTTTTTTGTGGGGTTGCTCCATGAAAATGTGATTCACCACTGGTGGTCAGTAAACAAAATCTGAATTTCTGGAATACCTGGACTAGTCGCCGCATTTCTATGTATGGACGCAAATAGGCCTTATTCATACGAACATTTTGGTGTATCACACTTATATCCTATCAGTTTTTTGTGGGGTTGCTCCATGAAAATGTGATTCACCACTGGTGGTCAGTAAACAAAATCTGAATTTCTGGAATACGTAGACTACTCGCCGCATTTCTAAGTATGGGCGCAAATAGGCCTTATTCATACGAACATTTTGGTGTATCACACTTATATCCTATCAGTTTTTTGTGGGGTTGCAAATAGTCCTTATTCATACGAACATTTTGGTGTATCACACTTATATCCTATCAGTTTTTTGTGGGGTTGCTCCATGAAAATGAGATTCACCACTATTGGTCAGTAAACAAAATCTGAATTTCTGGAATACCTGGACTAGTCGCCGCATTTCTAAGTATGGACGCAAATAGGCCTTATTCATACGAACATTTTGGTGTATCACACTTATATCCTATCAGTTTTTTGTGGGGTTGCTCCATGAAAATGTGATTCACCACTGGTGGTCAGTAAACAAAATCTGAATTTCTGGAATACGTAGACTACTCGCCGCATTTCTAAGAATGGACGCAAATAGGCCTTATTTATACGAACATTTTGGTATATCATACTTATATCCTATCAGTTTTTTGTGGGGTTGCTCCATGAAAATGTGATTCACCACTGGTGGTCAGTAAACAAACTCTGAATTTCTGGAATACCTGGACTAGTCGCCGCATTTCAAAGAATGGACGCAAATAGGCCTTATTTATACGAACATTTTGGTGTATCAGACTTATATCCTATCAGTTTTTTGTGGGGTTGCTCCATGAAAATGTGATTCACCACTGGTGGTCAGTAAACAAAATCTGAATTTCTGGAATACCTGGACTAGTCGCCGCATTTCTATGTATGGACGCAAATAGGCCTTATTCATACGAACATTTTGGTGTATCACACTTATATCCTATCAGTTTTTTGTGGGGTTGCTCCATGAAAATGTGATTCACCACTGGTGGTCAGTAAACAAAATCTGAATTTCTGGAATACCTGGACTAGTCGCCGCATTTCTATGTATGGACGCAAATAGGCCTTATTTATATGAACATTTTGGTGTATCACACTTATATCCTATCAGTTTTTTGTGGGGTTGCTCCATGAAAATGTGATTCACCACTGGTGGTCAGTAAACAAAATCTGAATTTCTGGAATACCTGGACTAGTCGCCGTATTTCTATGAATGGACGCAAATAGGCCTTATTCATACGAACATTTTTGTGTATCACACTTATATCCTATCAGTTTTTTGTGGGGTTGCTCCATGAAAATGTGATTCACCACTGGTGGTCAGTAAACAAAATCTGAATTTCTGGAATACGTAGACTACTCGCCGCATTTCTAAGTATGGACGCAAATAGGCCTTATTTATATGAACATTTTGGTGTATCACACTTATATCCTATCAGTTTTTTGTGGGGTTGCTCCATGAAAATGTGATTCACCACTGGTGGTCAGTAAACAAAAACTGAATTTTTGGAATACGTAGACTACTCGCCGCATTTCTAAGAATGGACGCAAATAGGCCTTATTTATACGAACATTTTGGTGTATCACACTTATATCCTATCAGTTTTTTGTGGGGTTGCTCCATGAAAATGAGATTCACCACTGGTGGTCAGTAAACAAAATCTGAATTTCTGGAATACCTGGACTAGTCGCCGCATTTCTAAGTATGGACGCAAATAGGCCTTATTCATACGAACATTTTGGTGTATCACACTTATATCCTATCAGTTTTTTGTGGGGTTGCTCCTAAAAAATGTGATTCACCACTGGTGGTCAGTAAACAAACTCTGAATTTCTGGAATACCTGGACTAGTCGCCGCATTACTAAGTATGGACGCAAATAGGCCTTATTCATACGAACATTTTGGTGTATCACACTTATATCCTATCAGTTTTTTGTGGGGTTGCTCCATGAAAATGTGATTCACCACTGGTGTTCAGTAAACAAAATCTGAATTTCTGGAATACGTAGACTAGTCGCCGCATTTCTAAGTATGGACGCAAATAGGCCTTATTCATACGAACATTTTGGTGTATCACACTTATATCCTATCAGTTTTTTGTGGCGTTGCTCCATGAAAATGTGATTCACCAGTGGCGGTCAGTAAACAAACTCTAAATTTCTGGAATACCTGGACTAGTCGCCGCATTTCTAAGTATGGACGCAAATAGGCCTTATTCATACGAACATTTTGGTGTATCACACTTATATCCTATCAGTTTTTTGTGGGGTTGCTCCATGAAAATGTGATTCACCACTGGTGGTCAGTAAACAAAATCTGAATTTCTGGAATACCTGGACTAGTCGCCGCATTTCTATGTATGGACGCAAATAGGCCTTATTCATACGAACATTTTGGTGTATCACACTTATATCCTATCAGTTTTTTGTGGGGTTGCTCCATGAAAATGTGATTCACCACTGGTGGTCAGTAAACAAAATCTGAATTTCTGGAATACCTGGACTAGTCGCCGCATTTCTATGTATGGACGCAAATAGGCCTTATTCATACGAACATTTTGGTGTATCACACTTATATCCTATCAGTTTTTTGTGGGGTTGCTCCATGATAATGTGATTCACAACTGGTTGTCAGTAAACAAAATCTGAATTTCTGGAATACGTAGACTAGTCGCCGCATTTCTAAGTATGGACGCAAATAGGCCTTATTCATACGAACATTTTGGTGTATCACACTTATATCCTATCAGTTTTTTGTGGGGTTGCTCCATGAAAATGTGATTCACCACTGGTGTTCAGTAAACAAAATCTGAATTTCTGGAATACGTAGACTAGTCGCCGCATTTCTAAGTATGGACGCAAATAGGCCTTATTCATACGAACATTTTGGTGTATCACACTTATATCCTATCAGTTTTTTGTGGCGTTGCTCCATGAAAATGTGATTCACCAGTGGCGGTCAGTAAACAAACTCTAAATTTCTGGAATACCTGGACTAGTCGCCGCATTTCTAAGTATGGACGCAAATAGGCCTTATTCATACGAACATTTTGGTGTATCACACTTATATCCTATCAGTTTTTTGTGGGGTTGCAAATAGTCCTTATTCATACGAACATTTTGGTGTATCACACTTATATCCTATCAGTTTTTTGTGGGGTTGCTCCATGAAAATGAGATTCACCACTATTGGTCAGTAAACAAAATCTGAATTTCTGGAATACCTGGACTAGTCGCCGCATTTCTAAGTATGGACGCAAATAGGCCTTATTCATACGAACATTTTGGTGTATCACACTTATATCCTATCAGTTTTTTGTGGGGTTGCTCCATGAAAATGTGATTCACCACTGGTGGTCAGTAAACAAAATCTGAATTTCTGGAATACGTAGACTACTCGCCGCATTTCTAAGAATGGACGCAAATAGGCCTTATTTATACGAACATTTTGGTATATCATACTTATATCCTATCAGTTTTTTGTGGGGTTGCTCCATGAAAATGTGATTCACCACTGGTGGTCAGTAAACAAAATCTGAATTTCTGGAATACGTAGACTACTCGCCGCATTTCTAAGAATGGACGCAAATAGGCCTTATTTATACGAACATTTTGGTGTATCACACTTATATCCTATCAGTTTTTTGTGGGGTTGCTCCATGAAAATGAGATTCACCACTGGTGGTCAGTAAACAAAATCTGAATTTCTGGAATACCTGGACTAGTCGCCGCATTTCTAAGTATGGACGCAAATAGGCCTTATTCATACGAACATTTTGGTGTATCACACTTATATCCTATCAGTTTTTTGTGGGGTTGCTCCATGAAAATGTGATTCACCACTGGTGGTCAGTAAACAAACTCTGAATTTCTGGAATACGTAGACTACTCGCCGCATTTCTAAGAATGGACGCAAATAGGCCTTATTTATACGAACATTTTGGTGTATCACACTTATATCCTATCAGTTTTTTGTGGGGTTGCTCCATGAAAATGAGATTCACCACTGGTGGTCAGTAAACAAAATCTGAATTTCTGGAATACCTGGACTAGTCGCCGCATTTCTATGTATGGACGCAAATAGGCCTTATTTATATGAACATTTTGGTGTATCACACTTATATCCTATCAGTTTTTTGTGGGGTTGCTCCATGAAAATGTGATTCACCACTGGTGGTCAGTAAACAAAATCTGAATTTCTGGAATACCTGGACTAGTCGCCGTATTTCTATGTATGGACGCAAATAGGCCTTATTCATACGAACATTTTGGTGTATCACACTTATATCCTATCAGTTTTTTGTGGGGTTGCTCCATGAAAATGTGATTCACCACTGGTGGTCAGTAAACAAAATCTGAATTTCTGGAATACCTGGACTAGTCGCCGCATTTCTAAGTATGGACGCAAATAGGCCTTATTCATACGAACATTTTGGTGTATCACACTTATATCCTATCAGTTTTTTGTGGGGTTGCTCCATGAAAATGTGATTCACCACTGGTGGTCAGTAAACAAAAACTGAATTTCTGGAATACGTAGACTACTCGCCGCATTTCTAAGAATGGACGCAAATAGGCCTTATTTATACGAACATTTTGGTGTATCACACTTATATCCTATCAGTTTTTTGTGGGGTTGCTCCATGAAAATGTGATTCACCACTGGTGGTCAGTAAACAAAATCTGAATTTCTGGAATACCTGGACTAGTCGCCGCATTTCTAAGTATGGACGCAAATAGGCCTTATTCATACGAACATTTTGGTGAATCACACTTATATCCTATCAGTTTTTTGTGGGGTTGCTCCATGAAAATGTGATTCACCACTGGTGGTCAGTAAACAAACTCTGAATTTCTGGAATACCTGGACTAGTCGCCGCATTACTAAGTATGGACGCAAATAGGCCTTATTCATACGAACATTTTGGTGTATCACACTTATATCCTATCAGTTTTTTGTGGGGTTGCTCCATGATAATGTGATTCACAACTGGTTGTCAGTAAACAAAATCTGAATTTCTGGAATACGTAGACTAGTCGCCGCATTTCTAAGTATGGACGCAAATAGGCCTTATTCATACGAACATTTTGGTGTATCACACTTATATCCTATCAGTTTTTTGTGGGGTTGCTCCATGAAAATGTGATTCACCACTGGTGTTCAGTAAACAAAATCTGAATTTCTGGAATACGTAGACTAGTCGCCGCATTTCTAAGTATGGACGCAAATAGGCCTTATTCATACGAACATTTTGGTGTATCACACTTATATCCTATCAGTTTTTTGTGGCGTTGCTCCATGAAAATGTGATTCACCACTGGCGGTCAGTAAACAAACTCTGAATTTCTGGAATACCTGGACTAGTCGCCGCATTTCTAAGTATGGACGCAAATAGGCCTTATTCATACGAACATTTTGGTGTATCACACTTATATCCTATCAGTTTTTTGTGGGGTTGCAAATAGTCCTTATTCATACGAACATTTTGGTGTATCACACTTATATCCTATCAGTTTTTTGTGGGGTTGCTCCATGAAAATGAGATTCACCACTATTGGTCAGTAAACAAAATCTGAATTTCTGGAATACCTGGACTAGTCGCCGCATTTCTAAGTATGGACGCAAATAGGCCTTATTCATACGAACATTTTGGTGTATCACACTTATATCCTATCAGTTTTTTGTGGGGTTGCTCCATGAAAATGTGATTCACCACTGGTGGTCAGTAAACAAAATCTGAATTTCTGGAATACGTAGACTACTCGCCGCATTTCTAAGAATGGACGCAAATAGGCCTTATTTATACGAACATTTTGGTATATCATACTTATATCCTATCAGTTTTTTGTGGGGTTGCTCCATGAAAATGTGATTCACCACTGGTGGTCAGTAAACAAAATCTGAATTTCTGGAATACGTAGACTACTCGCCGCATTTCTAAGAATGGACGCAAATAGGCCTTATTTATACGAACATTTTGGTGTATCACACTTATATCCTATCAGTTTTTTGTGGGGTTGCTCCATGAAAATGAGATTCACCACTGGTGGTCAGTAAACAAAATCTGAATTTCTGGAATACCTGGACTAGTCGCCGCATTTCTAAGTATGGACGCAAATAGGCCTTATTCATACGAACATTTTGGTGTATCACACTTATATCCTATCAGTGTTTTGTGGGGTTGCTCCATGAAAATGTGATTCACCACTGGTGGTCAGTAAACAAACTCTGAATTTCTGGAATACGTAGACTACTCGCCGCATTTCTAAGAATGGACGCAAATAGGCCTTATTTATACGAACATTTTGGTGTATCACACTTATATCCTATCAGTTTTTTGTGGGGTTGCTCCATGAAAATGAGATTCACCACTGGTGGTCAGTAAACAAAATCTGAATTTCTGGAATACCTGGACTAGTCGCCGCATTTCTATGTATGGACGCAAATAGGCCTTATTTATATGAACATTTTGGTGTATCACACTTATATCCTATCAGTTTTTTGTGGGGTTGCTCCATGAAAATGTGATTCACCACTGGTGGTCAGTAAACAAAATCTGAATTTCTGGAATACCTGGACTAGTCGCCGTATTTCTATGTATGGACGCAAATAGGCCTTATTCATACGAACATTTTTGTGTATCACACTTATATCCTATCAGTTTTTTGTGGGGTTGCTCCATGAAAATGTGATTCACCACTGGTGGTCAGTAAACAAAATCTGAATTTCTGGAATACGTAGACTACTCGCCGCATTTCTAAGTATGGACGCAAATAGGCCTTATTTATACGAACATTTTGGTGTATCACACTTATATCCTATCAGTTTTTTGTGGGGTTGCTCCATGAAAATGTGATTCACCACTGGTGGTCAGTAAACAAAAACTGAATTTCGGGAATACGTAGACTACTCGCCGCATTTCTAAGAATGGACGCAAATAGGCCTTATTTATAGGAACATTTTGGTGTATCACACTTATATCCTATCAGTTTTTTGTGGGGTTGCTCCATGAAAATGAGATTCACCACTGGTGGTCAGTAAACAAAATCTGAATTTCTGGAATACCTGGACTAGTCGCCGCATTTCTAAGTATGGACGCAAATAGGCCTTATTCATACGAACATTTTGGTGTATCACACTTATATCCTATCAGTTTTTTGTGGGGTTGCTCCATGAAAATGTGATTCACCACTGGTGGTCAGTAAACAAACTCTGAATTTCTGGAATACCTGGACTAGTCGCCGCATTTCTAAGTATGGACGCAAATAGGCCTTATTCATACGAACATTTTGGTGTATCACACTTATATCCTATCAGTTTTTTGTGGGGTTGCTCCATGATAATGTGATTCACCACTGGTTGTCAGTAAACAAAATCTGAATTTCTGGAATACGTAGACTAGTCGCCGCATTTCTAAGTATGGACGCAAATAGGCCTTATTCATACGAACATTTTGGTGTATCACACTTATATCCTATCAGTTTTTTGTGGGGTTGCTCCATGAAAATGTGATTCACCACTGGTGGTCAGTAAACAAAATCTGAATTTCTGGAATACGTAGACTACTCGCCGCATTTCTAAGTATGGGCGCAAATAGGCCTTATTTATACGAACATTTTGGTGTATCACACTTATATCCTATCAGTTTTTTGTGGGGTTGCTCCATGAAAATGTGATTCACCACTGGTGTTCAGTAAACAAAATCTGAATTTCTGGAATACGTAGACTAGTCGCCGCATTTCTAAGTATGGACGCAAATAGGCCTTATTCATACGAACATTTTGGTGTATCACACTTATATCCTATCAGTTTTTTGTGGCGTTGCTCCATGAAAATGTGATTCACCACTGGCGGTCAGTAAACAAACTCTGAATTTCTGGAATACCTGGACTAGTCGCCGCATTTCTAAGTATGGACGCAAATAGGCCTTATTCATACGAACATTTTGGTGTATCACACTTATATCCTATCAGTTTTTTGTGGGGTTGCAAATAGTCCTTATTCATACGAACATTTTGGTGTATCACACTTATATCCTATCAGTTTTTTGTGGGGTTGCTCCATGAAAATGAGATTCACCACTATTGGTCAGTAAACAAAATCTGAATTTTTGGAATACCTGGACTAGTCGCCGCCTTTCTAAGTATGGACGCAAATAGGCCTTATTCATACGAACATTTTGGTGTATCACACTTATATCCTATCAGTTTTTTGTGGGGTTGCTCCATGAAAATGTGATTCACCACTGGTGGTCAGTAAACAAAATCTGAATTTCTGGAATACGTAGACTACTCGCCGCATTTCTAAGAATGGACGCAAATAGGCCTTATTTATACGAACATTTTGGTATATCATACTTATATCCTATCAGTTTTTTGTGGGGTTGCTCCATGAAAATGTGATTCACCACTGGTGGTCAGTAAACAAAATCTGAATTTCTGGAATACGTAGACTACTCGCCGCATTTCTAAGAATGGACGCAAATAGGCCTTATTTATACGAACATTTTGGTGTATCACACTTATATCCTATCAGTTTTTTGTGGGGTTGCTCCATGAAAATGAGATTCACCACTGGTGGTCAGTAAACAAAATCTGAATTTCTGGAATACCTGGACTAGTCGCCGCATTTCTATGTATGGACGCAAATAGGCCTTATTTATATGAACATTTTGGTGTATCACACTTATATCCTATCAGTTTTTTGTGGGGTTGCTCCATGAAAATGTGATTCACCACTGGTGGTCAGTAAACAAAATCTGAATTTCTGGAATACCTGGACTAGTCGCCGTATTTCTATGTATGGACGCAAATAGGCCTTATTCATACGAACATTTTTGTGTATCACACTTATATCCTATCAGTTTTTTGTGGGGTTGCTCCATGAAAATGTGATTCACCACTGGTGGTCAGTAAACAAAATCTGAATTTCTGGAATACGTAGACTACTCGCCGCATTTCTAAGTATGGACGCAAATAGGCCTTATTTATACGAACATTTTGGTGTATCACACTTATATCCTATCAGTTTTTTGTGGGGTTGCTCCATGAAAATGTGATTCACCACTGGTGGTCAGTAAACAAAAACTGAATTTTGGGAATACGTAGACTACTCGCCGCATTTCTAAGAATGGACGCAAATAGGCCTTATTCATACGAACATTTTGGTGTATCACACTTATATCCTATCAGTTTTTTGTGGGGTTGCTCCATGAAAATGAGATTCACCACTGGTGGTCAGTAAACAAAATCTGAATTTCTGGAATACCTGGACTAGTCGCCGCATTTCTAAGTATGGACGCAAATAGGCCTTATTCATACGAACATTTTGGTGTATCACACTTATATCCTATCAGTTTTTTGTGGGGTTGCTCCATGAAAATGTGATTCACCACTGGTGGTCAGTAAACAAACTCTGAATTTCTGGAATACCTGGACTAGTCGCCGCATTTCTAAGTATGGACGCAAATAGGCCTTATTCATACGAACATTTTGGTGTATCACACTTATATCCTATCAGTTTTTTGTGGGGTTGCTCCATGATAATGTGATTCACCACTGGTTGTCAGTAAACAAAATCTGAATTTCTGGAATACGTAGACTAGTCGCCGCATTTCTAAGTATGGACGCAAATAGGCCTTATTCATACGAACATTTTGGTGTATCACACTTATATCCTATCAGTTTTTTGTGGGGTTGCTCCATGAAAATGTGATTCACCACTGGTGTTCAGTAAACAAAATCTGAATTTCTGGAATACGTAGACTAGTCGCCGCATTTCTAAGTATGGACGCAAATAGGCCTTATTCATACGAACATTTTGGTGTATCACACTTATATCCTATCAGTTTTTTGTGGCGTTGCTCCATGAAAATGTGATTCACCACTGGCGGTCAGTAAACAAACTCTGAATTTCTGGAATACCTGGACTAGTCGCCGCATTTCTAAGTATGGACGCAAATAGGCCTTATTCATACGAACATTTTGGTGTATCACACTTATATCCTATCAGTTTTTTGTGGGGTTGCTCCATGAAAATGTGATTCACCACTGGTGGTCAGTAAACAAAATCTGAATTTCTGGAATACCTGGACTAGTCGCTGCATTGCTAAGTATGGACGCAAATAGGCCTTATTCATACGAACATTTCGGTGTATCACACTTATATCCTATCAGTTTTTTGTGGGGTTGCTCCATGAAAATGTGATTCACCACTGGTGGTCAGTAAACAAAATCTGAATTTCTGGAATACGTAGACTAGTCGCCGCATTTCTAAGTATGGACGCAAATAGGCCTTATTCATACGAACATTTTGGTGTATCACACTTGTATCCTATCAATTTTATGTGGGGTTGCTCCATGAAAATGTGATTCACCACTGGTGGTCAGTAAACAAAATCTGAATTTCTGGAATACGTAGACTACTCGCCGCATTTCTAAGTATGGGCGCAAATAGGCCTTATTTATACGAACATTTTGGTGTATCACACTTATATCCTATCAGTTTTTTGTGGGGTTGCTCCATGAAAATGAGATTCACCACTGGTGGTCAGTAAACAAAATCTGAATTTCTGGAATACCTGGACTAGTCGCCGCATTTCTAAGTATGGACGCAAATAGGCCTTATTCATACGAACATTTTGGTGTATCACACTTATATCCTATCAGTTTTTTGTGGGGTTGCTCCATGAAAATGTGATTCACCACTGGTGGTCAGTAAACAAAATCTGAATTTCTGGAATACCTGGACTAGTCGCTGCATTGCTAAGTATGGACGCAAATAGGCCTTATTCATACGAACATTTCGGTGTATCACACTTATATCCTATCAGTTTTTTGTGGGGTTGCTCCATGAAAATGTGATTCACCACTGGTGGTCAGAAAACAAAATCTGAATTTCTGGAATACGTAGACTAGTCGCCGCATTTCTAAGTATGGACGCAAATAGGCCTTATTCATACGAACATTTTGGTGTATCACACTTATATCCTATCAGTTTTTTGTGGGGTTGCTCCATGAAAATGTGATTCACCACTGGTGGTCAGTAAACAAAATCTGAATTTCTGGAATACGTAGACTAGTCGCCGCATTTCTAAGTATGGACGCAAATAGGCCTTATTCATACGAACATTTTGGTGTATCACACTTATATCCTATCAGTTTTTTGTGGGGTTGCTCCATGAAAATGTGATTCACCACTGGTGGTCAGTAAACAAACTCTGAATTTCTGGAATACCTGGACTAGTCGCCGCATTTCTAAGTATGGACGTAAATAGGCCTTATTCATACGAACATTTTGGTGTATCACACTTATATCCTATCAGTTTTTTGTGGGGTTGCTCCATGAAAATGTGATTCACCACTGGTGGTCAGTAAACAAAATCTGAATTTCTGGAATACGTAGACTAGTCGCCGCATTTCTAAGTATGGACGCAAATAGGCCTTATTCATACGAACATTTTGGTGTATCACACTTATATCCTATCAGTTTTTTGTGGGGTTGCTCCATGAAAATGTGATTCACCACTGGTGGTCAGTAAACAAAATCTGAATTTCTGGAATACGTAGACTACTCGCCGCATTTCTAAGTATGGACGCAAATAGGCCTTATTTATACGAACATTTTGGTGTATCACACTTATATCCTATCAGTTTTTTGTGGGGTTGCTCCATGAAAATGTGATTCACCACTGGTGGTCAGTAAACAAAATCTGAATTTCTGGAATACCTGGACTAGTCGCCGCATTTCTATGTATGGACGCAAATAGGCCTTATTCATACGAACATTTTGGTGTATCACACTTATATCCTATCAGTTTTTTGTGGGGTTGCAAATAGTCCTTATTCATACGAACATTTTGGTGTATCACACTTATATCCTATCAGTTTTTTGTGGGGTTGCTCCATGAAAATGAGATTCACCACTGGTGGTCAGTAAACAAAATCTGAATTTCTGGAATACCTGGACTAGTCGCCGCATTTCTAAGTATGGACGCAAATAGGCCTTATTCATACGAACATTTTGGTGTATCACACTTATATCCTATCAGTTTTTTGTGGGGTTGCTCCATGAAAATGTGATTCACCACCGGTGGTCAGTAAACAAAATCTGAATTTCTGGAATACGTAGACTACTCGCCGCATTTCTAAGAATGGACGCAAATAGGCCTTATTTATACGAACATTTTGGTATATCACACTTATAGCCTATCAGTTTTTTGTGGGGTTGCTCCATGAAAATGTGATTCACCACTGGTGGTCAGTAAACAAACTCTGAATTTCTGGAATACCTGGACTAGTCGCCGCATTTCTAAGTATGGACGCAAATAGGCGTTATTTATACGAACATTTTGGTGTATCACACATATATCCTATCAGTTTTTTGTGGGGTTGCTCCATGAAAATGTGATTCACCACTGGTGGTCAGTAAACAAAATCTGAATTTCTGGAATACCTGGACTAGTCGCCGCATTTCTATGTATGGACGCAAATAGGCCTTATTCATACGAACATTGTGGTGTATCACACTTATATCCTATCAGTTTTTTGTGGGGTTGCTCCATGAAAATGTGATTCACCACTGGTGGTCAGTAAACAAAATCTGAATTTCTGGAATACGTAGACTAGTCGCCGCATTTCTAAGTATGGACGCAAATAGGCCTTATTCATACGAACATTTTGGTGTATCACACTTGTATCCTATCAGTTTTATGTGGGGTTGCTCCATGAAAATGTGATTCACCACTGGTGGTCAGTAAACAAAATCTGAATTTCTGGAATACGTAGACTACTCGCCGCATTTCTAAGTATGGGCGCAAATAGGCCTTATTTATACGAACATTTTGGTGTATCACACTTATATCCTATCAGTTTTTTGTGGGGTTGCTCCATGAAAATGAGATTCACCACTGGTGGTCAGTAAACAAAATCTGAATTTCTGGAATACCTGGACTAGTCGCCGCATTTCTAAGTATGGGCGCAAATAGGCCTTATTCATACGAACATTTTGGTGTATCACACTTATATCCTATCAGTTTTTTGTGGGGTTGCTCCATGAAAATGTGATTCACCACTGGTGGTCAGTAAACAAAATCTGAATTTCTGGAATACCTGGACTAGTCGCTGCATTGCTAAGTATGGACGCAAATAGGCCTTATTCATACGAACATTTCGGTGTATCACACTTATATCCTATCAGTTTTTTGTGGGGTTGCTCCATGAAAATGTGATTCACCACTGGTGGTCAGTAAACAAAATCTGAATTTCTGGAATACGTAGACTAGTCGCCGCATTTCTAAGTATGGACGCAAATAGGCCTTATTCATACGAACATTTTGGTGTATCACACTTATATCCTATCAGTTTTTTGTGGGGTTGCTCCATGAAAATGTGATTCACCACTGGTGGTCAGTAAACAAAATCTGAATTTCTGGAATACGTAGACTACTCGCCGCATTTCTAAGTATGGACGCAAATAGGCCTTATTTATACGAACATTTTGGTGTATCACACTTATATCCTATCAGTTTTTTGTGGGGTTGCTCCATGAAAATGTGATTCACCACTGGTGGTCAGTAAACAAAATCTGAATTTCTGGAATACCTGGACTAGTCGCCGCATTTCTATGTATGGACGCAAATAGGCCTTATTCATACGAACATTTTGGTGTATCACACTTATATCCTATCAGTTTTTTGTGGGGTTGCAAATAGTCCTTATTCATACGAACATTTTGGTGTATCACACTTATATCCTATCAGTTTTTTGTGGGGTTGCTCCATGAAAATGAGATTCACCACTGGTGGTCAGTAAACAAAATCTGAATTTCTGGAATACCTGGACTAGTCGCCGCATTTCTAAGTATGGACGCAAATAGGCCTTATTCATACGAACATTTTGGTGTATCACACTTATATCCTATCAGTTTTTTGTGGGGTTGCTCCATGAAAATGTGATTCACCACCGGTGGTCAGTAAACAAAATCTGAATTTCTGGAATACGTAGACTACTCGCCGCATTTCTAAGAATGGACGCAAATAGGCCTTATTTATACGAACATTTTGGTATATCACACTTATAGCCTATCAGTTTTTTGTGGGGTTGCTCCATGAAAATGTGATTCACCACTGGTGGTCAGTAAACAAACTCTGAATTTCTGGAATACCTGGACTAGTCGCCGCATTTCTAAGTATGGACGCAAATAGGCGTTATTTATACGAACATTTTGGTGTATCACACATATATCCTATCAGTTTTTTGTGGGGTTGCTCCATGAAAATGTGATTCACCACTGGTGGTCAGTAAACAAAATCTGAATTTCTGGAATACCTGGACTAGTCGCCGCATTTCTATGTATGGACGCAAATAGGCCTTATTCATACGAACATTTTGGTGTATCACACTTATATCCTATCAGTTTTTTGTGGGGTTGCTCCATGAAAATGTGATTCACCACTGGTGGTCAGTAAACAAAATCTGAATTTCTGGAATACGTAGACTAGTCGCCGCATTTCTAAGTATGGACGCAAATAGGCCTTATTCATACGAACATTTTGGTGTATCACACTTGTATCCTATCAGTTTTATGTGGGGTTGCTCCATGAAAATGTGATTCACCACTGGTGGTCAGTAAACAAAATCTGAATTTCTGGAATACGTAGACTACTCGCCGCATTTCTAAGTATGGGCGCAAATAGGCCTTATTTATACGAACATTTTGGTGTATCACACTTATATCCTATCAGTTTTTTGTGGGGTTGCTCCATGAAAATGAGATTCACCACTGGTGGTCAGTAAACAAAATCTGAATTTCTGGAATACCTGGACTAGTCGCCGCATTTCTAAGTATGGGCGCAAATAGGCCTTATTCATACGAACATTTTGGTGTATCACACTTATATCCTATCAGTTTTTTGTGGGGTTGCTCCATGAAAATGTGATTCACCACTGGTGGTCAGTAAACAAAATCTGAATTTCTGGAATACCTGGACTAGTCGCTGCATTGCTAAGTATGGACGCAAATAGGCCTTATTCATACGAACATTTCGGTGTATCACACTTATATCCTATCAGTTTTTTGTGGGGTTGCTCCATGAAAATGTGATTCACCACTGGTGGTCAGTAAACAAAATCTGAATTTCTGGAATACGTAGACTAGTCGCCGCATTTCTAAGTATGGACGCAAATAGGCCTTATTCATACGAACATTTTGGTGTATCACACTTATATCCTATCAGTTTTTTGTGGGGTTGCTCCATGAAAATGTGATTCACCACTGGTGGTCAGTAAACAAAATCTGAATTTCTGGAATACGTAGACTAGTCGCCGCATTTCTAAGTATGGACGCAAATAGGCCTTATTCATACGAACATTTTGGTGTATCACACTTATATCCTATCAGTTTTTTGTGGGGTTGCTCCATGAAAATGTGATTCACCACTGGTGGTCAGTAAACAAAATCTGAATTTCTGGAATACCTGGACTAGTCGCCGCATTTCTAAGTATGGACGTAAATAGGCCTTATTCATACGAACATTTTGGTGTATCACACTTATATCCTATCAGTTTTTTGTGGGGTTGCTCCATGAAAATGTGATTCACCACTGGTGGTCAGTAAACAAAATCTGAATTTCTGGAATACGTAGACTAGTCGCCGCATTTCTAAGTATGGACGCAAATAGGCCTTATTCATACGAACATTTTGGTGTATCACACTTATATCCTATCAGTTTTTTGTGGGGTTGCTCCATGAAAATGTGATTCACCACTGGTGGTCAGTAAACAAAATCTGAATTTCTGGAATACGTAGACTACTCGCCGCATTTCTAAGTATGGACGCAAATAGGCCTTATTTATACGAACATTTTGGTGTATCACACTTATATCCTATCAGTTTTTTGTGGGGTTGCTCCATGAAAATGTGATTCACCACTGGTGGTCAGTAAACAAAATCTGAATTTCTGGAATACCTGGACTAATCGCCGCATTTCTATGTATGGACGCAAATAGGCCTTATTCATACGAACATTTTGGTGTATCACACTTATATCCTATCAGTTTTTTGTGGGGTTGCAAATAGTCCTTATTCATACGAACATTTTGGTGTATCACACTTATATCCTATCAGTTTTTTGTGGGGTTGCTCCATGAAAATGAGATTCACCACTGGTGGTCAGTAAACAAAATCTGAATTTCTGGAATACCTGGACTAGTCGCCGCATTTCTAAGTATGGACGCAAATAGGCCTTATTCATACGAACATTTTGGTGTATCACACTTATATCCTATCAGTTTTTTGTGGGGTTGCTCCATGAAAATGTGATTCACCACTGGTGGTCAGTAAACAAAATCTGAATTTCTGGAATACGTAGACTACTCGCCGCATTTCTAAGAATGGACGCAAATAGGCCTTATTTATACGAACATTTTGGTATATCACACTTATAGCCTATCAGTTTTTTGTGGGGTTGCTCCATGAAAATGTGATTCACCACTGGTGGTCAGTAAACAAACTTTGAATTTCTGGAATACCTGGACTAGTCGCCGCATTTCTAAGTATGGACGCAAATAGGCGTTATTTATACGAACATTTTGGTGTATCACACATATATCCTATCAGTTTTTTGTGGGGTTGCTCCATGAAAATGAGATTCACCACTGGTGGTCAGTAAACAAAATCTGAATTTCTGGAATACCTGGACTAGTCGCCGCATTTCTAAGTATGGGCGCAAATAGGCCTTATTCATACGAACATTTTGGTGTATCACACTTATATCCTATCAGTTTTTTGTGGGGTTGCTCCATGAAAATGTGATTCACCACTGGTGGTCAGTAAACAAAATCTGAATTTCTGGAATACCTGGACTAGTCGCTGCATTGCTAAGTATGGACGCAAATAGGCCTTATTCATACGAACATTTCGGTGTATCACACTTATATCCTATCAGTTTTTTGTGGGGTTGCTCCATGAAAATGTGATTCACCACTGGTGGTCAGTAAACAAAATCTGAATTTCTGGAATACGTAGACTAGTCGCCGCATTTCTAAGTATGGACGCAAATAGGCCTTATTCATACGAACATTTTGGTGTATCACACTTATATCCTATCAGTTTTTTGTGGGGTTGCTCCATGAAAATGTGATTCACCACTGGTGGTCAGTAAACAAAATCTGAATTTCTGGAATACGTACTCTAGTCGCCGCATTTCTAAGTATGGACGCAAATAGGCCTTATTCATACGAACATTTTGGTGTATCACACTTATATCCTATCAGTTTTTTGTGGGGTTGCTCCATGAAAATGTGATTCACCACTGGTGGTCAGTAAACAAACTCTGAATTTCTGGAATACCTGGACTAGTCGCCGCATTTCTAAGTATGGACGTAAATAGGCCTTATTCATACGAACATTTTGGTGTATCACACTTATATCCTATCAGTTTTTTGTGGGGTTGCTCCATGAAAATGTGATTCACCACTGGTGGTCAGTAAACAAAATCTGAATTTCTGGAATACGTAGACTAGTCGCCGCATTTCTAAGTATGGACGCAAATAGGCCTTATTCATACGAACATTTTGGTGTATCACACTTATATCCTATCAGTTTTTTGTGGGGTTGCTCCATGAAAATGTGATTCACCACTGGTGGTCAGTAAACAAAATCTGAATTTCTGGAATACGTAGACTACTCGCCGCATTTCTAAGTATGGACGCAAATAGGCCTTATTTATACGAACATTTTGGTGTATCACACTTATATCCTATCAGTTTTTTGTGGGGTTGCTCCATGAAAATGTGATTCACCACTGGTGGTCAGTAAACAAAATCTGAATTTCTGGAATACCTGGACTAGTCGCCGCATTTCTATGTATGGACGCAAATAGGCCTTATTCATACGAACATTTTGGTGTATCACACTTATATCCTATCAGTTTTTTGTGGGGTTGCAAATAGTCCTTATTCATACGAACATTTTGGTGTATCACACTTATATCCTATCAGTTTTTTGTGGGGTTGCTCCATGAAAATGAGATTCACCACTGGTGGTCAGTAAACAAAATCTGAATTTCTGGAATACCTGGACTAGTCGCCGCATTTCTAAGTATGGACGCAAATAGGCCTTATTCATACGAACATTTTGGTGTATCACACTTATATCCTATCAGTTTTTTGTGGGGTTGCTCCATGAAAATGTGACTCACCACTGGTGGTCAGTAAACAAACTTTGAATTTCTGGAATACCTGGACTAGTCGCCGCATTTCTAAGTATGGACGCAAATAGGCGTTATTTATACGAACATTTTGGTGTATCACACATATATCCTATCAGTTTTTTGTGGGGTTGCTCCATGAAAATATGATTCAGCACTGGTGGTCAGTAAACAAAATCTGAATTTCTGGAATACCTGGACTAGTCGCCGCATTTCTATGTATGGACGCAAATAGGCCTTATTCATACGAACATTTTGGTGTATCACACTTATATCCTATCAGTTTTTTGTGGGGTTGCTCCATGAAAATGTGATTCACCACTGGTGGTCAGTAAACAAAATCTGAATTTCTGCAATACGTAGACTACTCGCCGCATTTCTAAGTATGGGCGCAAATAGGCCTTATTCATACGAACATTTTGGTGTATCACACTTATATCCTATCAGTTTTTTGTGGGGTTGCAAATAGTCCTTATTCATACGAACATTTTGGTGTATCACACTTATATCCTATCAGTTTTTTGTGGGGTTGCTCCATGAAAATGAGATTCACCACTGGTGGTCAGTAAACAAAATCTGAATTTCTGGAATACCTGGACTAGTCGCCGCATTTCTAAGTATGGACGCAAATAGGCCTTATTCATACGAACATTTTGGTGTATCACACTTATATCCTATCAGTTTTTTGTGGGGTTGCTCCATGAAAATGTGATTCACCACTGGTGGTCAGTAAACAAAATCTGAATTTCTGGAATACGTAGACTACTCGCCGCATTTCTAAGAATGGACGCAAATAGGCCTTATTTATACGAACATTTTGGTATATCACACTTATATCCTATCAGTTTTTTGTGGGGTTGCTCCATGAAAATGAGATTCACCACTGGTGGTCAGTAAACAAAATCTGAATTTCTGGAATACCTGGACTAGTCGCCGCATTTCTAAGTATGGACGCAAATAGGCCTTATTCATACGAACATTTTGGTGTATCACACTTATATCCTATCAGTTTTTTGTGGGGTTGCAAATAGTCCTTATTCATACGAACATTTTGGTGTATCACACTTATATCCTATAAGTTTTTTGTGGGGTTGCTCCATGAAAATGAGATTCACCACTGGTGGTCAGTAAACAAAATCTGAATTTCTGGAATACCTGGACTAGTCGCCGCATTTCTAAGTATGGACGCAAATAGGCCTTATTCATACGAACATTTTGGTGTTTCACACTTATATCCTATCAGTTTTTTGTGGGGTTGCTCCATGAAAATGTGATTCACCACTGGTGGTCAGTAAACAAAATCTGAATTTCTGGAATACGTAGACTACTCGCCGCATTTCTAAGAATGGGCGCAAATAGGCCTTATTTATACGAACATTTTGGTATATCATACTTATATCCTATCAGTTTTTTGTGGGGTTGCTCCATGAAAATGTGATTCACCACTGGTGGTCAGTAAACAAACTCTGAATTTCTGGAATACCTGGACTAGTCGCCGCATTTCTAAGTATGGACGCAAATAGGCCTTATTTATACGAACATTTTGGTGTATCACACTTATATCCTATCAGTTTTTTGTGGGGTTGCTCCATGAAAATGTGATTCACCACTGGTGGTCAGTAAACAAAATCTGAATTTCTGGAATACCTGGACTAGTCGCCGCATTTCTATGTATGGACGCAAATAGGCCTTTTTCATACGAACATTTTGGTGTATCACACTTATATCCTATCAGTTTTTTGTGGGGTTGCTCCATGAAAATGTGATTCACCACTGGTGGTCAGTAAACAAAATCTGAATTTCTGGAATACCTGGACTAGTCGCCGCATTTCTATGTATGGACGCAAATAGGCCTTATTTATACGAACATTTTGGTGTATCACACTTATATCCTATCAGTTTTTTGTGGGGTTGCTCCATGAAAATGTGATTCACCACTGGTGGTCAGTAAACAAAATCTGAATTTCTGGAATACCTGGACTAGTCGCCGTATTTCTATGTATGGACGCAAATAGGCCTTATTCATACGAACATTTTTGTGTATCACACTTATATCCTATCAGTTTTTTGTGGGGTTGCTCCATGAAAATGTGATTCACCACTGGTGGTCAGTAAACAAAATCTGAATTTCTGGAATACGTAGACTACTCGCCGCATTTCTAAGTATGGACGCAAATAGGCCTTATTTATACGAACATTTTGGTGTATCACACTTATATCCTATCAGTTTTTTGTGGGGTTGCTCCATGAAAATGTGATTCACCACTGGTGGTCAGTAAACAAAAACTGAATTTCTGGAATACGTAGACTACTCGCCGCATTTCTAAGAATGGACGCAAATAGGCCTTATTTATACGAACATTTTGGTGTATCACACTTATATCCTATCAGTTTTTTGTGGGGTTGCTCCATGAAAATGTGATTCACCACTGGTGGTCAGTAAACAAAATCTGAATTTCTGGAATACCTGGACTAGTCGCCGTATTTCTATGTATGGACGCAAATAGGCCTTATTCATACGAACATTTTTGTGTATCACACTTATATCCTATCAGTTTTTTGTGGGGTTGCTCCATGATAATGTGATTCACCACTGGTTGTCAGTAAACAAAATCTGAATTTCTGGAATACGTAGACTAGTCGCCGCATTTCTAAGTATGGACGCAAATAGGCCTTATTCATACGAACATTTTGGTGTATCACACTTATATCCTATCAGTTTTTTGTGGGGTTGCTCCATGAAAATGTGATTCACCACTGGTGTTCAGTAAACAAAATCTGAATTTCTGGAATACGTAGACTAGTCGCCGCATTTCTAAGTATGGACGCAAATAGGCCTTATTCATACGAACATTTTGGTGTATCACACTTATATCCTATCAGTTTTTTGTGGCGCTGCTCCATGAAAATGTGATTCACCACTGGCGGTCAGTAAACAAACTCTGAATTTCTGGAATACCTGGACTAGTCGCCGCATTTCTAAGTATGGACGCAAATAGGCCTTATTCATACGAACATTTTGGTGTATCACACTTATATCCTATCAGTTTTTTGTGGGGTTGCTCCATGAAAATGTGATTCACCACTGGTGGTCAGTAAACAAAATCTGAATTTCTGGAATACCTGGACTAGTCGCTGCATTGCTAAGTATGGACGCAAATAGGCCTTATTCATACGAACATTTCGGTGTATCACACTTATATCCTATCAGTTTTTTGTGGGGTTGCTCCATGAAAATGTGATTCACCACTGGTGGTCAGTAAACAAAATCTGAATTTCTGGAATACGTAGACTAGTCGCCGCATTTCTAAGTATGGACGCAAATAGGCCTTATTCATACGAACATTTTGGTGTATCACACTTGTATCCTATCAGTTTTTTGTGGGGTTGCTCCATGAAAATGTGATTCACCACTGGTGGTCAGTAAACAAAATCTGAATTTCTGGAATACGTAGACTACTCGCCGCATTTCTAAGTATGGGCGCAAATAGGCCTTATTTATACGAACATTTTGGTGTATCACACTTATATCCTATCAGTTTTTTGTGGGGTTGCTCCATGAAAATGTGATTCACCACTGGTGGTCAGTAAACAAAATCTGAATTTCTGGAATACCTGGACTACTCGCCGCATTTCTATGTATGGACGCAAATAGGCCTTATTCATACGAACATTTTGGTGTATCACACTTATATCCTGTCAGTTTTTTGTGGGGTTGCTCCATGAAAATGTGATTCACCACTGGTGGTCAGTAAACAAAATCTGAATTTCTGGAATACGTAGACTACTCGCCGCATTTCTAAGTATGGACGCAAATAGGCCTTATTCATACGAACATTTTGGTGTATCACACTTATATCCTATCAGTTTTTTGTGGGGTTGCAAATAGTCCTTATTCATACGAACATTTTGGTGTATCACACTCATATCCTATCAGTTTTTTGTGGGGTTGCTCCATGAAAATGAGATTCACCACTGGTGGTCAGTAAACAAAATCTGAATTTCTGGAATACCTGGACTAGTCGCCGCATTTCTAAGTATGGACGCAAATAGGCCCTATTCATACGAACATTTTGGTGTATCACACTTATATCCTATCAGTTTTTTGTGGGGTTGCTCCATGAAAATGTGATTCACCACTGGTGGTCAGTAAACAAAATCTGAATTTCTGGAATACGTAGACTACTCGCCCCATTTCTAAGTATGGACGCAAATAGGCCTTATTTATACGAACATTTTGGTGTATCACACTTATATGCTATCAGTTTTTTGTGGGGTTGCTCCATGAAAATGTGATTCACCACTGGTGGTCAGTAAACAAAATCTGAATTTCTGGAATACCTGGACTAGTCGCCGCATTTCTAAGTATGGACGCAAATAAGCTTTATTCATACGAACATTTTGGTGTATCACACTTATATCCTATCAGTTTTGTGTGGGGTTGCTCCATGAAAATGTGATTCACCACTGGTGGTCAGTAAACAAAATCTGAATTTCTGGAATACGTAGACTACTCGCCGCATTTCTAAGTATGGGCGCAAATAGGCCTTATTTATACGAACATTTTGGTGTATCACACTTATATCCTATCAGTTTTTTGTGGGGTTGGTCCATGAAAATGTGATTCACCACTGGTGGTCAGTAAACAAAATCTGAATTTCTGGAATACCTGGACTAGTCGCCGCATTTCTATGTATGGACGCAAATAGGCCTTATTCATACGAACATTTTGGTGTATCACACTTATATCCTATCAGTTTTTTGTGGGGTTGCTCCATGAAAATGTGATTCACCACTGGTGGTCAGTAAACAAAATCTGAATTTCTGGAATACGTAGACTACTCGCCGCATTTCTAAGTATGGACGCAAATAGGCCTTATTCATACGAACATTTTGGTGTATCACACTTATATCCTATCAGTTTTTTGTGGGGTTGCAAATAGTCCTTATTCATACGAACATTTTGGTGTATCACACTTATATCCTATCAGTTTTTTGTGGGGTTGCTCCATGAAAATGAGATTCACCACTGGTGGTCAGTAAACAAAATCTGAATTTCTGGAATACCTGGACTAGTCGCCGCATTTCTAAGTATGGACGCAAATAGGCCCTATTCATACGAACATTTTGGTGTATCACACTTATATCCTATCAGTTTTTTGTGGGGTTGCTCCATGAAAATGTGATTCACCACTGGTGGTCAGTAAACAAAATCTGAATTTCTGGAATACGTAGACTACTCGCCCCATTTCTAAGTATGGACGCAAATAGGCCTTATTTATACGAACATTTTGGTGTATCACACTTATATCCTATCAGTTTTTTGTGGGGTTGCTCCATGAAAATGTGATTCACCACTGGTGGTCAGTAAACAAAATCTGAATTTCTGGAATACCTGGACTAGTCGCCGCATTTCTAAGTATGGACGCAAATAAGCTTTATTCATACGAACATTTTGGTGTATCACACTTATATCCTATCAGTTTTGTGTGGGGTTGCTCCATGAAAATGTGATTCACCACTGGTGGTCAGTAAACAAAATCTGAATTTCTGGAATACGTAGACTACTCGCCGAATTTCTAAGTATGGACGCAAATAGGCCTTATTCATACGAACATTTTGGTGTATCACACTTATATCCTATCAGTTTTTTGTGGGGTTGCAAATAGTCCTTATTCATACGAACATTTTGGTGTATCACACTTATATCCTATCAGTTTTTTGTGGGGTTGCTCCATGAAAATGAGATTCACCACTGGTGGTCAGTAAACAAAATCTGAATTTCTGGAATACCTGGACTAGTCGCCGCATTTCTAAGTATGGACGCAAATAGGCCTTATTCATACGAACATTTTGGTGTATCACACTTATATCCTATCAGTTTTTGTGGGGTTGCTCCATGAAAATATGATTCACCACTGGTGGTCAGTAAACAAAATCTGAATTTCTGGAATACGTAGACTACTCGCCGCATTTCTAAGTATGGACGCAAATAGGCCTTATTCATACGAACATTTTGGTGTATCACACTTATATCCTATCAGTTTTTTGTGGGGTTGCTCCATGAAAATGTGATTCACCACTGGTGGTCAGTAAACAAAATCTGAATTTCTGGAATACGTAGACTACTCGCCCCATTTCTAAGTATGGACGCAAATAGGCCTTATTTATACGAACATTTTGGTGTATCACACTTTTATCCTATCAGTTTTTTGTGGGGTTGCTCCATGAAAATGTGATTCACCACTGGTGGTCAGCAAACAAAATCTGAATTTCTGGAATACCTGGACTAGTCGCCGCATTTCTAAGTATGGACGCAAATAAGCTTTATTCATACGAACATTTTGGTGTATCACACTTATATCCTATCAGTTTTGTGTGGGGTTGCTCCATGAAAATGTGATTCACCACTGGTGGTCAGTAAACAAAATCTGAATTTCTGGAATACCTGGACTAGTCGCCGCATTTCTAAGAATGGATGCAAATAGGCCTTATTTATACGAACATTTTGGTGTATCACACTTATATCCTATCAGTTTTTTGTGGGGTTGCTCCATGAAAATGTGATTCACCACTGGTGTTCAGTAAACAAACTCTGAATTTCTGGAATACCTGGACTAGTCGCCGCATTTCTAAGTATGGACGCAAATAGGCCTTATTCATACGAACATTTTGGTGTATCACACTTATATCCTATCAGTTTTTTGTGGGGTTGCTCCATGAAAAAGGGATTCACCACTGGTTGTCAGTAAACAAAATCTGAATTTCTGGAATACGTAGACTAGTAGCCGCATTTCTAAGTATGGACGCAAATAGGCCTTGTTCATACGAACATTTTGGTGTATCACACTTATATCCTGTCAGTTTTTTGTGGCGTTGCTCCATGAAAATGTGATTCACCACTGGCGGTCAGTAAACAAACTCTGAATTTCTGGAATACCTGGACTAGTCGCCGCATTTCTAAGTATGGACGCAAATAGGCCTTATTCATACGAACATTTTGGTGTATCACACTTATATCCTATCAGTTTTTTGTGGGGTTGCTCCATGAAAATGTGATTCACCACTGGTGGTCAGTAAACAAAATCTGAATTTCTGGAATACCTGGACTAGTCGCTGCATTGCTAAGTATGGACGCAAATAGGCCTTATTCATACGAACATTTCGGTGTATCACACTTATATCCTATCAGTTTTTTGTGGGGTTGCTCCATGAAATTGTGATTCACCACTGGTGGTCAGCAAACAAAATCTGAATTTCTGGAATACCTGGACTAGTCGCCGCATTTCTAAGTATGGACGCAAATAAGCTTTATTCATACGAACATTTTGGTGTATCACACTTATATCCTATCAGTTTTGTGTGGGGTTGCTCCATGAAAATGTGATTCACCACTGGTGGTCAGTAAACAAAATCTGAATTTCTGGAATACCTGGACTAGTCGCCGCATTTCTAAGAATGGATGCAAATAGGCCTTATTTATACGAACATTTTGGTGTATCACACTTATATCCTATCAGTTTTTTGTGGGGTTGCTCCATGAAAATGTGATTCACCACTGGTGGTCAGTAAACAAACTCTGAATTTCTGGAATACCTGGACTAGTCGCCGCATTTCTAAGTATGGACGCAAATAGGCCTTATTCATACGAACATTTTGGTGTATCACACTTATATCCTATCAGTTTTTTGTGGGGTTGCTCCATGAAAAAGGGATTCACCACTGGTTGTCAGTAAACAAAATCTGAATTTCTGGAATACGTAGACTAGTAGCCGCATTTCTAAGTATGGACGCAAATAGGCCTTATTCATACGAACATTTTGGTGTATCACACTTATATCCTATCAGTTTTTTGTGGGGTTGCTCCATGAAAATGTGATTCACCACTGGTGGTCAGTAAACAAAATCTGAATTTCTGGAATACCTGGACTAGTCGCCGCATTTCTAAGTATGGACGCAAATAGGCTTTATTCATACGAACATTTTGGTGTATCACACTTACATCCTATCAGTTTTTTGTGGGATTGCTCCATGAAAATGTGATTCACCACTGGTGGTCAGTAAACAAAATCTGAATTTCTGGAATACGTAGACTACTCGCCGCATTTCTAAGAATGGACGCAAATAGGCCTTATTTATACGAACATTTTGGTGTATCACAATTATATCCTATCAGTTTTTTGTGGGGTTGCTCCATGAAAATGTGATTCACCACTGGTGGTCAGTAAACAAACTCTGAATTTCTGGAATACCTGGACTAGTCGCCGCATTTCTAAGTATGGACGCAAATAGGCCTTATTCATACGAACATTTTGGTGTATCACACTTATATCCTATCAGTTTTTTGTGGGGTTGCTCCATGAAAATGTGATTCACCACTGGTTGTCAGTAAACAAAATCTGAATTTCTGGAATACGTAGACTAGTCGCCGCATTTCTAAGTATGGACGCAAATAGGCCTTGTTCATACGAACATTTTGGTGTATCACACTTATATCCTATCAGTTTTTTGTGGGGTTGTTCCATCAAAATGTGATTCACCACTGGTGGTCAGTAAACAAAATCTGAATTTCTGGAATACGTAGACTACTCGCCGCATTTCTAAGTATGGACGCAAATAGGCCTTATTTATACGAACATTTTGGTGTATCACACTTATATCCTATCTGTTTTTTGTAGGGTTGCTCCTTGAAAATGTGATTCACCACTGGTGGTCAGTAAACAAAATCTGAATTTCTGGAATACCTGGACTACTCGCCGCATTTCTATGTATGGACGCAAATAGGCCTTATTCATACGAACATTTTGGTGTATCACACTTATATCCTATCAGTTTTTTGTGGGGTTGCTCCATGAAAATGTGATTCACCACTGGTGGTCAGTAAACAAAATCTGAATTTCTGGAATACGTAGACTACTCGCCGCATTTCTAAGTATGGACGCAAATAGGCCTTATTCATACGAACATTTTGGTGTATCACACTTATATCCTATCAGTTTTTTGTGGGGTTGCAAATAGTCCTTATTCATACGAACATTTTGGTGTATCACACTTATATCCTATCAGTTTTTTGTGGGGTTGCTCCATGAAAATGAGATTCACCACTGGTGGTCAGTAAACAAAATCTGAATTTCTGGAATACCTGGACTAGTCGCCGCATTTCTAAGTATGGACGCAAATAGGCCCTATTCATACGAACATTTTGGTGTATCACACTTATATCCTATCAGTTTTTTGTGGGGTTGCTCCATGAAAATGTGATTCACCACTGGTGGTCAGTAAACAAAATCTGAATTTCTGGAATACGTAGACTACTCGCCCCATTTCTAAGTATGGACGCAAATAGGCCTTATTTATACGAACATTTTGGTGTATCACACTTATATGCTATCAGTTTTTTGTGGGGTTGCTCCATGAAAATGTGATTCACCACTGGTGGTCAGTAAACAAAATCTGAATTTCTGGAATACCTGGACTAGTCGCCGCATTTCTAAGTATGGACGCAAATAAGCTTTATTCATACGAACATTTTGGTGTATCACACTTATATCCTATCAGTTTTGTGTGGGGTTGCTCCATGAAAATGTGATTCACCACTGGTGGTCAGTAAACAAAATCTGAGTTTCTGGAATACGTAGACTACTCGCCGCATTTCTAAGTATGGGCGCAAATAGGCCTTATTTATACGAACATTTTGGTGTATCACACTTATATCCTATCAGTTTTTTGTGGGGTTGCTCCATGAAAATGTGATTCACCACTGGTGGTCAGTAAACAAAATCTGAATTTCTGGAATACCTGGACTACTCGCCGCATTTCTATGTATGGACGCAAATAGGCCTTATTCATACGAACATTTTGGTGTATCACACTTATATCCTATCAGTTTTTTGTGGGGTTGCTCCATGAAAATGAGATTCACCACTGGTGGTCAGTAAACAAAATCTGAATTTCTGGAATACCTGGACTAGTCGCCGCATTTCTAATAATGGACGCAAATAGGCCCTATTCATACGAACATTTTGGTGTATCACACTTATATCCTATCAGTTTTTTGTGGGGTTGCTCCATGAAAATGTGATTCACCACTGGTGGTCAGTAAACAAAATCTGAATTTCTGGAATACGTAGACTACTCGCCCCATTTCTAAGTATGGACGCAAATAGGCCTTATTTATACGAACATTTTGGTGTATCACACTTATATCCTATCAGTTTTTTGTGGGGTTGCTCCATGAAAATGTGATTCACCACTGGTGGTCAGTAAACAAAATCTGAATTTCTGGAATACCTGGAGTAGTCGCCGCATTTCTAAGTATGGACGCAAATAAGCTTTATTCATACGAACATTTTGGTGTATCACACTTATATCCTATCAGTTTTGTGTGGGGTTGCTCCATGAAAATGTGATTCACCACTGGTGGTCAGTAAACAAAATCTGAATTTCTGGAATACGTAGACTACTCGCCGAATTTCTAAGTATGGACGCAAATAGGCCTTATTCATACGAACATTTTGGTGTATCACACTTATATCCTATCAGTTTTTTGTGGGGTTGCAAATAGTCCTTATTCATACGAACATTTTGGTGTATCACACTTATATCCTATCAGTTTTTTGTGGGGTTGCTCCATGAAAATGAGATTCACCACTGGTGGTCAGTAAACAAAATCTGAATTTCTGGAATACCTGGACTAGTCGCCGCATTTCTAAGTATGGGCGCAAATAGGCCTTATTCATACGAACATTTTGGTGTATCACACTTATATCCTATCAGTTTTTGTGGGGTTGCTCCATGAAAATATGATTCACCACTGGTGGTCAGTAAACAAAATCTGAATTTCTGGAATACGTAGACTACTCGCCGCATTTCTAAGTATGGACGCAAATAGGCCTTATTCATACGAACATTTTGGTGTATCACACTTATATCCTATCAGTTTTTTGTGGGGTTGCTCCATGAAAATGTGATTCACCACTGGTGGTCAGTAAACAAAATCTGAATTTCTGGAATACGTAGACTACTCGCCCCATTTCTAAGTATGGACGCAAATAGGCCTTATTTATACGAACATTTTGGTGTATCACACTTTTATCCTATCAGTTTTTTGTGGGGTTGCTCCATGAAAATGTGATTCACCACTGGTGGTCAGTAAACAAAATCTGAATTTCTGGAATACCTGGACTAGTCGCCGCATTTCTAAGTATGGACGCAAATAAGCTTTATTCATACGAACATTTTGGTGTATCACACTTATATCCTATCAGTTTTGTGTGGGGTTGCTCCATGAAAATGTGATTCACCACTGGTGGTCAGTAAACAAAATCTGAATTTCTGGAATACCTGGACTAGTCGCCTCATTTCTAAGAATGGATGCAAATAGGCCTTATTTATACGAACATTTTGGTGTATCACACTTATATCCTATCAGTTTTTTGTGGGGTTGCTCCATGAAAATGTGATTCACCACTGGTGGTCAGTAAACAAACTCTGAATTTCTGGAATACCTGGACTAGTCGCCGCATTTCTAAGTATGGACGCAAATAGGCCTTATTCATACGAACATTTTGGTGTATCACACTTATATCCTATCAGTTTTTTGTGGGGTTGCTCCATGAAAAAGGGATTCACCACTGGTTGTCAGTAAACAAAATCTGAATTTCTGGAATACGTAGACTAGTAGCCGCATTTCTAAGTATGGACGCAAATAGGCCTTGTTCATACGAACATTTTGGTGTATCACACTTATATCCTGTCAGTTTTTTGTGGCGTTGCTCCATGAAAATGTGATTCACCACTGGCGGTCAGTAAACAAACTCTGAATTTCTGGAATACCTGGACTAGTCGCCGCATTTCTAAGTATGGACGCAAATAGGCCTTATTCATACGAACATTTTGGTGTATCACACTTATATCCTATCAGTTTTTTGTGGGGTTGCTCCATGAAAATGTGATTCACCACTGGTGGTCAGTAAACAAAATCTGAATTTCTGGAATACCTGGACTAGTCGCCGCATTTCTAAGTATGGACGCAAATAAGCTTTATTCATACGAACATTTTGGTGTATCACACTTATATCCTATCAGTTTTGTGTGGGGTTGCTCCATGAAAATGTGATTCACCACTGGTGGTCAGTAAACAAAATCTGAATTTCTGGAATACGTAGACTACTCGCCGAATTTCTAAGTATGGACGCAAATAGGCCTTATTCATACGAACATTTTGGTGTATCACACTTATATCCTATCAGTTTTTAGTGGGGTTGCTCTATGAAAATGTGATTCACCACTGGTGGTCAGTAAACAAAATCTGAATTTCTGGAATACGTAGACTACTCGCCCCATTTCTAAGTATGGACGCAAATAGGCCTTATTTATACGAACATTTTGGTGTATCACACTTTTATCCTATCAGTTTTTTGTGGGGTTGCTCCATGAAAATGTGATTCACCACTGGTGGTCAGTAAACAAAATCTGAATTTCTGGAATACCTGGACTAGTCGCCGCATTTCTAAGTATGGACGCAAATAAGCTTTATTCATACGAACATTTTGGTGTATCACACTTATATCCTATCAGTTTTGTGTGGGGTTGCTCCATGAAAATGTGATTCACCACTGGTGGTCAGTAAACAAAATCTGAATTTCTGGAATACGTAGACTACTCGCCGAATTTCTAAGTATGGACGCAAATAGGCCTTATTCATACGAACATTTTGGTGTATCACACTTATATCCTATCAGTTTTTTGTGGGGTTGCTCCATGAAAATGTGATTCACCACTGGTGGTCAGTAAACAAAATCTGAATTTCTGGAATACGTAGACTACTCGCCCCATTTCTAAGTATGGACGCAAATAGGCCTTATTTATACGAACATTTTGGTGTATCACACTTTTATCCTATCAGTTTTTTGTGGGGTTGCTCCATGAAAATGTGATTCACCACTGGTGGTCAGTAAACAAAATCTGAATTTCTGGAATACCTGGACTAGTCGCCGCATTTCTAAGTATGGACGCAAATAAGCTTTATTCATACGAACATTTTGGTGTATCACACTTATATCCTATCAGTTTTGTGTGGGGTTGCTCCATGAAAATGTGATTCACCACTGGTGGTCAGTAAACAAAATCTGAATTTCTGGAATACCTGGACTAGTCGCCGCATTTCTAAGAATGGATGCAAATAGGCCTTATTTATACGAACATTTTGGTGTATCACACTTATATCCTATCAGTTTTTTGTGGGGTTGCTCCATGAAAATGTGATTCACCACTGGTGGTCAGTAAACAAACTCTGAATTTCTGGAATACCTGGACTAGTCGCCGCATTTCTAAGTATGGACGCAAATAGGCCTTATTCATACGAACATTTTGGTGTATCACACTTATATCCTATCAGTTTTTTGTGGGGTTGCTCCATGAAAAAGGGATTCACCACTGGTTGTCAGTAAACAAAATCTGAATTTCTGGAATACGTAGACTAGTAGCCGCATTTCTAAGTATGGACGCAAATAGGCCTTGTTCATACGAACATTTTGGTGTATCACACTTATATCCTGTCAGTTTTTTGTGGCGTTGCTCCATGAAAATGTGATTCACCACTGGCGGTCAGTAAACAAACTCTGAATTTCTGGAATACCTGGACTAGTCGCCGCATTTCTAAGTATGGACGCAAATAGGCCTTATTCATACGAACATTTTGGTGTATCACACTTATATCCTATCAGTTTTTTGTGGGGTTGCTCCATGAAAATGTGATTCACCACTGGTGGTCAGTAAACAAAATCTGAATTTCTGGAATACCTGGACTAGTCGCCGCATTTCTAAGTATGGACGCAAATAGGCCTTATTCATACGAACATTTTGGTGTATCACACTTATATCCTATCAGTTTTTTGTGGGGTTGCTCCATGAAAATGTGATTCACCACTGGTTGTCAGTAAACAAAATCTGAATTTCTGGAATACGTAGACTAGTCGCCGCATTTCTAAGTATGGACGCAAATAGGCCTTGTTCATACGAACATTTTGGTGTATCACACTTATATCCTATCAGTTTTTTGTGGGGTTGTTCCATCAAAATGTGATTCACCACTGGTGGTCAGTAAACAAAATCTGAATTTCTGGAATACGTAGACTACTCGCCGCATTTCTAAGTATGGACGCAAATAGGCCTTATTTATACGAACATTTTGGTGTATCACACTTATATCCTATCTGTTTTTTGTAGGGTTGCTCCTTGAAAATGTGATTCACCACTGGTGGTCAGTAAACAAAATCTGAATTTCTGGAATACCTGGACTACTCGCCGCATTTCTATGTATGGACGCAAATAGGCCTTATTCATACGAACATTTTGGTGTATCACACTTATATCCTATCAGTTTTTTGTGGGGTTGCTCCATGAAAATGTGATTCACCACTGGTGGTCAGTAAACAAAATCTGAATTTCTGGAATACGTAGACTACTCGCCGCATTTCTAAGTATGGACGCAAATAGGCCTTATTCATACGAACATTTTGGTGTATCACACTTATATCCTATCAGTTTTTTGTGGGGTTGCAAATAGTCCTTATTCATACGAACATTTTGGTGTATCACACTTATATCCTATCAGTTTTTTGTGGGGTTGCTCCATGAAAATGAGATTCACCACTGGTGGTCAGTAAACAAAATCTGAATTTCTGGAATACCTGGACTAGTCGCCGCATTTCTAAGTATGGACGCAAATAGGCCCTATTCATACGAACATTTTGGTGTATCACACTTATATCCTATCAGTTTTTTGTGGGGTTGCTCCATGAAAATGTGATTCACCACTGGTGGTCAGTAAACAAAATCTGAATTTCTGGAATACGTAGACTACTCGCCCCATTTCTAAGTATGGACGCAAATAGGCCTTATTTATACGAACATTTTGGTGTATCACACTTATATGCTATCAGTTTTTTGTGGGGTTGCTCCATGAAAATGTGATTCACCACTGGTGGTCAGTAAACAAAATCTGAATTTCTGGAATACCTGGACTAGTCGCCGCATTTCTAAGTATGGACGCAAATAAGCTTTATTCATACGAACATTTTGGTGTATCACACTTATATCCTATCAGTTTTGTGTGGGGTTGCTCCATGAAAATGTGATTCACCACTGGTGGTCAGTAAACAAAATCTGAGTTTCTGGAATACGTAGACTACTCGCCGCATTTCTAAGTATGGGCGCAAATAGGCCTTATTTATACGAACATTTTGGTGTATCACACTTATATCCTATCAGTTTTTTGTGGGGTTGCTCCATGAAAATGTGATTCACCACTGGTGGTCAGTAAACAAAATCTGAATTTCTGGAATACCTGGACTACTCGCCGCATTTCTATGTATGGACGCAAATAGGCCTTATTCATACGAACATTTTGGTGTATCACACTTATATCCTATCAGTTTTTTGTGGGGTTGCTCCATGAAAATGAGATTCACCACTGGTGGTCAGTAAACAAAATCTGAATTTCTGGAATACCTGGACTAGTCGCCGCATTTCTAATAATGGACGCAAATAGGCCCTATTCATACGAACATTTTGGTGTATCACACTTATATCCTATCAGTTTTTTGTGGGGTTGCTCCATGAAAATGTGATTCACCACTGGTGGTCAGTAAACAAAATCTGAATTTCTGGAATACGTAGACTACTCGCCCCATTTCTAAGTATGGACGCAAATAGGCCTTATTTATACGAACATTTTGGTGTATCACACTTATATCCTATCAGTTTTTTGTGGGGTTGCTCCATGAAAATGTGATTCACCACTGGTGGTCAGTAAACAAAATCTGAATTTCTGGAATACCTGGACTAGTCGCCGCATTTCTAAGTATGGACGCAAATAAGCTTTATTCATACGAACATTTTGGTGTATCACACTTATATCCTATCAGTTTTGTGTGGGGTTGCTCCATGAAAATGTGATTCACCACTGGTGGTCAGTAAACAAAATCTGAATTTCTGGAATACGTAGACTACTCGCCGAATTTCTAAGTATGGACGCAAATAGGCCTTATTCATACGAACATTTTGGTGTATCACACTTATATCCTATCAGTTTTTTGTGGGGTTGCAAATAGTCCTTATTCATACGAACATTTTGGTGTATCACACTTATATCCTATCAGTTTTTTGTGGGGTTGCTCCATGAAAATTAGATTCACCACTGGTGGTCAGTAAACAAAATCTGAATTTCTGGAATACCTGGACTAGTCGCCGCATTTCTAAGTATGGACGCAAATAGGCCTTATTCATACGAACATTTTGGTGTATCACACTTATATCCTATCAGTTTTTGTGGGGTTGCTCCATGAAAATATGATTCACCACTGGTGGTCAGTAAACAAAATCTGAATTTCTGGAATACGTAGACTACTCGCCGCATTTCTAAGTATGGACGCAAATAGGCCTTATTCATACGAACATTTTGGTGTATCACACTTATATCCTATCAGTTTTTTGTGGGGTTGCTCCATGAAAATGTGATTCACCACTGGTGGTCAGTAAACAAAATCTGAATTTCTGGAATACGTAGACTACTCGCCCCATTTCTAAGTATGGACGCAAATAGGCCTTATTTATACGAACATTTTGGTGTATCACACTTTTATCCTATCAGTTTTTTGTGGGGTTGCTCCATGAAAATGTGATTCACCACTGGTGGTCAGTAAACAAAATCTGAATTTCTGGAATACCTGGACTAGTCGCCGCATTTCTAAGTATGGACGCAAATAAGCTTTATTCATACGAACATTTTGGTGTATCACACTTATATCCTATCAGTTTTGTGTGGGGTTGCTCCATGAAAATGTGATTCACCACTGGTGGTCAGTAAACAAAATCTGAATTTCTGGAATACCTGGACTAGTCGCCGCATTTCTAAGAATGGATGCAAATAGGCCTTATTTATACGAACATTTTGGTGTATCACACTTATATCCTATCAGTTTTTTGTGGGGTTGCTCCATGAAAATGTGATTCACCACTGGTGGTCAGTAAACAAACTCTGAATTTCTGGAATACGTAGACTAGTCGCCGCATTTCTAAGTATGGACGCAAATAGGCCTTGTTCATACGAACATTTTGGTGTATCACACTTATATCCTATCAGTTTTTTGTGGGGTTGTTCCATCAAAATGTGATTCACCACTGGTGGTCAGTAAACAAAATCTGAATTTCTGGAATACGTAGACTACTCGCCGCATTTCTAAGTATGGACGCAAATAGGCCTTATTTATACGAACATTTTGGTGTATCACACTTATATCCTATCTGTTTTTTGTAGGGTTGCTCCTTGAAAATGTGATTCACCACTGGTGGTCAGTAAACAAAATCTGAATTTCTGGAATACCTGGACTACTCGCCGCATTTCTATGTATGGACGCAAATAGGCCTTATTCATACGAACATTTTGGTGTATCACACTTATATCCTATCAGTTTTTTGTGGGGTTGCTCCATGAAAATGTGATTCACCACTGGTGGTCAGTAAACAAAATCTGAATTTCTGGAATACGTAGACTACTCGCCGCATTTCTAAGTATGGACGCAAATAGGCCTTATTCATACGAACATTTTGGTGTATCACACTTATATCCTATCAGTTTTTTGTGGGGTTGCAAATAGTCCTTATTCATACGAACATTTTGGTGTATCACACTTATATCCTATCAGTTTTTTGTGGGGTTGCTCCATGAAAATGAGATTCACCACTGGTGGTCAGTAAACAAAATCTGAATTTCTGGAATACCTGGACTAGTCGCCGCATTTCTAAGTATGGACGCAAATAGGCCCTATTCATACGAACATTTTGGTGTATCACACTTATATCCTATCAGTTTTTTGTGGGGTTGCTCCATGAAAATGTGATTCACCACTGGTGGTCAGTAAACAAAATCTGAATTTCTGGAATACGTAGACTACTCGCCCCATTTCTAAGTATGGACGCAAATAGGCCTTATTTATACGAACATTTTGGTGTATCACACTTATATGCTATCAGTTTTTTGTGGGGTTGCTCCATGAAAATGTGATTCACCACTGGTGGTCAGTAAACAAAATCTGAATTTCTGGAATACCTGGACTAGTCGCCGCATTTCTAAGTATGGACGCAAATAAGCTTTATTCATACGAACATTTTGGTGTATCACACTTATATCCTATCAGTTTTGTGTGGGGTTGCTCCATGAAAATGTGATTCACCACTGGTGGTCAGTAAACAAAATCTGAGTTTCTGGAATACGTAGACTACTCGCCGCATTTCTAAGTATGGGCGCAAATAGGCCTTATTTATACGAACATTTTGGTGTATCACACTTATATCCTATCAGTTTTTTGTGGGGTTGCTCCATGAAAATGTGATTCACCACTGGTGGTCAGTAAACAAAATCTGAATTTCTGGAATACCTGGACTACTCGCCGCATTTCTATGTATGGACGCAAATAGGCCTTATTCATACGAACATTTTGGTGTATCACACTTATATCCTATCAGTTTTTTGTGGGGTTGCTCCATGAAAATGAGATTCACCACTGGTGGTCAGTAAACAAAATCTGAATTTCTGGAATACCTGGACTAGTCGCCGCATTTCTAATAATGGACGCAAATAGGCCCTATTCATACGAACATTTTGGTGTATCACACTTATATCCTATCAGTTTTTTGTGGGGTTGCTCCATGAAAATGTGATTCACCACTGGTGGTCAGTAAACAAAATCTGAATTTCTGGAATACGTAGACTACTCGCCCCATTTCTAAGTATGGACGCAAATAGGCCTTATTTATACGAACATTTTGGTGTATCACACTTATATCCTATCAGTTTTTTGTGGGGTTGCTCCATGAAAATGTGATTCACCACTGGTGGTCAGTAAACAAAATCTGAATTTCTGGAATACCTGGACTAGTCGCCGCATTTCTAAGTATGGACGCAAATAAGCTTTATTCATACGAACATTTTGGTGTATCACACTTATATCCTATCAGTTTTGTGTGGGGTTGCTCCATGAAAATGTGATTCACCACTGGTGGTCAGTAAACAAAATCTGAATTTCTGGAATACGTAGACTACTCGCCGAATTTCTAAGTATGGACGCAAATAGGCCTTATTCATACGAACATTTTGGTGTATCACACTTATATCCTATCAGTTTTTTGTGGGGTTGCAAATAGTCCTTATTCATACGAACATTTTGGTGTATCACACTTATATCCTATCAGTTTTTTGAGGGGTTGCTCCATGAAAATGAGATTCACCACTGGTGGTCAGTAAACAAAATCTGAATTTCTGGAATACCTGGACTAGTCGCCGCATTTCTAAGTATGGACGCAAATAGGCCTTATTCATACGAACATTTTGGTGTATCACACTTATATCCTATCAGTTTTTGTGGGGTTGCTCCATGAAAATATGATTCACCACTGGTGGTCAGTAAACAAAATCTGAATTTCTGGAATACGTAGACTACTCGCCGCATTTCTAAGTATGGACGCAAATAGGCCTTATTCATACGAACATTTTGGTGTATCACACTTATATCCTATCAGTTTTTTGTGGGGTTGCTCCATGAAAATGTGATTCACCACTGGTGGTCAGTAAACAAAATCTGAATTTCTGGAATACGTAGACTACTCGCCCCATTTCTAAGTATGGACGCAAATAGGCCTTATTTATACGAACATTTTGGTGTATCACACTTTTATCCTATCAGTTTTTTGTGGGGTTGCTCCATGAAAATGTGATTCACCACTGGTGGTCAGTAAACAAAATCTGAATTTCTGGAATACCTGGACTAGTCGCCGCATTTCTAAGTATGGACGCAAATAAGCTTTATTCATACGAACATTTTGGTGTATCACACTTATATCCTATCAGTTTTGTGTGGGGTTGCTCCATGAAAATGTGATTCACCACTGGTGGTCAGTAAACAAAATCTGAATTTCTGGAATACCTGGACTAGTCGCCGCATTTCTAAGAATGGATGCAAATAGGCCTTATTTATACGAACATTTTGGTGTATCACACTTATATCCTATCAGTTTTTTGTGGGGTTGCTCCATGAAAATGTGATTCACCACTGGTGGTCAGTAAACAAACTCTGAATTTCTGGAATACCTGGACTAGTCGCCGCATTTCTAAGTATGGACGCAAATAGGCCTTATTCATACGAACATTTTGGTGTATCACACTTATATCCTATCAGTTTTTTGTGGGGTTGCTCCATGAAAAAGGGATTCACCACTGGTTGTCAGTAAACAAAATCTGAATTTCTGGAATACGTAGACTAGTAGCCGCATTTCTAAGTATGGACGCAAATAGGCCTTGTTCATACGAACATTTTGGTGTATCACACTTATATCCTGTCAGTTTTTTGTGGCGTTGCTCCATGAAAATGTGATTCACCACTGGCGGTCAGTAAACAAACTCTGAATTTCTGGAATACCTGGACTAGTCGCCGCATTTCTAAGTATGGACGCAAATAGGCCTTATTCATACGAACATTTTGGTGTATCACACTTATATCCTATCAGTTTTTTGTGGGGTTGCTCCATGAAAATGTGATTCACCACTGGTGGTCAGTAAACAAAATCTGAATTTCTGGAATACCTGGACTAGTCGCCGCATTTCTAAGTATGGACGCAAATAGGCCTTATTCATACGAACATTTTGGTGTATCACACTTATATCCTATCAGTTTTTTGTGGGGTTGCTCCATGAAAATGTGATTCACCACTGGTTGTCAGTAAACAAAATCTGAATTTCTGGAATACGTAGACTAGTCGCCGCATTTCTAAGTATGGACGCAAATAGGCCTTGTTCATACGAACATTTTGGTGTATCACACTTATATCCTATCAGTTTTTTGTGGGGTTGTTCCATCAAAATGTGATTCACCACTGGTGGTCAGTAAACAAAATCTGAATTTCTGGAATACGTAGACTACTCGCCGCATTTCTAAGTATGGACGCAAATAGGCCTTATTTATACGAACATTTTGGTGTATCACACTTATATCCTATCTGTTTTTTGTAGGGTTGCTCCTTGAAAATGTGATTCACCACTGGTGGTCAGTAAACAAAATCTGAATTTCTGGAATACCTGGACTACTCGCCGCATTTCTATGTATGGACGCAAATAGGCCTTATTCATACGAACATTTTGGTGTATCACACTTATATCCTATCAGTTTTTTGTGGGGTTGCTCCATGAAAATGTGATTCACCACTGGTGGTCAGTAAACAAAATCTGAATTTCTGGAATACGTAGACTACTCGCCGCATTTCTAAGTATGGACGCAAATAGGCCTTATTCATACGAACATTTTGGTGTATCACACTTATATCCTATCAGTTTTTTGTGGGGTTGCAAATAGTCCTTATTCATACGAACATTTTGGTGTATCACACTTATATCCTATCAGTTTTTTGTGGGGTTGCTCCATGAAAATGAGATTCACCACTGGTGGTCAGTAAACAAAATCTGAATTTCTGGAATACCTGGACTAGTCGCCGCATTTCTAAGTATGGACGCAAATAGGCCCTATTCATACGAACATTTTGGTGTATCACACTTATATCCTATCAGTTTTTTGTGGGGTTGCTCCATGAAAATGTGATTCACCACTGGTGGTCAGTAAACAAAATCTGAATTTCTGGAATACGTAGACTACTCGCCCCATTTCTAAGTATGGACGCAAATAGGCCTTATTTATACGAACATTTTGGTGTATCACACTTATATGCTATCAGTTTTTTGTGGGGTTGCTCCATGAAAATGTGATTCACCACTGGTGGTCAGTAAACAAAATCTGAATTTCTGGAATACCTGGACTAGTCGCCGCATTTCTAAGTATGGACGCAAATAAGCTTTATTCATACGAACATTTTGGTGTATCACACTTATATCCTATCAGTTTTGTGTGGGGTTGCTCCATGAAAATGTGATTCACCACTGGTGGTCAGTAAACAAAATCTGAGTTTCTGGAATACGTAGACTACTCGCCGCATTTCTAAGTATGGGCGCAAATAGGCCTTATTTATACGAACATTTTGGTGTATCACACTTATATCCTATCAGTTTTTTGTGGGGTTGCTCCATGAAAATGTGATTCACCACTGGTGGTCAGTAAACAAAATCTGAATATCTGGAATACCTGGACTACTCGCCGCATTTCTATGTATGGACGCAAATAGGCCTTATTCATACGAACATTTTGGTGTATCACACTTATATCCTATCAGTTTTTTGTGGGGTTGCTCCATGAAAATAAGATTCACCACTGGTGGTCAGTAAACAAAATCTGAATTTCTGGAATACCTGGACTAGTCGCCGCATTTCTAATAATGGACGCAAATAGGCCCTATTCATACGAACATTTTGGTGTATCACACTTATATCCTATCAGTTTTTTGTGGGGTTGCTCCATGAAAATGTGATTCACCACTGGTGGTCAGTAAACAAAATCTGAATTTCTGGAATACGTAGACTACTCGCCCCATTTCTAAGTATGGACGCAAATAGGCCTTATTTATACGAACATTTTGGTGTATCACACTTATATCCTATCAGTTTTTTGTGGGGTTGCTCCATGAAAATGTGATTCACCACTGGTGGTCAGTAAACAAAATCTGAATTTCTGGAATACCTGGACTAGTCGCCGCATTTCTAAGTATGGACGCAAATAAGCTTTATTCATACGAACATTTTGGTGTATCACACTTATATCCTATCAGTTTTGTGTGGGGTTGCTCCATGAAAATGTGATTCACCACTGGTGGTCAGTAAACAAAATCTGAATTTCTGGAATACGTAGACTACTCGCCGAATTTCTAAGTATGGACGCAAATAGGCCTTATTCATACGAACATTTTGGTGTATCACACTTATATCCTATCAGTTTTTTGTGGGGTTGCAAATAGTCCTTATTCATACGAACATTTTGGTGTATCACACTTATATCCTATCAGTTTTTTGTGGGGTTGCTCCATGAAAATGAGATTCACCACTGGTGGTCAGTAAACAAAATCTGAATTTCTGGAATACCTGGACTAGTCGCCGCATTTCTAAGTATGGACGCAAATAGGCCTTATTCATACGAACATTTTGGTGTATCACACTTATATCCTATCAGTTTTTGTGGGGTTGCTCCATGAAAATATGATTCACCACTGGTGGTCAGTAAACAAAATCTGAATTTCTGGAATACGTAGACTACTCGCCGCATTTCTAAGTATGGACGCAAATAGGCCTTATTCATACGAACATTTTGGTGTATCACACTTATATCCTATCAGTTTTTTGTGGGGTTGCTCCATGAAAATGTGATTCACCACTGGTGGTCAGTAAACAAAATCTGAATTTCTGGAATACGTAGACTACTCGCCCCATTTCTAAGTATGGACGCAAATAGGCCTTATTTATACGAACATTTTGGTGTATCACACTTTTATCCTATCAGTTTTTTGTGGGGTTGCTCCATGAAAATGTGATTCACCACTGGTGGTCAGTAAACAAAATCTGAATTTCTGGAATACCTGGACTAGTCGCCGCATTTCTAAGAATGGATGCAAATAGGCCTTATTTATACGAACATTTTGGTGTATCACACTTATATCCTATCAGTTTTTTGTGGGGTTGCTCCATGAAAATGTGATTCACCACTGGTGGTCAGTAAACAAACTCTGAATTTCTGGAATACCTGGACTAGTCGCCGCATTTCTAAGAATGGATGCAAATAGGCCTTATTTATACGAACATTTTGGTGTATCACACTTATATCCTATCAGTTTTTTGTGGGGTTGCTCCATGAAAATGTGATTCACCACTGGTGGTCAGTAAACAAACTCTGAATTTCTGGAATACCTGGACTAGTCGCCGCATTTCTAAGTATGGACGCAAATAGGCCTTATTCATACGAACATTTTGGTGTATCACACTTATATCCTATCAGTTTTTTGTGGGGTTGCTCCATGAAAAAGGGATTCACCACTGGTTGTCAGTAAACAAAATCTGAATTTCTGGAATACGTAGACTAGTAGCCGCATTTCTAAGTATGGACGCAAATAGGCCTTGTTCATACGAACATTTTGGTGTATCACACTTATATCCTATCAGTTTTTTGTGGGGTTGTTCCATCCAAATGTGATTCACCACTGGTGGTCAGTAAACAAAATCTGAATTTCTGGAATACGTAGACTACTCGCCGCATTTCTAAGTATGGACGCAAATAGGCCTTATTTATACGAACATTTTGGTGTATCACACTTATATCCTATCTGTTTTTTGTAGGGTTGCTCCTTGAAAATGTGATTCACCACTGGTGGTCAGTAAACAAAATCTGAATTTCTGGAATACCTGGACTACTCGCCGCATTTCTATGTATGGACGCAAATAGGCCTTATTCATACGAACATTTTGGTGTATCACACTTATATCCTATCAGTTTTTTGTGGGGTTGCTCCATGAAAATGTGATTCACCACTGGTGGTCAGTAAACAAAATCTGAATTTCTGGAATACGTAGACTACTCGCCGCATTTCTAAGTATGGACGCAAATAGGCCTTATTCATACGAACATTTTGGTGTATCACACTTATATCCTATCAGTTTTTTGTGGGGTTGCAAATAGTCCTTATTCATACGAACATTTTGGTGTATCACACTTATATCCTATCAGTTTTTTGTGGGGTTGCTCCATGAAAATGAGATTCACCACTGGTGGTCAGTAAACAAAATCTGAATTTCTGGAATACCTGGACTAGTCGCCGCATTTCTAAGTATGGACGCAAATAGGCCCTATTCATACGAACATTTTGGTGTATCACACTTATATCCTATCAGTTTTTTGTGGGGTTGCTCCATGAAAATGTGATTCACCACTGGTGGTCAGTAAACAAAATCTGAATTTCTGGAATACGTAGACTACTCGCCCCATTTCTAAGTATGGACGCAAATAGGCCTTATTTATACGAACATTTTGGTGTATCACACTTATATGCTATCAGTTTTTTGTGGGGTTGCTCCATGAAAATGTGATTCACCACTGGTGGTCAGTAAACAAAATCTGAATTTCTGGAATACCTGGACTAGTCGCCGCATTTCTAAGTATGGACGCAAATAAGCTTTATTCATACGAACATTTTGGTGTATCACACTTATATCCTATCAGTTTTGTGTGGGGTTGCTCCATGAAAATGTGATTCACCACTGGTGGTCAGTAAACAAAATCTGAGTTTCTGGAATACGTAGACTACTCGCCGCATTTCTAAGTATGGGCGCAAATAGGCCTTATTTATACGAACATTTTGGTGTATCACACTTATATCCTATCAGTTTTTTGTGGGGTTGCTCCATGAAAATGTGATTCACCACTGGTGGTCAGTAAACAAAATCTGAATTTCTGGAATACCTGGACTACTCGCCGCATTTCTATGTATGGACGCAAATAGGCCTTATTCATACGAACATTTTGGTGTATCACACTTATATCCTATCAGTTTTTTGTGGGGTTGCTCCATGAAAATGAGATTCACCACTGGTGGTCAGTAAACAAAATCTGAATTTCTGGAATACCTGGACTAGTCGCCGCATTTCTAATAATGGACGCAAATAGGCCCTATTCATACGAACATTTTGGTGTATCACACTTATATCCTATCAGTTTTTTGTGGGGTTGCTCCATGAAAATGTGATTCACCACTGGTGGTCAGTAAACAAAATCTGAATTTCTGGAATACGTAGACTACTCGCCCCATTTCTAAGTATGGACGCAAATAGGCCTTATTTATACGAACATTTTGGTGTATCACACTTATATCCTATCAGTTTTTTGTGGGGTTGCTCCATGAAAATGTGATTCACCACTGGTGGTCAGTAAACAAAATCTGAATTTCTGGAATACCTGGACTAGTCGCCGCATTTCTAAGTATGGACGCAAATAAGCTTTATTCATACGAACATTTTGGTGTATCACACTTATATCCTATCAGTTTTGTGTGGGGTTGCTCCATGAAAATGTGATTCACCACTGGTGGTCAGTAAACAAAATCTGAATTTCTGGAATACGTAGACTACTCGCCGAATTTCTAAGTATGGACGCAAATAGGCCTTATTCATACGAACATTTTGGTGTATCACACTTATATCCTATCAGTTTTTTGTGGGGTTGCAAATAGTCCTTATTCATACGAACATTTTGGTGTATCACACTTATATCCTATCAGTTTTTTGTGGGGTTGCTCCATGAAAATGAGATTCACCACTGGTGGTCAGTAAACAAAATCTGAATTTCTGGAATACCTGGACTAGTCGCCGCATTTCTAAGTATGGACGCAAATAGGCCTTATTCATACGAAAATTTTGGTGTATCACACTTATATCCTATCAGTTTTTGTGGGGTTGCTCCATGAAAATATGATTCACCACTGGTGGTCAGTAAACAAAATCTGAATTTCTGGAATACGTAGACTACTCGCCGCATTTCTAAGTATGGACGCAAATAGGCCTTATTCATACGAACATTTTGGTGTATCACACTTATATCCTATCAGTTTTTTGTGGGGTTGCTCCATGAAAATGTGATTCACCACTGGTGGTCAGTAAACAAAATCTGAATTTCTGGAATACGTAGACTACTCGCCCCATTTCTAAGTATGGACGCAAATAGGCCTTATTTATACGAACATTTTGGTGTATCACACTTTTATCCTATCAGTTTTTTGTGGGGTTGCTCCATGAAAATGTGATTCACCACTGGTGGTCAGTAAACAAAATCTGAATTTCTGGAATACCTGGACTAGTCGCCGCATTTCTAAGTATGGACGCAAATAAGCTTTATTCATACGAACATTTTGGTGTATCACACTTATATCCTATCAGTTTTGTGTGGGGTTGCTCCATGAAAATGTGATTCACCACTGGTGGTCAGTAAACAAAATCTGAATTTCTGGAATACCTGGACTAGTCGCCGCATTTCTAAGAATGGATGCAAATAGGCCTTATTTATACGAACATTTTGGTGTATCACACTTATATCCTATCAGTTTTTTGTGGGGTTGCTCCATGAAAATGTGATTCACCACTGGTGGTCAGTAAACAAACTCTGAATTTCTGGAATACCTGGACTAGTCGCCGCATTTCTAAGTATGGACGCAAATAGGCCTTATTCATGCGAACATTTTGGTGTATCACACTTATATCCTATCAGTTTTTTGTGGGGTTGCTCCATGAAAAAGGGATTCACCACTGGTTGTCAGTAAACAAAATCTGAATTTCTGGAATACGTAGACTAGTAGCCGCATTTCTAAGTATGGACGCAAATAGGCCTTGTTCATACGAACATTTTGGTGTATCACACTTATATCCTGTCAGTTTTTTGTGGCGTTGCTCCATGAAAATGTGATTCACCACTGGCGGTCAGTAAACAAACTCTGAATTTCTGGAATACCTGGACTAGTCGCCGCATTTCTAAGTATGGACGCAAATAGGCCTTATTCATACGAACATTTTGGTGTATCACACTTATATCCTATCAGTTTTTTGTGGGGTTGCTCCATGAAAATGTGATTCACCACTGGTGGTCAGTAAACAAAATCTGAATTTCTGGAATACCTGGACTAGTCGCCGCATTTCTAAGTATGGACGCAAATAGGCCTTATTCATACGAACATTTTGGTGTATCACACTTATATCCTATCAGTTTTTTGTGGGGTTGCTCCATGAAAATGTGATTCACCACTGGTTGTCAGTAAACAAAATCTGAATTTCTGGAATACGTAGACTAGTCGCCGCATTTCTAAGTATGGACGCAAATAGGCCTTGTTCATACGAACATTTTGGTGTATCACACTTATATCCTATCAGTTTTTTGTGGGGTTGTTCCATCAAAATGTGATTCACCACTGGTGGTCAGTAAACAAAATCTGAATTTCTGGAATACGTAGACTACTCGCCGCATTTCTAAGTATGGACGCAAATAGGCCTTATTTATACGAACATTTTGGTGTATCACACTTATATCCTATCTGTTTTTTGTAGGGTTGCTCCTTGAAAATGTGATTCACCACTGGTGGTCAGTAAACAAAATCTGAATTTCTGGAATACCTGGACTACTCGCCGCATTTCTATGTATGGACGCAAATAGGCCTTATTCATACGAACATTTTGGTGTATCACACTTATATCCTATCAGTTTTTTGTGGGGTTGCTCCATGAAAATGTGATTCACCACTGGTGGTCAGTAAACAAAATCTGAATTTCTGGAATACGTAGACTACTCGCCGCATTTCTAAGTATGGACGCAAATAGGCCTTATTCATACGAACATTTTGGTGTATCACACTTATATCCTATCAGTTTTTTGTGGGGTTGCAAATAGTCCTTATTCATACGAACATTTTGGTGTATCACACTTATATCCTATCAGTTTTTTGTGGGGTTGCTCCATGAAAATGAGATTCACCACTGGTGGTCAGTAAACAAAATCTGAATTTCTGGAATACCTGGACTAGTCGCCGCATTTCTAAGTATGGACGCAAATAGGCCCTATTCATACGAACATTTTGGTGTATCACACTTATATCCTATCAGTTTTTTGTGGGGTTGCTCCATGAAAATGTGATTCACCACTGGTGGTCAGTAAACAAAATCTGAATTTCTGGAATACGTAGACTACTCGCCCCATTTCTAAGTATGGACGCAAATAGGCCTTATTTATACGAACATTTTGGTGTATCACACTTATATGCTATCAGTTTTTTGTGGGGTTGCTCCATGAAAATGTGATTCACCACTGGTGGTCAGTAAACAAAATCTGAATTTCTGGAATACCTGGACTAGTCGCCGCATTTCTAAGTATGGACGCAAATAAGCTTTATTCATACGAACATTTTGGTGTATCACACTTATATCCTATCAGTTTTGTGTGGGGTTGCTCCATGAAAATGTGATTCACCACTGGTGGTCAGTAAACAAAATCTGAGTTTCTGGAATACGTAGACTACTCGCCGCATTTCTAAGTATGGGCGCAAATAGGCCTTATTTATACGAACATTTTGGTGTATCACACTTATATCCTATCAGTTTTTTGTGGGGTTGCTCCATGAAAATGTGATTCACCACTGGTGGTCAGTAAACAAAATCTGAATTTCTGGAATACCTGGACTACTCGCCGCATTTCTATGTATGGACGCAAATAGGCCTTATTCATACGAACATTTTGGTGTATCACACTTATATCCTATCAGTTTTTTGTGGGGTTGCTCCATGAAAATGAGATTCACCACTGGTGGTCAGTAAACAAAATCTGAATTTCTGGAATACCTGGACTAGTCGCCGCATTTCTAATAATGGACGCAAATAGGCCCTATTCATACGAACATTTTGGTGTATCACACTTATATCCTATCAGTTTTTTGTGGGGTTGCTCCATGAAAATGTGATTCACCACTGGTGGTCAGTAAACAAAATCTGAATTTCTGGAATACGTAGACTACTCGCCCCATTTCTAAGTATGGACGCAAATAGGCCTTATTTATACGAACATTTTGGTGTATCACACTTATATCCTATCAGTTTTTTGTGGGGTTGCTCCATGAAAATGTGATTCACCACTGGTGGTCAGTAAACAAAATCTGAATTTCTGGAATACCTGGACTAGTCGCCGCATTTCTAAGTATGGACGCAAATAAGCTTTATTCATACGAACATTTTGGTGTATCACACTTATATCCTATCAGTTTTGTGTGGGGTTGCTCCATGAAAATGTGATTCACCACTGGTGGTCAGTAAACAAAATCTGAATTTCTGGAATACGTAGACTACTCGCCGAATTTCTAAGTATGGACGCAAATAGGCCTTATTCATACGAACATTTTGGTGTATCACACTTATATCCTATCAGTTTTTTGTGGGGTTGCAAATAGTCCTTATTCATACGAACATTTTGGTGTATCACACTTATATCCTATCAGTTTTTTGTGGGGTTGCTCCATGAAAATGAGATTCACCACTGGTGGTCAGTAAACAAAATCTGAATTTCTGGAATACCTGGACTAGTCGCCGCATTTCTAAGTATGGACGCAAATAGGCCTTATTCATACGAACATTTTGGTGTATCACACTTATATCCTATCAGTTTTTGTGGGGTTGCTCCATGAAAATATGATTCACCACTGGTGGTCAGTAAACAAAATCTGAATTTCTGGAATACGTAGACTACTCGCCGCATTTCTAAGTATGGACGCAAATAGGCCTTATTCATACGAACATTTTGGTGTATCACACTTATATCCTATCAGTTTTTTGTGGGGTTGCTCCATGAAAATGTGATTCACCACTGGTGGTCAGTAAACAAAATCTGAATTTCTGGAATACGTAGACTACTCGCCCCATTTCTAAGTATGGACGCAAATAGGCCTTATTTATACGAACATTTTGGTGTATCACACTTTTATCCTATCAGTTTTTTGTGGGGTTGCTCCATGAAAATGTGATTCACCACTGGTGGTCAGTAAACAAAATCTGAATTTCTGGAATACCTGGACTAGTCGCCGCATTTCTAAGTATGGACGCAAATAAGCTTTATTCATACGAACATTTTGGTGTATCACACTTATATCCTATCAGTTTTGTGTGGGGTTGCTCCATGAAAATGTGATTCACCACTGGTGGTCAGTAAACAAAATCTGAATTTCTGGAATACCTGGACTAGTCGCCGCATTTCTAAGAATGGATGCAAATAGGCCTTATTTATACGAACATTTTGGTGTATCACACTTATATCCTATCAGTTTTTTGTGGGGTTGCTCCATGAAAATGTGATTCACCACTGGTGGTCAGTAAACAAACTCTGAATTTCTGGAATACCTGGACTAGTCGCCGCATTTCTAAGTATGGACGCAAATAGGCCTTATTCATACGAACATTTTGGTGTATCACACTTATATCCTATCAGTTTTTTGTGGGGTTGCTCCATGAAAAAGGGATTCACCACTGGTTGTCAGTAAACAAAATCTGAATTTCTGGAATACGTAGACTAGTAGCCGCATTTCTAAGTATGGACGCAAATAGGCCTTGTTCATACGAACATTTTGGTGTATCACACTTATATCCTGTCAGTTTTTTGTGGCGTTGCTCCATAAAAATGTGATTCACCACTGGCGGTCAGTAAACAAACTCTGAATTTCTGGAATACCTGGACTAGTCGCCGCATTTCTAAGTATGGACGCAAATAGGCCTTATTCATACGAACATTTTGGTGTATCACACTTATATCCTATCAGTTTTTTGTGGGGTTGCTCCATGAAAATGTGATTCACCACTGGTGGTCAGTAAACAAAATCTGAATTTCTGGAATACCTGGACTAGTCGCCGCATTTCTAAGTATGGACGCAAATAGGCCTTATTCATACGAACATTTTGGTGTATCACACTTATATCCTATCAGTTTTTTGTGGGGTTGCTCCATGAAAATGTGATTCACCACTGGTTGTCAGTAAACAAAATCTGAATTTCTGGAATACGTAGACTAGTCGCCGCATTTCTAAGTATGGACGCAAATAGGCCTTGTTCATACGAACATTTTGGTGTATCACACTTATATCCTATCCGTTTTTTGTGGGGTTGTTCCATCAAAATGTGATTCACCACTGGTGGTCAGTAAACAAAATCTGAATTTCTGGAATACGTAGACTACTCGCCGCATTTCTAAGTATGGACGCAAATAGGCCTTATTTATACGAACATTTTGGTGTATCACACTTATATCCTATCTGTTTTTTGTAGGGTTGCTCCTTGAAAATGTGATTCACCACTGGTGGTCAGTAAACAAAATCTGAATTTCTGGAATACCTGGACTACTCGCCGCATTTCTATGTATGGACGCAAATAGGCCTTATTCATACGAACATTTTGGTGTATCACACTTATATCCTATCAGTTTTTTGTGGGGTTGCTCCATGAAAATGTGATTCACCACTGGTGGTCAGTAAACAAAATCTGAATTTCTGGAATACGTAGACTACTCGCCGCATTTCTAAGTATGGACGCAAATAGGCCTTATTCATACGAACATTTTGGTGTATCACACTTATATCCTATCAGTTTTTTGTGGGGTTGCAAATAGTCCTTATTCATACGAACATTTTGGTGTATCACACTTATATCCTATCAGTTTTTTGTGGGGTTGCTCCATGAAAATGAGATTCACCACTGGTGGTCAGTAAACAAAATCTGAATTTCTGGAATACCTGGACTAGTCGCCGCATTTCTAAGTATGGACGCAAATAGGCCCTATTCATACGAACATTTTGGTGTATCACACTTATATCCTATCAGTTTTTTGTGGGGTTGCTCCATGAAAATGTGATTCACCACTGGTGGTCAGTAAACAAAATCTGAATTTCTGGAATACGTAGACTACTCGCCCCATTTCTAAGTATGGACGCAAATAGGCCTTATTTATACGAACATTTTGGTGTATCACACTTATATGCTATCAGTTTTTTGTGGGGTTGCTCCATGAAAATGTGATTCACCACTGGTGGTCAGTAAACAAAATCTGAATTTCTGGAATACCTGGACTAGTCGCCGCATTTCTAAGTATGGACGCAAATAAGCTTTATTCATACGAACATTTTGGTGTATCACACTTATATCCTATCAGTTTTGTGTGGGGTTGCTCCATGAAAATGTGATTCACCACTGGTGGTCAGTAAACAAAATCTGAGTTTCTGGAATACGTAGACTACTCGCCGCATTTCTAAGTATGGGCGCAAATAGGCCTTATTTATACGAACATTTTGGTGTATCACACTTATATCCTATCAGTTTTTTGTGGGGTTGCTCCATGAAAATGTGATTCACCACTGGTGGTCAGTAAACAAAATCTGAATTTCTGGAATACCTGGACTACTCGCCGCATTTCTATGTATGGACGCAAATAGGCCTTATTCATACGAACATTTTGGTGTATCACACTTATATCCTATCAGTTTTTTGTGGGGTTGCTCCATGAAAATGAGATTCACCACTGGTGGTCAGTAAACAAAATCTGAATTTCTGGAATACCTGGACTAGTCGCCGCATTTCTAATAATGGACGCAAATAGGCCCTATTCATACGAACATTTTGGTGTATCACACTTATATCCTATCAGTTTTTTGTGGGGTTGCTCCATGAAAATGTGATTCACCACTGGTGGTCAGTAAACAAAATCTGAATTTCTGGAATACGTAGACTACTCGCCCCATTTCTAAGTATGGACGCAAATAGGCCTTATTTATACGAACATTTTGGTGTATCACACTTATATCCTATCAGTTTTTTGTGGGGTTGCTCCATGAAAATGTGATTCACCACTGGTGGTCAGTAAACAAAATCTGAATTTCTGGAATACCTGGACTAGTCGCCGCATTTCTAAGTATGGACGCAAATAAGCTTTATTCATACGAACATTTTGGTGTATCACACTTATATCCTATCAGTTTTGTATGGGGTTGCTCCATGAAAATGTGATTCACCACTGGTGGTCAGTAAACAAAATCTGAATTTCTGGAATACGTAGACTACTCGCCGAATTTCTAAGTATGGACGCAAATAGGCCTTATTCATACGAACATTTTGGTGTATCACACTTATATCCTATCAGTTTTTTGTGGGGTTGCAAATAGTCCTTATTCATACGAACATTTTGGTGTATCACACTTATATCCTATCAGTTTTTTGTGGGGTTGCTCCATGAAAATGAGATTCACCACTGGTGGTCAGTAAACAAAATCTGAATTTCTGGAATACCTGGACTAGTCGCCGCATTTCTAAGTATGGACGCAAATAGGCCTTATTCATACGAACATTTTGGTGTATCACACTTATATCCTATCAGTTTTTGTGGGGTTGCTCCATGAAAATATGATTCACCACTGGTGGTCAGTAAACAAAATCTGAATTTCTGGAATACGTAGACTACTCGCCGCATTTCTAAGTATGGACGCAAATAGGCCTTATTCATACGAACATTTTGGTGTATCACACTTATATCCTATCAGTTTTTTGTGGGGTTGCTCCATGAAAATGTGATTCACCACTGGTGGTCAGTAAACAAAATCTGAATTTCTGGAATACGTAGACTACTCGCCCCATTTCTAAGTATGGACGCAAATAGGCCTTATTTATACGAACATTTTGGTGTATCACACTTTTATCCTATCAGTTTTTTGTGGGGTTGCTCCATGAAAATGTGATTCACCACTGGTGGTCAGTAAACAAAATCTGAATTTCTGGAATACCTGGACTAGTCGCCGCATTTCTAAGAATGGATGCAAATAGGCCTTATTTATACGAACATTTTGGTGTATCACACTTATATCCTATCAGTTTTTTGTGGGGTTGCTCCATGAAAATGTGATTCACCACTGGTGGTCAGTAAACAAACTCTGAATTTCTGGAATACCTGGACTAGTCGCCGCATTTCTAAGTATGGACGCAAATAGGCCTTATTCATACGAACATTTTGGTGTATCACACTTATATCCTATCAGTTTTTTGTGGGGTTGCTCCATGAAAAAGGGATTCACCACTGGTTGTCAGTAAACAAAATCTGAATTTCTGGAATACGTAGACTAGTAGCCGCATTTCTAAGTATGGACGCAAATAGGCCTTGTTCATACGAACATTTTGGTGTATCACACTTATATCCTGTCAGTTTTTTGTGGCGTTGCTCCATGAAAATGTGATTCACCACTGGCGGTCAGTAAACAAACTCTGAATTTCTGGAATACCTGGACTAGTCGCCGCATTTCTAAGTATGGACGCAAATAGGCCTTATTCATACGAACATTTTGGTGTATCACACTTATATCCTATCAGTTTTTTGTGGGGTTGCTCCATGAAAATGTGATTCACCACTGGTGGTCAGTAAACAAAATCTGAATTTCTGGAATACCTGGACTAGTCGCTGCATTGCTAAGTATGGACGCAAATAGGCCTTATTCATACGAACATTTCGGTGTATCACACTTATATCCTATCAGTTTTTTGTGGGGTTGCTCCATGAAAATGTGATTCACCACTGGTGGTCAGTAAACAAAATCTGAATTTCTGGAATACGTAGACTAGTCGCCGCATTTCTAAGTATGGACGCAAATAGGCCTTATTCATACGAACATTTTGGTGTATCACACTTGTATCCTATCAGTTTTTTGTGGGGTTGCTCCATGAAAATGTGATTCACCACTGGTGGTCAGTAAACAAAATCTGAATTTCTGGAATACGTAGACTACTCGCCGCATTTCTAAGTATGGACGCAAATAGGCCTTATTCATACGAACATTTTGGTGTATCACACTTATATCCTATCAGTTTTTTGTGGGGTTGCTCCTTGAAAATGTGATTCACCACTGGTGGTCAGTAAACAAAATCTGAATTTCTGGAATACCTGGACTAGCCGCCGCATTTCTAAGTATGGACGCAAATAGGCGTTATTCATACGAACATTTTGGTGTATCACACTTATATCCTATCAGTTTTTTGTGGGGTTGCTCCATGAAAATGAGATTCACCACTGGTGGTCAGTAAACAAAATCTGAATTTCTGGAATACGTAGACTAGTCGCCGCATTTCTAAGTATGGACGCAAATAGGCCTTATTCATACGAACACTTTGGTGTATCACACTTATATCCTATCAGTTTTTTGTGGGGTTGCTCCATGAAAATGTGATTCACCACTGGTGGTCAGTAAACAAACTCTGAATTTCTGGAATACCTGGACTAGTCGCCGCATTTCTAAGTATGGACGCAAATAGGCCTTATTCATACGAACATTTTGGTGTATCACACTTACATCCTATCAGTTTTTTGTGGGATTGCTCCATGAAAATGTGATTCACCACTGGTGGTCAGTAAACAAAATCTGAATTTCTGGAATACGTAGACTACTCGCCGCATTTCTAAGAATGGACGCAAATAGGCCTTATTTATACGAACATTTTGGTGTATCACACTTATATCCTATCAGTTTTTTGTGGGGTTGCTCCATGAAAATGTGATTCACCACTGGTGGTCAGTAAACAAACTCTGAATTTCTGGAATACCTGGACTATTCGCCGCATTTCTAAGTATGGACGCAAATAGGCCTTATTCATACGAACATTTTGGTGTATCACACTTATATCCTATCAGTTTTTTGTGGGGTTACTCCATGAAAATGTGATTCACCACTGGTTGTCAGTAAACAAAATCTGAATTTCTGGAATTCGTAGACTAGTCGCCGCATTTCTAAGTATGGACGCAAATAGGCCTTGTTCATACGAACATTTTGGTGTATCACACTTATATCCTATCAGTTTTTTGTGGGGTTGTTCCATGAAAATGTGATTCACCACTGGTGGTCAGTAAACAAAATCTGAATTTCTGGAATACGTAGACTACTCGCCGCATTTCCAAGTATGGACGCAAATAGGCCTTATTTATACGAACATTTTGGTGTATCACACTTATATCCTATCAGTTTTTTGTGGGGTTGCTCCTTGAAAATGTGATTCACCACTGGTGGTCAGTAAACAAAATCTGAATTTCTGGAATACCTGGACTAGTCGCCGCATTTCTAAGTATGGACGCAAATAGGCCTTATTTATACGAACATTTTGGTGTATCACACTTATATCCTATCAGTTTTTTGTGGGGTTGCTCCATGAAAATGTGATTCACCACTGGTGGTCAGTAAACAAAATCTGAATTTCTGGAATACCTGGACTAGTCGCCGCATTTCTAAGTATGGACGCAAATAGGCCTTATTTATACGAACATTTTGGTATATCACACTTATATCCTATCAGTTTTTTGTGGGGTTGCTCCATGAAAATGTGATTCACCACTGGTGGTCAGTAAACAAACTCTGAATTTCTGGAATACCTGGACTAGTCGCCGCATTTCTAAGTATGGACGCAAATAGGCCTTATTCATACGAACATTTTGGTGTATCACACTTACATCCTATCAGTTTTTTGTGGGATTGCTCCATGAAAATGTGATTCACCACTGGTGGTCAGTAAACAAAATCTGAATTTCTGGAATACGTAGACTACTCGCCGCATTTCTAAGAATGGACGCAAATAGGCCTTATTTATACGAACATTTTGGTGTATCACACTTATATCCTATCAGTTTTTTGTGGGGTTGCTCCATGAAAATGTGATTCACCACTGGTGGTCAGTAAACAAACTCTGAATTTCTGGAATACCTGGACTAGTCGCCGCATTTCTAAGTATGGACGCCAATAGGCCTTATTCATACGAACATTTTGGTGTATCACACTTATATCCTATCAGTTTTTTGTGGGGTTATTCCATGAAAATGTGATTCACCACTGGTTGTCAGTAAACAAAATCTGAATTTCTGGAATACGTAGACTAGTCGCCGCATTTCTAAGTATGGACGCAAATAGGCCTTGTTCATACGAACATTTTGGTGTATCACACTTATATCCTATCAGTTTTTTGTGGGGTTGTTCCATGAAAATGTGATTCACCACTGGTGGTCAGTAAACAAAATCTGAATTTCTGGAATACGTAGACTACTCGCCGCATTTCCAAGTATGGACGCAAATAGGCCTTATTTATACGAACATTTTGGTGTATCACACTTATATCCTATCAGTTTTTTGTGGGGTTGCTCCTTGAAAATGTGATTCACCACTGGTGGTCAGTAAACAAAATCTGAATTTCTGGAATACCTGGACTAGTCGCCGCATTTCTAAGTATGGACGCAAATAGGCCTTATTCATACGAACATTTTGGTGTATCACACTTATATCCTATCAGTTTTTTGTGGGGTTGCTCCATGAAAATGTGATTCACCACTGGTGGTCAGTAAACAAAATCTGAATTTCTGGAATACGTAGACTACTCGCCGCATTTCTAAGTATGGACGCAAATAGGCCTTATTTATACGAACATTTTGGTGTATCACACTTATATCCTATCAGTTTTTTGTGGGGTTGCTCCATGAAAATGTGATTCATCACTGGTGGTCAGTAAACAAAATCTGAATTTCAGGAATACCTGGACTAGTCGCCGCATTTCTAAGTATGGACGCAAATAGGCCTTATTTATACGAACATTTTGGTGTATCACACTTATATCCTATCAGTTTTTTGTGGGGTTGCTCCATGAAAATGTGATTCACCACTGGTGGTCAGTAAACAAAATCTGAATTTCTGGAATACCTGGACTAGTCGCCGCATTTCTAAGTATGGACGCAAATAGGCCTTATTCATACGAACATTTTGGTGTATCACACTTATATCCTATCAGTTTTTTGTGGGGTTGCTCCATGAAAATGTGATTCACCACTGGTGGTCAGTAAACAAAATCTGAATTTCTGGAATACGTAGACTACTCGCCGCATTTCTAAGTATGGACGCAAATAAGCCTTATTTATACGAACATTTTTGTGTATCACACTTATATCCTATCAGTTTTTTGTGGGGTTGCTCCAAGAAAATGAGATTCACCAGTGGTGGTCAGTAAACAAAATCTGAATTTCTGGAATACGTAGACTACTCGCCGCATTTCTAAGTATGGACGCAAATAGGCCTTATTTATACGAACATTTTGGTGTATCACACTTATATCCTGTCAGTTTTTTGTGGGGTTGCTCCTTGAAAATGTGATTCACCACTGGTGGTCAGTAAACAAAATCTGAATTTCTGGAATACCTGGACCAGTCGCCGCATTTCTAAGTATGGACGCAAATAGGCCTTATTCATACGAACATTTTGGTGTATCACACTTATATCCTATCAGTTTTTTGTGGGGTTGCTCCATGAAAATGTGATTCACCACTGGTGGTCAGTAAACAAAATCTGAATTTCTGGAATACGTAGACTACTCGCCACATTTCTAAGTATGGACGCAAATAGGCCTTATTTATATGAACATTTTGGTGTATCACACTTATATCCTATCAGTTTTTTGTGGGGTTGCTCCATGAAAATGTGACTCACCACTGGTGGTCAGTAAACAAAATCTGAATTTCTGGAATACGTAGACTAGTCGCCGCATTTCTAAGAATGGACGCAAATAGGCCTTATTTATACGAACATTTTGGTGTATCACACTTATATCCTATCAGTTTTTTGTGGGGTTGCTCCATGAAAATGTGATTCACCACTGGTGGTCAGTAAACAAACTCTGAATTTCTGGAATACCTGGACTAGTCGCCGCATTTCTAAGTATGGACGCAAATAGGCCTTATTCATACGAACATTTTGGTGTATCACACTTATATCCTATCAGTTTTTTGTGGGGTTGCTCCATGAAAATGTGATTCACCACTGGTTGTCAGTAAACAAAATCGGAATTTCTGGAATACGTAGACTAGTCGCCGCATTTCTAAGTAGGGACGCAAATAGGCCTTATTCATACGAACATTTTGGTGTATCACACTTATATCCTATCAGTTTTTTATGGGGTTGCTCCATGAAAATGAGATTCACCACTGGTGGTCAGTAAACAAAATCTGAATTTCTGGAATACCTGGACTAGTCGCCGCATTTCTAAGTATGGACGCAAATAGGCCTTATTCATACGAACATTTTGGTGTATCACACTTATATCCTATCAGTTTTTTGTGGGGTTGCTCCATGAAAATGTGATTCACCACTGGTGGTCAGTAAACAAAATCTGAATTTCTGGAATACGTAGACTAGTCGCCGCATTTCTAAGTATGGACGCAAATAGGCCCTATTCATACGAACATTTTGGTGTATCACACTTATATCCTATCAGTTTTTTGTGGGGTTGCTCCATGAAAATGTGATTCACCACTGGTGGTCAGTAAACAAAATCTGAATTTCTGGAATACCTGGACTAGTCGCCGCATTTCTAAGTATGGACGCAAATAGGCCTTATTCATACGAACATTTTGGTGTATCACACTTATATCCTATCAGTTTTTTGTGGGGGTGCTCCATGAAAATGTGATTCACCACTGGTGGTCAGTAAACAAACTCTGAATTTCTGGAATACCTGGACTACTCGCCGCATTTCTAAGTATGGACGCAAATAGGCCTTATTCATACGAACATTTTGGTGTATCACACTTATATCCTATCAGTTTTTTGTGGGGTTGCTCCATGAAAATGTGATTCACCACTGGTGGTCAGTAAACAAAATCTGAATTTCTGGAATACGTAGACTACTCGCCGCATTTCTAAGTATGGACGCAAATGGGCCTTATTTATACGAACATTTTTGTGTATCACACTTATATCCTATCAGTTTTTTGTGGGGTTGCTCCAAGAAAATGAGATTCACCAGTGGTGGTCAGTAAACAAAATCTGAATTTCTAGAATACGTAGACTACTCGCCGCATTTCTAAGTATGGACGCAAATAGGCCTTATTTATACGAACATTTTGGTGTATCACACTTATATCCTATCAGTTTTTTGTGGGGTTGCTCCTTGAAAATGTGATTCACCACTGGTGGTCAGTAAACAAAATCTGAATTTCTGGAATACCTGGACCAGTCGCCGCATTTCTAAGTATGGACGCAAATAGGCCTTATTTATACGAACATTTTGGTGTATCACACTTATATCCTATCAGTTTTTTGTGGGGTTGCTCCTTGAAAATGTGATTCACCACTGGTGGTCAGTAAACAAAATCTGAATTTCTGGAATACCTGGACTAGTCGCCGCATTTCTAAGTATGGACGCAAATAGGCCTTGTTCATACGAACATTTTGGTGTATCACACTTATATCCTATCAGTTTTTTGTGGGGTTGTTCCATGAAAATGTGATTCACCACTGGTGGTCAGTAAACAAAATCTGAATTTCTGGAATACGTAGACTACTCGCCGCATTTCCAAGTATGGACGCAAATAGGCCTTATTTATACGAACATTTTGGTGTATCACACTTATATCCTATCAGTTTTTTGTGGGGTTGCTCCTTGAAAATGTGATTCACCACTGGTGGTCAGTAAACAAAATCTGAATTTCTGGAATACCTGGACTAGTCGCCGCATTTCTAAGTATGGACGCAAATAGGCCTTATTCATACGAACATTTTGGTGTATCACACTTATATCCTATCAGTTTTTTGTGGGGTTGCTCCATGAAAATGTGATTCACCACTGGTGGTCAGTAAACAAAATCTGAATTTCTGGAATACGTAGACTACTCGCCGCATTTCTAAGTATGGACGCAACTAGGCCTTATTTATACGAACATTTTGGTGTATCACACTTATATCCTATCAGTTTTTTGTGGGGTTGCTCCATGAAAATGTGATTCACCACTGGTGGTCAGTAAACAAAATCTGAATTTCTGGAATACGTAGACTAGTCGCCGCATTTCTAAGTATGGACGCAAATAGGCCTTATTCATACGAACATTTTGGTGTATCACACTTATATCCTATCAGTTTTTTGTGGGGTTGCTCCATGAAAATGTGATTCATCACTGGTGGTCAGTAAACAAAATCTGAATTTCTGGAATACCTGGACCAGTCGCCGCATTTCTAAGTATGGACGCAAATAGGCCTTATTCATACGAACATTTTGGTGTATCACACTTATATCCTATCAGTTTTTTGTGGGGTTGCTCCATGAAAATGTGATTCACCACTGGTGGTCAGTAAACAAAATCTGAATTTCTGGAATACGTAGACTACTCGCCGCATTTCTAAGTATGGACGCAAATAGGCCTTATTTATATGAATATTTTGGTGTATCACACTTATATCCTATCAGTTTTTTGTGGGGTTGCTCCATGAAAATGTGATTCACCACTGGTGGTCAGTAAACAAAATCTGAATTTCTGGAATACGTAGACTAGTCGCCGCATTTCTAAGAATGGACGCAAATAGGCCTTATTTATACGAACATTTTGGTGTATCACACTTATATCCTATCAGTTTTTTGTGGGGTTGCTCCATGAAAATGTGATTCACCACTGGTGGTCAGTAAACAAACTCTGAATTTCTGGAATACCTGGACTAGTCGCCGCATTTCTAAGTATGGACGCAAATAGGCCTTATTCATTCGAACATTTTGGTGTATCACACTTATATCCTATCAGTTTTTTGTGGGGTTGCTCCATGAAAATGTGATTCACCACTGGTTGTCAGTAAACAAAATCTGAATTTCTGGAATACGTAGACTAGTCGCCGCATTTCTAAGTAGGGACGCAAATAGGCCTTATTCATACGAACATTTTGGTGTATCACACTTATATCCTATCAGTTTTTTATGGGGTTGTTCCATGAAAATGAGATTCACCACTGGTGGTCAGTAAACAAAATCTGAATTTCTGGAATACCTGGACTAGTCGCCGCATTTCTAAGTATGGACGCAAATAGGCCTTATTCATACGAACATTTTGGTGTATCACACTTATATCCTATCAGTTTTTTGTGGGGTTGCTCCATGAAAATGTGATTCATCACTGGTGGTCAGTAAACAAAATCTGAATTTCTGGAATACGTAGACTACTCGCCGCATTTCTAAGTATGGACGCAAATAGGCCTTATTCATACGAACATTTTGGTGTATCACACTTATATCCTATCAGTTTTTTGTGGGGTTGCTCCATGAAAATGTGATTCACCACTGGTGGTCAGTAAACAAAATCTGAATTTCTGGAATACCTGGACTAGTCGCCGCATTTCTAAGTATGGACGCAAATAGGCCTTATTCATACGAACATTTTGGTGTATCACACTTATATCCTATCAGTTTTTTGTGGGGTTGCTCCATGAAAATGTGATTCACCACTGGTGGTCAGTAAACAAAATCTGAATTTCTGGAATACGTAGACTAGTCGCCGCATTTCTAAGTATGGACGCAAATAGGCCCTATTCATACGAACATTTTGGTGTATCACACTTATATCCTATCAGTTTTTTGTGGGGTTGCTCCATAAAAATGTGATTCACCACTGGTGGTCAGTAAACAAAATCTGAATTTCTGGAATACCTGGACTAGTCGCCGCATTTCTAAGTATGGACGCAAATAGGCCTTATTCATACGAACATTTTGGTGTATCACACTTATATCCTATCAGTTTTTTGTGGGGTTGCTCCATGAAAATGTGATTCACCACTGGTTGTCAGTAAACAAAATCTGAATTTATGGAATACGTAGACTAGTCGCCGCATTTCTAAGTAGGGACGCAAATAGGCCTTATTCATACGAACATTTTGGTGTATCACACTTATATCCTATCAGTTTTTTATGGGGTTGCTCCATGAAAATGAGATTTACCACTGGTGGTCACTAAACAAAATCTGAATTTCTGGAATACCTGGACCAGTCGCCGCATTTCTAAGTATGGACGCAAATAGGCCTTATTCATACGAACATTTTGGTGTATCACACTTATATCCTATCAGTTTTTTGTGGGGTTGCTCCATGAAAATGTGATTCACAACTGGTGGTCAGTAAACAAAATCTGAATTTCTGGAATACGTAGACTACTCGCCGCATTTCTAAGTATGGACGCAAATAGGCCTTATTTATACGAACATTTTGGTGTATCACACTTATATCCTATCAGTTTTTTGTGGGGTTGCTCCATGAAAATGTGATTCACCACTGGTGGTCAGTAAACAAAATCTGAATTTCTGGAATACCTGGACTAGTCGCCGCATTTCTAAGAATGGACGCAAATAGGCCTTATTTATACGAACATTTTGGTGTATCACACTTATATCCTATCAGTTTTTTGTGGGGTTGCTCCATGAAAATGTGATTCACCACTGGTGGTCAGTAAACAAAATCTGAATTTCTGGAATACGTAGACTAGTCGCCGCATTTCTAAGAATGGACGCAAATAGGCCTTATTTATACGAACATTTTGGTGTATCACACTTATATCCTATCAGTTTTTTGTGGGGTTGCTCCATGAAAATGTGATTCACCACTGGTGGTCAGTAAACAAACTCTGAATTTCTGGAATACCTGGACTAGTCGCCGCATTTCTAAGTATGGACGCAAATAGGCCTTATTCATACGAACATTTTGGTGTATCACACTTATATCCTATCAGTTTTTTGTGGGGTTGCTCCATGAAAATGTGATTCACCACTGGTTGTCAGTAAACAAAATCGGAATTTCTGGAATACGTAGACTAGTCGCCGCATTTCTAAGTAGGGACGCAAATAGGCCTTATTCATACGAACATTTTGGTGTATCACACTTATATCCTATCAGTTTTTTATGGGGTTGCTCCATGAAAATGAGATTCACCACTGGTGGTCAGTAAACAAAATCTGAATTTCTGGAATACCGGGACTAGTCGCCGCATTTCTAAGTATGGACGCAAATAGGCCTTATTCATACGAACATTTTGGTGTATCACACTTATATCCTATCAGTTTTTTGTGGGGTTGCTCCATGAAAATGTGATTCACCACTGGTGGTCAGTAAACAAAATCTGAATTTCTGGAATACGTAGACTAGTCGCCGCATTTCTAAGTATGGACGCAAATAGGCCTTATTCATACGAACATTTTGGTGTATCACACTTATATCCTATCAGTTTTTTGTGGGGTTGCTCCATGAAAATGTGATTCACCACTGGTGGTCAGTAAACAAAATCTGAATTTCTGGAATACCTGGACTAGTCGCCGCATTTCTAAGTATGGACGCAAATAGGCCTTATTCATACGAACATTTTGGTGTATCACACTTATATCCTATCAGTTTTTTGTGGGGTTGCTCCATGAAAATGTGATTCACCACTGGTGGTCAGTAAACAAACTCTGAATTTCTGGAATACCTGGACCACTCGCCGCATTTCTAAGTATGGACGCAAATAGGCCTTATTCATACGAACATTTTGGTGTATCACACTTATATCCTATCAGTTTTTTGTGGGGTTGCTCCATGAAAATGTGATTCACCACTGGTGGTCAGTAAACAAAATCTGAATTTCTGGAATACGTAGACTAGTCGCCGCATTTCTAAGTATGGACGCAAATAGGCCTTATTCATACGAACATTTTGGTGTATCACACTTATATCCTATCAGTTTTTTGTGGGGTTGCTCCATGAAAATGTGATTCACCACTGGTTGTCAGTAAACAAAATCTGAATTTATGGAATACGTAGACTAGTCGCCGCATTTCTAAGTAGGGACGCAAATAGGCCTTATTCATACGAACATTTTGGTGTATCACACTTATATCCTATCAGTTTTTTATGGGGTTGCTCCATGAAAATGAGATTTACCACTGGTGGTCAGTAAACAAAATCTGAATTTCTGGAATACCTGGACCAGTCGCCGCATTTCTAAGTATGGACGCAAATAGGCCTTATTCATACGAACATTTTGGTGTATCACACTTATATCCTATCAGTTTTTTGTGGGGTTGCTCCATGAAAATGTGATTCACAACTGGTGGTCAGTAAACAAAATCTGAATTTCTGGAATACGTAGACTACTCGCCGCATTTCTAAGTATGGACGCAAATAGGCCTTATTTATACGAACATTTTGGTGTATCACACTTATATCCTATCAGTTTTTTGTGGGGTTGCTCCATAAAAATGTGATTCACCACTGGTGGTCAGTAAACAAACTCTGAATTTCTGGAATACCTGGACCACTCGCCGCATTTCTAAGTATGGACGCAAATAGGCCTTATTCATACGAACATTTTGGTGTATCACACTTATATCCTATCAGTTTTTTGTGGGGTTGCTCCTTGAAAATGTGATTCACCACTGGTGGTCAGTAAACAAAATCTGAATTTCTGGAATACCTGGACTAGTCGCCGCATTTCTAAGTATGGACGCAAATAGGCCTTATTCATACGAACATTTTGGTGTATCACACTTATATCCTATCAGTTTTTTGTGGGGTTGCTCCATGAAAATGTGATTCACCACTGGTGGTCAGTAAACAAAATCTGAATTTCTGGAATACGTAGACTACTCGCCGCATTTCTAAGTATGGACGCAACTAGGCCTTATTTATACGAACATTTTGGTGTATCACACTTATATCCTATCAGTTTTTTGTGGGGTTGCTCCATGAAAATGTGATTCACCACTGGTGGTCAGTAAACAAAATCTGAATTTCTGGAATACCGGGACTAGTCGCCGCATTTCTAAGTATGGACGCAAATAGGCCTTATTCATACGAACATTTTGGTGTATCACACTTATATCCTATCAGTTTTTTGTGGGGTTGCTCCATGAAAATGTGATTCACCACTGGTGGTCAGTAAACAAACTCTGAATTTCTGGAATACCTGGACTACTCGCCGCATTTCTAAGTATGGACGCAAATAGGCCTTATTCATACGAACATTTTGGTGTATCACACTTATATCCTATCAGTTTTTTGTGGGGTTGCTCCATGAAAATGTGATTCACCACTGGTGGTCAGTAAACAAAATCTGAATTTCTGGAATACGTAGACTAGTCGCCGCATTTCTAAGTATGGACGCAAATAGGCCTTATTCATACGAACATTTTGGTGTATCACACTTATATCCTATCAGTTTTTTGTGGGGTTGCTCCATGAAAATGTGATTCACCACTGGTTGTCAGTAAACAAAATCTGAATTTATGGAATACGTAGACTAGTTGCCGCATTTCTAAGTAGGGACGCAAATAGGCCTTATTCATACGAACATTTTGGTGTATCACACTTATATCCTATCAGTTTTTTATGGGGTTGCTCCATGAAAATGAGATTTACCACTGGTGGTCAGTAAACAAAATCTGAATTTCTGGAATACCTGGACCAGTCGCCGCATTTCTAAGTATGGACGCAAATAGGCCTTATTCATACGAACATTTTGGTGTATCACACTTATATCCTATCAGTTTTTTGTGGGGTTGCTCCATGAAAATGTGATTCACAACTGGTGGTCAGTAAACAAAATCTGAATTTCTGGAATACGTAGACTACTCGCCGCATTTCTAAGTATGGACGCAAATAGGCCTTATTTATACGAACATTTTGGTGTATCACACTTATATCCTATCAGTTTTTTGTGGGGTTGCTCCATGAAAATGTGATTCACCACTGGTGGTCAGTAAACAAAATCTGAATTTCTGGAATACCTGGACTAGTCGCCGCATTTCTAAGTATGGACGCAAATAGGCCTTATTCATACGAACATTTTGGTGTATCACACTTATATCCTATCAGTTTTTTGTGGGGTTGCTCCATGAAAATGTGATTCACCACTGGTGGTCAGTAAACAAAATCTGAATTTCTGGAATACGTAGACTACTCGCCGCATTTCTAAGTATGGACGCAAATAGGCCTTATTTATATCAATATTTTGGTGTATCACACTTATATCCTATCAGTTTTTTGTGGGGTTGCTCCATGAAAATGTGATTCACCACTGGTGGTCAGTAAACAAAATCTGAATTTCTGGAATACGTAGACTAGTCGCCGCATTTCTAAGAATGGACGCAAATAGGCCTTATTTATACGAACATTTTGGTGTATCACACTTATATCCTATCAGTTTTTTGTGGGGTTGCTCCATGAAAATGTGATTCACCACTGGTGGTCAGTAAACAAACTCTGAATTTCTGGAATACCTGGACTAGTCGCCGCATTTCTAAGTATGGACGCAAATAGGCCTTATTCATACGAACATTTTGGTGTATCACACTTATATCCTATCATTTTTTTGTGGGGTTGCTCCATGAAAATGTGATTCACCACTGGTTGTCAGTAAACAAAATCTGAATTTCTGGAATACGTAGACTAGTCGCCGCATTTCTAAGTAGGGACGCAAATAGGCCTTATTCATACGAACATTTTGGTGTATCACACTTATATCCTATCAGTTTTTTATGGGGTTGCTCCATGAAAATGAGATTCACCACTGGTGGTCAGTAAACAAAATCTGAATTTCTGGAATACCTGGACTAGTCGCCGCATTTCTAAGTATGGACGCAAATAGGCCTTATTCATACGAACATTTTGGTGTATCACACTTATATCCTATCAGTTTTTTGTGGGGTTGCTCCATGAAAATGTGATTCACCACTGGTGGTCAGTAAACAAAATCTGAATTTCTGGAATACGTAGACTAGTCGCCGCATTTCTAAGTATGGACGCAAATAGGCCTTATTCATACGAACATTTTGGTGTATCACACTTATATCCTATCAGTTTTTTGTGGGGTTGCTCCATGAAAATGTGATTCACCACTGGTGGTCAGTAAACAAAATCTGAATTTCTGGAATACCTGGACTAGTCGCCGCATTTCTAAGTATGGACGCAAATAGGCCTTATTCATACGAACATTTTGGTGTATCACACTTATATCCTATCAGTTTTTTGTGGGGTTGCTCCATGAAAATGTGATTCACCACTGGTGGTCAGTAAACAAAATCTGAATTTCTGGAATACGTAGACTAGTCGCCGCATTTCTAAGTATGGACGCAAATAGGCCCTATTCATACGAACATTTTGGTGTATCACACTTATATCCTATCAGTTTTTTGTGGGGTTGCTCCATAAAAATGTGATTCACCACTGGTGGTCAGTAAACAAAATCTGAATTTCTGGAATACCTGGACTAGTCGCCGCATTTCTAAGTATGGACGCAAATAGGCCTTATTCATACGAACATTTTGGTGTATCACACTTATATCCTATCAGTTTTTTGTGGGGTTGCTCCATGAAAATGTGATTCACCACTGGTTGTCAGTAAACAAAATCTGAATTTATGGAATACGTAGACTAGTCGCCGCATTTCTAAGTAGGGACGCAAATAGGCCTTATTCATACGAACATTTTGGTGTATCACACTTATATCCTATCAGTTTTTTATGGGGTTGCTCCATGAAAATGAGATTTACCACTGGTGGTCAGTAAACAAAATCTGAATTTCTGGAATACCTGGACCAGTCGCCGCATTTCTAAGTATGGACGCAAATAGGCCTTATTCATACGAACATTTTGGTGTATCACACTTATATCCTATCAGTTTTTTGTGGGGTTGCTCCATGAAAATGTGATTCACAACTGGTGGTCAGTAAACAAAATCTGAATTTCTGGAATACGTAGACTACTCGCCGCATTTCTAAGTATGGACGCATATAGGCCTTATTTATACGAACATTTTGGTGTATCACACTTATATCCTATCAGTTTTTTGTGGGGTTGCTCCATGAAAATGTGATTCACCACTGGTGGTCAGTAAACAAAATCTGAATTTCTGGAATACCTGGACTAGTCGCCGCATTTCTAAGTATGGACGCAAATAGGCCTTATTCATACGAACATTTTGGTGTATCACACTTATATCCTATCAGTTTTTTGTGGGGTTGCTCCATGAAAATGTGATTCACCACTGGTGGTCAGTAAACAAAATCTGAATTTCTGGAATACGTAGACTACTCGCCGCATTTCTAAGTATGGACGCAAATAGGCCTTATTTATATGAACATTTTGGTGTATCACACTTATATCCTATCAGTTTTTTGTGGGGTTGCTCCATGAAAATGTGATTCACCACTGGTGGTCAGTAAACAAAATCTGAATTTCTGGAATACGTAGACTAGTCGCCGCATTTCTAAGAATGGACGCAAATAGGCCTTATTTATACGAACATTTTGGTGTATCACACTTATATCCTATCAGTTTTTTGTGGGGTTGCTCCATGAAAATGTGATTCACCACTGGTGGTCAGTAAACAAACTCTGAATTTCTGGAATACCTGGACTAGTCGCCGCATTTCTAAGTATGGACGCAAATAGGCCTTATTCATACGAACATTTTGGTGTATTACACTTATATCCTATCAGTTTTTTGTGGGGTTGCTCCATGAAAATGTGATTCACCACTGGTTGTCAGTAAACAAAATCGGAATTTCTGGAATACGTAGACTAGTCGCCGCATTTCTAAGTAGGGACGCAAATAGGCCTTATTCATACGAACATTTTGGTGTATCACACTTATATCCTATCAGTTTTTTATGGGGTTGCTCCATGAAAATGAGATTCACCACTGGTGGTCAGTAAACAAAATCTGAATTTCTGGAATACCGGGACTAGTCGCCGCATTTCTAAGTATGGACGCAAATAGGCCTTATTCATACGAACATTTTGGTGTATCACACTTATATCCTATCAGTTTTTTGTGGGGTTGCTCCATGAAAATGTGATTCACCACTGGTGGTCAGTAAACAAAATCTGAATTTCTGGAATACGTAGACTAGTCGCCGCATTTCTAAGTATGGACGCAAATAGGCCTTATTCATACGAACATTTTGGTGTATCACACTTATATCCTATCAGTTTTTTGTGGGGTTGCTCCATGAAAATGTGATTCACCACTGGTGGTCAGTAAACAAAATCTGAATTTCTGGAATACCTGGACTAGTCGCCGCATTTCTAAGTATGGACGCAAATAGGCCTTATTCATACGAACATTTTGGTGTATCACACTTATATCCTATCAGTTTTTTGTGGGGTTGCTCCATGAAAATGTGATTCACCACTGGTGGTCAGTAAACAAAATCTGAATTTCTGGAATACGTAGACTAGTCGCCGCATTTCTAAGTATGGACGCAAATAGGCCTTATTCATACGAACATTTTGGTGTATCACACTTATATCCTATCAGTTTTTTATGGGGTTGCTCCATGAAAATGAGATTTACCACTGGTGGTCAGTAAACAAAATCTGAATTTCTGGAATACCTGGACCAGTCGCCGCATTTCTAAGTATGGACGCAAATAGGCCTTATTTATATGAACATTTTGGTGTATCACACTTATATCCTATCAGTTTTTTGTGGGGTTGCTCCATGAAAATGTGATTCACCACTGGTGGTCAGTAAACAAAATCTGAATTTCTGGAATACGTAGACTAGTCGCCGCATTTCTAAGAATGGACGCAAATAGGCCTTATTTACACGAACATTTTGGTGTATCACACTTATATCCTATCAGTTTTTTGTGGGGTTGCTCCATGAAAATGTGATTCACCACTGGTGGTCAGTAAACAAACTCTGAATTTCTGGAATACCTGGACTAGTCGCCGCATTTCTAAGTATGGACGCAAATAGGCCTTATTCATACGAACATTTTGGTGTATCAAACTTATATCCTATCAGTTTTTTGTGGGGTTGCTCCATGAAAATGTGATTCACCACTGGTTGTCAGTAAACAAAATCGGAATTTCTGGAATACGTAGACTAGTCGCCGCATTTCTAAGTAGGGACGCAAATAGGCCTTATTCATACGAACATTTTGGTGTATCACACTTATATCCTATCAGTTTTTTATGGGGTTGCTCCATGAAAATGAGATTCACCACTGGTGGTCAGTAAACAAAATCTGAATTTCTGGAATACCGGGACTAGTCGCCGCATTTCTAAGTATGGACGCAAATAGGCCTTATTCATACGAACATTTTGGTGTATCACACTTATATCCTATCAGTTTTTTGTGGGGTTGCTCCATGAAAATGTGATTCACCACTGGTGGTCAGTAAACAAAATCTGAATTTCTGGAATACGTAGACTAGTCGCCGCATTTCTAAGTATGGACGCAAATAGGCCTTATTCATACGAACATTTTGGTGTATCACACTTATATCCTATCAGTTTTTTGTGGGGTTGCTCCATGAAAATGTGATTCACCACTGGTGGTCAGTAAACAAAATCTGAATTTCTGGAATACCTGGACTAGTCGCAAATAGGCCTTATTCATACGAACATTTTGGTGTATCACACTTATATCCTATCAGTTTTTTGTGGGGTTGCTCCATGAAAATGTGATTCACCACTGGTGGTCAGTAAACAAACTCTGAATTTCTGGAATATCTGGACTACTCGCCGCATTTCTAAGTATGGACGCAAATAGGCCTTATTCATACGAACATTTTGGTGTATCACACTTATATCCTATCAGTTTTTTGTGGGGTTGCTCCATGAAAATGTGATTCACCACTGGTGGTCAGTAAACAAAATCTGAATTTCTGGAATACGTAGACTAGTCGCCGCATTTCTAAGTATGGACGCAAATAGGCCTTATTCATACGAACATTTTGGTGTATCACACTTATATCCTATCAGTTTTTTGTGGGGTTGCTCCATGAAAATGTGATTCACCACTGGTGGTCAGTAAACAAAATCTGAATTTCTGGAATACGTAGACTACTCGCCGCATTTCTAAGTATGGACGCAAATAGGCCTTATTCATATGAATATTTTGGTGTATCACACTTATATCCTATCAGTTTTTTGTGGGGTTGCACCATGAAAATGTGATTCACCACTGGTGGTCAGTAAACAAAATCTGAATTTCTGGAATACGTAGACTAGTCGCCGCATTTCTAAGAATGGACGCAAATAGGCCTTATTTATACGAACATTTTGGTGTATCACACTTATATCCTATCAGTTTTTTGTGGGGTTGCTCCATGAAAATGTGATTCACCACTGGTGGTCAGTAAACAAACTCTGAATTTCTGGAATACCTGGACTAGTCGCCGCATTTCTAAGTATGGACGCAAATAGGCCTTATTCATACGAACATTTTGGTGTATCACACTTATATCCTATCATTTTTTTGTGGGGTTGCTCCATGAAAATGTGATTCACCACTGGTTGTCAGTAAACAAAATCTGAATTTCTGGAATACGTAGACTAGTCGCCGCATTTCTAAGTAGGGACGCAAATAGGCCTTATTCATACGAACATTTTGGTGTATCACACTTATATCCTATCAGTTTTTTATGGGGTTGCTCCATGAAAATGAGATTCACCACTGGTGGTCAGTAAACAAAATCTGAATTTCTGGAATACCTGGACTAGTCGCCGCATTTCTAAGTATGGACGCAAATAGGCCTTATTCATACGAACATTTTGGTGTATCACACTTATATCCTATCAGTTTTTTGTGGGGTTGCTCCATGAAAATGTGATTCACCACTGGTGGTCAGTAAACAAAATCTGAATTTCTGGAATACGTAGACTAGTCGCCGCATTTCTAAGTATGGACGCAAATAGGCCTTATTCATACGAACATTTTGGTGTATCACACTTATATCCTATCAGTTTTTTGTGGGGTTGCTCCATGAAAATGTGATTCACCACTGGTGGTCAGTAAACAAAATCTGAATTTCTGGAATACCTGGACTAGTCGCCGCATTTCTAAGTATGGACGCAAATAGGCCTTATTCATACGAACATTTCGGTGTATCACACTTATATCCTATCAGTTTTTTGTGGGGTTGCTCCATGAAAATGTGATTCACCACTGGTGGTCAGTAAACAAAATCTGAATTTCTGGAATACGTAGACTAGTCGCCGCATTTCTAAGTATGGACGCAAATAGGCCCTATTCATACGAACATTTTGGTGTATCACACTTATATCCTATCAGTTTTTTGTGGGGTTGCTCCATAAAAATGTGATTCACAACTGGTGGTCAGTAAACAAAATCTGAATTTCTGGAATACGTAGACTACTCGCCGCATTTCTAAGTATGGACGCAAATAGGCCTTATTTATACGAACATTTTGGTGTATCACACTTATATCCTATCAGTTTTTTGTGGGGTTGCTCCATAAAAATGTGATTCACCACTGGTGGTCAGTAAACAAAATCTGAATTTCTGGAATACCTGGACTAGTCGCCGCATTTCTAAGTATGGACGCAAATAGGCCTTATTCATACGAACATTTTGGTGTATCACACTTATATCCTATCAGTTTTTTGTGGGGTTGCTCCATGAAAATGTGATTCACCACTGGTGGTCAGTAAACAAAATCTGAATTTCTGGAATACGTAGACTACTCGCGGCATTTCTAAGTATGGACGCAAATAGGCCTTATTTATATGAACATTTTGGTGTATCACACTTATATCCTGTCAGTTTTTTGTGGGGTTGCTCCATGAAAATGTGATTCACCACTGGTGGTCAGTAAACAAAATCTGAATTTCTGGAATACGTAGACTAGTCGCCGCATTTCTAAGAATGGACGCAAATAGGCCTTATTTATACGAACATTTTGGTGTATCACACTTATATCCTATCAGTTTTTTGTGGGGTTGCTCCATGAAAATGTGATTCACCACTGGTGGTCAGTAAACAAACTCTGAATTTCTGGAATACCTGGACTAGTCGCCGCATTTCTAAGTATGGACGCAAATAGGCCTTATTCATACGAACATTTTGGTGTATCACACTTATATCCTATCAGTTTTTTGTGGGGTTGCTCCATGAAAATGTGATTCACCACTGGTTGTCAGTAAACAAAATCGGAATTTCTGGAATACGTAGACTAGTCGCCGCATTTCTAAGTAGGGACGCAAATATGCCTTATTCATACGAACATTTTGGTGTATCACACTTATATCCTATCAGTTTTTTATGGGGTTGCTCCATGAAAATGAGATTCACCACTGGTGGTCAGTAAACAAAATCTGAATTTCTGGAATACCGGGACTAGTCGCCGCATTTCTAAGTATGGACGCAAATAGGCCTTATTCATACGAACATTTTGGTGTATCACACTTATATCCTATCAGTTTTTTGTGGGGTTGCTCCATGAAAATGTGATTCACCACTGGTTGTCAGTAAACAAAATCGGAATTTCTGGAATACGTAGACTAGTCGCCGCATTTCTAAGTAGGGACGCAAATATGCCTTATTCATACGAACATTTTGGTGTATCACACTTATATCCTATCAGTTTTTTATGGGGTTGCTCCATGAAAATGAGATTTACCACTGGTGGTCAGTAAACAAAATCTGAATTTCTGGAATACCTGGACCAGTCGCCGCATTTCTAAGTATGGACGCAAATAGGCCTTATTCATACGAACATTTTGGTGTATCACACTTATATCCTATCAGTTTTTTGTGGGGTTGCTCCATGAAAATGTGATTCACAACTGGTGGTCAGTAAACAAAATCTGAATTTCTGGAATACGTAGACTACTCGCCGCATTTCTAAGTATGGACGCAAATAGGCCTTATTTATACGAACATTTTGGTGTATCACACTTATATCCTATCAGTTTTTTGTGGGGTTGCTCCATGAAAATGTGATTCACCACTGGTGGTCAGTAAACAAAATCTGAATTTCTGGAATACCTGGACTAGTCGCCGCATTTCTAAGTATGGACGCAAATAGGCCTTATTCATACGAACATTTTGGTGTGTCACACTTATATCCTATCAGTTTTTTGTGGGGTTGCTCCATGAAAATGTGATTCACCACTGGTGGTCAGTAAACAAAATCTGAATTTCTGGAATACGTAGACTACTCGCCGCATTTCTAAGTATGGACGCAAATAGGCCTTATTTATATGAACATTTTGGTGTATCACACTTATATCCTATCAGTTTTTTGTGGGGTTGCTCCATGAAAATGTGATTCACCACTGGTGGTCAGTAAACAAAATCTGAATTTCTGGAATACGTAGACTAGTCGCCGCATTTCTAAGAATGGACGCAAATAGGCCTTATTTATACGAACATTTTGGTGTATCACACTTATATCCTATCAGTTTTTTGTGGGGTTGCTCCATGAAAATGTGATTCACCACTGGTGGTCAGTAAACAAACTCTGAATTTCTGGAATACCTGGACTAGTCGCCGCATTTCTAAGTATGGACGCAAATAGGCCTTATTCATACGAACATTTTGGTGTATCAAACTTATATCCTATCAGTTTTTTGTGGGGTTGCTCCATGAAAATGTGATTCACCACTGGTTGTCAGTAAACAAAATCGGAATTTCTGGAATACGTAGACTAGTCGCCGCATTTCTAAGTAGGGACGCAAATAGGCCTTATTCATACGAACATTTTGGTGTATCACACTTATATCCTATCAGTTTTTTATGGGGTTGCTCCATGAAAATGAGATTCACCACTGGTGGTCAGTAAACAAAATCTGAATTTCTGGAATACCGGGACTAGTCGCCGCATTTCTAAGTATGGACGCAAATAGGCCTTATTCATACGAACATTTTGGTGTATCACACTTATAACCTATCAGTTTTTTGTGGGGTTGCTCCATGAAAATGTGATTCACCACTGGTGGTCAGTAAACAAAATCTGAATTTCTGGAATACGTAGACTAGTCGCCGCATTTCTAAGTATGGACGCAAAAATAGGCCTTATTCATACGAACATTTTGGTGTATCACACTTATATCCTATCAGTTTTTTGTGGGGTTGCTCCATGAAAATGTGATTCACCACTGGTGGTCAGTAAACAAAATCTGAATTTCTGGAATACCTGGACTAGTCGCCGCATTTCTAAGTATGGACGCAAATAGGCCTTATTCATACGAACATTTTGGTGTATCACACTTATATCCTATCAGTTTTTTGTGGGGTTGCTCCATGAAAATGTGATTCACCACTGGTGGTCAGTAAACAAACTCTGAATTTCTGGAATACCTGGACTACTCGCCGCATTTCTAAGTATGGACGCAAATAGGCCTTATTCATACGAACATTTTGGTGTATCACACTTATATCCTATCAGTTTTTTGTGGGGTTGCTCCATGAAAATGTGATTCACCACTGGTGGTCAGTAAACAAAATCTGAATTTCTGGAATACGTAGACTAGTCGCCGCATTTCTAAGTATGGACGCAAATAGGCCTTATTCATACGAACATTTTGGTGTATCACACTTATATCCTATCAGTTTTTTGTGGGGTTGCTCCATGAAAATGTGATTCACCACTGGTTGTCAGTAAACAAAATCTGAATTTATGGAATACGTAGACTAGTTGCCGCATTTCTAAGTAGGGACGCAAATAGGCCTTATTCATACGAACATTTTGGTGTATCACACTTATATCCTATCAGTTTTTTATGGGGTTGCTCCATGAAAATGAGATTTACCACTGGTGGTCAGTAAACAAAATCTGAATTTCTGGAATACCTGGACCAGTCGCCGCATTTCTAAGTATGGACGCAAATAGGCCTTATTCATACGAACATTTTGGTGTATCACACTTATATCCTATCAGTTTTTTGTGGGGTTGCTCCATGAAAATGTGATTCACCACTGGTGGTCAGTAAACAAAATCTGAATTTCTGGAATACCTGGACTAGTCGCCGCATTTCTAAGTATGGACGCAAATAGGCCTTATTCATACGAACATTTTGGTGTATCACACTTATATCCTATCAGTTTTTTGTGGGGTTGCTCCATGAAAATGTGATTCACCACTGGTGGTCAGTAAACAAAATCTGAATTTCTGGAATACGTAGACTACTCGCCGCATTTCTAAGTATGGACGCAAATAGGCCTTATTTATATGAATATTTTGGTGTATCACACTTATATCCTATCAGTTTTTTGTGGGGTTGCTCCATGAAAATGTGATTCACCACTGGTGGTCAGTAAACAAAATCTGAATTTCTGGAATACGTAGACTAGTCGCCGCATTTCTAAGAATGGACGCAAATAGGCCTTATTTATACGAACATTTTGGTGTATCACACTTATATCCTATCAGTTTTTTGTGGGGTTGCTCCATGAAAATGTGATTCACCACTGGTGGTCAGTAAACAAACTCTGAATTTCTGGAATACCTGGACTAGTCGCCGCATTTCTAAGTATGGACGCAAATAGGCCTTATTCATACGAACATTTTGGTGTATCACACTTATATCCTATCATTTTTTTGTGGGGTTGCTCCATGAAAATGTGATTCACCACTGGTTGTCAGTAAACAAAATCTGAATTTCTGGAATACGTAGACTAGTCGCCGCATTTCTAAGTAGGGACGCAAATAGGCCTTATTCATACGAACATTTTGGTGTATCACACTTATATCCTATCAGTTTTTTATGGGGTTGCTCCATGAAAATGAGATTCACCACTGGTGGTCAGTAAACAAAATCTGAATTTCTGGAATACCTGGACTAGTCGCCGCATTTCTAAGTATGGACGCAAATAGGCCTTATTCATACGAACATTTTGGTGTATCACACTTATATCCTATCAGTTTTTTGTGGGGTTGCTCCATGAAAATGTGATTCACCACTGGTGGTCAGTAAACAAAATCTGAATTTCTGGAATACGTAGACTAGTCGCCGCATTTCTAAGTATGGACGCAAATAGGCCTTATTCATACGAACATTTTGGTGTATCACACTTATATCCTATCAGTTTTTTGTGGGGTTGCTCCATGAAAATGTGATTCACCACTGGTGGTCAGTAAACAAAATCTGAATTTCTGGAATACCTGGACTAGTCGCCGCATTTCTAAGTATGGACGCAAATAGGCCTTATTCATACGAACATTTTGGTGTATCACACTTATATCCTATCAGTTTTTTGTGGGGTTGCTCCATGAAAATGTGATTCACCACTGGTGGTCAGTAAACAAAATCTGAATTTCTGGAATACGTAGACTAGTCGCCGCATTTCTAAGTATGGACGCAAATAGGCCCTATTCATACGAACATTTTGGTGTATCACACTTATATCCTATCAGTTTTTTGTGGGGTTGCTCCATAAAAATGTGATTCACCACTGGTGGTCAGTAAACAAAATCTGAATTTCTGGAATACCTGGACTAGTCGCCGCATTTCTAAGTATGGACGCAAATAGGCCTTATTCATACGAACATTTTGGTGTATCACACTTATATCCTATCAGTTTTTTGTGGGGTTGCTCCATGAAAATGTGATTCACCACTGGTGGTCAGTAAACAAAATCTGAATTTCTGGAATACCTGGACTAGTCGCCGCATTTCTAAGTATGGACGCAAATAGGCCTTATTCATACGAACATTTTGGTGTATCACACTTATATCCTATCAGTTTTTTGTGGGGTTGCTCCATGAAAATGTGATTCACCACTGGTGGTCAGTAAACAAAATCTGAATTTCTGGAATACGTAGACTAGTCGCCGCATTTCTAAGTATGGACGCAAATAGGCCTTATTCATACGAACATTTTGGTGTATCACACTTATATCCTATCAGTTTTTTGTGGGGTTGCTCCATGAAAATGTGATTCACCACTGGTGGTCAGTAAACAAAATCTGAATTTCTGGAATACGTAGACTACTCGCCGCATTTCTAAGTATGGACGCAAATAGGCCTTATTCATATGAATATTTTGGTGTATCACACTTATATCCTATCAGTTTTTTGTGGGGTTGCACCATGAAAATGTGATTCACCACTGGTGGTCAGTAAACAAAATCTGAATTTCTGGAATACGTAGACTAGTCGCCGCATTTCTAAGAATGGACGCAAATAGGCCTTATTTATACGAACATTTTGGTGTATCACACTTATATCCTATCAGTTTTTTGTGGGGTTGCTCCATGAAAATGTGATTCACCACTGGTGGTCAGTAAACAAACTCTGAATTTCTGGAATACCTGGACTAGTCGCCGCATTTCTAAGTATGGACGCAAATAGGCCTTATTCATACGAACATTTTGGTGTATCACACTTATATCCTATCAGTTTTTTGTGGGGTTGCTCCATGAAAATGTGATTCACAACTGGTGGTCAGTAAACAAAATCTGAATTTCTGGAATACGTAGACTACTCGCCGCATTTCTAAGTATGGACGCAAATAGGCCTTATTTATATGAATATTTTGGTGTATCACACTTATATCCTATCAGTTTTTTGTGGGGTTGCTCCATGAAAATGTGATTCACCACTGGTGGTCAGTAAACAAAATCTGAATTTCTGGAATACGTAGACTAGTCGCCGCATTTCTAAGAATGGACGCAAATAGGCCTTATTTATACGAACATTTTGGTGTATCACACTTATATCCTATCAGTTTTTTGTGGGGTTGCTCCATGAAAATGTGATTCACCACTGGTTGTCAGTAAACAAAATCTGAATTTATGGAATACGTAGACTAGTTGCCGCATTTCTAAGTAGGGACGCAAATAGGCCTTATTCATACGAACATTTTGGTGTATCACACTTATATCCTATCAGTTTTTTATGGGGTTGCTCCATGAAAATGAGATTTACCACTGGTGGTCAGTAAACAAAATCTGAATTTCTGGAATACCTGGACCAGTCGCCGCATTTCTAAGTATGGACGCAAATAGGCCTTATTCATACGAACATTTTGGTGTATCACACTTATATCCTATCAGTTTTTTGTGGGGTTGCTCCATGAAAATGTGATTCACAACTGGTGGTCAGTAAACAAAATCTGAATTTCTGGAATACGTAGACTACTCGCCGCATTTCTAAGTATGGACGCAAATAGGCCTTATTTATATGAATATTTTGGTGTATCACACTTATATCCTATCAGTTTTTTGTGGGGTTGCTCCATGAAAATGTGATTCACCACTGGTGGTCAGTAAACAAAATCTGAATTTCTGGAATACGTAGACTAGTCGCCGCATTTCTAAGAATGGACGCAAATAGGCCTTATTTATACGAACATTTTGGTGTATCACACTTATATCCTATCAGTTTTTTGTGGGGTTGCTCCATGAAAATGTGATTCACCACTGGTGGTCAGTAAACAAACTCTGAATTTCTGGAATACCTGGACTAGTCGCCGCATTTCTAAGTATGGACGCAAATAGGCCTTATTCATACGAACATTTTGGTGTATCACACTTATATCCTATCATTTTTTTGTGGGGTTGCTCCATGAAAATGTGATTCACCACTGGTTGTCAGTAAACAAAATCTGAATTTCTGGAATACGTAGACTAGTCGCCGCATTTCTAAGTAGGGACGCAAATAGGCCTTATTCATACGAACATTTTGGTGTATCACACTTATATCCTATCAGTTTTTTATGGGGTTGCTCCATGAAAATGAGATTCACCACTGGTGGTCAGTAAACAAAATCTGAATTTCTGGAATACCTGGACTAGTCGCCGCATTTCTAAGTATGGACGCAAATAGGCCTTATTCATACGAACATTTTGGTGTATCACACTTATATCCTATCAGTTTTTTGTGGGGTTGCTCCATGAAAATGTGATTCACCACTGGTGGTCAGTAAACAAAATCTGAATTTCTGGAATACGTAGACTAGTCGCCGCATTTCTAAGTATGGACGCAAATAGGCCTTATTCATACGAACATTTTGGTGTATCACACTTATATCCTATCAGTTTTTTGTGGGGTTGCTCCATGAAAATGTGATTCACCACTGGTGGTCAGTAAACAAAATCTGAATTTCTGGAATACCTGGACTAGTCGCCGCATTTCTAAGTATGGACGCAAATAGGCCTTATTCATACGAACATTTTGGTGTATCACACTTATATCCTATCAGTTTTTTGTGGGGTTGCTCCATGAAAATGTGATTCACCACTGGTGGTCAGTAAACAAAATCTGAATTTCTGGAATACGTAGACTAGTCGCCGCATTTCTAAGTATGGACGCAAATAGGCCCTATTCATACGAACATTTTGGTGTATCACACTTATATCCTATCAGTTTTTTGTGGGGTTGCTCCATAAAAATGTGATTCACCACTGGTGGTCAGTAAACAAAATCTGAATTTCTGGAATACCTGGACTAGTCGCCGCATTTCTAAGTATGGACGCAAATAGGCCTTATTCATACGAACATTTTGGTGTATCACACTTATATCCTATCAGTTTTTTGTGGGGTTGCTCCATGAAAATGTGATTCACCACTGGTTGTCAGTAAACAAAATCTGAATTTATGGAATACGTAGACTAGTCGCCGCATTTCTAAGTAGGGACGCAAATAGGCCTTATTCATACGAACATTTTGGTGTATCACACTTATATCCTATCAGTTTTTTATGGGGTTGCTCCATGAAAATGAGATTTACCACTGGTGGTCAGTAAACAAAATCTGAATTTCTGGAATACCTGGACCAGTCGCCGCATTTCTAAGTATGGACGCAAATAGGCCTTATTCATACGAACATTTTGGTGTATCACACTTATATCCTATCAGTTTTTTATGGGGTTGCTCCATGAAAATGAGATTTACCACTGGTGGTCAGTAAACAAAATCTGAATTTCTGGAATACCTGGACCAGTCGCCGCATTTCTAAGTATGGACGCAAATAGGCCTTATTTATATGAACATTTTGGTGTATCACACTTATATCCTATCAGTTTTTTGTGGGGTTGCTCCATGAAAATGTGATTCACCACTGGTGGTCAGTAAACAAAATCTGAATTTCTGGAATACGTAGACTAGTCGCCGCATTTCTAAGAATGGACGCAAATAGGCCTTATTTACACGAACATTTTGGTGTATCACACTTATATCCTATCAGTTTTTTGTGGGGTTGCTCCATGAAAATGTGATTCACCACTGGTGGTCAGTAAACAAACTCTGAATTTCTGGAATACCTGGACTAGTCGCCGCATTTCTAAGTATGGACGCAAATAGGCCTTATTTATACGAACATTTTGGTGTATCAAACTTATATCCTATCAGTTTTTTGTGGGGTTGCTCCATGAAAATGTGATTCACCACTGGTTGTCAGTAAACAAAATCGGAATTTCTGGAATACGTAGACTAGTCGCCGCATTTCTAAGTAGGGACGCAAATAGGCCTTATTCATACGAACATTTTGGTGTATCACACTTATATCCTATCAGTTTTTTATGGGGTTGCTCCATGAAAATGAGATTCACCACTGGTGGTCAGTAAACAAAATCTGAATTTCTGGAATACCGGGACTATTCGCCGCATTTCTAAGTATGGACGCAAATAGGCCTTATTCATACGAACATTTTGGTGTATCACACTTATATCCTATCAGTTTTTTGTGGGGTTGCTCCATGAAAATGTGATTCACCACTGGTGGTCAGTAAACAAAATCTGAATTTCTGGAATACCTGGACTAGTCGCCGCATTTCTAAGTATGGACGCAAATAGGCCTTATTCATACGAACATTTTGGTGTATCACACTTATATCCTATCAGTTTTTTGTGGGGTTGCTCCATGAAAATGTGATTCACCACTGGTGGTCAGTAAACAAACTCTGAATTTCTGGAATACCTGGACTACTCGCCGCATTTCTAAGTATGGACGCAAATAGGCCTTATTCATACGAACATTTTGGTGTATCACACTTATATCCTATCAGTTTTTTGTGGGGTTGCTCCATGAAAATGTGATTCACCACTGGTGGTCAGTAAACAAAATCTGAATTTCTGGAATACGTAGACTAGTCGCCGCATTTCTAAGTATGGACGCAAATAGGCCTTATTCATACGAACATTTTGGTGTATCACACTTATATCCTATCAGTTTTTTGTGGGGTTGCTCCATGAAAATGTGATTCACCACTGGTTGTCAGTAAACAAAATCTGAATTTATGGAATACGTAGACTAGTCGCCGCATTTCTAAGTAGGGACGCAAATAGGCCTTATTCATACGAACATTTTGGTGTATCACACTTATATCCTATCAGTTTTTTATGGGGTTGCTCCATGAAAATGAGATTTACCACTGGTGGTCAGTAAACAAAATCTGAATTTCTGGAATACCTGGACCAGTCGCCGCATTTCTAAGTATGGACGCAAATAGGCCTTATTCATACGAACATTTTGGTGTATCACACTTATATCCTATCAGTTTTTTGTGGGGTTGCTCCATGAAAATGTGATTCACAACTGGTGGTCAGTAAACAAAATCTGAATTTCTGGAATACGTAGACTACTCGCCGCATTTCTAAGTATGGACCCAAATAGGCCTTATTTATACGAACATTTTGGTGTATCACACTTATATCCTATCAGTTTTTTGTGGGGTTGCTCCATGAAAATGTGATTCACCACTGGTGGTCAGTAAACAAAATCTGAATTTCTGGAATACCTGGACTAGTCGCCGCATTTCTAAGTATGGACGCAAATAGGCCTTATTCATACGAACATTTTGGTGTATCACACTTATATCCTATCAGTTTTTTGTGGGGTTGCTAAATGAAAATGTGATTCACCACTGGTGGTCAGTAAACAAAATCTGAATTTCTGGAATACGTAGACTACTCGCCGCATTTCTAAGTATGGACGCAAATAGGCCTTATTTATATGAATATTTTGGTGTATCACACTTATATCCTATCAGTTTTTTGTGGGGTTGCTCCATGAAAATGTGATTCACCACTGGTGGTCAGTAAACAAAATCTGAATTTCTGGAATACGTAGACTAGTCGCCGCATTTCTAAGTATGGACGCAAATAGGCCCTATTCATACGAACATTTTGGTGTATCACACTTATATCCTATCAGTTTTTTGTGGGGTTGCTCCATAAAAATGTGATTCACCACTGGTGGTCAGTAAACAAAATCTGAATTTCTGGAATACCTGGACTAGTCGCCGCATTTCTAAGTATGGACGCAAATAGGCCTTATTCATACGAACATTTTGGTGTATCACACTTATATCCTATCAGTTTTTTGTGGGGTTGCTCCATGAAAATGTGATTCACCACTGGTTGTCAGTAAACAAAATCTGAATTTATGGAATACGTAGACTAGTCGCCGCATTTCTAAGTAGGGACGCAAATAGGCCTTATTCATACGAACATTTTGGTGTATCACACTTATATCCTATCAGTTTTTTGTGGGGTTGCTCCATGAAAATGTGATTCACCACTGGTGGTCAGTAAACAAAATCTGAATTTCTGGAATACGTAGACTAGTCGCCGCATTTCTAAGAATGGACGCAAATAGGCCTTATTTATACGAACATTTTGGTGTATCACACTTATATCCTATCAGTTTTTTGTGGGGTTGCTCCATGAAAATGTGATTCACCACTGGTGGTCAGTAAACAAACTCTGAATTTCTGGAATACCTGGACTAGTCGCCGCATTTCTAAGTATGGATGCAAATAGGCCTTATTCATACGAACATTTTGGTGTATCACACTTATATCCTATCATTTTTTTGTGTGGTTGCTCCATGAAAATGTGATTCACCACTGGTTGTCAGTAAACAAAATCTGAATTTCTGGAATACGTAGACTAGTCGCCGCATTTCTAAGTAGGGACGCAAATAGGCCTTATTCATACGAACATTTTGGTGTATCACACTTATATCCTATCAGTTTTTTATGGGGTTGCTCCATGAAAATGAGATTCACCACTGGTGGTCAGTAAACAAAATCTGAATTTCTGGAATACCTGGACTAGTCGCCGCATTTCTAAGTATGGACGCAAATAGGCCTTATTCATACGAACATTTTGGTGTATCACACTTATATCCTATCAGTTTTTTGTGGGGTTGCTCCATGAAAATGTGATTCACCACTGGTGGTCAGTAAACAAAATCTGAATTTCTGGAATACGTAGACTAGTCGCCGCATTTCTAAGTATGGACGCAAATAGGCCTTATTCATACGAACATTTTGGTGTATCACACTTATATCCTATCAGTTTTTTGTGGGGTTGCTCCATGAAAATGTGATTCACCACTGGTGGTCAGTAAACAAACTCTGAATTTCTGGAATACCTGGACTAGTCGCCGCATTTCTAAGTATGGACGCAAATAGGGCTTATTTATACGAACATTTTGGTGTATCAAACTTATATCCTATCAGTTTTTTGTGGGGTTGCTCCATGAAAATGTGATTCACCACTGGTTGTCAGTAAACAAAATCGGAATTTCTGGAATACGTAGACTAGTCGCCGCATTTCTAAGTAGGGACGCAAATAGGCCTTATTCATACGAACATTTTGGTGTATCACACTTATATCCTATCAGTTTTTTATGGGGTTGCTCCATGAAAATGAGATTCACCACTGGTGGTCAGTAAACAAAATCTGAATTTCTGGAATACCGGGACTAGTCGCCGCATTTCTAAGTATGGACGCAAATAGGCCTTATTCATACGAACATTTTGGTGTATCACACTTATATCCTATCAGTTTTTTGTGGGGTTGCTCCATGAAAATGTGATTCACCACTGGTGGTCAGTAAACAAAATCTGAATTTCTGGAATACGTAGACTAGTCGCCGCATTTCTAAGTATGGACGCAAATAGGCCTTATTCATACGAACATTTTGGTGTATCACACTTATATCCTATCAGTTTTTTGTGGGGTTGCTCCATGAAAATGTGATTCACCACTGGTGGTCAGTAAACAAAATCTGAATTTCTGGAATACCTGGACTAGTCGCCGCATTTCTAAGTATGGACGCAAATAGGCCTTATTCATACGAACATTTTGGTGTATCACACTTATATCCTATCAGTTTTTTGTGGGGTTGCTCCATGAAAATGTGATTCACCACTGGTGGTCAGTAAACAAACTCTGAATTTCTGGAATACCTGGACTACTCGCCGCATTTCTAAGTATGGACGCAAATAGGCCTTATTCATACGAACATTTTGGTGTATCACACTTATATCCTATCAGTTTTTTGTGGGGTTGCTCCATGAAAATGTGATTCACCACTGGTGGTCAGTAAACAAAATCTGAATTTCTGGAATACGTAGACTAGTCGCCGCATTTCTAAGTATGGACGCAAATAGGCCTTATTCATACGAACATTTTGGTGTATCACACTTATATCCTATCAGTTTTTTGTGGGGTTGCTCCATGAAAATGTGATTCACCACTGGTTGTCAGTAAACAAAATCTGAATTTATGGAATACGTAGACTAGTCGCCGCATTTCTAAGTAGGGACGCAAATAGGCCTTATTCATACGAACATTTTGGTGTATCACACTTATATCCTATCAGTTTTTTATGGGGTTGCTCCATGAAAATGAGATTTACCACTGGTGGTCAGTAAACAAAATCTGAATTTCTGGAATACCTGGACCAGTCGCCGCATTTCTAAGTATGGACGCAAATAGGCCTTATTCATACGAACATTTTGGTGTATCACACTTATATCCTATCAGTTTTTTGTGGGGTTGCTCCATGAAAATGTGATTCACAACTGGTGGTCAGTAAACAAAATCTGAATTTCTGGAATACGTAGACTACTCGCCGCATTTCTAAGTATGGACGCAAATAGGCCTTATTTATACGAACATTTTGGTGTATCACACTTATATCCTATCAGTTTTTTGTGGGGTTGCTCCATGAAAATGTGATTCACCACTGGTGGTCAGTAAACAAAATCTGAATTTCTGGAATACCTGGACTAGTCGCCGCATTTCTAAGTATGGACGCAAATAGGCCTTATTCATACGAACATTTTGGTGTATCATACTTATATCCTATCAGTTTTTTGTGGGGTTGCTCCATGAAAATGTGATTCACCACTGGTGGTCAGTAAACAAAATCTGAATTTCTGGAATACGTAGACTACTCGCCGCATTTCTAAGTATGGACGCAAATAGGCCTTATTTATATGAATATTTTGGTGTATCACACTTATATCCTATCAGTTTTTTGTGGGGTTGCTCCATGAAAATGTGATTCACCACTGGTGGTCAGTAAACAAAATCTGAATTTCTGGAATACGTAGACTAGTCGCCGCATTTCTAAGAATGGACGCAAATAGGCCTTATTTATACGAACATTTTGGTGTATCACACTTATATCCTATCAGTTTTTTGTGGGGTTGCTCCATGAAAATGTGATTCACCACTGGTGGTCAGTAAACAAACTCTGAATTTCTGGAATACCTGGACTAGTCGCCGCATTTCTAAGTATGGACGCAAATAGGCCTTATTCATACGAACATTTTGGTGTATCACACTTATATCCTATCATTTTTTTGTGGGGTTGCTCCATGAAAATGTGATTCACCACTGGTTGTCAGTAAACAAAATCTGAATTTCTGGAATACGTAGACTAGTCGCCGCATTTCTAAGTAGGGACGCAAATAGGCCTTATTCATACGAACATTTTGGTGTATCACACTTATATCCTATCAGTTTTTTATGGGGTTGCTCCATGAAAATGAGATTCACCACTGGTGGTCAGTAAACAAAATCTGAATTTCTGGAATACCTGGACTAGTCGCCGCATTTCTAAGTATGGACGCAAATAGGCCTTATTCATACGAACATTTTGGTGTATCACACTTATATCCTATCAGTTTTTTGTGGGGTTGCTCCATGAAAATGTGATTCACCACTGGTGGTCAGTAAACAAAATCTGAATTTCTGGAATACGTAGACTAGTCGCCGCATTTCTAAGTATGGACGCAAATAGGCCTTATTCATACGAACATTTTGGTGTATCACACTTATATCCTATCAGTTTTTTGTGGGGTTGCTCCATGAAAATGTGATTCACCACTGGTGGTCAGTAAACAAAATCTGAATTTCTGGAATACCTGGACTAGTCGCCGCATTTCTAAGTATGGACGCAAATAGGCCTTATTCATACGAACATTTTGGTGTATCACACTTATATCCTATCAGTTTTTTGTGGGGTTGCTCCATGAAAATGTGATTCACCACTGGTGGTCAGTAAACAAAATCTGAATTTCTGGAATACGTAGACTAGTCGCCGCATTTCTAAGTATGGACGCAAATAGGCCCTATTCATACGAACATTTTGGTGTATCACACTTATATCCTATCAGTTTTTTGTGGGGTTGCTCCATAAAAATGTGATTCACCACTGGTGGTCAGTAAACAAAATCTGAATTTCTGGAATACCTGGACTAGTCGCCGCATTTCTAAGTATGGACGCAAATAGGCCTTATTCATACGAACATTTTGGTGTATCACACTTATATCCTATCAGTTTTTTGTGGGGTTGCTCCATGAAAATGTGATTCACCACTGGTTGTCAGTAAACAAAATCTGAATTTATGGAATACGTAGACTAGTCGCCGCATTTCTAAGTAGGGACGCAAATAGGCCTTATTCATACGAACATTTTGGTGTATCACACTTATATCCTATCAGTTTTTTATGGGGTTGCTCCATGAAAATGAGATTTACCACTGGTGGTCAGTAAACAAAATCTGAATTTCTGGAATACCTGGACCAGTCGCCGCATTTCTAAGTATGGACGCAAATAGGCCTTATTCATACGAACATTTTCGTGTATCACACTTATATCCTATCAGTTTTTTGTGGGGTTGCTCCATGAAAATGTGATTCACAACTGGTGGTCAGTAAACAAAATCTGAATTTCTGGAATACGTAGACTACTCGCCGCATTTCTAAGTATGGACGCATATAGGCCTTATTTATACGAACATTTTGGTGTATCACACTTATATCCTATCAGTTTTTTGTGGGGTTGCTCCATGAAAATGTGATTCACCACTGGTGGTCAGTAAACAAAATCTGAATTTCTGGAATACCTGGACTAGTCGCCGCATTTCTAAGAATGGACGCAAATAGGCCTTATTCATACGAACATTTTGGTGTATCACGCTTATATCCTATCAGTTTTTTGTGGGGTTGCTCCATGAAAATGTGATTCACCACTGGTGGTCAGTAAACAAAATCTGAATTTCTGGAATACGTAGACTACTCGCCGCATTTCTAAGTATGGACGCAAATAGGCCTTATTTATATGAACATTTTGGTGTATCACACTTATATCCTATCAGTTTTTTGTGGGGTTGCTCCATGAAAATGTGATTCACCACTGGTGGTCAGTAAACAAAATCTGAATTTCTGGAATACGTAGACTAGTCGCCGCATTTCTAAGAATGGACGCAAATAGGCCTTATTTATACGAACATTTTGGTGTATCACACTTATATCCTATCAGTTTTTTGTGGGGTTGCTCCATGAAAATGTGATTCACCACTGGTGGTCAGTAAACAAACTCTGAATTTCTGGAATACCTGGACTAGTCGCCGCATTTCTAAGTATGGACGCAAATAGGCCTTATTCATACGAACATTTTGGTGTATCACACTTATATCCTATCAGTTTTTTGTGGGGTTGCTCCATGAAAATGTGATTCACCACTGGTTGTCAGTAAACAAAATCGGAATTTCTGGAATACGTAGACTAGTCGCCGCATTTCTAAGTAGGGACGCAAATAGGCCTTATTCATACGAACATTTTGGTGTATCACACTTATATCCTATCAGTTTTTTATGGGGTTGCTCCATGAAAATGAGATTCACCACTGGTGGTCAGTAAACAAAATCTGAATTTCTGGAATACCGGGACTAGTCGCCGCATTTCTAAGTATGGATGCAAATAGGCCTTATTCATACGAACATTTTGGTGTATCACACTTATATCCTATCAGTTTTTTGTGGGGTTGCTCCATGAAAATGTGATTCACCACTGGTGGTCAGTAAACAAAATCTGAATTTCTGGAATACGTAGACTAGTCGCCGCATTTCTAAGTATGGACGCAAATAGGCCTTATTCATACGAACATTTTGGTGTATCACACTTATATCCTATCAGTTTTTTGTGGGGTTGCTCCATGAAAATGTGATTCACCACTGGTGGTCAGTAAACAAAATCTGAATTTCTGGAATACCTGGACTAGTCGCCGCATTTCTAAGTATGGACGCAAATAGGCCTTATTCATACGAACATTTTGGTGTATCACACTTATATCCTATCAGTTTTTTGTGGGGTTGCTCCATGAAAATGTGATTCACCACTGGTGGTCAGTAAACAAACTCTGAATTTCTGGAATACCTGGACTACTCGCCGCATTTCTAAGTATGGACGCAAATAGGCCTTATTCATACGAACATTTTGGTGTATCACACTTATATCCTATCAGTTTTTTGTGGGGTTGCTCCATGAAAATGTGATTCACCACTGGTGGTCAGTAAACAAACTCTGAATTTCTGGAATACCTGGACTACTCGCCGCATTTCTAAGTATGGACGCAAATAGGCCTTATTCATACGAACATTTTGGTGTATCACACTTATATCCTATCAGTTTTTTGTGGGGTTGCTCCATGAAAATGTGATTCACCACTGGTTGTCAGTAAACAAAATCTGAATTTATGGAATACGTAGACTAGTCGCCGCATTTCTAAGTAGGGACGCAAATAGGCCTTATTTATACGAACATTTTGGTGTATCACACTTATATCCTATCAGTTTTTTATGGGGTTGCTCCATGAAAATGAGATTTACCACTGGTGGTCAGTAAACAAAATCTGAATTTCTGGAATACCTGGACCAGTCGCCGAATTTCTAAGTATGGACGCAAATAGGCCTTATTCATACGAACATTTTGGTGTATCACACTTATATCCTATCAGTTTTTTGTGGGGTTGCTCCATGAAAATGTGATTCACAACTGGTGGTCAGTAAACAAAATCTGAATTTCTGGAATACGTAGACTACTCGCCGCATTTCTAAGTATGGACGCAAATAGGCCTTATTTATACGAACATTTTGGTGTATCACACTTATATCCTATCAGTTTTTTGTGGGGTTGCTCCATGAAAATGTGATTCACCACTGGTGGTCAGTAAACAAAATCTGAATTTCTGGAATACCTGGACTAGTCGCCGCATTTCTAAGTATGGACGCAAATAGGCCTTATTCATACGAACATTTTGGTGTATCACACTTATATCCTATCAGTTTTTTGTGGGGTTGCTCCATGAAAATGTGGGCGCTGTGGTGTAATGGTTAGCGCGTTGGACTGTTACACGTGAGGTTGCGGGTTCGAGCCCCAACCAAGGCAACATCAATTTATGAAAAATAATAATATGTATGAGTTTTTCTATCCCTCATACATATCGCAGCGTCCTCCTTCGGTGTTCCCATAGCACTTAACCCCACCGAAGTAAAATAATATAACAGGGCTATGAACTAAAAAGCTTCAACAAAGTTCGCCAACTCACCATCAGATGGCACGCAACAACTGTTCTAAAATTCAACATCTCGCGCAATTACAGTGTTGCCATATTTGAAGCCCTTCATCTTTCACCACCTTTCACTTCTTCTCTATCCCCTTTCCAAAGGAAGCAACACGTTAATTAATAGGAAGAATTTCCTGAGTGTTGCTTCTCTTTAAAAAAAAAAAAAAATAAAAAAAAAAAAAAAAAAAAAAAAAAAATGTGATTCACCACTGGTGGTCAGTAAACAAAATCTGAATTTCTGGAATACGTAGACTACTCGCCGCATTTCTAAGTATGGACGCAAATAGGCCTTATTTATATGAACATTTTGGTGTATCACACTTATATCCTATCAGTTTTTTGTGGGGTTGCTCCATGAAAATGTGATTCACCACTGGTGGTCAGTAAACAAACTCTGAATTTCTGGAATACCTGGACTACTCGCCGCATTTCTAAGTATGGACGCAAATAGGCCTTATTCATACGAACATTTTGGTGTATCACACTTATATCCTATCAGTTTTTTGTGGGGTTGCTCCATGAAAATGTGATTCACCACTGGTGGTCAGTAAACAAAATCTGAATTTCTGGAATACGTAGACTAGTCGCCGCATTTCTAAGTATGGACGCAAATAGGCCTTATTCATACGAACATTTTGGTGTATCACACTTATATCCTATCAGTTTTTTGTGGGGTTGCTCCATGAAAATGTGATTCACCACTGGTGGTCAGTAAACAAAATCTGAATTTCTGGAATACGTAGACTAGTCGCCGCATTTCTAAGTATGGACGCAAATAGGCCTTATTCATACGAACATTTTGGTGTATCACACTTATATCCTATCAGTTTTTTGTGGGGTTGCTCCATGAAAATGTGATTCACCACTGGTGGTCAGTAAACAAAATCTGAATTTCTGGAATACCTGGACTAGTCGCCGCATTTCTAAGTATGGACGCAAATAGGCCTTATTCATACGAACATTTTGGTGTATCACACTTATATCCTATCAGTTTTTTGTGGGGTTGCTCCATGAAAATGTGATTCACCACTGGTGGTCAGTAAACAAACTCTGAATTTCTGGAATACCTGGACTACTCGCCGCATTTCTAAGTATGGACGCAAATAGGCCTTATTCATACGAACATTTTGGTGTATCACACTTATATCCTATCAGTTTTTTGTGGGGTTGCTCCATGAAAATGTGATTCACCACTGGTGGTCAGTAAACAAAATCTGAATTTCTGGAATACGTAGACTAGTCGCCGCATTTCTAAGTATGGACGCAAATAGGCCTTATTCATACGAACATTTTGGTGTATCACACTTATATCCTATCAGTTTTTTGTGGGGTTGCTCCATGAAAATGTGATTCACCACTGGTTGTCAGTAAACAAAATCTGAATTTATGGAATACGTAGACTAGTCGCCGCATTTCTAAGTAGGGGCGCAAATAGGCCTTATTCATACGAACATTTTGGTGTATCACACTTATATCCTATCAGTTTTTTATGGGGTTGCTCCATGAAAACGAGATTCACCACTGGTGGTCAGTAAACAAAATCTGAATTTCTGGAATACCGGGACTAGTCGCCGCATTTCTAAGTATGGACGCAAATAGGCCTTATTCATACGAACATTTTGGTGTATCACACTTATATCCTATCAGTTTTTTGTGGGGTTGCTCCATGAAAATGTGATTCACCACTGGTTGTCAGTAAACAAAATCTGAATTTATGGAATACGTAGACTAGTCGCCGCATTTCTAAGTAGGGGCGCAAATAGGCCTTATTCATACGAACATTTTGGTGTATCACACTTATATCCTATCAGTTTTTTGTGGGGTTGCTCCATGAAAATGTGATTCACCACTGGTGGTCAGTAAACAAACTCTGAATTTCTGGAATACCTGGACTACTCGCCGCATTTCTAAGTATGGACGCAAATAGGCCTTATTCATACGAACATTTTGGTGTATCACACTTATATCCTATCAGTTTTTTGTGGGGTTGCTCCATGAAAATGTGATTCACCACTGGTGGTCAGTAAACAAAATCTGAATTTCTGGAATACGTAGACTAGTCGCCGCATTTCTAAGTATGGACGCAAATAGGCCTTATTCATACGAACATTTTGGTGTATCACACTTATATCCTATCAGTTTTTTGTGGGGTTGCTCCATGAAAATGTGATTCACCACTGGTGGTCAGTAAACAAAATCTGAATTTCTGGAATACGTAGACTAGTCGCCGCATTTCTAAGTATGGACGCAAATAGGCCTTATTCATACGAACATTTTGGTGTATCACACTTATATCCTATCAGTTTTTTGTGGGGTTGCTCCATGAAAATGTGATTCACCACTGGTGGTCAGTAAACAAAATCTGAATTTCTGGAATACGTAGACTAGTCGCCGCATTTCTAAGTATGGACGCAAATAGGCCTTATTCATACGAACATTTTGGTGTATCACACTTATATCCTATCAGTTTTTTGTGGGGTTGCTCCATGAAAATGTGATTCACCACTGGTGGTCAGTAAACAAAATCTGAATTTCTGGAATACCTGGACTAGTCGCCGCATTTCTAAGTATGGACGCAAATAGGCCTTATTCATACGAACATTTTGGTGTATCACACTTATATCCTATCAGTTTTTTGTGGGGTTGCTCCATGAAAATGTGATTCACCACTGGTGGTCAGTAAACAAACTCTGAATTTCTGGAATACCTGGACTACTCGCCGCATTTCTAAGTATGGACGCAAATAGGCCTTATTCATACGAACATTTTGGTGTATCACACTTATATCCTATCAGTTTTTTGTGGGGTTGCTCCATGAAAATGTGATTCACCACTGGTGGTCAGTAAACAAAATCTGAATTTCTGGAATACGTAGACTAGTCGCCGCATTTCTAAGTATGGACGCAAATAGGCCTTATTCATACGAACATTTTGGTGTATCACACTTATATCCTATCAGTTTTTTGTGGGGTTGCTCCATGAAAATGTGATTCACCACTGGTTGTCAGTAAACAAAATCTGAATTTATGGAATACGTAGACTAGTCGCCGCATTTCTAAGTAGGGACGCAAATAGGCCTTATTCATACGAACATTTTGGTGTATCACACTTATATCCTATCAGTTTTTTATGGGGTTGCTCCATGAAAATGAGATTTACCACTGGTGGTCAGTAAACAAAATCTGAATTTCTGGAATACCTGGACCAGTCGCCGCATTTCTAAGTATGGACGCAAATAGGCCTTATTCATACGAACATTTTGGTGTATCACACTTATATCCTATCAGTTTTTTGTGGGGTTGCTCCATGAAAATGTGATTCACAACTGGTGGTCAGTAAACAAAATCTGAATTTCTGGAATACGTAGACTACTCGCCGCATTTCTAAGTATGGACGCAAATAGGCCTTATTTATACGAACATTTTGGTGTATCACACTTATATCCTATCAGTTTTTTGTGGGGTTGCTCCATGAAAATGTGATTCACCACTGGTGGTCAGTAAACAAAATCTGAATTTCTGGAATACCTGGACTAGTCGCCGCATTTCTAAGTATGGACGCAAATAGGCCTTATTCATACGAACATTTTGGTGTATCACACTTATATCCTATCAGTTTTTTGTGGGGTTGCTCCATGAAAATGTGATTCACCACTGGTGGTCAGTAAACAAAATCTGAATTTCTGGAATACGTAGACTACTCGCCGCATTTCTAAGTATGGACGCAAATAGGCCTTATTTATATGAACATTTTGGTGTATCACACTTATATCCTATCAGTTTTTTGTGGGGTTGCTCCATGAAAATGTGATTCACCACTGGTGGTCAGTAAACAAAATCTGAATTTCTGGAATACGTAGACTAGTCGCCGCATTTCTAAGAATGGACGCAAATAGGCCTTATTTATACGAACATTTTGGTGTATCACACTTATATCCTATCAGTTTTTTGTGGGGTTGCTCCATGAAAATGTGATTCACCACTGGTGGTCAGTAAACAAACTCTGAATTTCTGGAATACCTGGACTAGTCGCCGCATTTCTAAGTATGGACGCAAATAGGCCTTATTCATACGAACATTTTGGTGTATCACACTTATATCCTATCAGTTTTTTGTGGGGTTGCTCCAGAAAATGTGATTCACCACTGGTTGTCAGTAAACAAAATCGGAATTTCTGGAATACGTAGACTAGTCGCCGCATTTCTAAGTAGGGACGCAAATAGGCCTTATTCATACGAACATTTTGGTGTATCACACTTATATCCTATCAGTTTTTTATGGGCTTGCTCCATGAAAATGAGATTCACCACTGGTGGTCAGTAAACAAAATCTGAATTTCTGGAATACCTGGACTAGTCGCCGCATTTCTAAGTATGGACGCAAGTAGGCCTTATTCATACGAACATTTTGGTGTATCACACTTATATCCTATCAGTTTTTTGTGGGGTTGCTCCATGAAAATGTGATTCACCACTGGTGGTCAGTAAACAAAATCTGAATTTCTGGAATACGTAGACTAGTCGCCGCATTTCTAAGTATGGACGCAAATAGGCCTTATTCATACGAACATTTTGGTGTATCACACTTATATCCTATCAGTTTTTTGTGGGGTTGCTCCATGAAAATGTGATTCACCACTGGTGGTCAGTAAACAAAATCTGAATTTCTGGAATACCTGGACTAGTCGCCGCATTTCTAAGTATGGACGCAAATAGGCCTTATTCATACGAACATTTTGGTGTATCACACTTATATCCTATCAGTTTTTTGTGGGGTTGCTCCATGAAAATGTGATTCACCACTGGTGGTCAGTAAACAAACTCTGAATTTCTGGAATACCTGGACTACTCGCCGCATTTCTAAGTATGGACGCAAATAGGCCTTATTCATACGAACATTTTGGTGTATCACACTTATATCCTATCAGTTTTTTGTGGGGTTGCTCCATGAAAATGTGATTCACCACTGGTGGTCAGTAAACAAAATCTGAATTTCTGGAATACGTAGACTACTCGCCGCATTTCTAAGTATGGACGCAAATAGGCCTTATTTATACGAACATTTTGGTGTATCACACTTATATCCTATCAGTTTTTTGTGGGGTTGCTCCTTGAAAATGTGATTCACCACTGGTGGTCAGTAAACAAAATCTGAATTTCTGGAATACCTGGACCAGTCGCCGCATTTCTAAGTATGGACGCAAATAGGCCTTATTCATACGAACATTTTGGTGTATCACACTTATATCCTATCAGTTTTTTGTGGGGTTGCTCCATGAAAATGTGATTCACCACTGGTGGTCAGTAAACAAAATCTGAATTTCTGGAATACGTAGACTACTCGCCGCATTTCTAAGTATGGACGCAAATAGGCCTTATTTATATGAATATTTTGGTGTATCACACTTATATCCTATCAGTTTTTTGTGGGGTTGCTCCATGAAAATGTGATTCACCACTGGTGGTCAGTAAACAAAATCTGAATTTCTGGAATACGTAGACTAGTCGCCGCATTTCTAAGAATGGACGCAAATAGGCCTTATTTATACGAACATTTTGGTGTATCACACTTATATCCTATCAGTTTTTTGTGGGGTTGCTCCATGAAAATGTGATTCACCACTGGTGGTCAGTAAACAAACTCTGAATTTCTGGAATACCTGGACTAGTCGCCGCATTTCTAAGTATGGACGCAAATAGGCCTTATTCATACGAACATTTTGGTGTATCACACTTATATCCTATCAGTTTTTTGTGGGGTTGCTCCATGAAAATGTGATTCACCACTGGTGGTCAGTAAACAAAATCTGAATTTCTGGAATACGTAGACTAGTCGCCGCATTTCTATGTATGGACGCAAATAGGCCTTATTCATACGAACATTTTGGTGTATCACACTTATATCCTATCAGTTTTTTGTGGGGTTGCTCCATGAAAATGTGATTCACCACTGGTGGTCAGTAAACAAAATCTGAATTTCTGGAATACCTGGACTAGTCGCCGCATTTCTAAGTATGGACGCAAATAGGCCTTATTCATACGAACATTTTAGTGTATCACACTTATATCCTATCAGTTTTTTGTGGGGTTGCTCCATGAAAATGTGATTCACCACTGGTGGTCAGTAAACAAAATCTGAATTTCTGGAATACGTAGACTAGTCGCCGCATTTCTAAGTATGGACGCAAATAGGCCCTATTCATACGAACATTTTGGTGTATCACACTTATATCCTATCAGTTTTTTGTGGGGTTGCTCCATGAAAATGTGATTCACCACTGGTGGTCAGTAAACAAAATCTGAATTTCTGGAATACCTGGACTAGTCGCCGCATTTCTAAGTATGGACGCAAATAGGCCTTATTCATACGAACATTTTGGTGTATCACACTTATATCCTATCAGTTTTTTGTGGGGTTGCTCCATGAAAATGTGATTCACCACTGGTTGTCAGTAAACAAAATCTGAATTTATGGAATACGTAGACTAGTCGCCGCATTTCTAAGTAGGGACGCAAATAGGCCTTATTCATACGAACATTTTGGTGTATCACACTTATATCCTATCAGTTTTTTATGGGGTTGCTCCATGAAAATGAGATTTACCACTGGTGGTCAGTAAACAAAATCTGAATTTGTGGAATACCTGGACCAGTCGCCGCATTTCTAAGTATGGACGCAAATAGGCCTTATTCATACGAACATTTTGGTGTATCACACTTATATCCTATCAGTTTTTTGTGGGGTTGCTCCATGAAAATGTGATTCACAACTGGTGGTCAGTAAACAAAATCTGAATTTCTGGAATACGTAGACTACTCGCCGCATTTCTAAGTATGGACGCAAATAGGCCTTATTTATACGAACATTTTGGTGTATCACACTTATATCCTATCAGTTTTTTGTGGGGTTGCTCCATGAAAATGTGATTCACCACTGGTGGTCAGTAAACAAAATCTGAATTTCTGGAATACCTGGACTAGTCGCCGCATTTCTAAGTATGGACGCAAATAGGCCTTATTCATACGAACATTTTGGTGTATCACACTTATATCCTATCAGTTTTTTGTGGGGTTGCTCCATGAAAATGAGATTCACCACTGGTTGTCAGTAAACAAAATCTGAATTTCTGGAATACCTGGACCAGCCGCCGCATTTCTAAGTATGGACGCAAATAGGCCTTATTCATACGAACATTTTGGTGTATCACACTTATATCCTATCAGTTTTTTGTGGGGTTGCTCCATGAAAATGTGATTCACCACTGGTGGTCAGTAAACAAAATCTGAATTTCTGGAATACGTAGACTAGTCGCCGCATTTCTAAGTATGGACGCAAATAGGCCTTATTCATACGAACATTTTGGTGTATCACACTTATATCCTATCAGTTTTTTGTGGGGTTGCTCCATGAAAATGTGATTCACCACTGGTGGTCAGTAAACAAAATCTGAATTTCTGGAATACCTGGACTAGTCGCCGCATTTCTAAGTATGGACGCAAATAGGCCTTATTCATACGAACATTTTGGTGTATCACACTTATATCCTATCAGTTTTTTGTGGGGTTGCTCTATGAAAATGTGATTCACCACTGGTGGTCAGTAAACAAAATCTGAATTTCTGGAATACGTAGACTACTAGCCGCATTTCTAAGAATGGACGCAAATAGGCCTTATTTATACGAACATTTTGGTGTATCACACTTATATCCTATCAGTTTTTTGTGGGGTTGCTCCATGAAAATGTGATTCACCACTGGTGGTCAGTAAACAAACTCTGAATTTCTGGAATACCTAGACTATTCGCCGCATTTCTAAGTATGGACGCAAATAGGCCTTATTCATACGAACATTTTGGTGTATCACACTTATATCCTATCAGTTTTTTGTGGGGTTGCTCCATGAAAATGTGATTCACCACTGGTTGTCAGTAAACAAAATCTGAATTTCTGGAATACGTAGACTAGTCGCCGCATTTCTAAGTAGGGACGCAAATAGGCCTTATTCATACGAACATTTTGGTGTATCACACTTATATCCTATCAGTTTTTTATGGGGTTGCTCCATGAAAATGAGATTCACCACTGGTGGTCAGTAAACAAAATCTGAATTTCTGGAATACCTGGACTAGTCGCCGCATTTCTAAGTATAGACGCAAATAGGCCTTATTGATACGAACATTTTGGTGTATCACACTTATATCCTGTCAGTTTTTTGTGGGGTTGCTCCATGAAAATGTGATTCACCACTGGTGGTCAGTAAACAAAATCTGAATTTCTGGAATACGTAGACTACTCGCCGCATTTCTAAGTATGGACGCAAATAGGCCTTATTTATACGAACATTTTGGTGTATCACACTTATATCCTATCAGTTTTTTGTGGGGTTGCTCCATGAAAATGTGATTCACCACTGGTGGTCAGTAAACAAAATCTGAATTTCTGGAATACCTGGACTAGTCGCCGCATTTCTAAGTATGGACGCAAATAGGCCTTATTCATACGAACATTTTGGTGTATCACACTTATACCCTATCAGTTTTTTGTGGGGTTGCTCCATGAAAATGTGATTCACCACTGGTTGTCAGTAAACAAAATCTGAATTTCTGGAATACGTAGACTACTCGCCGCATTTCTAAGTATGGACGCAAATAGGCCTTATTTATACGAACATTTTGGTGTATCACACTTATATCCTATCAGTTTTTTGTGGGGTTGCTCCATGAAAATGTGATTCACCACTGGTGGTCAGTAAACAAAATCTGAATTTCTGGAATACCTGGACTAGTCGCCGCATTTCTAAGTATGGACGCAAATAGGCCTTATTCATACGAACATTTTGGTGTATCACACTTATATCCTATCAGTTTTTTGTGGGGTTGCTCCATGAAAATGAGATTCACCAGTGGTGGTCAGTAAACAAAATCTGAATTTCTGGAATACCTGGCCTAGTCGCCGCATTTCTATGTATGGACGCAAATAGGCCTTATTCATACGAACATTTTGGTCTATCACACTTATATCCTATCAGTTTTTTGTGGGGTTGCTCCATGAAAATGTGATTCACCACTGGTGGTCAGTAAACAAAATCTGAATTTCTGGAATACGTAGACTACTCGCCGCATTTCTAAGTATGGACTCAAATAGGCCTTATTCATACGAACATTTTGGTGTATCACACTTATATCCTATCAGTTTTTTGTGGGGTTGCTCCTTGAAAATGTGATTCACCACTGGTGGTCAGTAAACAAAATCTGAATTTCTGGAATACCTGGACTAGCCGCCGCATTTCTAAGTATGGACGCAAATAGGCCTTATTCATATGAACATTTTGGTGTATCACACTTATATCCTATCAGTTTTTTGTGGGGTTGCTCCATGAAAATGTGATTCACCACTGGTGGTCAGTAAACAAAATCTGAATTTCTGGAATACCTGGACTAGTCGCCGCATTTCTAAGTATGGACGCAAATAGGCCTTATTCATACGAACATTTTGGTGTATCACACTTATATCCTATCAGTTTTTTGTGGGGTTGCTCCATGAAAATGTGATTCACCACTGGTGGTCAGTAAACAAACTCTGAATTTCTGGAATACCTAGACTATTCGCCGCATTTCTAAGTATGGACGCAAATAGGCCTTATTCATACGAACATTTTGGTGTATCACACTTATATCCTATCAGTTTTTTGTGGGGTTGCTCCATGAAAATGTGATTCACCACTGGTGGTCAGTAAACAAAATCTGAATTTCTGGAATACGTAGACTACTCGCCGCATTTCTAAGTATGGACGCAAATAGGCCTTATTTATATGAACATTTTGGTGTATCACACTTATATCCTATCAGTTTTTTGTGGGGTTGCTCCATGAAAATGTGATTCACCACTGGTGGTCAGTAAACAAAATCTGAATTTCTGGAATACGTAGACTAGTCGCCGCATTTCTAAGAATGGACGCAAATAGGCCTTATTTATACGAACATTTTGGTGTATCACACTTATATCCTATCAGTTTTTTGTGGGGTTGCTCCATGAAAATGTGATTCACCACTGGTGGTCAGTAAACAAACTCTGAATTTCTGGAATACCTGGACTAGTCGCCGCATTTCTAAGTATGGACGCAAATAGGCCTTATTCATACGAACATTTTGGTGTATCACACTTATATCCTATCAGTTTTTTGTGGGGTTGCTCCAGAAAATGTGATTCACCACTGGTTGTCAGTAAACAAAATCGGAATTTCTGGAATACGTAGACTAGTCGCCGCATTTCTAAGTAGGGACGCAAATAGGCCTTATTCATACGAACATTTTGGTGTATCACACTTATATCCTATCAGTTTTTTATGGGCTTGCTCCATGAAAATGAGATTCACCACTGGTGGTCAGTAAACAAAATCTGAATTTCTGGAATACCTGGACTAGTCGCCGCATTTCTAAGTATGGACGCAAGTAGGCCTTATTCATACGAACATTTTGGTGTATCACACTTATATCCTATCAGTTTTTTGTGGGGTTGCTCCATGAAAATGTGATTCACCACTGGTGGTCAGTAAACAAAATCTGAATTTCTGGAATACGTAGACTAGTCGCCGCATTTCTAAGTATGGACGCAAATAGGCCTTATTCATACGAACATTTTGGTGTATCACACTTATATCCTATCAGTTTTTTGTGGGGTTGCTCCATGAAAATGTGATTCACCACTGGTGGTCAGTAAACAAAATCTGAATTTCTGGAATACCTGGACTAGTCGCCGCATTTCTAAGTATGGACGCAAATAGGCCTTATTCATACGAACATTTTGGTGTATCACACTTATATCCTATCAGTTTTTTGTGGGGTTGCTCCATGAAAATGTGATTCACCACTGGTGGTCAGTAAACAAACTCTGAATTTCTGGAATACCTGGACTACTCGCCGCATTTCTAAGTATGGACGCAAATAGGCCTTATTCATACGAACATTTTGGTGTATCACACTTATATCCTATCAGTTTTTTGTGGGGTTGCTCCATGAAAATGTGATTCACCACTGGTGGTCAGTAAACAAAATCTGAATTTCTGGAATACGTAGACTACTCGCCGCATTTCTAAGTATGGACGCAAATAGGCCTTATTTATACGAACATTTTGGTGTATCACACTTATATCCTATTAGTTTTTTGTGGGGTTGCTCCTTGAAAATGTGATTCACCACTGGTGGTCAGTAAACAAAATCTGAATTTCTGGAATACCTGGACCAGTCGCCGCATTTCTAAGTATGGACGCAAATAGGCCTTATTCATACGAACATTTTGGTGTATCACACTTATATCCTATCAGTTTTTTGTGGGGTTGCTCCATGAAAATGTGATTCACCACTGGTGGTCAGTAAACAAAATCTGAATTTCTGGAATACGTAGACTACTCGCCGCATTTCTAAGTATGGACGCAAATAGGCCTTATTTATATGAATATTTTGGTGTATCACACTTATATCCTATCAGTTTTTTGTGGGGTTGCTCCATGAAAATGTGATTCACCACTGGTGGTCAGTAAACAAAATCTGAATTTCTGGAATACGTAGACTAGTCGCCGCATTTCTAAGAATGGACGCAAATAGGCCTTATTTATACGAACATTTTGGTGTATCACACTTATATCCTATCAGTTTTTTGTGGGGTTGCTCCATGAAAATGTGATTCACCACTGGTGGTCAGTAAACAAACTCTGAATTTCTGGAATACCTGGACTAGTCGCCGCATTTCTAAGTATGGACGCAAATAGGCCTTATTCATACGAACATTTTGGTGTATCACACTTATATCCTATCAGTTTTTTGTGGGGTTGCTCCATGAAAATGTGATTCACCACTGGTTGTCAGTAAACAAAATCTGAATTTCTGGAATACGTAGACTAGTCGCCGCATTTCTAAGTAGGGACGCAAATAGGCCTTATTCATACGAACATTTTGGTGTATCACACTTATATCCTATCAGTTTTTTATGGGGTTGCTCCATGAAAATGAGATTCACCACTGGTGGTCAGTAAACAAAATCTGAATTTCTGGAATACCTGGACTAGTCGCCGCATTTCTAAGTATGGACGCAAATAGGCCTTATTCATACGAACATTTTGGTGTATCACACTTATATCCTATCAGTTTTTTGTGGGGTTGCTCCATGAAAATGTGATTCACCACTGGTGGTCAGTAAACAAAATCTGAATTTCTGGAATACGTAGACTAGTCGCCGCATTTCTATGTATGGACGCAAATAGGCCTTATTCATACGAACATTTTGGTGTATCACACTTATATCCTATCAGTTTTTTGTGGGGTTGCTCCATGAAAATGTGATTCACCACTGGTGGTCAGTAAACAAAATCTGAATTTCTGGAATACCTGGACTAGTCGCCGCATTTCTAAGTATGGACGCAAATAGGCCTTATTCATACGAACATTTTAGTGTATCACACTTATATCCTATCAGTTTTTTGTGGGGTTGCTCCATGAAAATGTGATTCACCACTGGTGGTCAGTAAACAAAATCTGAATTTCTGGAATACGTAGACTAGTCGCCGCATTTCTAAGTATGGACGCAAATAGGCCCTATTCATACGAACATTTTGGTGTATCACACTTATATCCTATCAGTTTTTTGTGGGGTTGCTCCATGAAAATGTGATTCACCACTGGTGGTCAGTAAACAAAATCTGAATTTCTGGAATACCTGGACTAGTCGCCGCATTTCTAAGTATGGACGCAAATAGGCCTTATTCATACGAACATTTTGGTGTATCACACTTATATCCTATCAGTTTTTTGTGGGGTTGCTCCATGAAAATGTGATTCACCACTGGTTGTCAGTAAACAAAATCTGAATTTATGGAATACGTAGACTAGTCGCCGCATTTCTAAGTAGGGACGCAAATAGGCCTTATTCATACGAACATTTTGGTGTATCACACTTATATCCTATCAGTTTTTTATGGGGTTGCTCCATGAAAATGAGATTTACCACTGGTGGTCAGTAAACAAAATCTGAATTTGTGGAATACCTGGACCAGTCGCCGCATTTCTAAGTATGGACGCAAATAGGCCTTATTCATACGAACATTTTGGTGTATCACACTTATATCCTATCAGTTTTTTGTGGGGTTGCTCCATGAAAATGTGATTCACAACTGGTGGTCAGTAAACAAAATCTGAATTTCTGGAATACGTAGACTACTCGCCGCATTTCTAAGTATGGACGCAAATAGGCCTTATTTATACGAACATTTTGGTGTATCACACTTATATCCTATCAGTTTTTTGTGGGGTTGCTCCATGAAAATGTGATTCACCACTGGTGGTCAGTAAACAAAATCTGAATTTCTGGAATACCTGGACTAGTCGCCGCATTTCTAAGTATGGACGCAAATAGGCCTTATTCATACGAACATTTTGGTGTATCACACTTATATCCTATCAGTTTTTTGTGGGGTTGCTCCATGAAAATGAGATTCACCACTGGTTGTCAGTAAACAAAACCTGAATTTCTGGAATACCTGGACCAGCCGCCGCATTTCTAAGTATGGACGCAAATAGGCCTTATTCATACGAACATTTTGGTGTATCACACTTATATCCTATCAGTTTTTTGTGGGGTTGCTCCATGAAAATGTGATTCACCACTGGTGGTCAGTAAACAAAATCTGAATTTCTGGAATACGTAGACTAGTCGCCGCATTTCTAAGTATGGACGCAAATAGGCCTTATTCATACGAACATTTTGGTGTATCACACTTATATCCTATCAGTTTTTTGTGGGGTTGCTCCATGAAAATGTGATTCACCACTGGTGGTCAGTAAACAAAATCTGAATTTCTGGAATACCTGGACTAGTCGCCGCATTTCTAAGTATGGACGCAAATAGGCCTTATTCATACGAACATTTTGGTGTATCACACTTATATCCTATCAGTTTTTTGTGGGGTTGCTCTATGAAAATGTGATTCACCACTGGTGGTCAGTAAACAAAATCTGAATTTCTGGAATACGTAGACTACTAGCCGCATTTCTAAGAATGGACGCAAATAGGCCTTATTTATACGAACATTTTGGTGTATCACACTTATATCCTATCAGTTTTTTGTGGGGTTGCTCCATGAAAATGTGATTCACCACTGGTGGTCAGTAAACAAACTCTGAATTTCTGGAATACCTAGACTATTCGCCGCATTTCTAAGTATGGACGCAAATAGGCCTTATTCATACGAACATTTTGGTGTATCACACTTATATCCTATCAGTTTTTTGTGGGGTTGCTCCATGAAAATGTGATTCACCACTGGTTGTCAGTAAACAAAATCTGAATTTCTGGAATACGTAGACTAGTCGCCGCATTTCTAAGTAGGGACGCAAATAGGCCTTATTCATACGAACATTTTGGTGTATCACACTTATATCCTATCAGTTTTTTATGGGGTTGCTCCATGAAAATGAGATTCACCACTGGTGGTCAGTAAACAAAATCTGAATTTCTGGAATACCTGGACTAGTCGCCGCATTTCTAAGTATAGACGCAAATAGGCCTTATTGATACGAACATTTTGGTGTATCACACTTATATCCTGTCAGTTTTTTGTGGGGTTGCTCCATGAAAATGTGATTCACCACTGGTGGTCAGTAAACAAAATCTGAATTTCTGGAATACGTAGACTACTCGCCGCATTTCTAAGTATGGACGCAAATAGGCCTTATTTATACGAACATTTTGGTGTATCACACTTATATCCTATCAGTTTTTTGTGGGGTTGCTCCATGAAAATGTGATTCACCACTGGTGGTCAGTAAACAAAATCTGAATTTCTGGAATACCTGGACTAGTCGCCGCATTTCTAAGTATGGACGCAAATAGGCCTTATTCATACGAACATTTTGGTGTATCACACTTATACCCTATCAGTTTTTTGTGGGGTTGCTCCATGAAAATGTGATTCACCACTGGTTGTCAGTAAACAAAATCTGAATTTCTGGAATACGTAGACTACTCGCCGCATTTCTAAGTATGGACGCAAATAGGCCTTATTTATACGAACATTTTGGTGTATCACACTTATATCCTATCAGTTTTTTGTGGGGTTGCTCCATGAAAATGTGATTCACCACTGGTGGTCAGTAAACAAAATCTGAATTTCTGGAATACCTGGACTAGTCGCCGCATTTCTAAGTATGGACGCAAATAGGCCTTATTCATACGAACATTTTGGTGTATCACACTTATATCCTATCAGTTTTTTGTGGGGTTGCTCCATGAAAATGAGATTCACCAGTGGTGGTCAGTAAACAAAATCTGAATTTCTGGAATACCTGGCCTAGTCGCCGCATTTCTATGTATGGACGCAAATAGGCCTTATTCATACGAACATTTTGGTCTATCACACTTATATCCTATCAGTTTTTTGTGGGGTTGCTCCATGAAAATGTGATTCACCACTGGTGGTCAGTAAACAAAATCTGAATTTCTGGAATACGTAGACTACTCGCCGCATTTCTAAGTATGGACTCAAATAGGCCTTATTCATACGAACATTTTGGTGTATCACACTTATATCCTATCAGTTTTTTGTGGGGTTGCTCCTTGAAAATGTGATTCACCACTGGTGGTCAGTAAACAAAATCTGAATTTCTGGAATACCTGGACTAGCCGCCGCATTTCTAAGTATGGACGCAAATAGGCCTTATTCATATGAACATTTTGGTGTATCACACTTATATCCTATCAGTTTTTTGTGGGGTTGCTCCATGAAAATGAGATTCACCACTGGTGGTCAGTAAACAAAATCTGAATTTCTGGAATACGTAGACTAGTCGCCGCATTTCTAAGTATGGACGCAAATAGGCCTTATTCATACGAACATTTTGGTGTATCACACTTATATCCTATCAGTTTTTTGTGGGGTTGCTCCATGAAAATGTGATTCACCACTGGTGGTCAGTAAACAAAATCTGAATTTCTGGAATACCTGGACTAGTCGCCGCATTTCTAAGTATGGACGCAAATAGGCCTTATTCATACGAACATTTTGGTGTATCACACTTATATCCTATCAGTTTTTTGTGGGGTTGCTCTATGAAAATGTGATTCACCACTGGTGGTCAGTAAACAAAATCTGAATTTCTGGAATACGTAGACTACTAGCCGCATTTCTAAGAATGGACGCAAATAGGCCTTATTTATACGAACATTTTGGTGTATCACACTTATATCCTATCAGTTTTTTGTGGGGTTGCTCCATGAAAATGTGATTCACCACTGGTGGTCAGTAAACAAACTCTGAATTTCTGGAATACCTAGACTATTCGCCGCATTTCTAAGTATGGACGCAAATAGGCCTTATTCATACGAACATTTTGGTGTATCACACTTATATCCTATCAGTTTTTTGTGGGGTTGCTCCATGAAAATGTGATTCACCACTGGTTGTCAGTAAACAAAATCTGAATTTCTGGAATACGTAGACTAGTCGCCGCATTTCTAAGTAGGGACGCAAATAGGCCTTATTCATACGAACATTTTGGTGTATCACACTTATATCCTATCAGTTTTTTATGGGGTTGCTCCATGAAAATGAGATTCACCACTGGTGGTCAGTAAACAAAATCTGAATTTCTGGAATACCTGGACTAGTCGCCGCATTTCTAAGTATGGACGCAAATAGGCCTTATTGATACGAACATTTTGGTGTATCACACTTATATCCTGTCAGTTTTTTGTGGGGTTGCTCCATGAAAATGTGATTCACCACTGGTGGTCAGTAAACAAAATCTGAATTTCTGGAATACGTAGACTACTCGCCGCATTTCTAAGTATGGACGCAAATAGGCCTTATTCATACGAACATTTTGGTGTATCACACTTATATCCTATCAGTTTTTTGTGGGGTTGCTCCATGAAAATGTGATTCACCACTGGTTGTCAGTAAACAAAATCTGAATTTCTGGAATACGTAGACTAGTCGCCGCATTTCTAAGTAGGGACGCAAATAGGCCTTATTCATACGAACATTTTGGTGTATCACACTTATATCCTATCAGTTTTTTATGGGGTTGCTCCATGAAAATGAGATTCACCACTGGTGGCCAGTAAACAAAATCTGAATTTCTGGAATACCTGGACTAGTCGCCGCATTTCTAAGTATGGACGCAAATAGGCCTTATTCATACGAACATTTTGGTGTATCACACTTATATCCTATCAGTTTTTTGTGGGGTTGCTCCATGAAAATGTGATTCACCACTGGTGGTCAGTAAACAAAATCTGAATTTCTGGAATACGTAGACTAGTCGCCGCATTTCTAAGTATGGACGCAAATAGGCCTTATTCATACGAACATTTTGGTGTATCACACTTATATCCTATCAGTTTTTTGTGGGGTTGCTCCATGAAAATGTGATTCACCACTGGTGGTCAGTAAACAAAATCTGAATTTCTGGAATACCTGGACTAGTCGCCGCATTTCTAAGTATGGACGCAAATAGGCCTTATTCATACGAACATTTTGGTGTATCACACTTATATCCTATCAGTTTTTTGTGGGGTTGCTCCATGAAAATGTGATTCACCACTGGTGGTCAGTAAACAAAATCTGAATTTCTGGAATACGTAGACTAGTCGCCGCATTTCTAAGTATGGACGCAAATAGGCCCTATTCATACGAACATTTTGGTGTATCACACTTATATCCTATCAGTTTTTTGTGGGGTTGCTCCATGAAAATGTGATTCACCACTGGTGGTCAGTAAACAAAATCTGAATTTCTGGAATACCTGGACTAGTCGCCGCATTTCTAAGTATGGACGCAAATAGGCCTTATTCATACGAACATTTTGGTGTATCACACTTATATCCTATCAGTTTTTTGTGGGGTTGCTCCATGAAAATGTGATTCACCACTGGTGGTCAGTAAACAAAATCTGAATTTCTGGAATACGTAGACTAGTCGCCGCATTTCTAAGTAGGGACGCAAATAGGCCTTATTCATACGAACATTTTGGTGTATCACACTTATATCCTATCAGTTTTTTATGGGGTTGCTCCATGAAAATGAGATTCACCACTGGTGGTCAGTAAACAAAATCTGAATTTCTGGAATACCTGGACTAGTCGCCGCATTTCTAAGTATGGACGCAAATAGGCCTTATTGATACGAACATTTTGGTGTATCACACTTATATCCTGTCAGTTTTTTGTGGGGTTGCTCCATGAAAATGTGATTCACCACTGGTGGTCAGTAAACAAAATCTGAATTTCTGGAATACGTAGACTAGTCGCCGCATTTCTAAGTATGGACGCAAATAGGCCTTATTCATACGAACATTTTGGTGTATCACACTTATATCCTATCAGTTTTTTGTGGGGTTGCTCCATGAAAATGTGATTCACCACTGGTGGTCAGTAAACAAAATCTGAATTTCTGGAATACCTGGACTAGTCGCCGCATTTCTAAGTATGGACGCAAATAGGCCTTATTCATACGAACATTTTGGTGTATCACACTTATATCCTATCAGTTTTTTGTGGGGTTGCTCCATGAAAATGTGATTCACCACTGGTGGTCAGTAAACAAAATCTGAATTTCTGGAATACGTAGACTAGTCGCCGCATTTCTAAGTATGGACGCAAATAGGCCCTATTCATACGAACATTTTGGTGTATCACACTTATATCCTATCAGTTTTTTGTGGGGTTGCTCCATGAAAATGTGATTCACCACTGGTGGTCAGTAAACAAAATCTGAATTTCTGGAATACCTGGACTAGTCGCCGCATTTCTAAGTATGGACGCAAATAGGCCTTATTCATACGAACATTTTGGTGTATCACACTTATATCCTATCAGTTTTTTGTGGGGTTGCTCCATGAAAATGTGATTCACCACTGGTTGTCAGTAAACAAAATCTGAATTTATGGAATACGTAGACTAGTCGCCGCATTTCTAAGTAGGGACTCAAATAGGCCTTATTCATACGAACATTTTGGTGTATCACACTTATATCCTATCAGTTTTTTATGGGGTTGCTCCATGAAAATGAGATTCACCAGTGGTGGTCAGTAAACAAAATCTGAATTTCTGGAATACCTGGACTAGTCGCCGCATTTCTAAGTATGGACGCAAATAGGCCTTATTCATACGAACATTTTGGTGTATCACACTTTTATCCTATCAGTTTTTTGTGGGGTTGCTCCATGAAAATGTGATTCACAACTGGTGGTCAGTAAACAAAATCTGAATTTCTGGAATACGTAGACTACTCGCCGCATTTCTAAGTATGGACGCAAATAGGCCTTATTTATACGAACATTTTGGTGTATCACACTTATATCCTATCAGTTTTTTGTGGGGTTGCTCCATGAAAATGTGATTCACCACTGGTGGTCAGTAAACAAAATCTGAATTTCTGGAATACCTGGACCAGTCGCCGCATTTCTAAGTATGGACGCAAATAGGCCTTATTCATACGAACATTTTGGTGTATCACACTTATATCCTATCAGTTTTTTGTGGGGTTGCTCCATGAAAATGAGATTCACCACTGGTTGTCAGTAAACAAAATCTGAATTTCTGGAATACCTGGACCAGTCGCCGCATTTCTAAGTATGGACGCAAATAGGCCTTATTCATACGAACATTTTGGTGTATCACACTTATATCCTATCAGTTTTTTGTGGGGTTGCTCCATGAAAATGTGATTCACCACTGGTGGTCAGTAAACAAAATCTGAATTTCTGGAATACGTAGACTAGTCGCCGCATTTCTAAGTATGGACGCAAATAGGCCTTATTCATACGAACATTTTGGTGTATCACACTTATATCCTATCAGTTTTTTGTGGGGTTGCTCCATGAAAATGTGATTCACCACTGGTGGTCAGTAAACAAAATCTGAATTTCTGGAATACCTGGACTAGTCGCCGCATTTCTAAGTATGGACGCAAATAGGCCTTATTCATACGAACATTTTGGTGTATCACACTTATATCCTATCAGTTTTTTGTGGGGTTGCTCTATGAAAATGTGATTCACCACTGGTGGTCAGTAAACAAAATCTGAATTTCTGGAATACGTAGACTAGTCGCCGCATTTCTAAGTATGGACGCAAATAGGCCTTATTCATACGAACATTTTGGTGTATCACACTTATATCCTATCAGTTTTATGTGGGGTTGCTCCATGAAAATGTTATTCACCACTGGTGGTCAGTAAACAAAATCTGAATTTCTGGAATACCTGGACTAGTCGCCGCATTTCTAAGTATGGACGCAAATAGGCCTTATTCATACGAACATTTTGGTGTATCACACTTATATCCTATCAGTTTTTTGTGGGGTTGCTCCATGAAAATGTGATTCACCACTGGTGGTCAGTAAACAAAATCTGAATTTCTGGAATACCTGGACTAGTCGCCGCATTTCTAAGTATGGACGCAAATAGGCCTTATTGATACGAACATTTTGGTGTATCACACTTATATCCTGTCAGTTTTTTGTGGGGTTGCTCCATGAAAATGTGATTCACCACTGGTGGTCAGTAAACAAAATCTGAATTTCTGGAATACGTAGACTAGTCGCCGCATTTCTAAGTATGGACGCAAATAGGCCTTATTCATACGAACATTTTGGTGTATCACACTTATATCCTATCAGTTTTTTGTGGGGTTGCTCCATGAAAATGTGATTCACCACTGGTGGTCAGTAAACAAAATCTGAATTTCTGGAATACCTGGACTAGTCGCCGCATTTCTAAGTATGGACGCAAATAGGCCTTATTCATACGAACATTTTGGTGTATCACACTTATATCCTATCAGTTTTTTGTGGGGTTGCTCCATGAAAATGTGATTCACCACTGGTGGTCAGTAAACAAAATCTGAATTTCTGGAATACGTAGACTAGTCGCCGCATTTCTAAGTATGGACGCAAATAGGCCCTATTCATACGAACATTTTGGTGTATCACACTTATATCCTATCAGTTTTTTGTGGGGTTGCTCCATGAAAATGTGATTCACCACTGGTGGTCAGTAAACAAAATCTGAATTTCTGGAATACCTGGACTAGTCGCCGCATTTCTAAGTATGGACGCAAATAGGCCTTATTCATACGAACATTTTGGTGTATCACACTTATATCCTATCAGTTTTTTGTGGGGTTGCTCCATGAAAATGTGATTCACCACTGGTTGTCAGTAAACAAAATCTGAATTTATGGAATACGTAGACTAGTCGCCGCATTTCTAAGTAGGGACTCAAATAGGCCTTATTCATACGAACATTTTGGTGTATCACACTTATATCCTATCAGTTTTTTATGGGGTTGCTCCATGAAAATGAGATTCACCACTGGTGGTCAGTAAACAAAATCTGAATTTCTGGAATACCTGGACCAGCCGCCGCATTTCTAAGTATGGACGCAAATAGGCCTTATTCATACGAACATTTTGGTGTATCACACTTTTATCCTATCAGTTTTTTGTGGGGTTGCTCCATGAAAATGTGATTCACAACTGGTGGTCAGTAAACAAAATCTGAATTTCTGGAATACGTAGACTACTCGCCGCATTTCTAAGTATGGACGCAAATAGGCCTTATTTATACGAACATTTTGGTGTATCACACTTATATCCTATCAGTTTTTTGTGGGGTTGCTCCATGAAAATGTGATTCACCACTGGTGGTCAGTAAACAAAATCTGAATTTCTGGAATACCTGGACCAGTCGCCGCATTTCTAAGTAAGGACGCAAATAGGCCTTATTCATACGAACATTTTGGTGTATCACACTTATATCCTATCAGTTTTTTGTGGGGTTGCTCCATGAAAATGAGATTCACCACTGGTTGTCAGTAAACAAAATCTGAATTTCTGGAATACCTGGACCAGTCGCCGCATTTCTAAGTATGGACGCAAATAGGCCTTATTCATACGAACATTTTGGTGTATCACACTTATATCCTATCAGTTTTTTGTGGGGTTGCTCCATGAAAATGTGATTCACCACTGGTGGTCAGTAAACAAAATCTGAATTTCTGGAATACGTAGACTAGTCGCCGCATTTCTAAGTATGGACGCAAATAGGCCTTATTCATACGAACATTTTGGTGTATCACACTTATATCCTATCAGTTTTTTGTGGGGTTGCTCCATGAAAATGTGATTCACCACTGGTGGTCAGTAAACAAAATCTGAATTTCTGGAATACCTGGACTAGTCGCCGCATTTCTAAGTATGGACGCAAATAGGCCTTATTCATACGAACATTTTGGTGTATCACACTTATATCCTATCAGTTTTTTGTGGGGTTGCTCTATGAAAATGTGATTCACCACTGGTGGTCAGTAAACAAAATCTGAATTTCTGGAATACGTAGACTACTAGCCGCATTTCTAAGAATGGACGCAAATAGGCCTTATTTATACGAACATTTTGGTGTATCACACTTATATCCTATCAGTTTTTTGTGGGGTTGCTCCATGAAAATGTGATTCACCACTGGTGGTCAGTAAACAAACTCTGAATTTCTGGAATACCTAGACTATTCGCCGCATTTCTAAGTATGGACGCAAATAGGCCTTATTCATACGAACATTTTGGTGTATCACACTTATATCCTATCAGTTTTTTGTGGGGTTGCTCCATGAAAATGTGATTCACCACTGGTTGTCAGTAAACAAAATCTGAATTTCTGGAATACGTAGACTAGTCGCCGCATTTCTAAGTAGGGACGCAAATAGGCCTTATTCATACGAACATTTTGGTGTATCACACTTATATCCTATCAGTTTTTTATGGGGTTGCTCCATGAAAATGAGATTCACCACTGGTGGTCAGTAAACAAAATCTGAATTTCTGGAATACCTGGACTAGTCGCCGCATTTCTAAGTATGGACGCAAATAGGCCTTATTGATACGAACATTTTGGTGTATCACACTTATATCCTGTCAGTTTTTTGTGGGGTTGCTCCATGAAAATGTGATTCACCACTGGTGGTCAGTAAACAAAATCTGAATTTCTGGAATACGTAGACTACTCGCCGCATTTCTAAGTATGGACGCAAATAGGCCTTATTTATACGAACATTTTGGTGTATCACACTTATATCCTATCAGTTTTTTGTGGGGTTGCTCCATGAAAATGTGATTCACCACTGGTGGTCAGTAAACAAAATCTGAATTTCTGGAATACCTGGACTAGTCGCCGCATTTCTAAGTATGGACGCAAATAGGCCTTATTCATACGAACATTTTGGTGTATCACACTTATATCCTATCAGTTTTTTGTGGGGTTGCTCCATGAAAATGTGATTCACCACTGGTGGTCAGTAAACAAAATCTGAATTTCTGGAATACGTAGACTAGTCGCCGCATTTCTAAGTATGGACGCAAATAGGCCTTATTCATACGAACATTTTGGTGTATCACACTTATATCCTATCAGTTTTTTGTGGGGTTGCTCCATGAAAATGTGATTCACCACTGGTGGTCAGTAAACAAAATCTGAATTTCTGGAATACCTGGACTAGTCGCCGCATTTCTAAGTATGGACGCAAATAGGCCTTATTCATACGAACATTTTGGTGTATCACACTTATATCCTATCAGTTTTTTGTGGGGTTGCTCCATGAAAATGTGATTCACCACTGGTGGTCAGTAAACAAAATCTGAATTTCTGGAATACCTGGACTAGTCGCTGCATTTCTAAGTATAGACGCAAATAGGCCTTATTCATACGAACATTTTGGTGTATCACACTTATATCCTGTCAGTTTTTTGTGGGGTTGCTCCATGAAAATGTGATTCACCACTGGTGGTCAGTAAACAAAATCTGAATTTCTGGAATACGTAGACTACTCGCCGCATTTCTAAGTATGGACGCAAATAGGCCTTATTTATACGAACATTTTGGTGTATCACACTTATATCCTATCAGTTTTTTGTGGGGTTGCTCCATGAAAATGTGATTCACCACTGGTGGTCAGTAAACAAAATCTGAATTTCTGGAATACCTGGACTAGTCGCCGCATTTCTAAGTATGGACGCAAATAGGCCTTATTCATACGAACATTTTGGTGTATCACACTTATATCCTATCAGTTTTTTGTGGGGTTGCTCCATGAAAATGAGATTCACCAGTGGTGGTCAGTAAACAAAATCTGAATTTCTGGAATACCTGGCCTAGTCGCCGCATTTCTATGTATGGACGCAAATAGGCCTTATTCATACGAACATTTTGGTGTATCACACTTATATCCTATCAGTTTTTTGTGGGGTTGCTCCATGAAAATGTGATTCACCACTGGTGGTCAGTAAACAAAATCTGAATTTCTGGAATACCTGGACTAGTCGCCGCATTTCTAAGTATGGACGCAAATAGGCCTTATTCATACGAACATTTTGGTGTATCACACTTATATCCTATCAGTTTTTTGTGGGGTTGCTCCATGAAAATGAGATTCACCAGTGGTGGTCAGTAAACAAAATCTGAATTTCTGGAATACCTGGCCTAGTCGCCGCATTTCTATGTATGGACGCAAATAGGCCTTATTCATACGAACATTTTGGTGTATCACACTTATATCCTATCAGTTTTTTGTGGGGTTGCTCCATGAAAATGTGATTCACCACTGGTGGTCAGTAAACAAAATCTGAATTTCTGGAATACGTAGACTACTAGCCGCATTTCTAAGAATGGACGCAAATAGGCCTTATTTATACGAACATTTTGGTGTATCACACTTATATCCTATCAGTTTTTTGTGGGGTTGCTCCATGAAAATGTGATTCACCACTGGTGGTCAGTAAACAAACTCTGAATTTCTGGAATACCTAGACTATTCGCCGCATTTCTAAGTATGGACGCAAATAGGCCTTATTCATACGAACATTTTGGTGTATCACACTTATATCCTATCAGTTTTTTGTGGGGTTGCTCCATGAAAATGTGATTCACCACTGGTTGTCAGTAAACAAAATCTGAATTTCTGGAATACGTAGACTAGTCGCCGCATTTCTAAGTAGGGACGCAAATAGGCCTTATTCATACGAACATTTTGGTGTATCACACTTATATCCTATCAGTTTTTTATGGGGTTGCTCCATGAAAATGAGATTCACCACTGGTGGTCAGTAAACAAAATCTGAATTTCTGGAATACCTGGACTAGTCGCCGCATTTCTAAGTATGGACGCAAATAGGCCTTATTGATACGAACATTTTGGTGTATCACACTTATATCCTGTCAGTTTTTTGTGGGGTTGCTCCATGAAAATGTGATTCACCACTGGTGGTCAGTAAACAAAATCTGAATTTCTGGAATACGTAGACTACTCGCCGCATTTCTAAGTATGGACGCAAATAGGCCTTATTTATACGAACATTTTGGTGTATCACACTTATATCCTATCAGTTTTTTGTGGGGTTGCTCCATGAAAATGTGATTCACCACTGGTGGTCAGTAAACAAAATCTGAATTTCTGGAATACCTGGACTAGTCGCCGCATTTCTAAGTATGGACGCAAATAGGCCTTATTCATACGAACATTTTGGTGTATCACACTTATATCCTATCAGTTTTTTGTGGGGTTGCTCCATGAAAATGTGATTCACCACTGGTGGTCAGTAAACAAAATCTGAATTTCTGGAATACGTAGACTAGTCGCCGCATTTCTAAGTATGGACGCAAATAGGCCTTATTCATACGAACATTTTGGTGTATCACACTTATATCCTATCAGTTTTTTGTGGGGTTGCTCCATGAAAATGTGATTCACCACTGGTGGTCAGTAAACAAAATCTGAATTTCTGGAATACCTGGACTAGTCGCCGCATTTCTAAGTATGGACGCAAATAGGCCTTATTCATACGAACATTTTGGTGTATCACACTTATATCCTATCAGTTTTTTGTGGGGTTGCTCCATGAAAATGTGATTCACCACTGGTGGTCAGTAAACAAAATCTGAATTTCTGGAATACCTGGACTAGTCGCTGCATTTCTAAGTATAGACGCAAATAGGCCTTATTCATACGAACATTTTGGTGTATCACACTTATATCCTGTCAGTTTTTTGTGGGGTTGCTCCATGAAAATGTGATTCACCACTGGTGGTCAGTAAACAAAATCTGAATTTCTGGAATACGTAGACTACTCGCCGCATTTCTAAGTATGGACGCAAATAGGCCTTATTTATACGAACATTTTGGTGTATCACACTTATATCCTATCAGTTTTTTGTGGGGTTGCTCCATGAAAATGTGATTCACCACTGGTGGTCAGTAAACAAAATCTGAATTTCTGGAATACCTGGACTAGTCGCCGCATTTCTAAGTATGGACGCAAATAGGCCTTATTCATACGAACATTTTGGTGTATCACACTTATATCCTATCAGTTTTTTGTGGGGTTGCTCCATGAAAATGAGATTCACCAGTGGTGGTCAGTAAACAAAATCTGAATTTCTGGAATACCTGGCCTAGTCGCCGCATTTCTATGTATGGACGCAAATAGGCCTTATTCATACGAACATTTTGGTGTATCACACTTATATCCTATCAGTTTTTTGTGGGGTTGCTCCATGAAAATGTGATTCACCACTGGTGGTCAGTAAACAAAATCTGAATTTCTGGAATACCTGGACTAGTCGCCGCATTTCTAAGTATGGACGCAAATAGGCCTTATTCATACGAACATTTTGGTGTATCACACTTATATCCTATCAGTTTTTTGTGGGGTTGCTCCATGAAAATGAGATTCACCAGTGGTGGTCAGTAAACAAAATCTGAATTTCTGGAATACCTGGCCTAGTCGCCGCATTTCTATGTATGGACGCAAATAGGCCTTATTCATACGAACATTTTGGTGTATCACACTTATATCCTATCAGTTTTTTGTGGGGTTGCTCCATGAAAATGTGATTCACCACTGGTGGTCAGTAAACAAAATCTGAATTTCTGGAATACGTAGACTACTCGCCGCATTTCTAAGTATGGACTCAAATAGGCCTTATTCATACGAACATTTTGGTGTATCACACTTATATCCTATCAGTTTTTTGTGGGGTTGCTCCTTGAAAATGTGATTCACCACTGGTGGTCAGTAAACAAAATCTGAATTTCTGGAATACCTGGACTAGCCGCCGCATTTCTAAGTATGGACGCAAATAGGCCTTATTCATACGAACATTTTGGTGTATCACACTTATATCCTATCAGTTTTTTGTGGGGTTGCTCCATGAAAATGAGATTCACCACTGGTGGTCAGTAAACAAAATCTGAATTTCTGGAATACGTAGACTAGTCGCCGCATTTCGAAGTATGGACGCAAATAGGCCTTATTCATACGAACATTTTGGTGTATCACACTTATATCCTATCAGTTTTTTGTGGGGTTGCTCCATGAAAATGTGATTCACCACTGGTGGTCAGTAAACAAACTCTGAATTTCTGGAATACCTGGACTAGTCGCCGCATTTCTAAGTATGGACGCAAATAGGCCTTATTCATACGAACATTTTGGTGTATCACACTTACATCCTATCAGTTTTTTGTGGGATTGCTCCATGAAAATGTGATTCACCACTGGTGGTCAGTAAACAAAATCTGAATTTCTGGAATACGTAGACTACTCGCCGCATTTCTAAGAATGGACGCAAATAGGCCTTATTTATACGAACATTTTGGTGTATCACACTTATATCCTATCAGTTTTTTGTGGGGTTGCTCCATGAAAATGTGATTCACCACTGGTGGTCAGTAAACAAACTCTGAATTTCTGGAATACCTGGACTAGTCGCCGCATTTCTAAGTATGGACGCAAATAGGCCTTATTCATACGAACATTTTGGTGTATCACACTTATATCCTATCAGTTTTTTGTGGGGTTGCTCCATGAAAATGTGATTCACCACTGGTGGTCAGTAAACAAAATCTGAATTTCTGGAATACGTAGACTAGTCGCCGCATTTCTAAGTATGGACGCAAATAGGCCTTATTCATACGAACATTTTGGTGTATCACACTTATATCCTGTCAGTTTTTTGTGGGGTTGCTCCATGAAAATGTGATTCACCACTGGTGGTCAGTAAACAAAATCTGAATTTCTGGAATACGTAGACTACTCGCCGCATTTCTAAGTATGGACGCAAATAGGCCTTATTTATACGAACATTTTGGTGTATCACACTTATATCCTATCAGTTTTTTGTGGGGTTGCTCCATGAAAATGTGATTCACCACTGGTGGTCAGTAAACAAACTCTGAATTTCTGGAATACCTGGACTAGTCGCCGCATTTCTAAGTATGGACGCAAATAGGCCTTATTCATACGAACATTTTGGTGTATCACACTTATATCCTATCAGTTTTTTGTGGGGTTGCTCCATGAAAATGTGATTCACCACTGGTGGTCAGTAAACAAACTCTGAATTTCTGGAATACCTGGACTAGTCGCCGCATTTCTAAGTATGGACGCAAATAGGCCTTATTCATACGAACATTTTGGTGTATCACACTTATATCCTATCAGTTTTTTGTGGGGTTGCTCCATGAAAATGTGATTCACCACTGGTGGTCAGTAAACAAAATCTGAATTTCTGGAATACGTAGACTAGTCGCCGCATTTCTAAGTATGGACGCAAATAGGCCCTATTCATACGAACATTTTGGTGTATCACACTTATATCCTATCAGTTTTTTGTGGGGTTGCTCCATGAAAATGTGATTCACCACTGGTGGTCAGTAAACAAAATCTGAATTTCTGGAATACCTGGACTAGTCGCCGCATTTCTAAGTATGGACGCAAATAGGCCTTATTCATACGAACATTTTGGTGTATCACACTTATATCCTATCAGTTTTTTGTGGGGTTGCTCCATGAAAATGTGATTCACCACTGGTGGTCAGTAAACAAAATCTGAATTTCTGGAATACCTGGACTAGTCGCTGCATTTCTAAGTATAGACGCAAATAGGCCTTATTCATACGAACATTTTGGTGTATCACACTTATATCCTGTCAGTTTTTTGTGGGGTTGCTCCATGAAAATGTGATTCACCACTGGTGGTCAGTAAACAAAATCTGAATTTCTGGAATACGTAGACTACTCGCCGCATTTCTAAGTATGGACGCAAATAGGCCTTATTTATACGAACATTTTGGTGTATCACACTTATATCCTATCAGTTTTTTGTGGGGTTGCTCCATGAAAATGTGATTCACCACTGGTGGTCAGTAAACAAAATCTGAATTTCTGGAATACCTGGACTAGTCGCCGCATTTCTAAGTATGGACGCAAATAGGCCTTATTCATACGAACATTTTGGTGTATCACACTTATATCCTATCAGTTTTTTGTGGGGTTGCTCCATGAAAATGAGATTCACCAGTGGTGGTCAGTAAACAAAATCTGAATTTCTGGAATACCTGGCCTAGTCGCCGCATTTCTATGTATGGACGCAAATAGGCCTTATTCATACGAACATTTTGGTGTATCACACTTATATCCTATCAGTTTTTTGTGGGGTTGCTCCATGAAAATGTGATTCACCACTGGTGGTCAGTAAACAAAATCTGAATTTCTGGAATACCTGGACTAGTCGCCGCATTTCTAAGTATGGACGCAAATAGGCCTTATTCATACGAACATTTTGGTGTATCACACTTATATCCTATCAGTTTTTTGTGGGGTTGCTCCATGAAAATGAGATTCACCAGTGGTGGTCAGTAAACAAAATCTGAATTTCTGGAATACCTGGCCTAGTCGCCGCATTTCTATGTATGGACGCAAATAGGCCTTATTCATACGAACATTTTGGTGTATCACACTTATATCCTATCAGTTTTTTGTGGGGTTGCTCCATGAAAATGTGATTCACCACTGGTGGTCAGTAAACAAAATCTGAATTTCTGGAATACGTAGACTACTCGCCGCATTTCTAAGTATGGACTCAAATAGGCCTTATTCATACGAACATTTTGGTGTATCACACTTATATCCTATCAGTTTTTTGTGGGGTTGCTCCTTGAAAATGTGATTCACCACTGGTGGTCAGTAAACAAAATCTGAATTTCTGGAATACCTGGACTAGCCGCCGCATTTCTAAGTATGGACGCAAATAGGCCTTATTCATACGAACATTTTGGTGTATCACACTTATATCCTATCAGTTTTTTGTGGGGTTGCTCCATGAAAATGAGATTCACCACTGGTGGTCAGTAAACAAAATCTGAATTTCTGGAATACGTAGACTAGTCGCCGCATTTCGAAGTATGGACGCAAATAGGCCTTATTCATACGAACATTTTGGTGTATCACACTTATATCCTATCAGTTTTTTGTGGGGTTGCTCCATGAAAATGTGATTCACCACTGGTGGTCAGTAAACAAACTCTGAATTTCTGGAATACCTGGACTAGTCGCCGCATTTCTAAGTATGGACGCAAATAGGCCTTATTCATACGAACATTTTGGTGTATCACACTTACATCCTATCAGTTTTTTGTGGGATTGCTCCATGAAAATGTGATTCACCACTGGTGGTCAGTAAACAAAATCTGAATTTCTGGAATACGTAGACTACTCGCCGCATTTCTAAGAATGGACGCAAATAGGCCTTATTTATACGAACATTTTGGTGTATCACACTTATATCCTATCAGTTTTTTGTGGGGTTGCTCCATGAAAATGTGATTCACCACTGGTGGTCAGTAAACAAACTCTGAATTTCTGGAATACCTGGACTAGTCGCCGCATTTCTAAGTATGGACGCAAATAGGCCTTATTCATACGAACATTTTGGTGTATCACACTTATATCCTATCAGTTTTTTGTGGGGTTGCTCCATGAAAATGTGATTCACCACTGGTTGTCAGTAAACAAAATCTGAATTTCTGGAATACGTAGACTAGTCGCCGCATTTCTAAGTATGGACGCAAATAGGCCTTATTCATACGAACATTTTGGTGTATCACACTTACATCCTATCAGTTTTTTGTGGGATTGCTCCATGAAAATGTGATTCACCACTGGTGGTCAGTAAACAAAATCTGAATTTCTGGAATACGTAGACTAGTCGCCGCATTTCTAAGTATGGACGCAAATAGGCCTTATTCATACGAACATTTTGGTGTATCACACTTACATCCTATCAGTTTTTTGTGGGATTGCTCCATGAAAATGTGATTCACCACTGGTGGTCAGTAAACAAAATCTGAATTTCTGGAATACCTGGACTAGCCGCCGCATTTCTAAGTATGGACGCAAATAGGCCTTATTCATACGAACATTTTGGTGTATCACACTTATATCCTATCAGTTTTTTGTGGGGTTGCTCCATGAAAATGAGATTCACCACTGGTGGTCAGTAAACAAAATCTGAATTTCTGGAATACGTAGACTAGTCGCCGCATTTCTAAGTATGGACGCAAATAGGCCTTATTCATACGAACATTTTGGTGTATCACACTTATATCCTATCAGTTTTTTGTGGGGTTGCTCCATGAAAATGTGATTCACCACTGGTGGTCAGTAAACAAAATCTGAATTTCTGGAATACCTGGACTAGTCGCCGCATTTCTAAGTATAGACGCAAATAGGCCTTATTCATACGAACATTTTGGTGTATCACACTTATATCCTGTCAGTTTTTTGTGGGGTTGCTCCATGAAAATGTGATTCACCACTGGTGGTCAGTAAACAAAATCTGAATTTCTGGAATACGTAGACTACTCGCCGCATTTCTAAGTATGGACGCAAATAGGCCTTATTTATACGAACATTTTGGTGTATCACACTTATATCCTATCAGTTTTTTGTGGGGTTGCTCCATGAAAATGTGATTCACCACTGGTGGTCAGTAAACAAAATCTGAATTTCTGGAATACCTGGACTAGTCGCCGCATTTCTAAGTATGGACGCAAATAGGCCTTATTCATACGAACATTTTGGTGTATCACACTTATATCCTATCAGTTTTTTGTGGGGTTGCTCCATGAAAATGAGATTCACCAGTGGTGGTCAGTAAACAAAATCTGAATTTCTGGAATACCTGGCCTAGTCGCCGCATTTCTATGTATGGACGCAAATAGGCCTTATTCATACGAACATTTTGGTGTATCACACTTATATCCTATCAGTTTTTTGTGGGGTTGCTCCATGAAAATGTGATTCACCACTGGTGGTCAGTAAACAAAATCTGAATTTCTGGAATACCTGGACTAGTCGCCGCATTTCTAAGTATGGACGCAAATAGGCCTTATTCATACGAACATTTTGGTGTATCACACTTATATCCTATCAGTTTTTTGTGGGGTTGCTCCATGAAAATGAGATTCACCAGTGGTGGTCAGTAAACAAAATCTGAATTTCTGGAATACCTGGCCTAGTCGCCGCATTTCTATGTATGGACGCAAATAGGCCTTATTCATACGAACATTTTGGTGTATCATACTTATATCCTATCAGTTTTTTGTGGGGTTGCTCCATGAAAATGTGATTCACCACTGGTGGTCAGTAAACAAAATCTGAATTTCTGGAATACCTGGACTAGTCGCCGCATTTCTAAGTATGGACGCAAATAGGCCTTATTCATACGAACATTTTGGTGTATCACACTTATATCCTATCAGTTTTTTGTGGGGTTGCTCCATGAAAATGAGATTCACCAGTGGTGGTCAGTAAACAAAATCTGAATTTCTGGAATACCTGGCCTAGTCGCCGCATTTCTATGTATGGACGCAAATAGGCCTTATTCATACGAACATTTTGGTGTATCACACTTATATCCTATCAGTTTTTTGTGGGGTTGCTCCATGAAAATGTGATTCACCACTGGTGGTCAGTAAACAAAATCTGAATTTCTGGAATACGCAGACTACTCGCCGCATTTCTAAGTATGGACTCAAATAGGCCTTATTCATACGAACATTTTGGTGTATCACACTTATATCCTATCAGTTTTTTGTGGGGTTGCTCCTTGAAAATGTGATTCACCACTGGTGGTCAGTAAACAAAATCTGAATTTCTGGAATACCTGGACTAGCCGCCGCATTTCTAAGTATGGACGCAAATAGGCCTTATTCATACGAACATTTTGGTGTATCACACTTATATCCTATCAGTTTTTTGTGGGGTTGCTCCATGAAAATGAGATTCACCAGTGGTGGTCAGTAAACAAAATCTGAATTTCTGGAATACCTGGCCTAGTCGCCGCATTTCTATGTATGGACGCAAATAGGCCTTATTCATACGAACATTTTGGTGTATCACACTTATATCCTATCAGTTTTTTGTGGGGTTGCTCCATGAAAATGAGATTCACCAGTGGTGGTCAGTAAACAAAATCTGAATTTCTGGAATACCTGGCCTAGTCGCCGCATTTCTATGTATGGACGCAAATAGGCCTTATTCATACGAACATTTTGGTGTATCACACTTATATCCTATCAGTTTTTTGTGGGGTTGCTCCATGAAAATGTGATTCACCACTGGTGGTCAGTAAACAAAATCTGAATTTCTGGAATACGTAGACTAGTCGCCGCATTTCTAAGTATGGACGCAAATAGGCCTTATTCATACGAACATTTTGGTGTATCACACTTATATCCTATCAGTTTTTTGTGGGGTTGCTCCATGAAAATGTGATTCACCACTGGTGGTCAGTAAACAAACTCTGAATTTCTGGAATACCTGGACTAGTCGCCGCATTTCTAAGTATGGACGCAAATAGGCCTTATTCATACGAACATTTTGGTGTATCACACTTATATCCTATCAGTTTTTTGTGGGGTTGCTCCATGAAAATGTGATTCACCACTGGTTGTCAGTAAACAAAATCTGAATTTCTGGAATACGTAGACTAGTCGCCGCATTTCTAAGTATGGACGCAAATAGGCCTTGTTCATACGAACATTTTGGTGTATCACACTTATATCCTATCAGTTTTTTGTGGGGTTGTTCCATGAAAATGTGATTCACCACTGGTGGTCAGTAAACAAAATCTGAATTTCTGGAATACGTAGACAACTCGCCGCATTTCTAAGTATGGACGCAAATAGGTCTTATTTATACGAACATTTTGGTGTATCACACTTATATCCTATCAGTTTTTTGTGGGGTTGCTCCTTGAAAATGTGATTCACCACTGGTGGTCAGTAAACAAAATCTGAATTTCTGGAATACCTGGACTAGTCGCCGCATTTCTAAGTATGGACGCAAATAGGCCTTATTCATACGAACATTTTGGTGTATCACACTTATATCCTATCAGTTTTTTGTGGGGTTGCTCCATGAAAATGTGATTCACCACTGGTGGTCAGTAAACAAAATCTGAATTTCTGGAATACGTAGACTACTCGCCGCATTTCTAAGTATGGACGCAAATAGGCCTTATTTATACGAACATTTTGGTGTATCACACTTATATCCTATCAGTTTTTTGTGGGGTTGCTCCATGAAAATGTGATTCACCACTGGTGGTCAGTAAACAAAATCTGAATTTCTGGAATACCTGGACTAGTCGCCGCATTTCTAAGTATGGACGCAAATAGGCCTTATTCATACGAACATTTTGGTGTATCACACTTATATCCTATCAGTTTTTTGTGGGGTTGCTCCATGAAAATGAGATTCACCAGTGGTGGTCAGTAAACAAAATCTGAATTTCTGGAATACCTGGCCTAGTCGCCGCATTTCTATATATGGACGCAAATAGGCCTTATTCATACGAACATTTTGGTGTATCACACTTATATCCTATCAGTTTTTTGTGGGGTTGCTCCATGAAAATGTGATTCACCACTGGTGGTCAGTAAACAAAATCTGAATTTCTGGAATACGTAGACTACTCGCCGCATTTCTAAGTATGGACGCAAATAGGCCTTATTCATACGAACATTTTGGTGTATCACACTTATATCCTATCAGTTTTTTGTGGGGTTGCTCCTTGAAAATGTGATTCACCACTGGTGGTCAGTAAACAAAATCTGAATTTCTGGAATACCTGGACTAGTCGCCGCATTTATAAGTATGGACGCAAATAGGCCTTATTCATACGAACATTTTGGTGTATCACACTTATATCCTATCAGTTTTTTGTGGGGTTGCTCCATGAAAATGAGATTCACCACTGGTGGTCAGTAAACAAAATCTGAATTTCTGGAATACCTGGACTAGTCGCCGCATTTCTAAGTATGGACGCAAATAGGCCTTATTCATACGAACATTTTGGTGTATCACACTTATATCCTATCAGTTTTTGTGGGGTTGCTCCATGAAAATATGATTCACCACTGGTGGTCAGTAAACAAAATCTGAATTTCTGGAATACGTAGACTACTCGCCGCATTTCTAAGTATGGACGCAAATAGGCCTTATTTATACGAACATTTTGGTGTATCACACTTATATCCTATCAGTTTTTTGTGGGGTTGCTCCTTGAAAATGTGATTCACCACTGGTGGTCAGTAAACAAAATCTGAATTTCTGGAATACCTGGACTAGTCGCCGCATTTCTATGTATGGACGCAAATAGGCCTTATTCATACGAACATTTTGGTGTATCACACTTATATCCTATCAGTTTTTTGTGGGGTTGCTCCATGAAAATGTGATTCACCACTGGTGGTCAGTAAACAAAATCTGAATTTCTGGAATACCTGGACTAGTCGCCGCATTTCTAAGTATGGACGCAAATAGGCCTTATTCATACGAACATTTTGGTGTATCACACTTATATCCTATCAGTTTTTTGTGGGGTTGCTCCATGAAAATGAGATTCACCAGTGGTGGTCAGTAAACAAAATCTGAATTTCTGGAATACCTGGCCTAGTCGCCGCATTTCTATATATGGACGCAAATAGGCCTTATTCATACGAACATTTTGGTGTATCACACTTATATCCTATCAGTTTTTTGTGGGGTTGCTCCATGAAAATGTGATTCACCACTGGTGGTCAGTAAACAAAATCTGAATTTCTGGAATACCTGGACTAGTCGCCGCATTTCTAAGTATAGACGCAAATAGGCCTTATTCATACGAACATTTTGGTGTATCACACTTATATCCTGTCAGTTTTTTGTGGGGTTGCTCCATGAAAATGTGATTCACCACTGGTGGTCAGTAAACAAAATCTGAATTTCTGGAATACGTAGACTACTCGCCGCATTTCTAAGTATGGACGCAAATAGGCCTTATTTATACGAACATTTTGGTGTATCACACTTATATCCTATCAGTTTTTTGTGGGGTTGCTCCATGAAAATGTGATTCACCACTGGTGGTCAGTAAACAAAATCTGAATTTCTGGAATACCTGGACTAGTCGCCGCATTTCTAAGTATGGACGCAAATAGGCCTTATTCATACGAACATTTTGGTGTATCACACTTATATCCTATCAGTTTTTTGTGGGGTTGCTCCATGAAAATGAGATTCACCAGTGGTGGTCAGTAAACAAAATCTGAATTTCTGGAATACCTGGCCTAGTCGCCGCATTTCTATGTATGGACGCAAATAGGCCTTATTCATACGAACATTTTGGTGTATCACACTTATATCCTATCAGTTTTTTGTGGGGTTGCTCCATGAAAATGTGATTCACCACTGGTGGTCAGTAAACAAAATCTGAATTTCTGGAATACCTGGACTAGTCGCCGCATTTCTAAGTATGGACGCAAATAGGCCTTATTCATACGAACATTTTGGTGTATCACACTTATATCCTATCAGTTTTTTGTGGGGTTGCTCCATGAAAATGAGATTCACCAGTGGTGGTCAGTAAACAAAATCTGAATTTCTGGAATACCTGGCCTAGTCGCCGCATTTCTATGTATGGACGCAAATAGGCCTTATTCATACGAACATTTTGGTGTATCACACTTATATCCTATCAGTTTTTTGTGGGGTTGCTCCATGAAAATGTGATTCACCACTGGTGGTCAGTAAACAAAATCTGAATTTCTGGAATACGTAGACTACTCGCCGCATTTCTAAGTATGGACTCACATAGGCCTTATTCATACGAACATTTTGGTGTATCACACTTATATCCTATCAGTTTTTTGTGGGGTTGCTCCTTGAAAATGTGATTCACCACTGGTGGTCAGTAAACAAAATCTGAATTTCTGGAATACCTGGACTAGCCGCCGCATTTCTAAGTACGGACGCAAATAGGCCTTATTCATACGAACATTTTGGTGTATCACACTTATATCCTATCAGTTTTTTGTGGGGTTGCTCCATGAAAATTAGATTCACCACTGGTGGTCAGTAAACAAAATCTGAATTTCTGGAATACGTAGACTAGTCGCCGCATTTCTAAGTATGGACGCAAATAGGCCTTATTCATACGAACATTTTGGTGTATCACACTTATATCCTATCAGTTTTTTGTGGGGTTGCTCCATGAAAATGTGATTCACCACTGGTGATCAGTAAACAAACTCTGAATTTCTGGAATACCTGGACTAGTCGCCGCATTTCTAAGTATGGACGCAAATAGGCCTTATTCATACGAACATTTTGGTGTATCACACTTACATCCTATCAGTTTTTTGTGGGATTGCTCCATGAAAATGTGATTCACCACTGGTGGTCAGTAAACAAAATCTGAATTTCTGGAATACGTAGACTACTCGCCGCATTTCTAAGAATGGACGCAAATAGGCCTTATTTATACGAACATTTTGGTGTATCACACTTATATCCTATCAGTTTTTTGTGGGGTTGCTCCATGAAAATGTGATTCACCACTGGTGGTCAGTAAACAAACTCTGAATTTCTGGAATACCTGGACTAGTCGCCGCATTTCTAAGTATGGACGCAAATAGGCCTTATTCATACGAACATTTTGGTGTATCACACTTATATCCTATCAGTTTTTTGTGGGGTTGCTCCATGAAAATGTGATTCACCACTGGTTGTCAGTAAACAAAATCTGAATTTCTGGAATACGTAGACTAGTCGCCGCATTTCTAAGTATGGACGCAAATAGGCCTTGTTCATACGAACATTTTGGTGTATCACACTTATATCCTATCAGTTTTTTGTGGGGTTGTTCCATGAAAATGTGATTCACCACTGGTGGTCAGTAAACAAAATCTGAATTTCTGGAATACGTAGACTACTCGCCGCATTTCTAAGTATGGACGCAAATAGGTCTTATTTATACGAACATTTTGGTGTATCACACTTATATCCTATCAGTTTTTTGTGGGGTTGCTCCTTGAAAATGTGATTCACCACTGGTGGTCAGTAAACAAAATCTGAATTTCTGGAATACCTGGACTAGTCGCCGCATTTCTAAGTATGGACGCAAATAGGCCTTATTCATACGAACATTTTGGTGTATCACACTTATATCCTATCAGTTTTTTGTGGGGTTGCTCCATGAAAATGTGATTCACCACTGGTGGTCAGTAAACAAAATCTGAATTTCTGGAATACGTAGACTACTCGCCGCATTTCTAAGTATGGACGCAAATAGGCCTTATTTATACGAACATTTTGGTGTATCACACTTATATCCTATCAGTTTTTTGTGGGGTTGCTCCATGAAAATGTGATTCACCACTGGTGGTCAGTAAACAAAATCTGAATTTCTGGAATACCTGGACTAGTCGCCGCATTTCTAAGTATGGACGCAAATAGGCCTTATTCATACGAACATTTTGGTGTATCACACTTATATCCTATCAGTTTTTTGTGGGGTTGCTCCATGAAAATGAGATTCACCAGTGGTGGTCAGTAAACAAAATCTGAATTTCTGGAATACCTGGCCTAGTCGCCGCATTTCTATATATGGACGCAAATAGGCCTTATTCATACGAACATTTTGGTGTATCACACTTATATCCTATCAGTTTTTTGTGGGGTTGCTCCATGAAAATGTGATTCACCACTGGTGGTCAGTAAACAAAATCTGAATTTCTGGAATACGTAGACTACTCGCCGCATTTCTAAGTATGGACGCAAATAGGCCTTATTTATACGAACATTTTGGTGTATCACACTTATATCCTATCAGTTTTTTGTGGGGTTGCTCCATGAAAATGTGATTCACCACTGGTGGTCAGTAAACAAACTCTGAATTTCTGGAATACCTGGACTAGTCGCCGCATTTCTAAGTATGGACGCAAATAGGCCTTATTCATACGAACATTTTGGTGCATCACACTTATATCCTATCAGTTTTTTGTGGGGTTGCTCCATGAAAATGTGATTCACCACTGGTTGTCAGTAAACAAAATCTGAATTTCTGGAATACGTAGACTAGTCGCCGCATTTCTAAGTATGGACGCAAATAGGCCTTGTTCATACGAACATTTTGGTGTATCACACTTATATCCTATCAGTTTTTTGTGGGGTTGTTCCATGAAAATGTGATTCACCACTGGTGGTCAGTAAACAAAATCTGAATTTCTGGAATACGTAGACTACTCGCCGCATTTCTAAGTATGGACGCAAATAGGTCTTATTTATACGAACATTTTGATGTATCACACTTATATCCTATCAGTTTTTTGTGGGGTTGCTCCTTGAAAATGTGATTCACCACTGGTGGTCAGTAAACAAAATCTGAATTTCTGGAATACCTGGACTAGTCGCCGCATTTCTAAGTATGGACGCAAATAGGCCTTATTCATACGAACATTTTGGTGTATCACACTTATATCCTATCAGTTTTTTGTGGGGTTGCTCCATGAAAATGTGATTCACCACTGGTGGTCAGTAAACAAAATCTGAATTTCTGGAATACGTAGACTACTCGCCGCATTTCTAAGTATGGACGCAAATAGGCCTTATTTATACGAACATTTTGGTGTATCACACTTATATCCTATCAGTTTTTTGTGGGGTTGCTCCATGAAAATGTGATTCACCACTGGTGGTCAGTAAACAAAATCTGAATTTCTGGAATACCTGGACTAGTCGCCGCATTTCTAAGTATGGACGCAAATAGGCCTTATTCATACGAACATTTTGGTGTATCACACTTATATCCTATCAGTTTTTTGTGGGGTTGCTCCATGAAAATGAGATTCACCAGTGGTGGTCAGTAAACAAAATCTGAATTTCTGGAATACCTGGCCTAGTCGCCGCATTTCTATATATGGACGCAAATAGGCCTTATTCATACGAACATTTTGGTGTATCACACTTATATCCTATCAGTTTTTTGTGGGGTTGCTCCATGAAAATGTGATTCACCACTGGTGGTCAGTAAACAAAATCTGAATTTCTGGAATACGTAGACTACTCGCCGCATTTCTAAGTATGGACGCAAATAGGCCTTATTCATACGAACATTTTGGTGTATCACACTTATATCCTATCAGTTTTTTGTGGGGTTGCTCCTTGAAAATGTGATTCACCACTGGTGGTCAGTAAACAAAATCTGAATTTCTGGAATACCTGGACTAGTCGCCGCATTTCTAAGTATGGACGCAAATAGGCCTTATTCATACGAACATTTTGGTGTATCACACTTATATCCTATCAGTTTTTTGTGGGGTTGCTCCATGAAAATGAGATTCACCACTGGTGGTCAGTAAACAAAATCTGAATATCTGGAATACCTGGACTAGTCGCCGCATTTCTAAGTATGGACGCAAATAGGCCTTATTCATACGAACATTTTGGTGTATCACACTTATATCCTATCAGTTTTTGTGGGGTTGCTCCATGAAAATATGATTCACCACTGGTGGTCAGTAAACAAAATCTGAATTTCTGGAATACGTAGACTACTCGCCGCATTTCTAAGTATGGACGCAAATAGGCCTTATTTATACGAACATTTTGGTGTATCACACTTATATCCTATCAGTTTTTTGTGGGGTTGCTCCTTGAAAATGTGATTCACCACTGGTGGTCAGTAAACAAAATCTGAATTTCTGGAATACCTGGACTAGTCGCCGCATTTCTAAGTATGGACGCAAATAGGCCTTATTCATACGAACATTTTGGTGTATCACACTTATATCCTATCAGTTTTTTGTGGGGTTGCTCCATGAAAATGTGATTCACCACTGGTGGTCAGTAAACAAAATCTGAATTTCTGGAATACGTAGACTACTCGCCGCATTTCTAAGTATGGACGCAAATAGGCCTTATTTATACGAACATTTTGGTGTATCACACTTATATCCTATCAGTTTTTTGTGGGGTTGCTCCATGAAAATGTGATTCACCACTGGTGGTCAGTAAACAAAATCTGAATTTCTGGAATACCTGGACTAGTCGCCGCATTTCTATGTATGGACGCAAATAGGCCTTATTCATACGAACATTTTGGTGTATCACACTTATATCCTATCAGTTTTTTGTGGGGTTGCTCCATGAAAATGTGATTCACCACTGGTGGTCAGTAAACAAAATCTGAATTTCTGGAATACGTAGACTACTCGCCGCATTTCTAAGTATGGGCGCAAATAGGCCTTATTCATACGAACATTTTGGTGTATCACACTTATATCCTATCAGTTTTTTGTGGGGTTGCTCCATGAAAATGAGATTCACCAGTGGTGGTCAGTAAACAAAATCTGAATTTCTGGAATACCTGGCCTAGTCGCCGCATTTCTATATATGGACGCAAATAGGCCTTATTCATACGAACATTTTGGTGTATCACACTTATATCCTATCAGTTTTTGTGGGGTTGCTCCATGAAAATATGATTCACCACTGGTGGTCAGTAAACAAAATCTGAATTTCTGGAATACGTAGACTACTCGCCGCATTTCTAAGTATGGACGCAAATAGGCCTTATTTATACGAACATTTTGGTGTATCACACTTATATCCTATCAGTTTTTTGTGGGGTTGCTCCATGAAAATGTGATTCACCACTGGTGGTCAGTAAACAAAATCTGAATTTCTGGAATACCTGGACTAGTCGCCGCATTTCCAAGTATGGACGCAAATAGGCCTTATTCATACGAACATTTTGGTGTATCACACTTATATCCTATCAGTTTTTTGTGGGGTTGCTCCATGAAAATGAGATTCACCAGTGGTGGTCAGTAAACAAAATCTGAATTTCTGGAATACCTGGCCTAGTCGCCGCATTTCTATATATGGACGCAAATAGGCCTTATTCATACGAACATTTTGGTGTATCACACTTATATCCTATCAGTTTTTTGTGGGGTTGCTCCATGAAAATGTGATTCACCACTGGTGGTCAGTAAACAAAATCTGAATTTCTGGAATACGTAGACTACTCGCCGCATTTCTAAGTATGGACGCAAATAGGCCTTATTCATACGAACATTTTGGTGTATCACACTTATATCCTATCAGTTTTTTGTGGGGTTGCTCCATGAAAATGAGATTCACCACTGGTGGTCAGTAAACAAAATCTGAATTTCTGGAATACCTGGACTAGTCGCCGCATTTCTAAGTATGGACGCAAATAGGCCTTATTCATACGAACATTTTGGTGTATCACACTTATATCCTATCAGTTTTTGTGGGGTTGCTCCATGAAAATATGATTCACCACTGGTGGTCAGTAAACAAAATCTGAATTTCTGGAATACGTAGACTACTCGCCGCATTTCTAAGTATGGACGCAAATAGGCCTTATTTATACGAACATTTTGGTGTATCACACTTATATCCTATCAGTTTTTTATGGGGTTGCTCCTTGAAAATGTGATTCACCACTGGTGGTCAGTAAACAAAATCTGAATTTCTGGAATACCTGGACTAGTCGCCGCATTTCTAAGTATGGACGCAAATAGGCCTTATTCATACGAACATTTTGGTGTATCACACTTATATCCTATCAGTTTTTTGTGGGGTTGCTCCATGAAAATGTGATTCACCACTGGTGGTCAGTAAACAAAATCTGAATTTCTGGAATACGTAGACTACTCGCCGCATTTCTAAGTATGGACGCAAATAGGCCTTATTTATACGAACATTTTGGTGTATCACACTTATATCCTATCAGTTTTTTGTGGGGTTGCTCCATGAAAATGTGATTCACCACTGGTGGTCAGTAAACAAAATCTGAATTTCTGGAATACCTGGACTAGTCGCCGCATTTCTATGTATGGACGCAAATAGGCCTTCTTCATACGAACATTTTGGTGTATCACACTTATATCCTATCAGTTTTTTCTGGGGTTGCTCCATGAAAATGTGATTCACCACTGGTGGTCAGTAAACAAAATCTGAATTTCTGGAATACGTAGACTACTCGCCGCATTTCTAAGTATGGGCGCAAATAGGCCTTATTCATACGAAGATTTTGGTGTATCACACTTATATCCTATCAGTTTTTTGTGGGGTTGCAAATAGTCTTTATTCATACGAGCATTTTGGTGTATCACTGTAATGTTGTGTTTTAAATTTATTTCCCTACCTAGGGTTTTTTAGCCGGCGTTTCAAACGCCACTGGCTTAGATTGCCGGCACTAAAGAGTGCCAAGGCAAAGCACAATTGAGTGCTAAATTTTAGTTTAAATAATTGAAACTAATAGCCAATTGCTCGGCTGAGTTCTGATTTAAAACTTATCTTTATTTACAATTTCGTCCTTCTTATAAACTAAACTAACGGTACTTATAGTCTAGGATTTTATTTACATCTTTATTTTCGTTAAGTTAAATTCAACAGCTGTTATTTGTTTACAAATGAAAAAAGGTTCTTTCGTTAAATATAACATATGTTTTATGAACATATGTTCTTAGTGATGTGAGTAGCGTGATCGGTTATAACTCACCACACCCTCACCCTCTATTGAAAAAATGATTTTTGTATATTTATATAAAAAAATTATTTTTAATAGCTTAAACTATTTTTACATTCAAAATAAAATTTATAAAAAAATTTTTTAAATTATTAAATTATTTTTACATTTTTATGACATATTCATATTCATGATTTTTTTTTTTTTTTTTTTTTTTTCAGTTGTATCTTTTTAACATATTGTTATGAAATTTTCTTAGCTTACCGCCTATATCCAAAATAGAATTTACTCCTTGTCTCTCTATTATTTCATATGGCCCATGATATGGTGCCTGATTTTTCTTTCTATTAACTGTCCTCACTAGTACAAGATTTCCTGTCTCAATGGTAAGTGGGTTTATGTTCGTATCGTTTCGTACTCTACTGTCTTTAGCTATTTCTAGGTATTCTTTTGTTTTTTGTAGTGAAAATTTAAGCCGTTGTTTAAGTTCGTTTGCGTAATTTTCCGCGTTGTAAAATTGTTCGTCTCGTCTAACCTCATCGTTTGGCAGATATGGTAGTTTTCCAAATACTAATTCGTATGGTGTGTAGTTTGTATCTACATGTGGTGTTGTATTGTATGCAAACGTGAAATAAGGGATCCAATAGTCCCATTCATTATCTTTACAAAAATTTAACAAAAATTCATTAAGTACTCTATGATTTCTCTCTATCGAGCCCAAAGTCTCATGATGGTAAGGTGCTCTAAAAATTTGTTTAATATCCAAAAGTCTACAAATTTCTGACATTAATTGGTTTTTAAATTCAGTACCTTTATCTGACTTTAAAATTTTAAAGTTACCGTATTTTAAAATAAACTGTTCTACCAATGTTTTTGCCACTGTTTTCGCCTCTTTGGTCTCCATAGGATATGCCACTACGTATTTTGTCAATTCACATTGAATTGTCAGTATGTATCGGTTATAGTTTGACAACCGCAAAGGACCTACCGTATCGATGGATACTACTTCAAAGCTGGTATTTGGAGTGTCTGTTAAAGTAAATTTTTCTTTCGTATGTTTAGTTAGTTTGTTTATCTTGCATTGTTTGCAATTTGATACATATTGTTTTATCATTTTGCTCATATTCTTCCATATGTAGCGTTGTTTTAGTTTCATAGCTGTTTTTCTGACACCTAAGTGCCCTCCGTGTAATGAATTGTGATATTCTTCAATCAGTTTTATCTGTGTTTCTTTGCAAATTATTCTTTTTGTTTCATTGTATAGCAGTATTTTTAAATTAGTTTTTGCTTTTAATTGTAAATTGTTATATAAATTTTTAAATTCTTCTATGGCCATTGTATTAAATATTTCATTATTTTTGCTGAGAGCTAGCTCGTTTATTCCTATATTATGCATTTTTGATATGAGTTTCTCCAAAGTCAACTTTGTGCTCGATGGATTATCACTGCATTTTGCTATAATTTCATAATTTGATGTATCAATTAAAATGTTTTTAAAATTTTTATTTATTTCAAACTTAAGTTTTCTTATTTTTTTTAAATCCGATAATGATGTACAGTCCCAGACAAAAAGTTGATCAGACTTTTGCTCGGACGTGCACTTTGTATTGGTAATGTCAGGATTATTTATATTTTCTAATTGTTTTTCCATATTTCTGGTTATTACCATAACCTTTTTGTTTGCTTCATCCCTTTCCGGGATCATAGCTTTCAACGTGTCACTATTAAGGACAATTCTTGATAATGCATCAGCATTTGTATTAATTTTCCCTTTCTTGTATCTTATTTCAAAATTGTAGTCGGATAAATCCATTCGAATTCTTGTCATTTTTGATGATGGGTTTTGGTGTGCAAACAGAGAAACTAATGGTATGTGGTCAGTGACCACAATAAACTTCCTACCATACAGGTATGGTCTAAAAAAATTAATACCCCAATGAATAGCTAGTAACTCTTTTTCTATTGTTGGTTTGTTTATGTCATGTTTCGATAGTGATTTGCTTGCATATGAGATTGGTAAGTCTGAGCCAATTTCACCTTGCGATAAAACTGCACCAAGAGCATAGCTTGACGCATCTGTTGTTAAACAAAATGGTTTGTTAAAATCTGGGTATTGAAGTATTGGTGGACTCATAAGTTTTTCCTTTAGTGTTTCGAATGATTCTTGAGATTCCTTATTCCATTGAAAAGGTTTATTCTTCTTTAATAATAAATTTAAATTTTTGGCTATATCAGCAAATTTAGGTATGAACCGTCGATAATAATTGCAAAAGGCTACAAACCTTCTGACTTCATCCACATTCGTAGGAACTGGATAATTCTTAATAACTTTATACTTTGCTGGGTCTGTTTTTATACCCTTATCGGTTATGAGGTGTCCCAGATACACTACTTCCGGTTTTAAAAAACTGCATTTGCCTGCATTTAGTTTTAGGTTGAATTTTCTCAAACGTTGGAATACTTTTACTAGATTTTCATTGTGGTGTTTTAAACTACAACCAAAAATGATAATATCGTCTACGTACAGGAATGCTTCAGCATCTAGACCACTTAGTGCGATTGTTAACATTCTTTGAAAGCTGTTAGATGATATTTTTAAACCAAATGGTAATCTTTTAAATTGGTAATGACCGTTTCTAGTTGAAAATGCTGTTAGCGGTCGCGAATTTTCATGTAAATCTATCTGGTGGAAAGAGCTGGTCATATCTAGAGTAGAAAAATATTTGGCTCTCCCAAGTTTGTCAAGAACATCTTCTAATCTTGTTAGTGGAAATTTGTCATTGACTATTTTCTCATTTAATTTTCGAAAATCCACTACTAGACGCCATTTTTCTGTATCTTTAGTTGATTTTTTTGGTACGACTAGCAATGGTGAATTATAAGGGCTAATAGAATTCTCTATTATGTTATCTGATAACAATTGGTCAACCTGTTTATCTATCTCATCCATTTGAGATTGTGGCAATCTGTAGTTCTTTGAACCCATGCAATCTATAGCCTCATTCGTTATTCCAGTTAATGTGATTATATCTGTTGTTTTAATATTAGTAAAATTTTTAATTTTACATATAGAAATATCTGCTCCTGTATCTACCAGGAATTTTAGATTATCATTTATGTTTTTACATTTTAATATTACGTATGTATTTGTGTTAATCGATATATTATGTATCTTATGTTTTGGCCTATCTGGGTAACCTCTTATGTCACCCGGCTATCGTAGTTTCCCTCTTCGGCAGTATAATTGTAGGATTTGTACGAGTTGTTGTTGTTTCCGGTGTTTTTGTCATTTCTGTTGTTATTGTTATTACTTCTAAAACTGTTGTTTTTGGAATAATTGTTACCACTGTTGTTTCGATACTTGTTGTTTGTACCATTGTTGTTTCTATAATTGTTGTTTCCATTTCTATCGTTTCTATAATTGTTGTTTCTAGAATTGTTGTTTCTAGAATTGTTGTTTCTATAATTATTGTTTCCATTATTATCGTTTCTGTAATTGTTGTTTCTATGATTGTTGTTTCCATTATTATCGTTTCTATAATTATTTTTTTTATAAATGTTGTTTTTATGTTGACTTAGGTTATTATTTCTCCCGTGTCGGCTATCTACGTGAAATAGATTCTTTTTATCAAAACCTAAATTTTTCTCTGCCGTCATGCACCTTTCTACTGCATCATTAAAACTTGTTGGCATATTTGCCAAAAGAAGTGGTTGGTATTCAATATTGACACCTTTCATAAAAATATTGAGTGCAACACTGTCACCCATTTTGTATATGGCATCTTTAGTATCCTGAGTGGGGTTTGTTAAACCTCCAATTTCAAAATTACTCAATTGGTTAGAAAGTTCGGCAATTTTTTCCCTAAAATCAGATATAATACTATTACTCTGTACCGTAGTTCCCAACTCTGTCAGAACCTGTTGTAGTGTTCTTGGATTTGGAAAAGCTTTTTCTAATGCTGTTTTCAATTCGATTAATGTTGTTGGCCGATTGGAACGACCTAAAATGCTACGCACTTGCGCCGTTAGCTTGAAATTATAAACGTATTTAATAAATATGGATTTATCTTCTTCTTTTAACAGGTCATGTAGTAATTCTGCCTGTGCAATAAAATCTTCCAAATCTTTGAATGAACCTTTGAAAATATGTAGGTTTTTACCCACCATAGAAATATCGAAACTAGCCATCTTTGGAAAACTATATCTTTGCCAAACTTGTTCAATCTTTTCGGTCTTTACGTTTAAATTTTCTATTGTCTCTTTCAATTCTTTATGTAAATCTGCAAATTCTATTTCTAGTTTTTTGGTATCGTCGTTGTCGCTATCCTCACAAAAGTTCTGCACAGTTTGCTCTAAAATTGCTAATCTTTCAAGTTTTTTCACTTTGTAAGACTCTTCGTAAACTCTATTTTTACTTTTCTTTATATTCGATTTAAGTTGTTTTAACTCGTCAATACATTCATTTATTGATTCCATTTACTTTAATTCTTAAAAAAATATTTAACAAATATGTATGTAAAAAATATTCTAAAAATATAACTTATTTTTGTTTATTTCAATATTTTGTGTGTACCTTGTACTTAATTTGTACCATATGGGTACCGATTATTGGAAAAAATACAACTCTACAATATTTCGTTTAGTTTTAATATTTTGTGTGCACCCTGTGTCAATTTTCACTATATGGGTACCGATTACTCAAAAAAATATAACACTATTATATTTTACATTCATATAACAGCTGATTATTTTTGTGTTGTCATTTTTTTTTCTTCAAGTCTTTTTCTTTTTCAAGTTTTTTTTTTTGTTTTTCTTTAAATTAATAATTTTATTTGGAATCTAGTGATACAATAATTCAAAAGAAAATTTAATTTTTTTTGTAATAAGTGTGTGTGTTTTTAATTATAGTTTATTTTTTATTCCTTAAGAAAATAATAAAAAAAAATTTTTTTTTTATGCATGTGTTTAATTAGATTTTAATTTTTTTACATTCAATATTTATATATATTTTTTTTTTTTATATATTAATTGTTTTTTTTCTTTTTGGTCTTCAACTGCTCAGTTATGGCATCAATCTGTTGCCATAAATCACACGCCTGTTCCCAAGGTGGTGGAATCTCGGCTGTCACTCGCCTCTTCAGATCAGCTAATTTCTTCCTTAGCTTAACTATTCTTCCCGCTCTTCTTCGTTTGGGCTTTTCCGTAGCTGGTATTGTGGTCAATTTGTCTTCAGCCCTGCGCTGCTGCCGCTTCAAATAATCTTCAATGCTGATGGGCTGTGGCTGTTGCTTTTGACCAGTAGGTGCTTTATTTTTAGTGGAAATATATACCAAATTTGGCAGGATCGCCATGTAATGTTGTGTTTTAAATTTATTTCCCTACCTAGGGTTTTTTAGCCGGCGTTTCAAACGCCACTGGCTTAGATTGCCGGCACTAAAGAGTGCCAAGGCAAAGCACAATTGAGTGCTAAATTTTAGTTTAAATAATTGAAACTAATAGCCAATTGCTCGGCTGAGTTCTGATTTAAAACTTATCCTTATTTACAATTTCGTCCTTCTTATAAACTAAACTAACGGTACTTATAGTCTAGGATTTTATTTACATCTTTATTTTCGTTAAGTTAAATTCAACAGCTGTTATTTGTTTACAAATGAAAAAAGGTTCTTTCGTTAAATATAACATATGTTTTATGAACATATGTTCTCAGTGATGTGAGTAGCGTGATCGGTTATAACTCACCACAATCACACTTATATCCTATCAGTTTTTTGTGGGGTTGCTCCATGAAAATGAGATTCACCACTGGTGGTCAGTAAACAAAATCTGAATTTCTGGAATACCTGGACTAGTCGCCGCATTTCTAAGTATGGACGCAAATAGGCCTTATTTATACGAACATTTTGGTGTATCACACTTATATCCTATCAGTTTTTGTGGGGTTGCTCCATGAAAATATGATTCACCACTGGTGGTCAGTAAACAAAATCTGAATTTCTGGAATACGTAGACTACTCGCCGCATTTCTAAGTATGGACGCAAATAGGCCTTATTCATACGAACATTTTGGTGTATCACACTTATATCCTATCAGTTTTTTGTGGGGTTGCTCCATGAAAATGTGATTCACCACTGGTGGTCAGTAAACAAAATCTGCATTTCTGGAATACGTAGACTACTCGCCGCATTTCTAAGTATGGGCGCAAATAGGCCTTATTCATACGAACATTTTGGTGTATCACACTTATATCCTATCAGTTTTTTGTGGGGTTGCAAATAGTCCTTATTCATACGAACATTTTGGTGTATCACACTTATATCCTATCAGTTTTTTGTGGGGTTGCTCCATGAAAATGAGATTCACCACTGGTGGTCAGTAAACAAAATCTGAATTTCTGGAATACCTGGACTAGTCGCCGCATTTCTAAGTATGGACGCAAATAGGCCTTATTCATACGAACATTTTGGTGTATCACACTTATATCCTATCAGTTTTTGTGGGGTTGCTCCATGAAAATATGATTCACCACTGGTGGTCAGTAAACAAAATATGAATTTCTGGAATACGTAGACTACTCGCCGCATTTCTAAGTATGGACGCAAATAGGCCTTATTCATACGAACATTTTGGTGTATCACACTTATATCCTATCAGTTTTTTGTGGGGTTGCTCCATGAAAATGAGATTCACCACTGGTGGTCAGTAAACAAAATCTGAATTTCTGGAATACGTAGACTACTCGCCCCATTTCTAAGTATGGACGCAAATAGGCCTTATTTATACGAACATTTTGGTGTATCACACTTATATCCTATCAGTTTTTTGTGGGGTTGCTCCATGAAAATGTTATTCACCACTGGTGGTCAGTAAACAAAATCTGAATTTCTGGAATACCTGGACTAGTCGCCGCATTTCTAAGTATGGACGCAAATAGGCCTTATTCATACGAACATTTTGGTGTATCACACTTATATCCTATCAGTTTTGTGTGGGGTTGCTCCATGAAAATGTGATTCACCACTGGTGGTCAGTAAACAAAATCTGAATTTCTGGAATACGTAGACTACTCGCCGCATTTGTAAGTATGGACGCAAATAGGCCTTATTCATACGAACATTTTGGTGTATCACACTTATATCCTATCAGTTTTTTGTGGGGTTGCTCCATGGTGGGTTGCTTACATGTGGTCAGTAAACAAAATCTGAATTTCTGGAATTCCTGGACTAGTCGCCGCATTTCTATGTATGGACGCAAATAGGCCTTATTCATACGAACATTTTTGTGTATCACACTTATATCCTATCAGTTTTTTGTGGGGTTGCTCCATGAAAATGAGATTCACCAGTGGTGGTCAGTAAACAAAATCTGAATTTCTGGAATACCTGGACTAGTCGCCGCATTTCTAAGTATGGACGCAAATAGGCCTTATTCATACGAACATTTTGGTGTATCACACTTATATCCTATCAGTTTTTTGTGAGGTTGCTCCATGAAAATGTGATTCACCACTGGTGGTCAGTAAACAAAATCTGAATTTCTGGAATACGTAGACTACTCGCCGCATTTCTAAGTATGGACGCAAATAGGCCTTATTTATACGAACATTTTGGTGTATCACACTTATATCCTATCAGTTTTTTGTGGGGTTGCTCCATGAAAATGAGATTCACCACTGGTGGTCAGTAAACAAAATCTGAATTTCTGGAATACCTGGACTAGTCGCCGCATTTCTAAGTATGGACGCAAATAGGCCTTATTCATACGAACATTTTGGTGTATCACACTTATATCCTATCAGTTTTTTGTGGGGTTGCTCCATGAAAATGAGATTCACCACTGGTGGTCAGTAAACAAAATCTGAATTTCTGGAATACGTAGACTACTCGCCCCATTTCTAAGTATGGACGCAAATAGGCCTTATTTATACGAACATTTTGGTGTATCACACTTATATCCTATCAGTTTTTTGTGGGGTTGCTCCATGAAAATGTGATTCACCACTGGTGGTCAGTAAACAAAATCTGAATTTCTGGAATACCTGGACTAGTCGCCGCATTTCTAAGTATGGACGCAAATAGGCCTTATTCATACGAACATTTTGGTGTATCACACTTATATCCTATCAGTTTTGTGTGGGGTTGCTCCATGAAAATGTGATTCACCACTGGTGGTCAGTAAACAAAATCTGAATTTCTGGAATACGTAGACTACTCGCCGCATTTCTAAGTATGGACGCAAATAGGCCTTATTTATACGAACATTTTGGTGTATCACACTTATATCCTATCAGTTTTTTGTGGGGTTGCTCCATGAAAATGAGATTCACCACTGGTGGTCAGTAAACAAAATCTGAATTTCTGGAATACCTGGACTAGTCGCCGCATTTCTAAGTATGGACGCAAATAGGCCTTATTCATACGAACATTTTGGTGTATCACACTTATATCCTATCAGTTTTTTGTGGGGTTGCTCCATGAAAATGAGATTCACCACTGGTGGTCAGTAAACAAAATCTGAATTTCTGGAATACGTAGACTACTCGCCCCATTTCTAAGTATGGACGCAAATAGGCCTTATTTATACGAACATTTTGGTGTATCACACTTATATCCTATCAGTTTTTTGTGGGGTTGCTCCATGAAAATGTGATTCACCACTGGTGGTCAGTAAACAAAATCTGAATTTCTGGAATACCTGGACTAGTCGCCGCATTTCTAAGTATGGACGCAAATAGGCCTTATTCATACGAACATTTTGGTGTATCACACTTATATCCTATCAGTTTTTTGTGGGGTTGCTCCATGAAAATGAGATTCACCACTGGTGGTCAGTAAACAAAATCTGAATTTCTGGAATACGTAGACTACTCGCCCCATTTCTAAGTATGGACGCAAATAGGCCTTATTTATACGAACATTTTGGTGTATCACACTTATATCCTATCAGTTTTTTGTGGGGTTGCTCCATGAAAATGTGATTCACCACTGGTGGTCAGTAAACAAAATCTGAATTTCTGGAATACCTGGACTAGTCGCCGCATTTCTAAGTATGGACGCAAATAGGCCTTATTCATACGAACATTTTGGTGTATCACACTTATATCCTATCAGTTTTTGTGGGGTTGCTCCATGAAAATATGATTCACCACTGGTGGTCAGTAAACAAAATCTGAATTTCTGGAATACGTAGACTACTCGCCGCATTTCTAAGTATGGACGCAAATAGGCCTTATTCATACGAACATTTTGGTGTATCACACTTATATCCTATCAGTTTTTTGTGGGGTTGCTCCATGAAAATGAGATTCACCACTGGTGGTCAGTAAACAAAATCTGAATTTCTGGAATACCTGGACTAGTCGCCGCATTTCTAAGTATGGACGCAAATAGGCCTTATTCATACGAACATTTTGGTGTATCACACTTATATCCTATCAGTTTTTGTGGGGTTGCTCCATGAAAATATGATTCACCACTGGTGGTCAGTAAACAAAATCTGAATTTCTGGAATACGTAGACTACTCGCCGCATTTCTAAGTATGGACGCAAATAGGCCTTATTCATACGAACATTTTGGTGTATCACACTTATATCCTATCAGTTTTTTGTGGGGTTGCTCCATGAAAATGAGATTCACCACTGGTGGTCAGTAAACAAAATCTGAATTTCTGGAATACGTAGACTACCCGCCCCATTTCTAATTATGGACGCAAATAGGCCTTATTTATACGAACATTTTGGTGTATCACACTTATATCCTATCAGTTTTTTGTGGGGTTGCTCCATGAAAATGTGATTCACCACTGGTGGTCAGTAAACAAAATCTGAATTTCTGGAATACCTGGACTAGTCGCCGCATTTCTAAGTATGGACGCAAATAGGCCTTATTCATACGAACATTTTGGTGTATCACACTTATATTCTATCAGCTTTGTGTGGGGTTGCTCCATGAAAATGTGATTCACCACTGGTGGTCAGTAAACAAAATCTGAATTTCTGGAATACGTAGACTACTCGCCGCATTTCTAAGTATGGACGCAAATAGGCCTTATTCATACGAACATTTTGGTGTATCACACTTATATCCTATCAGTTTTTTGTGGGGTTGCTCCATGAAAATGTGATTCACCACTGGTGGTCAGTAAACAAAATCTGAATTTCTGGAATACGTAGACTAGTCACCGCATTTCTAAGTATGGACGCAAATAGGCCTTATTCATACGAACATTTTGGTGTATCACACTTATATCCTATCAGTTTTTTGTGGGGTTGCTCCATGAAAATGTGATTCACCACTGGTGGTCAGTAAACAAAATCTGAATTTCTGGAATACCTGGACTACTCGCCGTATTTCTAAGTATGGACGCAAATAGGCCTTATTCATACGAACATTTTGGTGTATCACACTTATATCCTATCAGTTTTTTGTGGGGTTGCTCCATGAAAATGTGATTCACCACTGGTGGTCAGTAAACAAAATCTGAATTTCTGGAATACGTAGACTACTCGCCGCATTTCTAAGTATGGGCGCAAATAGGCCTTATTCATACGAACATTTTGGTGTATCACACTTATATCCTATCAGTTTTTTGTGGGGTTGCAAATAGTCCTTATTCATACGAACATTTTGGTGTATCACACTTATATCCTATCAGTTTTTTGTGGGGTTGCTCCATGAAAATGAGATTTACCACTGGTGGTCAGTAAACAAAATCTGAATTTCTGGAATACCTGGACTAGTCGCCGCATTTCTAAGTATGGACGCAAATAGGCCTTATTCATACGAACATTTTGGTGTATCACACTTATATCCTATCAGTTTTTGTGGGGTTTCTCCATGAAAATATGATTCACCACTGGTGGTCAGTAAACAAAATCTGAATTTCTGGAATACGTAGACTACTCGCCGCATTTCTAAGTATGGACGCAAATAGGCCTTATTCATACGAAGATTTTGGTGTATCACACTTATATCCTATCAGTTTTTTGTGGGGTTTCTCCATGAAAATGAGATTCACCACTGGTGGTCAGTAAACAAAATCTGAATTTCTGGAATACCTGGACTAGTCGCCGCATTTCTAAGTATGGACGCAAATAGGCCTTATTCATACGAACATTTTGGTGTATCACACTTATATCCTATCAGTTTTGTGTGGGGTTGCTCCATGAAAATGTGATTCACCACTGGTGGTCAGTAAACAAAATCTGAATTTCTGGAATACGTAGACTACTCGCCGCATTTCTAAGTATGGACGCAAATAGGCCTTATTCATACGAACATTTTTGTGTATCACACTTATATCCTATCAGTTTTTTGTGGGGTTGCTCCATGAAAATGAGATTCACCAGTGGTGGTCAGTAAACAAAATCTGAATTTCTGGAATACCTGGACTAGTCGCCGCATTTCTAAGTATGGACGCAAATAGGCCTTATTCATACGAACATTTTGGTGTATCACACTTATATCCTATCAGTTTTTTGTGGGGTTGCTCCATGAAAATGTGATTCACCACTGGTGGTCAGTAAACAAAATCTGAATTTCTGGAATACGTAGACTACTCGCCGCATTTCTAAGTATGGACGCAAATAGGCCTTATTTATACGAACATTTTGGTGTATCACACTTATATCCTATCAGTTTTTTGTGGGGTTGCTCCTTGAAAATGTGATTCACCACTGGTGGTCAGTAAACAAAATCTGAATTTCTGGAATACCTGGACTAGTCGCCGCATTTCTAAGTATGGACGCAAATAGGCCTTATTCATACGAACATTTTGGTGTATAACACTTATATCCTATCAGTTTTTTGTGGGGTTGCTCCATGAAAATGAGATTCACCACTGGTGGTCAGTAAACAAAATCTGAATTTCTGGAATACCTGGACTAGTCGCCGCATTTCTAAGTATGGACGCAAATAGGCCTTATTCATACGAACATTTTGGTGTATCACACTTATATCCTATCAGTTTTTTGTGGGGTTGCTCCATGAAAATGAGATTCACCACTGGTGGTCAGTAAACAAAATCTGAATTTCTGGAATACGTAGACTACTCGCCCCATTTCTAAGTATGGACGCAAATAGGCCTTATTTATACGAACATTTTGGTGTATCACACTTATATCCTATCAGTTTTTTGTGGGGTTGCTCCATGAAAATGTGATTCACCACTGGTGGTCAGTAAACAAAATCTGAATTTCTGGAATACCTGGACTAGTCGCCGCATTTCTAAGTATGGACGCAAATAGGCCTTATTCATACGAACATTTTGGTGTATCACACTTATATCCTATCAGTTTTGTGTGGGGTTGCTCCATGAAAATGTGATTCACCACTGGTGGTCAGTAAACAAAATCTGAATTTCTGGAATACGTAGACTACTCGCCGCATTTCTAAGTATGGACGCAAATAGGCCTTATTCATACGAACATTTTGGTGTATCACACTTATATCCTATCAGTTTTTTGTGGGGTTGCTCCATGAAAATGAGATTCACCACTGGTGGTCAGTAAACAAAATCTGAATTTCTGGAATACGTAGACTACTCGCCCCATTTCTAAGTATGGACGCAAATAGGCCTTATTTATACGAACATTTTGGTGTATCACACTTATATCCTATCAGTTTTTTGTGGGGTTGCTCCATGAAAATGTGATTCACCACTGGTGGTCAGTAAACAAAATCTGAATTTCTGGAATACCTGGACTAGTCGCCGCATTTCTAAGTATGGACGCAAATAGGCCTTATTCATACGAACATTTTGGTGTATCACACTTATATCCTATCAGTTTTTGTGGGGTTGCTCCATGAAAATATGATTCACCACTGGTGGTCAGTAAACAAAATCTGAATTTCTGGAATACGTAGACTTCTCGCCGCATTTCTAAGTATGGACGCAAATAGGCCTTATTCATACGAACATTTTGGTGTATCACACTTATATCCTATCAGTTTTTTGTGGGGTTGCTCCATGAAAATGAGATTCACCACTGGTGGTCAGTAAACAAAATCTGAATTTCTGGAATACATGGACTAGTCGCCGCATTTCTAAGTATGGACGCAAATAGGCCTTATTCATACGAACATTTTGGTGTATCACACTTATATCCTATCAGTTTTTGTGGGGTTGCTCCATGAAAATATGATTCACCACTGGTGGTCAGTAAACAAAATCTGAATTTCTGGAATACGTAGACTACTCGCCGCATTTCTAAGTATGGACGCAAATAGGCCTTATTCATACGAACATTTTGGTGTATCACACTTATATCCTATCAGTTTTTTGTGGGGTTGCTCCATGAAAATGAGATTCACCACTGGTGGTCAGTAAACAAAATCTGAATTTCTGGAATACGTAGACTACCCGCCCCATTTCTAATTATGGACGCAAATAGGCCTTATTTATACGAACATTTTGGTGTATCACACTTATATCCTATCAGTTTTTTGTGGGGTTGCTCCATGAAAATGTGATTCACCACTGGTGGTCAGTAAACAAAATCTGAATTTCTGGAATACCTGGACTAGTCGCCGCATTTCTAAGTATGGACGCAAATAGGCCTTATTCATACGAACATTTTGGTGTATCACACTTGTATTCTATCAGTTTTGTGTGGGGTTGCTCCATGAAAATGTGATTCACCACTGGTGGTCAGTAAACAAAATCTGAATTTCTGGAATACGTAGACTACTCGCCGCATTTCTAAGTATGGACGCAAATAGGCCTTATTCATACGAACATTTTGGTGTATCACACTTATATCCTATCAGTTTTTTGTGGGGTTGCTCCATGAAAATGTGATTCACCACTGGTGGTCAGTAAACAAAATCTGAATTTCTGGAATACGTAGACTAGTCGCCGCATTTCTAAGTATGGACGCAAATAGGCCTTATACATACGAACATTTTGGTGTATCACACTTATATCCTATCAGTTTTTTGTGGGGTTGCTCCATGAAAATGTGATTCACCACTGGTGGTCAGTAAACAAAATCTGAATTTCTGGAATACCTGGACTACTCGCCGTATTTCTAAGTATGGACGCAAATAGGCCTTATTCATACGAACATTTTGGTGTATCACACTTATATCCTATCAGTTTTTTGTGGGGTTGCTCCATGAAAATGTGATTCACCACTGGTGGTCAGTAAACAAAATCTGAATTTCTGGAATACGTAGACTACTCGCCGCATTTCTAAGTATGGGCGCAAATAGGCCTTATTCATACGAACATTTTGGTGTATCACACTTATATCCTATCAGTTTTTTGTGGGGTTGCAAATAGTCCTTATTCATACGAACATTTTGGTGTATCACACTTATATCCTATCAGTTTTTTGTGGGGTTGCTCCATGAAAATGAGATTTACCACTGGTGGTCAGTAAACAAAATCTGAATTTCTGGAATACCTGGACTAGTCGCCGCATTTCTAAGTATGGACGCAAATAGGCCTTATTCATACGAACATTTTGGTGTATCACACTTATATCCTATCAGTTTTTGTGGGGTTTCTCCATGAAAATATGATTCACCACTGGTGGTCAGTAAACAAAATCTGAATTTCTGGAATACGTAGACTACTCGCCGCATTTCTAAGTATGGACGCAAATAGGCCTTATTCATACGAAGATTTTGGTGTATCACACTTATATCCTATCAGTTTTTTGTGGGGTTTCTCCATGAAAATGAGATTCACCACTGGTGGTCAGTAAACAAAATCTGAATTTCTGGAATACCTGGACTAGTCGCCGCATTTCTAAGTATGGACGCAAATAGGCCTTATTCATACGAACATTTTGGTGTATCACACTTATATCCTATCAGTTTTGTGTGGGGTTGCTCCATGAAAATGTGATTCACCACTGGTGGTCAGTAAACAAAATCTGAATTTCTGGAATACGTAGACTACTCGCCGCATTTCTAAGTATGGACGCAAATAGGCCTTATTCATACGAACATTTTTGTGTATCACACTTATATCCTATCAGTTTTTTGTGGGGTTGCTCCATGAAAATGAGATTCACCAGTGGTGGTCAGTAAACAAAATCTGAATTTCTGGAATACCTGGACTAGTCGCCGCATTTCTAAGTATGGACGCAAATAGGCCTTATTCATACGAACATTTTGGTGTATCACACTTATATCCTATCAGTTTTTTGTGGGGTTGCTCCATGAAAATGTGATTCACCACTGGTGGTCAGTAAACAAAATCTGAATTTCTGGAATACGTAGACTACTCGCCGCATTTCTAAGTATGGACGCAAATAGGCCTTATTTATACGAACATTTTGGTGTATCACACTTATATCCTATCAGTTTTTTGTGGGGTTGCTCCTTGAAAATGTGATTCACCACTGGTGGTCAGTAAACAAAATCTGAATTTCTGGAATACCTGGACTAGTCGCCGCATTTCTAAGTATGGACGCAAATAGGCCTTATTCATACGAACATTTTGGTGTATAACACTTATATCCTATCAGTTTTTTGTGGGGTTGCTCCATGAAAATGAGATTCACCACTGGTGGTCAGTAAACAAAATCTGAATTTCTGGAATACCTGGACTAGTCGCCGCATTTCTAAGTATGGACGCAAATAGGCCTTATTCATACGAACATTTTGGTGTATCACACTTATATCCTATCAGTTTTTTGTGGGGTTGCTCCATGAAAATGAGATTCACCACTGGTGGTCAGTAAACAAAATCTGAATTTCTGGAATACGTAGACTACTCGCCCCATTTCTAAGTATGGACGCAAATAGGCCTTATTTATACGAACATTTTGGTGTATCACACTTATATCCTATCAGTTTTTTGTGGGGTTGCTCCATGAAAATGTGATTCACCACTGGTGGTCAGTAAACAAAATCTGAATTTCTGGAATACCTGGACTAGTCGCCGCATTTCTAAGTATGGACGCAAATAGGCCTTATTCATACGAACATTTTGGTGTATCACACTTATATCCTATCAGTTTTGTGTGGGGTTGCTCCATGAAAATGTGATTCACCACTGGTGGTCAGTAAACAAAATCTGAATTTCTGGAATACGTAGACTACTCGCCGCATTTCTAAGTATGGACGCAAATAGGCCTTATTCATACGAACATTTTGGTGTATCACACTTATATCCTATCAGTTTTTTGTGGGGTTGCTCCATGAAAATGAGATTCACCACTGGTGGTCAGTAAACAAAATCTGAATTTCTGGAATACGTAGACTACTCGCCCCATTTCTAAGTATGGACGCAAATAGGCCTTATTTATACGAACATTTTGGTGTATCACACTTATATCCTATCAGTTTTTTGTGGGGTTGCTCCATGAAAATGTGATTCACCACTGGTGGTCAGTAAACAAAATCTGAATTTCTGGAATACCTGGACTAGTCGCCGCATTTCTAAGTATGGACGCAAATAGGCCTTATTCATACGAACATTTTGGTGTATCACACTTATATCCTATCAGTTTTTGTGGGGTTGCTCCATGAAAATATGATTCACCACTGGTGGTCAGTAAACAAAATCTGAATTTCTGGAATACGTAGACTTCTCGCCGCATTTCTAAATATGGACGCAAATAGGCCTTATTCATACGAACATTTTGGTGTATCACACTTATATCCTATCAGTTTTTTGTGGGGTTGCTCCATGAAAATGAGATTCACCACTGGTGGTCAGTAAACAAAATCTGAATTTCTGGAATACCTGGACTAGTCGCCGCATTTCTAAGTATGGACGCAAATAGGCCTTATTCATACGAACATTTTGGTGTATCACACTTATATCCTATCAGTTTTTGTGGGGTTGCTCCATGAAAATATGATTCACCACTGGTGGTCAGTAAACAAAATCTGAATTTCTGGAATACGTAGACTACTCGCCGCATTTCTAAGTATGGACGCAAATAGGCCTTATTCATACGAACATTTTGGTGTATCACACTTATATCCTATCAGTTTTTTGTGGGGTTGCTCCATGAAAATGAGATTCACCACTGGTGGTCAGTAAACAAAATCTGAATTTCTGGAATACGTAGACTACTCGCCCCATTTCTAAGTATGGACGCAAATAGGCCTTATTTATACGAACATTTTGGTGTATCACACTTATATCCTATCAGTTTTTTGTGGGGTTGCTCCATGAAAATGTGATTCACCACTGGTGGTCAGTAAACAAAATCTGAATTTCTGGAATACCTGGACCAGTCGCCGCATTTCTAAGTATGGACGCAAATAGGCCTTATTCATACGAACATTTTGGTGTATCACACTTATATTCTATCAGTTTTGTGTGGGGTTGCTCCATGAAAATGTGATTCACCACTGGTGGTCAGTAAACAAAATCTGAATTTCTGGAATACGTAGACTACTCGCCGCATTTCTAAGTATGGACGCAAATAGGCCTTATTCATACGAACATTTTGGTGTATCACACTTATATCCTATCAGTTTTTTGTGGGGTTGCTCCATGAAAATGTGATTCACCACTGGTGGTCAGTAAACAAAATCTGAATTTCTGGAATACGTAGACTAGTCGCCGCATTTCTAAGTATGGACGCAAATAGGCCTTATTCATACGAACATTTTGGTGTATCACACTTATATCCTATCAGTTTTTTGTGGGGTTGCTCCATGAAAATGTGATTCACCACTGGTGGTCAGTAAACAAAATCTGAATTTCTGGAATACCTGGACTACTCGCCGTATTTCTAAGTATGGACGCAAATAGGCCTTATTCATACGAATATTTTGGTGTATCACACTTATATCCTATCAGTTTTTTGTGGGGTTGCTCCATGAAAATGTGATTCACCACTGGTGGTCAGTAAACAAAATCTGAATTTCTGGAATACGTAGACTACTCGCCGCATTTCTAAGTATGGGCGCAAATAGGCCTTATTCATACGAACATTTTGGTGTATCACACTTATATCCTATCAGTTTTTTGTGGGGTTGCAAATAGTCCTTATTCATACGAACATTTTGGTGTATCACACTTATATCCTATCAGTTTTTTGTGGGGTTGCTCCATGAAAATGTGATTCACCACTGGTGGTCAGTAAACAAAATCTGAATTTCTGGAATACCTGGACTAGTCGCCGCATTTCTAAGTATGGACGCAAATAGGCCTTATTCATACGAACATTTTGGTGTATCACACTTATATTCTATCAGTTTTGTGTGGGGTTGCTCCATGAAAATGTGATTCACCACTGGTGGTCAGTAAACAAAATCTGAATTTCTGGAATACGTAGACTACTCGCCGCATTTCTAAGTATGGACGCAAATAGGCCTTATTCATACGAACATTTTGGTGTATCACACTTATATCCTATCAGTTTTTTGTGGGGTTGCTCCATGAAAATGTGATTCACCACTGGTGGTCAGTAAACAAAATCTGAATTTCTGGAATACGTAGACTAGTCGCCGCATTTCTAAGTATGGACGCAAATAGGCCTTATTCATACGAACATTTTGGTGTATCACACTTATATCCTATCAGTTTTTTGTGGGGTTGCTCCATGAAAATGTGATTCACCACTGGTGGTCAGTAAACAAAATCTGAATTTCTGGAATACCTGGACTACTGGCCGTATTTCTAAGTATGGACGCAAATAGGCCTTATTCATACGAACATTTTGGTGTATCACACTTATATCCTATCAGTTTTTTGTGGGGTTGCTCCATGAAAATGTGATTCACCACTGGTGGTCAGTAAACAAAATCTGAATTTCTGGAATACGTAGACTACTCGCCGCATTTCTAAGTATGGGCGCAAATAGGCCTTATTCATACGAACATTTTGGTGTATCACACTTATATCCTATCAGTTTTTTGTGGGGTTGCAAATAGTCCTTATTCATACGAACATTTTGGTGTATCACACTTATATCCTATCAGTTTTTTGTGGGGTTGCTCCATGAAAATGAGATTTACCACTGGTGGTCAGTAAACAAAATCTGAATTTCTGGAATACCTGGACTAGTCGCCGCATTTCTAAGTATGGACGCAAATAGGCCTTATTCATACGAACATTTTGGTGTATCACACTTATATCCTATCAGTTTTTGTGGGGTTTCTCCATGAAAATATGATTCACCACTGGTGGTCAGTAAACAAAATCTGAATTTCTGGAATACGTAGACTACTCGCCGCATTTCTAAGTATGGACGCAAATAGGCCTTATTCATACGAAGATTTTGGTGTATCACACTTATATCCTATCAGTTTTTTGTGGGGTTGCTCCATGAAAATGAGATTCACCACTGGTGGTCAGTAAACAAAATCTGAATTTCTGGAATACCTGGACTAATCGCCGCATTTCTAAGTATGGACACAAATAGGCCTTATTTATACGAACATTTTGGTGTATCACACTTATATCCTATCAGTTTTTGTGGGGGTGCTCCATGAAAATATGATTCACCACTGGTGGTCAGTAAACAAAATCTGAATTTCTGGAATACGTAGACTACTCGCCGCATTTCTAAGTATGGACGCAAATAGGCCTTATTCATACGAACATTTTGGTGTATCACACTTATATCCTATCAGTTTTTTGTGGGGTTGCTCCATGAAAATGTGATTCACCACTGGTGGTCAGTAAACAAAATCTGAATTTCTGGAATACGTAGACTACTCGCCGCATTTCTAAGTATGGGCGCAAATAGGCCTTATTCATACGAACATTTTGGTGTATCACACTTATATCCTATCAGTTTTTTGTGGGGTTGCAAATAGTCCTTATTCATACGAACATTTTGGTGTATCACACTTATATCCTATCAGTTTTTTGTGGGGTTGCTCCATGAAAATGAGATTCACCACTGGTGGTCAGTAAACAAAATCTGAATTTCTGGAATACCTGGACTAGTCGCCGCATTTCTAAGTATGGACGCAAATAGGCCTTATTCATACGAACATTTTGGTGTATCACACTTATATCCTATCAGTTTTTGTGGGGTTGCTCCATGAAAATATGATTCACCACTGGTGGTCAGTAAACAAAATCTGAATTTCTGGAATACGTAGACTACTCGCCGCATTTCTAAGTATGGACGCAAATAGGCCTTATTCATACGAACATTTTGGTGTATCACACTTATATCCTATCAGTTTTTTGTGGGGTTGCTCCATGAAAATGTGATTCACCACTGGTGGTCAGTAAACAAAATCTGAATTTCTGGAATACCTGGACTACTCGCCGTATTTCTAAGTATGGACGCAAATAGGCCTTATTCATACGAACATTTTGGTGTATCACACTTATATCCTATCAGTTTTTTGTGGGGTTGCTCCATGAAAATGTGATTCACCACTGGTGGTCAGTAAACAAAATCTGAATTTCTGGAATACGTAGACTACTCGCCGCATTTCTAAGTATGGGCGCAAATAGGCCTTATTCATACGAACATTTTGGTGTATCACACTTATATCCTATCAGTTTTTTGTGGGGTTGCAAATAGTCCTTATTCATACGAACATTTTGGTGTATCACACTTATATCCTATCAGTTTTTTGTGGGGTTGCTCCATGAAAATGTGATTCACCACTGGTGGTCAGTAAACAAAATCTGAATTTCTGGAATACCTGGACTAGTCGCCGCATTTCTAAGTATGGACGCAAATAGGCCTTATTCATACGAACATTTTGGTGTATCACACTTATATTCTATCAGTTTTGTGTGGGGTTGCTCCATGAAAATGTGATTCACCACTGGTGGTCAGTAAACAAAATCTGAATTTCTGGAATACGTAGACTACTCGCCGCATTTCTAAGTATGGACGCAAATAGGCCTTATTCATACGAACATTTTGGTGTATCACACTTATATCCTATCAGTTTTTTGTGGGGTTGCTCCATGAAAATGTGATTCACCACTGGTGGTCAGTAAACAAAATCTGAATTTCTGGAATACGTAGACTAGTCGCCGCATTTCTAAGTATGGACGCAAATAGGCCTTATTCATACGAACATTTTGGTGTATCACACTTATATCCTATCAGTTTTTTGTGGGGTTGCTCCATGAAAATGTGATTCACCACTGGTGGTCAGAAAACAAAATCTGAATTTCTGGAATACCTGGACTACTGGCCGTATTTCTAAGTATGGACGCAAATAGGCCTTATTCATACGAACATTTTGGTGTATCACACTTATATCCTATCAGTTTTTGTGGGGTTTCTCCATGAAAATATGATTCACCACTGGTGGTCAGTAAACAAAATCTGAATTTCTGGAATACGTAGACTACTCGCCGCATTTCTAAGTATGGACGCAAATAGGCCTTATTCATACGAAGATTTTGGTGTATCACACTTATATCCTATCAGTTTTTTGTGGGGTTGCTCCATGAAAATGAGATTCACCACTGGTGGTCAGTAAACAAAATCTGAATTTCTGGAATACCTGGACTAATCGCCGCATTTCTAAGTATGGACGCAAATAGGCCTTATTCATACGAACATTTTGGTGTATCACACTTATATCCTATCAGTTTTTTGTGGGGTTGCTCCATGAAAATGTGATTCACCACTGGTGGTCAGTAAACAAAATCTGAATTTCTGGAATACCTGGACTACTCGCCGTATTTCTAAGTATGGACGCAAATAGGCCTTATTCATACGAACATTTTGGTGTATCACACTTATATCCTATCAGTTTTTTGTGGGGTTGCTCCATGAAAATGTGATTCACCACTGGTGGTCAGTAAACAAAATCTGAATTTCTGGAATACGTAGACTACTCGCCGCATTTCTAAGTATGGGCGCAAATAGGCCTTATTCATACGAACATTTTGGTGTATCACACTTATATCCTATCAGTTTTTTGTGGGGTTGCAAATAGTCCTTATTCATACGAACATTTTGGTGTATCACACTTATATCCTATCAGTTTTTTGTGGGGTTGCTCCATGAAAATGTGATTCACCACTGGTGGTCAGTAAACAAAATCTGAATTTCTGGAATACCTGGACTAGTCGCCGCATTTCTAAGTATGGACGCAAATAGGCCTTATTCATACGAACATTTTGGTGTATCACACTTATATCCTATCAGTTTTTGTGGGGTTGCTCCATGAAAATATGATTCACCACTGGTGGTCAGTAAACAAAATCTGAATTTCTGGAATACGTAGACTACTCGCCGCATTTCTAAGTATGGACGCAAATAGGCCTTATTCATACGAACATTTTGGTGTATCACACTTATATCCTATCAGTTTTTTGTGGGGTTGCTCCATGAAAATGTGATTCACCACTGGTGGTCAGTAAACAAAATCTGAATTTCTGGAATACCTGGACTACTCGCCGTATTTCTAAGTATGGACGCAAATAGGCCTTATTCATACGAACATTTTGGTGTATCACACTTATATCCTATCAGTTTTTTGTGGGGTTGCTCCATGAAAATGTGATTCACCACTGGTGGTCAGTAAACAAAATCTGAATTTCTGGAATACGTAGACTACTCGCCGCATTTCTAAGTATAAGCGCAAATAGGCCTTATTTATACGAACATTTTGGTGTATCACACTTATATCCTATCAGTTTTTTGTGGGGTTGCAAATAGTCCTTATTCATACGAACATTTTGGTGTATCACACTTATATCCTATCAGTTTTTTGTGGGGTTGCTCCATGAAAATGTGATTCACCACTGGTGGTCAGTAAACAAAATCTGAATTTCTGGAATACCTGGACTAGTCGCCGCATTTCTAAGTATGGACGCAAATAGGCCTTATTCATACGAACATTTTGGTGTATCACACTTATATTCTATCAGTTTTGTGTGGGGTTGCTCCATGAAAATGTGATTCACCACTGGTGGTCAGTAAACAAAATCTGAATTTCTGGAATACGTAGACTACTCGCCGCATTTCTAAGTATGGACGCAAATAGGCCTTATTCATACGAACATTTTGGTGTATCACACTTATATCCTATCAGTTTTTTGTGGGGTTGCTCCATGAAAATGTGATTCACCACTGGTGGTCAGTAAACAAAATCTGAATTTCTGGAATACGTAGACTAGTCGCCGCATTTCTAAGTATGGACGCAAATAGGCCTTATTCATACGAACATTTTGGTGTATCACACTTATATCCTATCAGTTTTTTGTGGGGTTGCTCCATGAAAATGTGATTCACCACTGGTGGTCAGTAAACAAAATCTGAATTTCTGGAATACCTGGACTACTGGCCGTATTTCTAAGTATGGACGCAAATAGGCCTTATTCATACGAACATTTTGGTGTATCACACTTATATCCTATCAGTTTTTTGTGGGGTTGCTCCATGAAAATGTGATTCACCACTGGTGGTCAGTAAACAAAATCTGAATTTCTGGAATACGTAGACTACTCGCCGCATTTCTAAGTATGGGCGCAAATAGGCCTTATTCATACGAACATTTTGGTGTATCACACTTATATCCTATCAGTTTTTTGTGGGGTTGCAAATAGTCCTTATTCATACGAACATTTTGGTGTATCACACTTATATCCTATCAGTTTTTTGTGGGGTTGCTCCATGAAAATGAGATTTACCACTGGTGGTCAGTAAACAAAATCTGAATTTCTGGAATACCTGGACTAGTCGCCGCATTTCTAAGTATGGACGCAAATAGGCCTTATTCATACGAACATTTTGGTGTATCACACTTATATCCTATCAGTTTTTGTGGGGTTTCTCCATGAAAATATGATTCACCACTGGTGGTCAGTAAACAAAATCTGAATTTCTGGAATACGTAGACTACTCGCCGCATTTCTAAGTATGGACGCAAATAGGCCTTATTCATACGAAGATTTTGGTGTATCACACTTATATCCTATCAGTTTTTTGTGGGGTTGCTCCATGAAAATGAGATTCACCACTGGTGGTCAGTAAACAAAATCTGAATTTCTGGAATACCTGGACTAATCGCCGCATTTCTAAGTATGGACGCAAATAGGCCTTATTTATACGAACATTTTGGTGTATCACACTTATATCCTATCAGTTTTTGTGGGGTTGCTCCATGAAAATATGATTCACCACTGGTGGTCAGTAAACAAAATCTGAATTTCTGGAATACGTAGACTACTCGCCGCATTTCTAAGTATGGACGCAAATAGGCCTTATTCATACGAACATTTTGGTGTATCACACTTATATCCTATCAGTTTTTTGTGGGGTTGCTCCATGAAAATGTGATTCACCACTGGTGGTCAGTAAACAAAATCTGAATTTCTGGAATACGTAGACTACTCGCCGCATTTCTAAGTATGGGCGCAAATAGGCCTTATTCATACGAACATTTTGGTGTATCACACTTATATCCTATCAGTTTTTTGTGGGGTTGCAAATAGTCCTTATTCATACGAACATTTTGGTGTATCACACTTATATCCTATCAGTTTTTTGTGGGGTTGCTCCATGAAAATGAGATTCACCACTGGTGGTCAGTAAACAAAATCTGAATTTCTGGAATACCTGGACTAGTCGCCGCATTTCTAAGTATGGACGCAAATAGGCCTTATTCATACGAACATTTTGGTGTATCACACTTATATCCTATCAGTTTTTGTGGGGTTGCTCCATGAAAATATGATTCACCACTGGTGGTCAGTAAACAAAATCTGAATTTCTGGAATACGTAGACTACTCGCCGCATTTCTAAGTATGGACGCAAATAGGCCTTATTCATACGAACATTTTGGTGTATCACACTTATATCCTATCAGTTTTTTGTGGGGTTGCTCCATGAAAATGAGATTCACCACTGGTGGTCAGTAAACAAAATCTGAATTTCTGGAATACGTAGACTACTCGCCCCATTTCTAAGTATGGACGCAAATAGGCCTTATTTATACGAACATTTTGGTGTATCACACTTATATCCTATCAGTTTTTTGTGGGGTTGCTCCATGAAAATGTGATTCACCACTGGTGGTCAGTAAACAAAATCTGAATTTCTGGAATACCTGGACTAGTCGCCGCATTTCTAACTATGGACGCAAATAGGCCTTATTCATACGAACATTTTGGTGTATCACACTTATATCCTATCAGTTTTGTGTGGGGTTGCTCCATGAAAATGTGATTCACCACTGGTGGTCAGTAAACAAAATCTGAATTTCTGGAATACGTAGACTACTCGCCGCATTTCTAAGTATGGACGCAAATAGGCCTTATTCATACGAACATTTTGGTGTATCACACTTATATCCTATCAGTTTTTTGTGGGGTTGCTCCATGGTGGGTTGCTTACTGGTGGTCAGTAAACAAAATCTGAATTTCTGGAATTCCTGGACTAGTCGCCGCATTTCTATGTATGGACGCAAATAGGCCTTATTCATACGAACATTTTTGTGTGTCACACTTATATCCTATCAGATTTTTGTGGGGTTGCTCCATGAAAATGAGATTCACCAGTGGTGGTCAGTAAACAAAATCTGAATTTCTGGAATACCTGGACTAGTCGCCGCATTTCTAAGTATGGACGCAAATAGGCCTTATTCATACGAACATTTTGGTGTATCACACTTATATCCTATCAGTTTTTTGTGGGGTTGCTCCATGAAAATGAGATTCACCACTGGTGGTCAGTAAACAAAATCTGAATTTCTGGAATACGTAGACTACTCGCCCCATTTCTAAGTATGGACGCAAATAGGCCTTATTTATACGAACATTTTGGTGTATCACACTTATATCCTATCAGTTTTTTGTGGGGTTGCTCCATGAAAATGTGATTCACCACTGGTGGTCAGTAAACAAAATCTGAATTTCTGGAATACCTGGACTAGTCGCCGCATTTCTAAGTATGGACGCAAATAGGCCTTATTCATACGAACATTTTGGTGTATCACACTTATATCCTATCAGTTTTGTGTGGGGTTGCTCCATGAAAATGTGATTCACCACTGGTGGTCAGTAAACAAAATCTGAATTTCTGGAATACGTAGACTACTCGCCGCATTTCTAAGTATGGACGCAAATAGGCCTTATTCATGCGAACATTTTGGTGTATCACACTTATATCCTATCAGTTTTTTGTGGGGTTGCTCCATGAAAATGAGATTCACCACTGGTGGTCAGTAAACAAAATCTGAATTTCTGGAATACGTAGACTACTCGCCCCATTTCTAAGTATGGACGCAAATAGGCCTTATTTATACGAACATTTTGGTGTATCACACTTATATCCTATCAGTTTTTTGTGGGGTTGCTCCATGAAAATGTGATTCACCACTGGTGGTCAGTAAACAAAATCTGAATTTCTGGAATACCTGGACTAGTCGCCGCATTTCTAAGTATGGACGCAAATAGGCCTTATTTATACGAACATTTTGGTGTATCACACTTATATCCTATCAGTTTTTTGTGGGGTTGCTCCATGAAAATGTGATTCACCACTGGTGGTCAGTAAACAAAATCTGAATTTCTGGAATACGTAGACTACTCGCCGCATTTCTAAGTATGGACGCAAATAGGCCTTATTTATACGAACATTTGGGTGTATCACACTTATATCCTATCAGTTTTTTGTGGGGTTGCTCCTTGAAAATGTGATTCACCACTGGTGGTCAGTAAACAAAATCTGAATTTCTGGAATACCTGGACTAGTCGCCGCATTTCTGAGTATGGACGCAAATAGGCCTTATTCATACGAACATTTTGGTGTATAACACTTATATCCTATCAGTTTTTTGTGGGGTTGCTCCATGAAAATGAGATTCACCACTGGTGGTCAGTAAACAAAATCTGAATTTCTGGAATACCTGGACTAGTCGCCGCATTTCTAGGTATGGACGCAAATAGGCCTTATTCATACGAACATTTTGGTGTATCACACTTATATCCTATCAGTTTTTTGTGGGGTTGCTCCATGAAAATGAGATTCACCACTGGTGGTCAGTAAACAAAATCTGAATTTCTGGAATACGTAGACTACTCGCCCCATTTCTAAGTATGGACGCAAATAGGCCTTATTTATACGAACATTTTGGTGTATCACACTTATATCCTATCAGTTTTTTGTGGGGTTGCTCCATGAAAATGTGATTCACCACTGGTGGTCAGTAAACAAAATCTGAATTTCTGGAATACCTGGACTAGTCGCCGCATTTCTAAGTATGGACGCAAATAGGCCTTATTCATACGAACATTTTGGTGTATCACACTTATATCCTATCAGTTTTGTGTGGGGTTGCTCCATGAAAATGTGATTCACCACTGGTGGTCAGTAAACAAAATCTGAATTTCTGGAATACGTAGACTACTCGCCGCATTTCTAAGTATGGACGCAAATAGGCCTTATTCATGCGAACATTTTGGTGTATCACACTTATATCCTATCAGTTTTTTGTGGGGTTGCTCCATGAAAATGAGATTCACCACTGGTGGTCAGTAAACAAAATCTGAATTTCTGGAATACGTAGACTACTCGCCCCATTTCTAAGTATGGACGCAAATAGGCCTTATTTATACGAACATTTTGGTGTATCACACTTATATCCTATCAGTTTTTTGTGGGGTTGCTCCATGAAAATGTGATTCACCACTGGTGGTCAGTAAACAAAATCTGAATTTCTGGAATACCTGGACTAGTCGCCGCATTTCTAAGTATGGACGCAAATAGGCCTTATTTATACGAACATTTTGGTGTATCACACTTATATCCTATCAGTTTTTGTGGGGTTGCTCCATGAAAATATGATTCACCACTGGTGGTCAGTAAACAAAATCTGAATTTCTGGAATACGTAGACTACTCGCCGCATTTCTAAGTATGGACGCAAATAGGCCTTATTCATACGAACATTTTGGTGTATCACACTTATATCCTATCAGTTTTTTGTGGGGTTGCTCCATGAAAATGAGATTCACCACTGGTGGTCAGTAAACAAAATCTGAATTTCTGGAATACCTGGACTAGTCGCCGCATTTCTAAGTATGGACGCAAATAGGCCTTATTCATACGAACATTTTGGTGTATCACACTTATATCCTATCAGTTTTTGTGGGGTTGCTCCATGAAAATATGATTCACCACTGGTGGTCAGTAAACAAAATCTGAATTTCTGGAATACGTAGACTACTCGCCGCATTTCTAAGTATGGACGCAAATAGGCCTTATTCATACGAACATTTTGGTGTATCACACTTATATCCTATCAGTTTTTTGTGGGGTTGCTCCATGAAAATGAGATTCACCACTGGTGGTCAGTAAACAAAATCTGAATTTCTGGAATACGTAGACTACTCGCCCCATTTCTAAGTATGGACGCAAATAGGCCTTATTTATACGAACATTTTGGTGTATCACACTTATATCCTATCAGTTTTTTGTGGGGTTGCTCCATGAAAATGTGATTCACCACTGGTGGTCAGTAAACAAAATCTGAATTTCTGGAATACCTGGACTAGTCGCCGCATTTCTAAGTATGGACGCAAATAGGCCTTATTCATACGAACATTTTGGTGTATCACACTTATATCCTATCAGATTTGTGTGGGGTTGCTCCATGAAAATGTGATTCACCACTGGTGGTCAGTAAACAAAATCTGAATTTCTGGAATACGTAGACTACTCGCCGCATTTCTAAGTATGGACGCAAATAGGCCTTATTCATGCGAACATTTTGGTGTATCACACTTATATCCTATCAGTTTTTTGTGGGGTTGCTCCATGAAAATGAGATTCACCACTGGTGGTCAGTAAACAAAATCTGAATTTCTGGAATACGTAGACTACTCGCCCCATTTCTAAGTATGGACGCAAATAGGCCTTATTTATACGAACATTTTGGTGTATCACACTTATATCCTATCAGTTTTTTGTGGGGTTGCTCCATGAAAATGTGATTCACCACTGGTGGTCAGTAAACAAAATCTGAATTTCTGGAATACCTGGACTAGTCGCCGCATTTCTAAGTATGGACGCAAATAGGCCTTATTTATACGAACATTTTGGTGTATCACACTTATATCCTATCAGTTTTTTGTGGGGTTGCTCCATGAAAATGTGATTCACCACTGGTGGTCAGTAAACAAAATCTGAATTTCTGGAATACGTAGACTACTCGCCGCATTTCTAAGTATGGACGCAAATAGGCCTTATTTATACGAACATTTGGGTGTATCACACTTATATCCTATCAGTTTTTTGTGGGGTTGCTCCTTGAAAATGTGATTCACCACTGGTGGTCAGTAAACAAAATCTGAATTTCTGGAATACCTGGACTAGTCGCCGCATTTCTGAGTATGGACGCAAATAGGCCTTATTCATACGAACATTTTGGTGTATAACACTTATATCCTATCAGTTTTTTGTGGGGTTGCTCCATGAAAATGAGATTCACCACTGGTGGTCAGTAAACAAAATCTGAATTTCTGGAATACCTGGACTAGTCGCCGCATTTCTAGGTATGGACGCAAATAGGCCTTATTCATACGAACATTTTGGTGTATCACACTTATATCCTATCAGTTTTTTGTGGGGTTGCTCCATGAAAATGAGATTCACCACTGGTGGTCAGTAAACAAAATCTGAATTTCTGGAATACGTAGACTACTCGCCCCATTTCTAAGTATGGACGCAAATAGGCCTTATTTATACGAACATTTTGGTGTATCACACTTATATCCTATCAGTTTTTTGTGGGGTTGCTCCATGAAAATGTGATTCACCACTGGTGGTCAGTAAACAAAATCTGAATTTCTGGAATACCTGGACTAGTCGCCGCATTTCTAAGTATGGACGCAAATAGGCCTTATTCATACGAACATTTTGGTGTATCACACTTATATCCTATCAGTTTTGTGTGGGGTTGCTCCATGAAAATGTGATTCACCACTGGTGGTCAGTAAACAAAATCTGAATTTCTGGAATACGTAGACTACTCGCCGCATTTCTAAGTATGGACGCAAATAGGCCTTATTCATGCGAACATTTTGGTGTATCACACTTATATCCTATCAGTTTTTTGTGGGGTTGCTCCATGAAAATGAGATTCACCACTGGTGGTCAGTAAACAAAATCTGAATTTCTGGAATACGTAGACTACTCGCCCCATTTCTAAGTATGGACGCAAATAGGCCTTATTTATACGAACATTTTGGTGTATCACACTTATATCCTATCAGTTTTTTGTGGGGTTGCTCCATGAAAATGTGATTCACCACTGGTGGTCAGTAAACAAAATCTGAATTTCTGGAATACCTGGACTAGTCGCCGCATTTCTAAGTATGGACGCAAATAGGCCTTATTTATACGAACATTTTGGTGTATCACACTTATATCCTATCAGTTTTTGTGGGGTTGCTCCATGAAAATATGATTCACCACTGGTGGTCAGTAAACAAAATCTGAATTTCTGGAATACGTAGACTACTCGCCGCATTTCTAAGTATGGACGCAAATAGGCCTTATTCATACGAACATTTTGGTGTATCACACTTATATCCTATCAGTTTTTTGTGGGGTTGCTCCATGAAAATGAGATTCACCACTGGTGGTCAGTAAACAAAATCTGAATTTCTGGAATACCTGGACTAGTCGCCGCATTTCTAAGTATGGACGCAAATAGGCCTTATTCATACGAACATTTTGGTGTATCACACTTATATCCTATCAGTTTTTGTGGGGTTGCTCCATGAAAATATGATTCACCACTGGTGGTCAGTAAACAAAATCTGAATTTCTGGAATACGTAGACTACTCGCCGCATTTCTAAGTATGGACGCAAATAGGCCTTATTCATACGAACATTTTGGTGTATCACACTTATATCCTATCAGTTTTTTGTGGGGTTGCTCCATGAAAATGAGATTCACCACTGGTGGTCAGTAAACAAAATCTGAATTTCTGGAATACGTAGACTACTCGCCCCATTTCTAAGTATGGACGCAAATAGGCCTTATTTATACGAACATTTTGGTGTATCACACTTATATCCTATCAGTTTTTTGTGGGGTTGCTCCATGAAAATGTGATTCACCACTGGTGGTCAGTAAACAAAATCTGAATTTCTGGAATACCTGGACTAGTCGCCGCATTTCTAAGTATGGACGCAAATAGGCCTTATTCATACGAACATTTTGGTGTATCACACTTATATCCTATCAGATTTGTGTGGGGTTGCTCCATGAAAATGTGATTCACCACTGGTGGTCAGTAAACAAAATCTGAATTTCTGGAATACGTAGACTACTCGCCGCATTTCTAAGTATGGACGCAAATAGGCCTTATTCATACGAACATTTTGGTGTATCACACTTATATCCTATCAGTTTTTTGTGGGGTTGCTCCATGAAAATGTGATTCACCACTGGTGGTCAGTAAACAAAATCTGAATTTCTGGAATACGTAGACTAGTCGCCGCATTTCTAAGTATGGACGCAAATAGGCCTTATTCATACGAACATTTTGGTGTATCACACTTATATCCTATCAGTTTTTTGTGGGGTTGCTCCATGAAAATGTGATTCACCACTGGTGGTCAGTAAACAAAATCTGAATTTCTGGAATACGTAGACTACTCGCCGCATTTCTAAGTATGGACGCAAATAGGCCTTATTCATACGAACATTTTGGTGTATCACACTTATATCCTATCAGTTTTTTGTGGGGTTGCTCCATGAAAATGTGATTCACCACTGGTGGTCAGTAAACAAAATCTGAATTTCTGGAATACGTAGACTACTCGCCGCATTTCTAAGTATGGGCGCAAATAGGCCTTATTCATACGAACATTTTGGTGTATCACACTTATATCCTATCAGTTTTTTGTGGGGTTGCAAATAGTCCTTATTCATACGAACATTTTGGTGTATCACACTTATATCCTATCAGTTTTTGTGGGGTTGCTCCATGAAAATATGATTCACCACTGGTGGTCAGTAAACAAAATCTGAATTTCTGGAATACGTAGACTACTCGCCGCATTTCTAAGTATGGACGCAAATAGGCCTTATTCATACGAAGATTTTGGTGTATCACACTTATATCCTATCAGTTTTTTGTGGGGTTGCTCCATGAAAATGAGATTTACCACTGGTGGTCAGTAAACAAAATCTGAATTTCTGGAATACCTGGACTAGTCGCCGCATTTCTAAGTATGGACGCAAATAGGCCTTATTCATACGAACATTTTGGTGTATCACACTTATATCCTATCAGTTTTTGTGGGGTTGCTCCATGAAAATATGATTCACCACTGGTGGTCAGTAAACAAAATCTGAATTTCTGGAATACGTAGACTACTCGCCGCATTTCTAAGTATGGACGCAAATAGGCCTTATTCATACGAAGATTTTGGTGTATCACACTTATATCCTATCAGTTTTTTGTGGGGTTGCTCCATGAAAATGAGATTCACCACTGGTGGTCAGTAAACAAAATCTGAATTTCTGGAATACGTAGACTACTCGCCCCATTTCTAAGTATGGACGCAAATAGGCCTTATTTATACGAACATTTTGGTGTATCACACTTATATCCTATCAGTTTTTTGTGGGGTTGCTCCATGAAAATGTGATTCACCACTGGTGGTCAGTAAACAAAATCTGAATTTCTGGAATACCTGGACTAGTCGCCGCATTTCTAAGTATGGACGCAAATAGGCCTTATTCATACGAACATTTTGGTGTATCACACTTATATCCTATCAGTTTTGTGTGGGGTTGCTCCATGAAAATGTGATTCACCACTGGTGGTCAGTAAACAAAATCTGAATTTCTGGAATACGTAGACTACTCGCCGCATTTCTAAGTATGGACGCAAATAGGCCTTATACATACGAACATTTTGGTGTATCACACTTATATCTTATCAGTTTTTTGTGGGGTTGCTCCATGGTGGGTTGCTTACTGGTGGTCAGTAAACAAAATCTGAATTTCTGGAATACCTGGACTAGTCGCCGCATTTCTATGTATGGACGCAAATAGGCCTTATTCATACGAACATTTTGGTGTATCACACTTATATCCTATCAGTTTTTTGTGGGGTTGCAAATAGTCCTTATTCATACGAACATTTTGGTGTATCACACTTATATCCTATCTGTTTTTTGTGGGGTTGCTCCATGAAAATGAGATTTACCACTGGTGGTCAGTAAACAAAATCTGAATTTCTGGAATACCTGGACTAGTCGCCGCATTTCTAAGTATGGACGCAAATAGGCCTTATTCATACGAACATTTTGGTGTATCACACTTATATCCTATCAGTTTTTGTGGGGTTGCTCCATGAAAATATGATTCACCACTGGTGGTCAGTAAACAAAATCTGAATTTCTGGAATACGTAGACTACTCGCCGCATTTCTAAGTATGGACGCAAATAGGCCTTATTCATACGAAGATTTTGGTGTATCACACTTATATCCTATCAGTTTTTTGTGGGGTTGCTCCATGAAAATGAGATTCACCACTGGTGGTCAGTAAACAAAATCTGAATTTCTGGAATACGTAGACTACTCGCCCCATTTCTAAGTATGGACGCAAATAGGCCTTATTTATACGAACATTTTGGTGTATCACACTTATATCCTATCAGTTTTTTGTGGGGTTGCTCCATGAAAATGTGATTCACCACTGGTGGTCAGTAAACAAAATCTGAATTTCTGGAATACCTGGACTAGTCGCCGCATTTCTAAGTATGGACGCAAATAGGCCTTATTCATACGAACATTTTGGTGTATCACACTTATATCCTATCAGTTTTGTGTGGGGTTGCTCCATGAAAATGTGATTCACCACTGGTGGTCAGTAAACAAAATCTGAATTTCTGGAATACGTAGACTACTCGCCGCATTTCTAAGTATGGACGCAAATAGGCCTTATACATACGAACATTTTGGTGTATCACACTTATATCTTATCAGTTTTTTGTGGGGTTGCTCCATGGTGGGTTGCTTACTGGTGGTCAGTAAACAAAATCTGAATTTCTGGAATACCTGGACTAGTCGCCGCATTTCTATGTATGGACGCAAATAGGCCTTATTCATACGAACATTTTGGTGTATCACACTTATATCCTATCAGTTTTTTGTGGGGTTGCTCCATGAAAATGTGATTCACCACTGGTGGTCAGTAAACAAAATCTGAATTTCTGGAATACGTAGACTAGTCGCCGCATTTCTAAGTATGGACGCAAATAGGCCTTATTCATACGAACATTTTGGTGTATCACACTTATATCCTATCAGTTTTTTGTGGGGTTGCTCCATGAAAATGAGATTCACCAGTGGTGGTCAGTAAACAAAATCTGAATTTCTGGAATACCTGGCCTAGTCGCCGCATTTCTATGTATGGACGCAAATAGGCCTTATTCATACGAACATTTTGGTGTATCACACTTATATCCTATCAGTTTTTTGTGGGGTTGCTCCATGAAAATGTGATTCACCACTGGTGGTCAGTAAACAAAATCTGAATTTCTGGAATACGTAGACTACTCGCCGCATTTCTAAGTATGGACGCAAATAGGCCTTATTTATACGAACATTTTTGTGTATCACACTTATATCCTATCAGTTTTTTGTGGGGTTGCTCCATGAAAATGAGATTCACCAGTGGTGGTCAGTAAACAAAATCTGAATTTCTGGAATACCTGGACTAGTCGCCGCATTTCTAAGTATGGACGCAAATAGGCCTTATTCATACGAACATTTTGGTGTATCACACTTATATCCTATCAGTTTTTTGTGGGGTTGCTCCATGAAAATGTGATTCACCACTGGTGGTCAGTAAACAAAATCTGAATTTCTGGAATACGTAGACTACTCGCCGCATTTCTAAGTATGGACGCAAATAGGCCTTATTTATACGAACATTTTGGTGTATCACACTTATATCCTATCAGTTTTTTGTGGGGTTGCTCCATGAAAATGTGATTCACAACTGGTGGTCAGTAAACAAAATCTGAATTTCTGGAATACGTAGACTAGTCGCCGCATTTCTAAGTATGGACGCAAATAGGCCTTATTCATACGAACATTTTGGTGTATCACACTTATATCCTATCAGTTTTTTGTGGGGTTGCTCCATGAAAATGTGATTCACCACTGGTGGTCAGTAAACAAAATCTGAATTTCTGGAATATGTAGACTAGTCGCCGCATTTCTAAGTATGGACGCAAATAGGCCTTATTCATACGAACATTTTGGTGTATCACACTTATATCCTATCAGTTTTTTGTGGGGTTGCTCCATGAAAATGTGATTCACCACTGGTGGTCAGTAAACAAAATCTGAATTTCTGGAATACCTGGACTAGTCGCCGCATTTCTAAGTATGGACGCAAATAGGCCTTATTCATACGAACATTTTGGTGTATCACACTTATATCCTATCAGTTTTTTGTGGGGTTGCTCCATGAAAATGTGATTCACCACTGGTTGTCAGTAAACAAAATCTGAATTTCTGGAATACCTGGACTAGTCGCCGCATTTCTAAGTATGGACGCAAATAGGCCTTATTCATACGAACATTTTGGTGTATCACACTTATATCCTATCAGTTTTTTGTGGGGTTGCTCCATGAAAATGTGATTCACCACTGGTGGTCAGTAAACAAAATCTGAATTTCTGGAATACGTAGACTACCCGCCGCATTTCTAAGTATGGACGCAAATAGGCCTTATTTATACGAACATTTTGGTGTATCACACTTATATCCTATCAGTTTTTTGTGGGGTTGCTCCATGAAAATGTGATTCACCACTGGTGGTCAGTAAACAAAATCTGAATTTCTGGAATACCTGGACTAGTCGCCGCATTTCTAAGTATGGACGCAAATAGGCCTTATTCATACGAACATTTTGGTGTATCACACTTATATCCTATCAGTTTTTTGTGGGGTTGCTCCATGAAAATGAGATTCACCAGTGGTGGTCAGTAAACAAAATCTGAATTTCTGGAATACCTGGCCTAGTCGCCGCATTTCTATGTATGGACGCAAATAGGCCTTATTCATACGAACATTTTGGTGTATCACACTTATATCCTATCAGTTTTTTGTGGGGTTGCTCCATGAAAATGTGATTCACCACTGGTGGTCAGTAAACAAAATCTGAATTTCTGGAATACGTAGACTACTCGCCGCATTTCTAAGTATGGACGCAAATAGGCCTTATTCATTCGAACATTTTGGTGTATCACACTTATATCCTATCAGTTTTTTGTGGGGTTGCTCCTTGAAAATGTGATTCACCACTGGTGGTCAGTAAACAAAATCTGAATTTCTGGAATACCTGGACTAGCCGCCGCATTTCTAGGTATGGACGCAAATAGGCCTTATTCATACGAACATTTTGGTGTATCACACTTACATCCTATCAGTTTTTTGTGGGATTGCTCCATGAAAATGAGATTCACCACTGGTGGTCAGTAAACAAAATCTGAATTTCTGGAATACGTAGACTACTCGCCGCATTTCTAAGTATGGACGCAAATAGGCCTTATTCATACGAAGATTTTGGTGTATCACACTTATATCCTATCAGTTTTTTGTGGGATTGCTCCATGAAAATGAGATTCACCACTGGTGGTCAGTAAACAAAATCTGAATTTCTGGAATACGTAGACTACTCGCCGCATTTCTAAGTATGGACGCAAATAGGCCTTATTCATACGAACATTTTGGTGTATCACACTTATATCCTATCAGTTTTTTGTGGGATTGCTCCATGAAAATGTGATTCACCACTGGTGGTCAGTAAACAAAATCTGAATTTCTGGAATACCTGGACTAGCCGCCGCATTTCTAGGTATGGACGCAAATAGGCCTTATTCATACGAACATTTTGGTGTATCACACTTATATCCTATCAGTTTTTTGTGGGGTTGCTCCTTGAAAATGTGATTCACCACTGGTGGTCAGTAAACAAAATCTGAATTTCTGGAATACCTGGACTAGCCGCCGCATTTCTAGGTATGGACGCAAATAGGCCTTATTCATACGAACATTTTGGTGTATCACACTTACATCCTATCAGTTTTTTGTGGGATTGCTCCATGAAAATGAGATTCACCACTGGTGGTCAGTAAACAAAATCTGAATTTCTGGAATACGTAGACTACTCGCCGCATTTCTAAGTATGGACGCAAATAGGCCTTATTCATACGAACATTTTGGTGTATCACACTTATATCCTATCAGTTTTTTGTGGGATTGCTCCATGAAAATGTGATTCACCACTGGTGGTCAGTAAACAAAATCTGAATTTCTGGAATACCTGGACTAGTCGCCGCATTTCTAAGTATGGACGCAAATAGGCCTTATTCATACGAACATTTTGGTGTATCACACTTATATCCTATCAGTTTTTGTGGGGTTTCTCCATGAAAATATGATTCACCACTGGTGGTCAGTAAACAAAATCTGAATTTCTGGAATACGTAGACTACTCGCCGCATTTCTAAGTATGGACGCAAATAGGCCTTATTCATACGAAGATTTTGGTGTATCACACTTATATCCTATCAGTTTTTTGTGGGGTTGCTCCATGAAAATGAGATTCACCACTGGTGGTCAGTAAACAAAATCTGAATTTCTGGAATACCTGGACTAATCGCCGCATTTCTAAGTATGGACGCAAATAGGCCTTATTTATACGAACATTTTGGTGTATCACACTTATATCCTATCAGTTTTTGTGGGGTTGCTCCATGAAAATATGATTCACCACTGGTGGTCAGTAAACAAAATCTGAATTTCTGGAATACGTAGACTACTCGCCGCATTTCTAAGTATGGACGCAAATAGGCCTTATTCATACGAACATTTTGGTGTATCACACTTATATCCTATCAGTTTTTTGTGGGGTTGCTCCATGAAAATGTGATTCACCACTGGTGGTCAGTAAACAAAATCTGAATTTCTGGAATACGTAGACTACTCGCCGCATTTCTAAGTATGGGCGCAAATAGGCCTTATTCATACGAACATTTTGGTGTATCACACTTATATCCTATCAGTTTTTTGTGGGGTTGCAAATAGTCCTTATTCATACGAACATTTTGGTGTATCACACTTATATCCTATCAGTTTTTTGTGGGGTTGCTCCATGAAAATGAGATTCACCACTGGTGGTCAGTAAACAAAATCTGAATTTCTGGAATACCTGGACTAGTCGCCGCATTTCTAAGTATGGACGCAAATAGGCCTTATTCATACGAACATTTTGGTGTATCACACTTATATCCTATCAGTTTTTGTGGGGTTGCTCCATGAAAATATGATTCACCACTGGTGGTCAGTAAACAAAATCTGAATTTCTGGAATACGTAGACTACTCGCCGCATTTCTAAGTATGGACGCAAATAGGCCTTATTCATACGAACATTTTGGTGTATCACACTTATATCCTATCAGTTTTTTGTGGGGTTGCTCCATGAAAATGAGATTCACCACTGGTGGTCAGTAAACAAAATCTGAATTTCTGGAATACGTAGACTACTCGCCCCATTTCTAAGTATGGACGCAAATAGGCCTTATTTATACGAACATTTTGGTGTATCACACTTATATCCTATCAGTTTTTTGTGGGGTTGCTCCATGAAAATGTGATTCACCACTGGTGGTCAGTAAACAAAATCTGAATTTCTGGAATACCTGGACTAGTCGCCGCATTTCTAAGTATGGACGCAAATAGGCCTTATTCATACGAACATTTTGGTGTATCACACTTATATCCTATCAGTTTTGTGTGGGGTTGCTCCATGAAAATGTGATTCACCACTGGTGGTCAGTAAACAAAATCTGAATTTCTGGAATACGTAGACTACTCGCCGCATTTCTAAGTATGGACGCAAATAGGCCTTATTCATACGAACATTTTGGTGTATCACACTTATATCCTATCAGTTTTTTGTGGGGTTGCTCCATGGTGGGTTGCTTACTGGTGGTCAGTAAACAAAATCTGAATTTCTGGAATTCCTGGACTAGTCGCCGCATTTCTATGTATGGACGCAAATAGGCCTTATTCATACGAACATTTTTGTGTGTCACACTTATATCCTATCAGATTTTTGTGGGGTTGCTCCATGAAAATGAGATTCACCAGTGGTGGTCAGTAAACAAAATCTGAATTTCTGGAATACCTGGACTAGTCGCCGCATTTCTAAGTATGGACGCAAATAGGCCTTATTCATACGAACATTTTGGTGTATCACACTTATATCCTATCAGTTTTTTGTGGGGTTGCTCCATGAAAATGAGATTCACCACTGGTGGTCAGTAAACAAAATCTGAATTTCTGGAATACGTAGACTACTCGCCCCATTTCTAAGTATGGACGCAAATAGGCCTTATTTATACGAACATTTTGGTGTATCACACTTATATCCTATCAGTTTTTTGTGGGGTTGCTCCATGAAAATGTGATTCACCACTGGTGGTCAGTAAACAAAATCTGAATTTCTGGAATACGTAGACTACTCGCCCCATTTCTAAGTATGGACGCAAATAGGCCTTATTTATACGAACATTTTGGTGTATCACACTTATATCCTATCAGTTTTTTGTGGGGTTGCTCCATGAAAATGTGATTCACCACTGGTGGTCAGTAAACAAAATCTGAATTTCTGGAATACCTGGACTAGTCGCCGCATTTCTAAGTATGGACGCAAATAGGCCTTATTCATACGAACATTTTGGTGTATCACACTTATATCCTATCAGATTTGTGTGGGGTTGCTCCATGAAAATGTGATTCACCACTGGTGGTCAGTAAACAAAATCTGAATTTCTGGAATACGTAGACTACTCGCCGCATTTCTAAGTATGGACGCAAATAGGCCTTATTCATACGAACATTTTGGTGTATCACACTTATATCCTATCAGTTTTTTGTGGGGTTGCTCCATGAAAATGTGATTCACCACTGGTGGTCAGTAAACAAAATCTGAATTTCTGGAATACGTAGACTAGTCGCCGCATTTCTAAGTATGGACGCAAATAGGCCTTATTCATACGAACATTTTGGTGTATCACACTTATATCCTATCAGTTTTTTGTGGGGTTGCTCCATGAAAATGTGATTCACCACTGGTGGTCAGTAAACAAAATCTGAATTTCTGGAATACGTAGACTACTCGCCGCATTTCTAAGTATGGACGCAAATAGGCCTTATTCATACGAACATTTTGGTGTATCACACTTATATCCTATCAGTTTTTTGTGGGGTTGCTCCATGAAAATGTGATTCACCACTGGTGGTCAGTAAACAAAATCTGAATTTCTGGAATACGTAGACTACTCGCCGCATTTCTAAGTATGGGCGCAAATAGGCCTTATTCATACGAACATTTTGGTGTATCACACTTATATCCTATCAGTTTTTTGTGGGGTTGCAAATAGTCCTTATTCATACGAACATTTTGGTGTATCACACTTATATCCTATCAGTTTTTTGTGGGGTTGCTCCATGAAAATGAGATTTACCACTGGTGGTCAGTAAACAAAATCTGAATTTCTGGAATACCTGGACTAGTCGCCGCATTTCTAAGTATGGACGCAAATAGGCCTTATTCATACGAACATTTTGGTGTATCACACTTATATCCTATCAGTTTTTGTGGGGTTGCTCCATGAAAATATGATTCACCACTGGTGGTCAGTAAACAAAATCTGAATTTCTGGAATACGTAGACTACTCGCCGCATTTCTAAGTATGGACGCAAATAGGCCTTATTCATACGAAGATTTTGGTGTATCACACTTATATCCTATCAGTTTTTTGTGGGGTTGCTCCATGAAAATGAGATTCACCACTGGTGGTCAGTAAACAAAATCTGAATTTCTGGAATACGTAGACTACTCGCCCCATTTCTAAGTATGGACGCAAATAGGCCTTATTTATACGAACATTTTGGTGTATCACACTTATATCCTATCAGTTTTTTGTGGGGTTGCTCCATGAAAATGTGATTCACCACTGGTGGTCAGTAAACAAAATCTGAATTTCTGGAATACCTGGACTAGTCGCCGCATTTCTAAGTATGGACGCAAATAGGCCTTATTCATACGAACATTTTGGTGTATCACACTTATATCCTATCAGTTTTGTGTGGGGTTGCTCCATGAAAATGTGATTCACCACTGGTGGTCAGTAAACAAAATCTGAATTTCTGGAATACGTAGACTACTCGCCGCATTTCTAAGTATGGACGCAAATAGGCCTTATACATACGAACATTTTGGTGTATCACACTTATATCTTATCAGTTTTTTGTGGGGTTGCTCCATGGTGGGTTGCTTACTGGTGGTCAGTAAACAAAATCTGAATTTCTGGAATACCTGGACTAGTCGCCGCATTTCTATGTATGGACGCAAATAGGCCTTATTCATACGAACATTTTGGTGTATCACACTTATATCCTATCAGTTTTTTGTGGGGTTGCAAATAGTCCTTATTCATACGAACATTTTGGTGTATCACACTTATATCCTATCTGTTTTTTGTGGGGTTGCTCCATGAAAATGAGATTTACCACTGGTGGTCAGTAAACAAAATCTGAATTTCTGGAATACCTGGACTAGTCGCCGCATTTCTAAGTATGGACGCAAATAGGCCTTATTCATACGAACATTTTGGTGTATCACACTTATATCCTATCAGTTTTTGTGGGGTTGCTCCATGAAAATATGATTCACCACTGGTGGTCAGTAAACAAAATCTGAATTTCTGGAATACGTAGACTACTCGCCGCATTTCTAAGTATGGACGCAAATAGGCCTTATTCATACGAAGATTTTGGTGTATCACACTTATATCCTATCAGTTTTTTGTGGGGTTGCTCCATGAAAATGAGATTCACCACTGGTGGTCAGTAAACAAAATCTGAATTTCTGGAATACGTAGACTACTCGCCCCATTTCTAAGTATGGACGCAAATAGGCCTTATTTATACGAACATTTTGGTGTATCACACTTATATCCTATCAGTTTTTTGTGGGGTTGCTCCATGAAAATGTGATTCACCACTGGTGGTCAGTAAACAAAATCTGAATTTCTGGAATACCTGGACTAGTCGCCGCATTTCTAAGTATGGACGCAAATAGGCCTTATTCATACGAACATTTTGGTGTATCACACTTATATCCTATCAGTTTTGTGTGGGGTTGCTCCATGAAAATGTGATTCACCACTGGTGGTCAGTAAACAAAATCTGAATTTCTGGAATACGTAGACTACTCGCCGCATTTCTAAGTATGGACGCAAATAGGCCTTATACATACGAACATTTTGGTGTATCACACTTATATCTTATCAGTTTTTTGTGGGGTTGCTCCATGGTGGGTTGCTTACTGGTGGTCAGTAAACAAAATCTGAATTTCTGGAATACCTGGACTAGTCGCCGCATTTCTATGTATGGACGCAAATAGGCCTTATTCATACGAACATTTTGGTGTATCACACTTATATCCTATCAGTTTTTTGTGGGGTTGCTCCATGAAAATGTGATTCACCACTGGTGGTCAGTAAACAAAATCTGAATTTCTGGAATACGTAGACTAGTCGCCGCATTTCTAAGTATGGACGCAAATAGGCCTTATTCATACGAACATTTTGGTGTATCACACTTATATCCTATCAGTTTTTTGTGGGGTTGCTCCATGAAAATGAGATTCACCAGTGGTGGTCAGTAAACAAAATCTGAATTTCTGGAATACCTGGCCTAGTCGCCGCATTTCTATGTATGGACGCAAATAGGCCTTATTCATACGAACATTTTGGTGTATCACACTTATATCCTATCAGTTTTTTGTGGGGTTGCTCCATGAAAATGTGATTCACCACTGGTGGTCAGTAAACAAAATCTGAATTTCTGGAATACGTAGACTACTCGCCGCATTTCTAAGTATGGACGCAAATAGGCCTTATTTATACGAACATTTTTGTGTATCACACTTATATCCTATCAGTTTTTTGTGGGGTTGCTCCATGAAAATGAGATTCACCAGTGGTGGTCAGTAAACAAAATCTGAATTTCTGGAATACCTGGACTAGTCGCCGCATTTCTAAGTATGGACGCAAATAGGCCTTATTCATACGAACATTTTGGTGTATCACACTTATATCCTATCAGTTTTTTGTGGGGTTGCTCCATGAAAATGTGATTCACCACTGGTGGTCAGTAAACAAAATCTGAATTTCTGGAATACGTAGACTACTCGCCGCATTTCTAAGTATGGACGCAAATAGGCCTTATTTATACGAACATTTTGGTGTATCATACTTATATCCTATCAGTTTTTTGTGGGGTTGCTCCATGAAAATGTGATTCACAACTGGTGGTCAGTAAACAAAATCTGAATTTCTGGAATACGTAGACTAGTCGCCGCATTTCTAAGTATGGACGCAAATAGGCCTTATTCATACGAACATTTTGGTGTATCACACTTATATCCTATCAGTTTTTTGTGGGGTTGCTCCATGAAAATGTGATTCACCACTGGTGGTCAGTAAACAAAATCTGAATTTCTGGAATATGTAGACTAGTCGCCGCATTTCTAAGTATGGACGCAAATAGGCCTTATTCATACGAACATTTTGGTGTATCACACTTATATCCTATCAGTTTTTTGTGGGGTTGCTCCATGAAAATGTGATTCACCACTGGTGGTCAGTAAACAAAATCTGAATTTCTGGAATACCTGGACTAGTCGCCGCATTTCTAAGTATGGACGCAAATAGGCCTTATTCATACGAACATTTTGGTGTATCACACTTATATCCTATCAGTTTTTTGTGGGGTTGCTCCATGAAAATGTGATTCACCACTGGTTGTCAGTAAACAAAATCTGAATTTCTGGAATACCTGGACTAGTCGCCGCATTTCTAAGTATGGACGCAAATAGGCCTTATTCATACGAACATTTTGGTGTATCACACTTATATCCTATCAGTTTTTTGTGGGGTTGCTCCATGAAAATGTGATTCACCACTGGTGGTCAGTAAACAAAATCTGAATTTCTGGAATACGTAGACTACCCGCCGCATTTCTAAGTATGGACGCAAATAGGCCTTATTTATACGAACATTTTGGTGTATCACACTTATATCCTATCAGTTTTTTGTGGGGTTGCTCCATGAAAATGTGATTCACCACTGGTGGTCAGTAAACAAAATCTGAATTTCTGGAATACCTGGACTAGTCGCCGCATTTCTAAGTATGGACGCAAATAGGCCTTATTCATACGAACATTTTGGTGTATCACACTTATATCCTATCAGTTTTTTGTGGGGTTGCTCCATGAAAATGAGATTCACCAGTGGTGGTCAGTAAACAAAATCTGAATTTCTGGAATACCTGGCCTAGTCGCCGCATTTCTATGTATGGACGCAAATAGGCCTTATTCATACGAACATTTTGGTGTATCACACTTATATCCTATCAGTTTTTTGTGGGGTTGCTCCATGAAAATGTGATTCACCACTGGTGGTCAGTAAACAAAATCTGAATTTCTGGAATACGTAGACTACTCGCCGCATTTCTAAGTATGGACGCAAATAGGCCTTATTCATTCGAACATTTTGGTGTATCACACTTATATCCTATCAGTTTTTTGTGGGGTTGCTCCTTGAAAATGTGATTCACCACTGGTGGTCAGTAAACAAAATCTGAATTTCTGGAATACCTGGACTAGCCGCCGCATTTCTAGGTATGGACGCAAATAGGCCTTATTCATACGAACATTTTGGTGTATCACACTTACATCCTATCAGTTTTTTGTGGGATTGCTCCATGAAAATGTGATTCACCACTGGTGGTCAGTAAACAAAATCTGAATTTCTGGAATACGTAGACTACTCGCCGCATTTCTAAGAATGGACGCAAATAGGCCTTATTTATACGAACATTTTGGTGTATCACACTTATATCCTATCAGTTTTTTGTGGGGTTGCTCCATGAAAATGTGATTCACCACTGGTGGTCAGTAAACAAAATCTGAATTTCTGGAATACGTAGACTACTCGCCGCATTTCTAAGTATGGACGCAAATAGGCCTTATTCATACGAACATTTTGGTGTATCACACTTATATCCTATCAGTTTTTTGTGGGGTTGCTCCTTGAAAATGTGATTCACCACTGGTGGTCAGTAAACAAAATCTGAATTTCTGGAATACCTGGACTAGCCGCCGCATTTCTAGGTATGGACGCAAATAGGCCTTATTCATACGAACATTTTGGTGTATCACACTTACATCCTATCAGTTTTTTGTGGGGTTGCTCCATGAAAATGAGATTCACCAGTGGTGGTCAGTAAACAAAATCTGAATTTCTGGAATACCTGGCCTAGTCGCCACATTTCTATGTATGGACGCAAATAGGCCTTATTCATACGAACATTTTGGTGTATCACACTTATATCCTATCAGTTTTTTGTGGGGTTGCTCCATGAAAATGTGATTCACCACTGGTGGTCAGTAAACAAACTGTGAATTTCTGGAATACCTGGACTAGTCGCCGCATTTCTAAGTATGGACGCAAATAGGCCTTATTCATACGAACATTTTGGTGTATCACACTTATATCCTATCAGTTTTTTGTGGGGTTGCTCCTTGAAAATGTGATTCACCACTGGTGGTCAGTAAACAAAATCTGAATTTCTGGAATACCTGGACTAGCCGCCGCATTTCTAGGTATGGACGCAAATAGGCCTTATTCATACGAACATTTTGGTGTATCACACTTACATCCTATCAGTTTTTTGTGGGGTTGCTCCATGAAAATTGGATTCACCAGTGGTGGTCAGTAAACAAAATCTGAATTTCTGGAATACGTAGACTACTCGCCGCATTTCTAAGAATGGACGCAAATAGGCCTTATTTATACGAACATTTTGGTGTATCACACTTATATCCTATCAGTTTTTTGTGGGGTTGCTCCATGAAAATGTGATTCACCACTGGTGGTCAGTAAACAAAATCTGAATTTCTGGAATACGTAGACTACTCGCCGCATTTCTAAGAATGGACGCAAATAGGCCTTATTTATACGAACATTTTGGTGTATCACACTTATATCCTATCAGTTTTTTGTGGGGTTGCTCCTTGAAAATGTGATTCACCACTGGTGGTCAGTAAACAAAATCTGAATTTCTGGAATACCTGGACTAGCCGCCGCATTTCTAGGTATGGACGCAAATAGGCCTTATTCATACGAACATTTTGGTGTATCACACTTACATCCTATCAGTTTTTTGTGGGATTGCTCCATGAAAATGTGATTCACCACTGGTGGTCAGTAAACAAAATCTGAATTTCTGGAATACGTAGACTACTCGCCGCATTTCTAAGAATGGACGCAAATAGGCCTTATTTATACGAACATTTTGGTGTATCACACTTATATCCTATCAGTTTTTTGTGGGGTTGCTCCATGAAAATGTGATTCACCACTGGTGGTCAGTAAACAAAATCTGAATTTCTGGAATACGTAGACTACTCGCCGCATTTCTAAGTATGGACGCAAATAGGCCTTATTCATTCGAACATTTTGGTGTATCACACTTATATCCTATCAGTTTTTTGTGGGGTTGCTCCTTGAAAATGTGATTCACCACTGGTGGTCAGTAAACAAAATCTGAATTTCTGGAATACCTGGACTAGCCGCCGCATTTCTAGGTATGGACGCAAATAGGCCTTATTCATACGAACATTTTGGTGTATCACACTTATATCCTATCAGTTTTTTGTGGGGTTGCTCCTTGAAAATGTGATTCACCACTGGTGGTCAGTAAACAAAATCTGAATTTCTGGAATACCTGGACTAGCCGCCGCATTTCTAGGTATGGACGCAAATAGGCCTTATTCATACGAACATTTTGGTGTATCACACTTACATCCTATCAGTTTTTTGTGGGGTTGCTCCATGAAAATGAGATTCACCAGTGGTGGTCAGTAAACAAAATCTGAATTTCTGGAATACCTGGCCTAGTCGCCGCATTTCTATGTATGGACGCAAATAGGCCTTATTCATACGAACATTTTGGTGTATCACACTTATATCCTATCAGTTTTTTGTGGGGTTGCTCCATGAAAATGTGATTCACCACTGGTGGTCAGTAAACAAACTCTGAATTTCTGGAATACCTGGACTAGTCGCCGCATTTCTAAGTATGGACGCAAATAGGCCTTATTCATACGAACATTTTGGTGTATCACACTTACATCCTATCAGTTTTTTGTGGGATTGCTCCATGAAAATGTGATTCACCACTGGTGGTCAGTAAACAAAATCTGAATTTCTGGAATACGTAGACTACTCGCCGCATTTCTAAGTATGGACGCAAATAGGCCTTATTCATTCGAACATTTTGGTGTATCACACTTATATCCTATCAGTTTTTTGTGGGGTTGCTCCTTGAAAATGTGATTCACCACTGGTGGTCAGTAAACAAAATCTGAATTTCTGGAATACCTGGACTAGCCGCCGCATTTCTAGGTATGGACGCAAATAGGCCTTATTCATACGAACATTTTGGTGTATCACACTTATATCCTATCAGTTTTTTGTCGGGTTGCTCCATGAAAATGTGATTCACCACTGGTTGTCAGTAAACAAAATCTGAATTTCTGGAATACGTAGACTAGTCGCCGCATTTCTAAGTATGGACGCAAATAGGCCTTATTTATACGAACATTTTGGTGTATCACACTTATATCCTATCAGTTTTTTGTGGGGTTGCTCCATGAAAATGTGATTCACCACTGGTGGTCAGTAAACAAAATCTAAATTTCTGGAATACCTGGACTAGCCGCCGCATTTCTAAGTATGGACGCAAATAGGCCTTATTCATACGAACATTTTGGTGTATCACACTTATATCCTATCAGTTTTTTGTGGGGTTGCTCCATGAAAATGAGATTCACCAGTGGTGGTCAGTAAACAAAATCTGAATTTCTGGAATACCTGGCCTAGTCGCCGCATTTCTATGTATGGACGCAAATAGGCCTTATTCATACGAACATTTTGGTGTATCACACTTATATCCTATCAGTTTTTTGTGGGGTTGCTCCATGAAAATGTGATTCACCAGTGGTGGTCAGTAAACAAAATCTGAATTTCTGGAATACGTAGACTACTCGCCGCATTTCTAAGTATGGACGCAAATAGGCCTTATTCATACGAACATTTTGGTGTATCACACTTATATCCTATCAGTTTTTTGTGGGGTTGCTCCATGGTGGGTTGCTTACTGGTGGTCAGTAAACAAAATCTGAATTTCTGGAATTCCTGGACTAGTCGCCGCATTTCTATGTATGGACGCAAATAGGCCTTATTCATACGAACATTTTTGTGTGTCACACTTATATCCTATCAGTTTTTTGTGGGGTTGCTCCATGAAAATGAGATTCACCAGTGGTGGTCAGTAAACAAAATCTGAATTTCTGGAATACCTGGACTAGTCGCCGCATTTCTAAGTATGGACGCAAATAGGCCTTATTCATACGAACATTTTGGTGTATCACACTTATATCCTATCAGTTTTTTGTGGGGTTGCTCCATGAAAATGTGATTCACCACTGGTGGTCAGTAAACAAAATCTGAATTTCTGGAATACGTAGACTACTCGCCGCATTTCTAAGTATGGACGCAAATAGGCCTTATTTATACGAACATTTGGGTGTATCACACTTATATCCTATCAGTTTTTTGTGGGGTTGCTCCTTGAAAATGTGATTCACCACTGGTGGTCAGTAAACAAAATCTGAATTTCTGGAATACGTAGACTACTCGCCCCATTTCTAAGTATGGACGCAAATAGGCCTTATTTATACGAACATTTTGGTGTATCACACTTATATCCTATCAGTTTTTTGTGGGGTTGCTCCATGAAAATGTGATTCACCACTGGTGGTCAGTAAACAAAATCTGAATTTCTGGAATACCTGGACTAGTCGCCGCATTTCTAAGTATGGACGCAAATAGGCCTTATTCATACGAACATTTTGGTGTATCACACTTATATCCTATCAGTTTTGTGTGGGGTTGCTCCATGAAAATGTGATTCACCACTGGTGGTCAGTAAACAAAATCTGAATTTCTGGAATACGTAGACTACTCGCCGCATTTCTAAGTATGGACGCAAATAGGCCTTACTCATGCGAACATTTTGGTGTATCACACTTATATCCTGTCAGTTTTTTGTGGGGTTGCTCCATGAAAATGAGATTCACCACTGGTGGTCAGTAAACAAAATCTGAATTTCTGGAATACGTAGACTACTCGCCCCATTTCTAAGTATGGACGCAAATAGGCCTTATTTATACGAACATTTTGGTGTATCACACTTATATCCTATCAGTTTTTTGTGGGGTTGCTCCATGAAAATGTGATTCACCACTGGTGGTCAGTAAACAAAATCTGAATTTCTGGAATACCTGGACTAGTCGCCGCATTTCTAAGTATGGACGCAAATAGGCCTTATTTATATGAACATTTTGGTGTATCACACTTATATCCTATCAGTTTTTGTGGGGTTGCTCCATGAAAATATGATTCACCACTGGTGGTCAGTAAACAAAATCTGAATTTCTGGAATACGTAGACTACTCGCCGCATTTCTAAGTATGGACGCAAATAGGCCTTATTCATACGAACATTTTGGTGTATCACACTTATATCCTATCAGTTTTTTGTGGGGTTGCTCCATGAAAATGAGATTCACCACTGGTGGTCAGTAAACAAAATCTGAATTTCTGGAATACCTGGACTAGTCGCCGCATTTCTAAGTATGGACGCAAATAGGCCTTATTCATACGAACATTTTGGTGTATCACACTTATATCCTATCAGTTTTTGTGGGGTTGCTCCATGAAAATATGATTCACCACTGGTGGTCAGTAAACAAAATCTGAATTTCTGGAATACGTAGACTACTCGCCGCATTTCTAAGTATGGACGCAAATAGGCCTTATTCATACGAACATTTTGGTGTATCACACTTATATCCTATCAGTTTTTTGTGGGGTTGCTCCATGAAAATGAGATTCACCACTGGTGGTCAGTAAACAAAATCTGAATTTCTGGAATACGTAGACTACTCGCCCCATTTCTAAGTATGGACGCAAATAGGCCTTATTTATACGAACATTTTGGTGTATCACACTTATATCCTATCAGTTTTTTGTGGGGTTGCTCCATGAAAATGTGATTCACCACTGGTGGTCAGTAAACAAAATCTGAATTTCTGGAATACCTGGACTAGTCGCCGCATTTCTAAGTATGGACGCAAATAGGCCTTATTCATACGAACATTTTGGTGTATCACACTTATATCCTATCAGTTTTGTGTGGGGTTGCTCCATGAAAATGTGATTCACCACTGGTGGTCAGTAAACAAAATCTGAATTTCTGGAATACGTAGACTACTCGCCGCATTTCTAAGTATGGACGCAAATAGGCCTTATTCATACGAACAGTTTGGTGTATCACACTTATATCCTATCAGTTTTTTGTGGGGTTGCTCCATGAAAATGTGATTCACCACTGGTGGTCAGTAAACAAAATCTGAATTTCTGGAATACGTAGACTAGTCGCCGCATTTCTAAGTATGGACGCAAATAGGCCTTATTCATACGAACATTTTGGTGTATCACACTTATATCCTATCAGTTTTTTGTGGGGTTGCTCCATGAAAATGTGATTCACCACTGGTGGTCAGTAAACAAAATCTGAATTTCTGGAATACGTAGACTACTCGCCGCATTTCTAAGTATGGGCGCAAATAGGCCTTATTCATACGAACATTTTGGTGTATCACACTTATATCCTATCAGTTTTTTGTGGGGTTGCAAATAGTCCTTATTCATACGAACATTTTGGTGTATCACACTTATATCCTATCAGTTTTTTGTGGGGTTGCTCCATGAAAATGAGATTTACCACTGGTGGTCAGTAAACAAAATCTGAATTTCTGGAATACCTGGACTAGTCGCCGCATTTCTAAGTATGGACGCAAATAGGCCTTATTTATACGAACATTTTGGTGTATCACACTTATATCCTATCAGTTTTTTGTGGGGTTGCAAATAGTCCTTATTCATACGAACATTTTGGTGTATCACACTTATATCCTATCAGTTTTTTGTGGGGTTGCTCCATGAAAATGAGATTTACCACTGGTGGTCAGTAAACAAAATCTGAATTTCTGGAATACGTAGACTACTCGCCGCATTTCTAAGTATGGACGCAAATAGGCCTTATACATACGAACATTTTGGTGTATCACACTTATATCTTATCAGTTTTTTGTGGGGTTGCTCCATGGTGGGTTGCTTACTGGTGGTCAGTAAACAAAATCTGAATTTCTGGAATACCTGGACTAGTCGCCGCATTTCTATGTATGGACGCAAATAGGCCTTATTCATACGAACATTTTTGTGTATCACACTTATATCCTATCAGTTTTTTGTGGGGTTGCTCCTTGAAAATGAGATTCACCAGTGGTGGTCAGTAAACAAAATCTGAATTTCTGGAATACCTGGACTAGTCGCCGCATTTCTAAGTATGGACGCAAATAGGCCTTATTCATACGAACATTTTGGTGTATCACACTTATATCCTATCAGTTTTTTGTGGGGTTGCTCCATGAAAATGTGATTCACCACTGGTGGTCAGTAAACAAAATCTGAATTTCTGGAATACGTAGACTACTCGCCGCATTTCTAAGTATGGACGCAAATAGGCCTTATTTATACGAACATTTTGGTGTATCACACTTATATCCTATCAGTTTTTTGTGGGGTTGCTCCATGAAAATGTGATTCACAACTGGTGGTCAGTAAACAAAATCTGAATTTCTGGAATACGTAGACTAGTCGCCGCATTTCTAAGTATGGACGCAAATAGGCCTTATTCATACGAACATTTTGGTGTATCACACTTATATCCTATCAGTTTTTTGTGGGGTTGCTCCATGAAAATGTGATTCACCACTGGTGGTCAGTAAACAAAATCTGAATTTCTGGAATACCTGGACTAGTCGCCGCATTTCTAAGTATGGACACAAATAGGCCTTATTCATACGAACATTTTGGTGTATCACACTTATATCCTATCAGTTTTTTGTGGGGTTGCTCCATGAAAATGTGATTCACCACTGGTGGTCAGTAAACAAAATCTGAATTTCTGGAATACGTAGACTAGTCGCCGCATTTCTAAGTATGGACGCAAATAGGCCTTATTCATACGAACATTTTGGTGTATCACACTTATATCCTATCAGTTTTTTGTGGGGTTGCTCCATGAAAATGTGATTCACCACTGGTGGTCAGTAAACAAAATCTGAATTTCTGGAATACCTGGACTAGTCGCCGCATTTCTAAGTATGGACGCAAATAGGCCTTATTCATACGAACATTTTGGTGTATCACACTTATATCCTATCAGTTTTTTGTGGGGTTGCTCCATGAAAATGTGATTCACCACTGGTTGTCAGTAAACAAAATCTGAATTTCTGGAATACCTGGACTAGTCGCCGCATTTCTAAGTATGGACGCAAATAGGCCTTATTCATACGAACATTTTGGTGTATCACACTTATATCCTATCAGTTTTTTGTGGGGTTGCTCCATGAAAATGTGATTCACCACTGGTGGTCAGTAAACAAAATCTGAATTTCTGGAATACGTAGACTACTCGCCGCATTTCTAAGTATGGACGCAAATAGGCCTTATTTATACGAACATTTTGGTGTATCACACTTATATCCTATCAGTTTTTTGTGGGGTTGCTCCATGAAAATGTGATTCACCACTGGTGGTCAGTAAACAAAATCTGAATTTCTGGAATACCTGGACTAGTCGCCGCATTTCTAAGTATGGACGCAAATAGGCCTTATTCATACGAACATTTTGGTGTATCACACTTATATCCTATCAGTTTTTTGTGGGGTTGCTCCATGAAAATGAGATTCACCAGTGGTGGTCAGTAAACAAAATCTGAATTTCTGGAATACCTGGCCTAGTCGCCGCATTTCTATGTATGGACGCAAATAGGCCTTATTCATACGAACATTTTGGTGTATCACACTTATATCCTATCAGTTTTTTGTGGGGTTGCTCCATGAAAATGTGATTCACCACTGGTGGTCAGTAAACAAAATCTGAATTTCTGGAATACGTAGACTACTCGCCGCATTTCTAAGTATGGACGCAAATAGGCCTTATTCATTCGAACATTTTGGTGTATCACACTTATATCCTATCAGTTTTTTGTGGGGTTGCTCCTTGAAAATGTGATTCACCACTGGTGGTCAGTAAACAAAATCTGAATTTCTGGAATACCTGGACTAGCCGCCGCATTTCTAGGTATGGACGCAAATAGGCCTTATTCATACGAACATTTTGGTGTATCACACTTATATCCTATCAGTTTTTTGTGGGGTTGCTCCATGAAAATGAGATTCACCACTGGTGGTCAGTAAACAAAATCTGAATTTCTGGAATACGTAGACTAGTCGCCGCATTTCTAAGTATGGACGCAAATAGGCCTTATTCATACGAACATTTTGGTGTATCACACTTATATCCTATCAGTTTTTTGTGGGGTTGCTCCATGAAAATGTGATTCACCACTGGTGGTCAGTAAACAAACTCTGAATTTCTGGAATACCTGGACTAGTCGCCGCATTTCTAAGTATGGACGCAAATAGGCCTTATTCATACGAACATTTTGGTGTATCACACTTATATCCTATCAGTTTTTTGTGGGGTTGCTCCATGAAAATGTGATTCACCACTGGTGGTCAGTAAACAAAATCTGAATTTCTGGAATACGTAGACTACTCGCCGCATTTCTAAGTATGGACGCAAATAGGCCTTATTTATACGAACATTTTGGTGTATCACACTTATATCCTATCAGTTTTTTGTGGGGTTGCTCCATGAAAATGTGATTCACAACTGGTGGTCAGTAAACAAAATCTGAATTTCTGGAATACGTAGACTAGTCGCCGCATTTCTAAGTATGGACGCAAATAGGCCTTATTCATACGAACATTTTGGTGTATCACACTTATATCCTATCAGTTTTTTGTGGGGTTGCTCCATGAAAATGTGATTCACCACTGGTGGTCAGTAAACAAAATCTGAATTTCTGGAATACCTGGACTAGTCGCCGCATTTCTAAGTATGGACACAAATAGGCCTTATTCATACGAACATTTTGGTGTATCACACTTATATCCTATCAGTTTTTTGTGGGGTTGCTCCATGAAAATGTGATTCACCACTGGTGGTCAGTAAACAAAATCTGAATTTCTGGAATACGTAGACTAGTCGCCGCATTTCTAAGTATGGACGCAAATAGGCCTTATTCATACGAACATTTTGGTGTATCACACTTATATCCTATCAGTTTTTTGTGGGGTTGCTCCATGAAAATGTGATTCACCACTGGTGGTCAGTAAACAAAATCTGAATTTCTGGAATACCTGGACTAGTCGCCGCATTTCTAAGTATGGACGCAAATAGGCCTTATTCATACGAACATTTTGGTGTATCACACTTATATCCTATCAGTTTTTTGTGGGGTTGCTCCATGAAAATGTGATTCACCACTGGTTGTCAGTAAACAAAATCTGAATTTCTGGAATACCTGGACTAGTCGCCGCATTTCTAAGTATGGACGCAAATAGGCCTTATTCATACGATCATTTTGGTGTATCACACTTATATCCTATCAGTTTTTTGTGGGGTTGCTCCATGAAAATGTGATTCACCACTGGTGGTCAGTAAACAAAATCTGAATTTCTGGAATACGTAGACTACTCGCCGCATTTCTAAGTATGGACGCAAATAGGCCTTATTTATACGAACATTTTGGTGTATCACACTTATATCCTATCAGTTTTTTGTGGGGTTGCTCCATGAAAATGTGATTCACCACTGGTGGTCAGTAAACAAAATCTGAATTTCTGGAATACCTGGACTAGTCGCCGCATTTCTAAGTATGGACGCAAATAGGCCTTATTCATACGAACATTTTGGTGTATCACACTTATATCCTATCAGTTTTTTGTGGGGTTGCTCCATGAAAATGAGATTCACCAGTGGTGGTCAGTAAACAAAATCTGAATTTCTGGAATACCTGGCCTAGTCGCCGCATTTCTATGTATGGACGCAAATAGGCCTTATTCATACGAACATTTTGGTGTATCACACTTATATCCTATCAGTTTTTTGTGGGGTTGCTCCATGAAAATGTGATTCACCACTGGTGGTCAGTAAACAAAATCTGAATTTCTGGAATACGTAGACTACTCGCCGCATTTCTAAGTATGGACGCAAATAGGCCTTATTCATTCGAACATTTTGGTGTATCACACTTATATCCTATCAGTTTTTTGTGGGGTTGCTCCTTGAAAATGTGATTCACCACTGGTGGTCAGTAAACAAAATCTGAATTTCTGGAATACCTGGACTAGCCGCCGCATTTCTAGGTATGGACGCAAATAGGCCTTATTCATACGAACATTTTGGTGTATCACACTTATATCCTATCAGTTTTTTGTGGGGTTGCTCCATGAAAATGAGATTCACCACTGGTGGTCAGTAAACAAAATCTGAATTTCTGGAATACGTAGACTAGTCGCCGCATTTCTAAGTATGGACGCAAATAGGCCTTATTCATACGAACATTTTGGTGTATCACACTTATATCCTATCAGTTTTTTGTGGGGTTGCTCCATGAAAATGTGATTCACCACTGGTGGTCAGTAAACAAACTCTGAATTTCTGGAATACGTAGACTACTCGCCGCATTTCTAAGTATGGACGCAAATAGGCCTTATTCATACGAACATTTTGGTGTATCACACTTACATCCTATCAGTTTTTTGTGGGATTGCTCCATGAAAATGTGATTTACCACTGGTGGTCAGTAAATAAAATCTGAATTTCTGGAATACGTAGACTACTCGCCGCATTTCTAAGAATGGACGCAAATAGGCCTTATTTATACGAACATTTTGGTGTATCACACTTATATCCTATCAGTTTTTTGTGGGGTTGCTCCATGAAAATGTGATTCACCACTGGTGGTCAGTAAACAAACTCTGAATTTCAGGAATACCTGGACTAGTCGCCGCATTTCTAAGTATGGACGCAAATAGGCCTTATTCATACGAACATTTTGGTGTATCACACTTATATCCTATCAGTTTTTTGTGGGGTTGCTCCATGAAAATGTGATTCACCACTGGTTGTCAGTAAACAAAATCTGAATTTCTGGAATACGTAGACTAGTCGCCGCATTTCTAAGTATGGACGCAAATAGGCCTTATTTATACGAACATTTTGGTGTATCACACTTATATCCTATCAGTTTTTTGTGGGGTTGCTCCATGAAAATGTGATTCACCACTGGTGGTCAGTAAACAAAATCTGAATTTCTGGAATACCTGGACTAGTCGCCGCATTTCTAAGTATGGACGCAAATAGGCCTTATTCATACGAACATTTTGGTGTATCACACTTATATCCTATCAGTTTTTTGTGGGGTTGCTCCATGAAAATGAGATTCACCAGTGGTGGTCAGTAAACAAAATCTGAATTTCTGGAATACCTGGCCTAGTCGCCGCATTTCTATGTATGGACGCAAATAGGCCTTATTCATACGAACATTTTGGTGTATCACACTTATATCCTATCAGTTTTTTGTGGGGTTGCTCCATGAAAATGTGATTCACCACTGGTGGTCAGTAAACAAAATCTGAATTTCTGGAATACGTAGACTACTCGCCGCATTTCTAAGTATGGACGCAAATAGGCCTTATTCATACGAACATTTTGGTGTATCACACTTATATTCTATCAGTTTTTTGTGGGGTTGCTCCTTGAAAATGTGATTCACCACTGGTGGTCAGTAAACAAAATCTGAATTTCTGGAATACCTGGACTAGCCGCCGCATTTCTAGGTATGGACGCAAATAGGCCTTATTCATACGAACATTTTGGTGTATCACACTTATATCCTATCAGTTTTTTGTGGGGTTGCTCCATGAAAATGAGATTCACCACTGGTGGTCAGTAAACAAAATCTGAATTTCTGGAATACGTAGACTAGTCGCCGCATGTCTAAGTACGGACGCAAATAGGCCTTATTCATACGAACATTTTGGTGTATCACACTTATATCCTATCAGTTTTTTGTTGGGTTGCTCCATGAAAATGTGATTCACCACTGGTGGTCAGTAAACAAACTCTGAATTTCTGGAATACCTGGACTAGTCGCCGCATTTCTAAGTATGGACGCAAATAGGCCTTATTCATACGAACATTTTGGTGTATCACACTTATATCCTATCAGTTTTTTGTGGGGTTGTTCCATGAAAATGTGATTCACCACTGGTGGTCAGTAAACAAAATCTGAATTTCTGGAATACGTAGACTAGTCGCCGCATGTCTAAGTATGGACGCAAATAGGCCTTATTCATACGAACATTTTGGTGTATCACACTTATATCCTATCAGTTTTTTGTGGGGTTGCTCCATGAAAATGTGATTCACCACTGGTGGTCAGTAAACAAACTCTGAATTTCAGGAATACCTGGACTAGTCGCCGCATTTCTAAGTATGGACGCAAATAGGCCTTATTCATACGAACATTTTGGTGTATCACACTTATATCCTATCAGTTTTTTGTGGGGTTGCTCCATGAAAATGTGATTCACCACTGGTGGTCAGTAAACAAACTCTGAATTTCTGGAATACCTGGACTAGTCGCCGCATTTCTAAGTATGGACGCAAATAGGCCTTATTCATACGAACATTTTGGTGTATCACACTTATATCCTATCAGTTTTTTGTGGGGTTGCTCCTTGAAAATGTGATTCACCATTGGTGGTCAGTAAACAAAATCTGAATTTCTGGAATACCTGGACTAGCCGCCGCATTTCTAGGTATGGACGCAAATAGGCCTTATTCATACGAACATTTTGGTGTATCACACTTATATCCTATCAGTTTTTTGTGGGGTTGCTCCATGAAAATGAGATTCACCACTGGTGGTCAGTAAACAAAATCTGAATTTCTGGAATACGTAGACTAGTCGCCGCATGTCTAAGTATGGACGCAAATAGGCCTTATTCATACGAACATTTTGGTGTATCACACTTATATCCTATCAGTTTTTTGTGGGGTTGCTCCATGAAAATGTGATTCACCACTGGTGGTCAGTAAACAAACTCTGAATTTCAGGAATACCTGGACTAGTCGCCGCATTTCTAAGTATGGACGCAAATAGGCCTTATTCATACGAACATTTTGGTGTATCACACTTATATCCTATCAGTTTTTTGTGGGGTTGCTCCATGAAAATGTGATTCACCACTGGTGGTCAGTAAACAAACTCTGAATTTCTGGAATACCTGGACTAGTCGCCGCATTTCTAAGTATGGACGCAAATAGGCCTTATTCATACGAACATTTTGGTGTATCACACTTATATCCTATCAGTTTTTTGTGGGGTTGCTCCATGAAAATGTGATTCACCACTGGTGGTCAGTAAACAAAATCTGAATTTCTGGAATACGTAGACCAGTCGCCGCATTTCTAAGTATGGACGCAAATAGGCCTTATTCATACGAACATTTTGGTGTATCACACTTATATCCTATCAGTTTTTTGTGGGGTTGTTCCATGAAAATGTGATTCACCACTGGTGGTCAGTAAACAAAATCTGAATTTCTGGAATACGTAGACTACTCGCCGCATTTCTAAGTATGGACGCAAATAGGCCTTATTTATACGAACATTTTGGTGTATCACACTTATATCCTGTCAGTTTTTTGTGGGGTTGCTCCATGAAAATGAGATTCACCACTGGTGGTCAGTAAACAAAATCTGAATTTCTGGAATACCTGGACTAGTCGCCGCATTTGTAAGTATGGACGCAAATAGGCCTTATTCATACGAACATTTTGGTGTATCACACTTATATCCTATCAGTTTTGTGTGGGGTTGCTCAATGAAAATGTGATTCACCACTGGTGGTCAGTAAACAAAATCTGAATTTCTGGAATACGTAGACTACTCGCCGCATTTCTAAGTATGGACGCAAATAGCCCTTATTCATACGAACATTTTGGTGTATCACACTTATATCCTATCAGTTTTTTGTGGGGTTGCTCCATGAAAATGTGATTCACCACTGGTGGTCAGTAAACAAAATCTGAATTTCTGGAATACGTAGACTACTCGCCGCATTTCTAAGTATGGACGCAAATAGGCCTTATTTATACGAACATTTTTGTGTATCACACTTATATCCTATCAGTTTTTTGTGGGGTTGCTCCATGAAAATGAGATTCACCAGTGGTGGTCAGTAAACAAAATCTGAATTTCTGGAATACCTGGACTAGTCGCCGCATTTCTAAGTATGGACGCAAATAGGCCTTATTCATACGAACATTTTGGTGTATCACACTTATATCCTATCAGTTTTTTGTGGGGTTGCTCCATGAAAATGTGATTCACCACTGGTGGTCAGTAAACAAAATCTGAATTTCTGGAATACGTAGACTACTCGCCGCATTTCTAAGTATGGACGCAAATAGGCCTTATTTATACGAACATTTTGGTGTATCACACTTATATCCTATCAGTTTTTTGTGGGGTTGCTCCATGAAAATGTGATTCACCACTGGTGGTCAGTAAACAAAATCTGAATTTCTGGAATACCTGGACTAGTCGCCGCATTTCTAAGTATGGACGCAAATAGGCCTTATTCATACGAACATTTTGGTGTATAACACTTATATCCTATCAGTTTTTTGTGGGGTTGCTCCATGAAAATGAGATTCACCACTGGTGGTCAGTAAACAAAATCTGAATTTCTGGAATACGTAGACCAGTCGCCGCATTTCTAAGTATGGACGCAAATAGGCCTTATTCATACGAACATTTTGGTGTATCACACTTATATCCTATCAGTTTTTTGTGGGGTTGTTCCATGAAAATGTGATTCACCACTGGTGGTCAGTAAACAAAATCTGAATTTCTGGAATACGTAGACTACTCGCCGCATTTCTAAGTATGGACGCAAATAGGCCTTATTTATACGAACATTTTGGTGTATCACACTTATATCCTGTCAGTTTTTTGTGGGGTTGCTCCATGAAAATGTGATTCACCACTGGTGGTCAGTAAACAAAATCTGAATTTCTGGAATACCTGGACTAGTCGCCGCATTTGTAAGTATGGACGCAAATAGGCCTTATTCATACGAACATTTTGGTGTATCACACTTATATCCTATCAGTTTTGTGTGGGGTTGCTCAATGAAAATGTGATTCACCACTGGTGGTCAGTAAACAAAATCTGAATTTCTGGAATACGTAGACTACTCGCCGCATTTCTAAGTATGGACGCAAATAGCCCTTATTCATACGAACATTTTGGTGTATCACACTTATATCCTATCAGTTTTTTGTGGGGTTGCTCCATGAAAATGTGATTCACCACTGGTGGTCAGTAAACAAAATCTGAATTTCTGGAATACGTAGACTACTCGCCGCATTTCTAAGTATGGACGCAAATAGGCCTTATTTATACGAACATTTTTGTGTATCACACTTATATCCTATCAGTTTTTTGTGGGGTTGCTCCATGAAAATGAGATTCACCAGTGGTGGTCAGTAAACAAAATCTGAATTTCTGGAATACCTGGACTAGTCGCCGCATTTCTAAGTATGGACGCAAATAGGCCTTATTCATACGAACATTTTGGTGTATCACACTTATATCCTATCAGTTTTTTGTGGGGTTGCTCCATGAAAATGTGATTCACCACTGGTGGTCAGTAAACAAAATCTGAATTTCTGGAATACGTAGACTACTCGCCGCATTTCTAAGTATGGACGCAAATAGGCCTTATTTATACGAACATTTTGGTGTATCACACTTATATCCTATCAGTTTTTTGTGGGGTTGCTCCATGAAAATGTGATTCACCACTGGTGGTCAGTAAACAAAATCTGAATTTCTGGAATACCTGGACTAGTCGCCGCATTTCTAAGTATGGACGCAAATAGGCCTTATTCATACGAACATTTTGGTGTATAACACTTATATCCTATCAGTTTTTTGTGGGGTTGCTCCATGAAAATGAGATTCACCACTGGTGGTCAGTAAACAAAATCTGAATTTCTGGAATACGTAGACTAGTCGCCGCATTTCTAAGTATGGACGCAAATAGGCCTTATTCATACGAACATTTTGGTGTATCACACTTATATCCTATCAGTTTTTTGTGGGGTTGCTCCATGAAAATGTGATTCACCACTGGTGGTCAGTAAACAAAATCTGAATTTCTGGAATACGTAGACTAGTCGCCGCATTTCTAAGTATGGACGCAAATAGGCCTTATTCATACGAACATTTTGGTGTATCACACTTATATCCTATCAGTTTTTGTGGGGTTGCTCCATGAAAATATGATTCACCACTGGTGGTCAGTAAACAAAATCTGAATTTCTGGAATACGTAGACTACTCGCCGCATTTCTAAGTATGGACGCAAATAGGCCTTATTCATACGAACATTTTGGTGTATAACACTTATATCCTATCAGTTTTTTGTGGGGTTGTTCCATGAAAATGTGATTCACCACTGGTGGTCAGTAAACAAAATCTGAATTTCTGGAATACGTAGACTACTCGCCGCATTTCTAAGTATGGACGCAAATAGGCCTTATTTATACGAACATTTTGGTGTATCACACTTATATCCTATCAGTTTTTTGTGGGGTTTCTCCTTGAAAATGTGATTCACCACTGGTGGTCAGTAAACAAAATCTGAATTTCTGGAATACCTGGACTAGTCGCCGCATTTCTAAGTATGGACGCAAATAGGCCTTATTCATACGAACATTTTGGTGTATCACACTTATATCCTATCAGTTTTTTGTGGGGTTGCTCCATGAAAATGTGATTCACCACTGGTGGTCAGTAAACAAAATCTGAATTTCTGGAATACGTAGACTACTCGCCGCATTTCTAAGTATGGACGCAAATAGGCCTTATTTATACGAACATTTTGGTGTATCACACTTATATCCTATCAGTTTTTTGTGGGGTTGCTCCATGAAAATGTGATTCACCACTGGTGGTCAGTAAACAAAATCTGAATTTCTGGAATACCTGGACTAGTCGCCGCATTTCTAAGTATGGACGCAAATAGGGCTTATTCATACGAACATTTTGGTGTATCACACTTATATCCTATCAGTTTTTTGTGGGGTTGCTCCATGAAAATGAGATTCACCAGTGGTGGTCAGTAAACAAAATCTGAATTTCTGGAATACCTGGCCTAGTCGCCGCATTTCTATGTATGGACGCAAATAGGCCTTATTCATACGAACATTTTGGTGTATCACACTTATATCCTATCAGTTTTTTGTGGGGTTGCTCCATGAAAATGTGATTCACCACTGGTGGTCAGTAAACAAAATCTGAATTTCTGGAATACGTAGACTACTCGCCGCATTTCTAAGTATGGACGCAAATAGGCCTTATTCATACGAACATTTTGGTGTATCACACTTATATCCTATCAGTTTTTTGTGGGGTTGCTCCTTGAAAATGTGATTCACCACTGGTGGTCAGTAAACAAAATCTGAATTTCTGGAATACCTGGACTAGTCGCCGCATTTCTAAGTATGGACGCAAATAGGCCTTATTCATACGAACATTTTGGTGTATCACACTTATATCCTATCAGTTTTTTGTGGGGTTGCTCCATGAAAATGAGATTCACCACTGGTGGTCAGTAAACAAAATCTGAATTTCTGGAATACGTAGACTACTCGCCGCATTTCTAAGTATGGACGCAAATAGGCCTTATTTATACGAACATTTTGGTATATCACACTTATATCCTATCAGTTTTTTGTGGGGTTGCTCCTTGAAAATGTGATTCACCACTGGTGGTCAGTAAACAAAATCTGAATTTCTGGAATACCTGGACTAGTCGCCGCATTTCTAAGTATGGACGCAAATAGGCCTTATTCATACGAATATTTTGGTGTATCACACTTATATCCTATCAGTTTTTTGTGGGGTTGCTCCATGAAAATGAGATTCACCACTGGTGGTCAGTAAACAAAATCTGAATTTCTGGAATACGTAGACTAGTCGCCGCATTTCTAAGTATGGACGCAAATAGGCCTTATTCATACGAACATTTTGGTGTATCACACTTATATCCTATCAGTTTTTTGTGGGGTTGCTCCATGAAAATGTGATTCACCACTGGTGGTCAGTAAACAAAATCTGAATTTCTGGAATACGTAGACTAGTCGCCGCATTTCTAAGTATGGACGCAAATAGGCCTTATTCATACGAACATTTTGGTGTATCACACTTATATCCTATCAGTTTTTGTGGGGTTGCTCCATGAAAATATGATTCACCACTGGTGGTCAGTAAACAAAATCTGAATTTCTGGAATACGTAGACTACTCGCCGCATTTCTAAGTATGGACGCAAATAGGCCTTATTCATACGAACATTTTGGTGTATCACACTTATATCCTATCAGTTTTTTGTGGGGTTGTTCCATGAAAATGTGATTCACCACTGGTGGTCAGTAAACAAAATCTGAATTTCTGGAATACGTAGACTACTCGCCGCATTTCTAAGTATGGACGCAAATAGGCCTTATTTATACGAACAATTTGGTGTATCACACTTATATCCTATCAGTTTTTTTGGGGTTTCTCCTTGAAAATGTGATTCACCACTGGTGGTCAGTAAACAAAATCTGAATTTCTGGAATACCTGGACTAGTCGCCGCATTTCTAAGTATGGACGCAAATAGGCCTTATTCATACGAACATTTTGGTGTATCACACTTATATCCTATCAGTTTTTTGTGGGGTTGCTCCATGAAAATGTGATTCACCACTGGTTGTCAGTAAACAAAATCTGAATTTCTGGAATACTTAGACTACTCGCCGCATTTCTAAGTATGGACGCAAATAGGCCTTATTTATACGAACATTTTGGTGTATCACACTTATATCCTATCAGTTTTTTGTGGGGTTGCTCCATGAAAATGTGATTCACCACTGGTGGTCAGTAAACAAAATCTGAATTTCTGGAATACCTGGACTAGTCATCGCATTTCTAAGTATGGACGCAAATAGGCCTTATTCATACGAACATTTTGGTGTATCACACTTATATCCTATCAGTTTTTTGTGGGGTTGCTCCATGAAAATGTGATTCACCACTGGTGGTCAGTAAACAAAATCTGAATTTCTGGAATACGTAGACTACTCGCCGCATTTCTAAGTATGGACGCAAATAGGCCTTATTTATACGAACATTTTGGTGTATCACACTTATATCCTATCAGTTTTTTGTGGGGTTGCTCCATGAAAATGTGATTCACCACTGGTGGTCAGTAAACAAAATCTGAATTTCTGGAATACCTGGACTAGTCGCCGCATTTCTAAGTATGGACGCAAATAGGCCTTATTCATACGAACATTTTGGTGTATAACACTTATATCCTATCAGTTTTTTGTGGGGTTGCTCCATGAAAATGAGATTCACCACTGGTGGTCAGTAAACAAAATCTGAATTTCTGGAATACGTAGACCAGTCGCCGCATTTCTAAGTATGGACGCAAATAGGCCTTATTCATACGAACATTTTGGTGTATCACACTTATATCCTATCAGTTTTTTGTGGGGTTGTTCCATGAAAATGTGATTCACCACTGGTGGTCAGTAAACAAAATCTGAATTTCTGGAATACGTAGACTACTCGCCGCATTTCTAAGTATGGACGCAAATAGGCCTTATTTATACGAACATTTTGGTGTATCACACTTATATCCTGTCAGTTTTTTGTGGGGTTGCTCCATGAAAATGTGATTCACCACTGGTGGTCAGTAAACAAAATCTGAATTTCTGGAATACCTGGACTAGTCGCCGCATTTGTAAGTATGGACGCAAATAGGCCTTATTCATACGAACATTTTGGTGTATCACACTTATATCCTATCAGTTTTGTGTGGGGTTGCTCAATGAAAATGTGATTCACCACTGGTGGTCAGTAAACAAAATCTGAATTTCTGGAATACGTAGACTACTCGCCGCATTTCTAAGTATGGACGCAAATAGCCCTTATTCATACGAACATTTTGGTGTATCACACTTATATCCTATCAGTTTTTTGTGGGGTTGCTCCATGAAAATGTGATTCACCACTGGTGGTCAGTAAACAAAATCTGAATTTCTGGAATACGTAGACTACTCGCCGCATTTCTAAGTATGGACGCAAATAGGCCTTATTTATACGAACATTTTTGTGTATCACACTTATATCCTATCAGTTTTTTGTGGGGTTGCTCCATGAAAATGAGATTCACCAGTGGTGGTCAGTAAACAAAATCTGAATTTCTGGAATACCTGGACTAGTCGCCGCATTTCTAAGTATGGACGCAAATAGGCCTTATTCATACGAACATTTTGGTGTATCACACTTATATCCTATCAGTTTTTTGTGGGGTTGCTCCATGAAAATGTGATTCACCACTGGTGGTCAGTAAACAAAATCTGAATTTCTGGAATACGTAGACTACTCGCCGCATTTCTAAGTATGGACGCAAATAGGCCTTATTTATACGAACATTTTGGTGTATCACACTTATATCCTATCAGTTTTTTGTGGGGTTGCTCCATGAAAATGTGATTCACCACTGGTGGTCAGTAAACAAAATCTGAATTTCTGGAATACCTGGACTAGTCGCCGCATTTCTAAGTATGGACGCAAATAGGCCTTATTCATACGAACATTTTGGTGTATAACACTTATATCCTATCAGTTTTTTGTGGGGTTGCTCCATGAAAATGAGATTCACCACTGGTGGTCAGTAAACAAAATCTGAATTTCTGGAATACGTAGACTAGTCGCCGCATTTCTAAGTATGGACGCAAATAGGCCTTATTCATACGAACATTTTGGTGTATCACACTTATATCCTATCAGTTTTTTGTGGGGTTGCTCCATGAAAATGTGATTCACCACTGGTGGTCAGTAAACAAAATCTGAATTTCTGGAATACGTAGACTAGTCGCCGCATTTCTAAGTATGGACGCAAATAGGCCTTATTCATACGAACATTTTGGTGTATCACACTTATATCCTATCAGTTTTTGTGGGGTTGCTCCATGAAAATATGATTCACCACTGGTGGTCAGTAAACAAAATCTGAATTTCTGGAATACGTAGACTACTCGCCGCATTTCTAAGTATGGACGCAAATAGGCCTTATTCATACGAACATTTTGGTGTATAACACTTATATCCTATCAGTTTTTTGTGGGGTTGTTCCATGAAAATGTGATTCACCACTGGTGGTCAGTAAACAAAATCTGAATTTCTGGAATACGTAGACTACTCGCCGCATTTCTAAGTATGGACGCAAATAGGCCTTATTTATACGAACATTTTGGTGTATCACACTTATATCCTATCAGTTTTTTGTGGGGTTTCTCCTTGAAAATGTGATTCACCACTGGTGGTCAGTAAACAAAATCTGAATTTCTGGAATACCTGGACTAGTCGCCGCATTTCTAAGTATGGACGCAAATAGGCCTTATTCATACGAACATTTTGGTGTATCACACTTATATCCTATCAGTTTTTTGTGGGGTTGCTCCATGAAAATGTGATTCACCACTGGTGGTCAGTAAACAAAATCTGAATTTCTGGAATACGTAGACTACTCGCCGCATTTCTAAGTATGGACGCAAATAGGCCTTATTTATACGAACATTTTGGTGTATCACACTTATATCCTATCAGTTTTTTGTGGGGTTGCTCCATGAAAATGTGATTCACCACTGGTGGTCAGTAAACAAAATCTGAATTTCTGGAATACCTGGACTAGTCGCCGCATTTCTAAGTATGGACGCAAATAGGGCTTATTCATACGAACATTTTGGTGTATCACACTTATATCCTATCAGTTTTTTGTGGGGTTGCTCCATGAAAATGAGATTCACCAGTGGTGGTCAGTAAACAAAATCTGAATTTCTGGAATACCTGGCCTAGTCGCCGCATTTCTATGTATGGACGCAAATAGGCCTTATTCATACGAACATTTTGGTGTATCACACTTATATCCTATCAGTTTTTTGTGGGGTTGCTCCATGAAAATGTGATTCACCACTGGTGGTCAGTAAACAAAATCTGAATTTCTGGAATACGTAGACTACTCGCCGCATTTCTAAGTATGGACGCAAATAGGCCTTATTCATACGAACATTTTGGTGTATCACACTTATATCCTATCAGTTTTTTGTGGGGTTGCTCCTTGAAAATGTGATTCACCACTGGTGGTCAGTAAACAAAATCTGAATTTCTGGAATACCTGGACTAGTCGCCGCATTTCTAAGTATGGACGCAAATAGGCCTTATTCATACGAACATTTTGGTGTATCACACTTATATCCTATCAGTTTTTTGTGGGGTTGCTCCATGAAAATGAGATTCACCACTGGTGGTCAGTAAACAAAATCTGAATTTCTGGAATACGTAGACTACTCGCCGCATTTCTAAGTATGGACGCAAATAGGCCTTATTTATACGAACATTTTGGTATATCACACTTATATCCTATCAGTTTTTTGTGGGGTTGCTCCTTGAAAATGTGATTCACCACTGGTGGTCAGTAAACAAAATCTGAATTTCTGGAATACCTGGACTAGTCGCCGCATTTCTAAGTATGGACGCAAATAGGCCTTATTCATACGAATATTTTGGTGTATCACACTTATATCCTATCAGTTTTTTGTGGGGTTGCTCCATGAAAATGAGATTCACCACTGGTGGTCAGTAAACAAAATCTGAATTTCTGGAATACGTAGACTAGTCGCCGCATTTCTAAGTATGGACGCAAATAGGCCTTATTCATACGAACATTTTGGTGTATCACACTTATATCCTATCAGTTTTTTGTGGGGTTGCTCCATGAAAATGTGATTCACCACTGGTGGTCAGTAAACAAAATCTGAATTTCTGGAATACGTAGACTAGTCGCCGCATTTCTAAGTATGGACGCAAATAGGCCTTATTCATACGAACATTTTGGTGTATCACACTTATATCCTATCAGTTTTTGTGGGGTTGCTCCATGAAAATATGATTCACCACTGGTGGTCAGTAAACAAAATCTGAATTTCTGGAATACGTAGACTACTCGCCGCATTTCTAAGTATGGACGCAAATAGGCCTTATTCATACGAACATTTTGGTGTATCACACTTATATCCTATCAGTTTTTTGTGGGGTTGTTCCATGAAAATGTGATTCACCACTGGTGGTCAGTAAACAAAATCTGAATTTCTGGAATACGTAGACTACTCGCCGCATTTCTAAGTATGGACGCAAATAGGCCTTATTTATACGAACATTTTGGTGTATCACACTTATATCCTATCAGTTTTTTTGGGGTTTCTCCTTGAAAATGTGATTCACCACTGGTGGTCAGTAAACAAAATCTGAATTTCTGGAATACCTGGACTAGTCGCCGCATTTCTAAGTATGGACGCAAATAGGCCTTATTCATACGAACATTTTGGTGTATCACACTTATATCCTATCAGTTTTTTGTGGGGTTGCTCCATGAAAATGTGATTCACCACTGGTTGTCAGTAAACAAAATCTGAATTTCTGGAATACTTAGACTACTCGCCGCATTTCTAAGTATGGACGCAAATAGGCCTTATTTATACGAACATTTTGGTGTATCACACTTATATCCTATCAGTTTTTTGTGGGGTTGCTCCATGAAAATGTGATTCACCACTGGTGGTCAGTAAACAAAATCTGAATTTCTGGAATACCTGGACTAGTCATCGCATTTCTAAGTATGGACGCAAATAGGCCTTATTCATACGAACATTTTGGTGTATCACACTTATATCCTATCAGTTTTTTGTGGGGTTGCTCCATGAAAATGTGATTCACCACTGGTGGTCAGTAAACAAAATCTGAATTTCTGGAATACGTAGACTACTCGCCGCATTTCTAAGTATGGACGCAAATAGGCCTTATTTATACGAACATTTTGGTGTATCACACTTATATCCTATCAGTTTTTTGTGGGGTTGCTCCATGAAAATGTGATTCACCACTGGTGGTCAGTAAACAAAATCTGAATTTCTGGAATACCTGGACTAGTCGCCGCATTTCTAAGTATGGACGTAAATAGGCCTTATTCATACGAACATTTTGGTGTATCACACTTATATCCTATCAGTTTTTTGTGGGGTTGCTCCATGAAAATGAGATTCACCAGTGGTGGTCAGTAAACAAAATCTGAATTTCTGGAATACCTGGCCTAGTCGCCGCATTTCTATGTATGGACGCAAATAGGCCTTATTCATACGAACATTTTGGTGTATCAGACTTATATCCTATCAGTTTTTTGTGGGGTTGCTCCATGAAAATGTGATTCACCACTGGTGGTCAGTAAACAAAATCTGAATTTCTGGAATACGTAGACTACTCGCCGCATTTCTAAGTATGGACGCAAATAGGCCTTATTCATACGAACATTTTGGTGTATCACACTTATATCCTATCAGTTTTTTGTGGGGTTGCTCCTTGAAAATGTGATTCACCACTGGTGGTCAGTAAACAAAATCTGAATTTCTGGAATACCTGGACTAGTCGCCGCATTTCTAAGTATGGACGCAAATAGGCCTTATTCATACGAACATTTTGGTGTATCACACTTATATCCTATCAGTTTTTTGTGGGGTTGCTCCATGAAAATGAGATTCACCACTGGTGGTCAATAAACAAAATCTGAATTTCTGGAATACCTGGACTAGTCGCCGCATTTCTAAGTATGGACGCAAATAGGCCTTATTCATACGAACATTTTGGTGTATCACACTTATATCCTATCAGTTTTTGTGGGGTTGCTCCATGAAAATATGATTCACCACTGATGGTCAGTAAACAAAATCTGAATTTCTGGAATACGTAGACTACTCGCCGCATTTCTAAGTATGGACGCAAATAGGCCTTATTTATACGAACATTTTGGTGTATCACACTTATATCCTATCAGTTTTTTGTGGGGTTGCTCCTTGAAAATGTGATTCACCACTGGTGGTCAGTAAACAAAATCTGAATTTCTGGAATACCTGGACTAGTCGCCGCATTTCTAAGTATGGACGCAAATAGGCCTTATTCATACGAACATTTTGGTGTATCACACTTATATCCTATCAGTTTTTTGTGGGGTTGCTCCATGAAAATGTGATTCACCACTGGTGGTCAGTAAACAAAATCTGAATTTCTGGAATACGTAGACTACTCGCCGCATTTCTAAGTATGGACGCAAATAGGCCTTATTTATACGAACATTTTGGTGTATCACACTTATATCCTATCAGTTTTTTGTGGGGTTGCTCCATGAAAATGTGATTCACCACTGGTGGTCAGTAAACAAAATCTGAATTTCTGGAATACCTGGACTAGTCGCCGCATTTCTAAGTATTAACGCAAATAGGCCTTATTCATACGAACATTTTGGTGTATCACACTTATATCCTATCAGTTTTTTGTGGGGTTGCTCCTTGAAAATGTGATTCACCACTGGTGGTCAGTAAACAAAATCTGAATTTCTGGAATACCTGGACTAGTCGCCGCATTTCTAAGTATGGACGCAAATAGGCCTTATTCATACGAACATTTTGGTGTATCACGCTTATATCCTATCAGTTTTTTGTGGGGTTGCTCCATGAAAATGTGATTCACCACTGGTGGTCAGTAAACAAAATCTGAATTTCTGGAATACGTAGACTAGTCGCCGCATTTCTAAGTATGGACGCAAATAGGCCTTATTCATACGAACATTTTGGTGTATCACGCTTATATCCTGTCAGTTTTTTGTGGGGTTGCTCCATGAAAATGTGATTTACCACTGGTGGTCAGTAAACAAAATCTGAATTTCTGGAATACCTGGACTAGTCGCCGCATTTCTAAGTATGGACGCAAATAGGCCTTATTCATACGAACATTTTGGTGTATCACACTTATATCCTATCAGTTTTTTGTGGGGTTGCTCCATGAAAATGTGATTCACCACTGGTGGTCAGTAAACAAAATCTGAATTTCTGGAATACCTGGACTAGTCGCCGCATTTCTAAGTATGGACACAAATAGGCCTTATTCATACGAACATTTTGGTGTATCACACTTATATCCTATCAGTTTTTTGTGGGGTTGCTCCATGAAAATGTGATTCACCACTGGTGGTCAGTAAACAAAATCTGAATTTCTGGAATACCTGGACTAGTCGCCGCATTTCTAAGTATGGACGCAAATAGGCCTTATTCATACGAACATTTTGGTGTATCACACTTATATCCTATCAGTTTTTTGTGGGGTTGCTCCATGAAAATGTGATTCACCACTGGTGGTCAGTAAACAAACTCTGAATTTCTGGAATACCTGGACTAGTCGCCGCATTTCTAAGTATGGACGCAAATAGGCCTTATTCATACGAACATTTTGGTGTATCACACTTATATCCTATCAGTTTTTTGTGGGGTTGCTCCATGAAAATGTGATTCACCACTGGTGGTCAGTAAACAAAATCTGAATTTCTGGAATACGTAGACTAGTCGCCGCATTTCTAGGTATGGACGCAAATAGGCCTTATTCATACGAACATTTTGGTGTATCACACTTATATCCTATCAGTTTTTTGTGGGGTTGCTCCATGAAAATGTGATTCACCACTGGTGGTCAGTAAACAAAATCTGAATTTCTGGAATACGTAGACTAGTCGCCGCATTTCTAAGTATGAACGCAAATAGGCCTTATTCATACGAACATTTTGGTGTATCACACTTATATCCTATCAGTTTTTTGTGGGGTTGCTCCATGAAAATGTGATTCACCACTGGTGGTCAGTAAACAAAATCTGAATTTCTGGAATACCTGGACAAGTCGCCGCATTTCTAAGTATGGACGCAAATAGGCCTTATTCATACGAACATTTTGGTGTATCACACTTATATCCTATCAGTTTTTTGTGGGGTTGCTCCATGAAAATGTGATTCACCACTGGTGGTCAGTAAACAAAATCTGAATTTCTGGAATACGTAGACTACTCGCCGCATTTCTAAGTATGGACGCAAATAGGCCTTATTTATACGAACATTTTGGTGTATCACACTTATATCCTATCAGTTTTTTGTGGGGTTGCTCCATGAAAATGTGATTCACCACTGGTGGTCAGTAAACAAACTCTGAATTTCTGGAATACCTGGACTAGTCGCCGCATTTCTAAGTATGGACGCAAATAGGCCTTATTCATACGAACATTTTGGTGTATCACACTTATATCCTATCCGTTTTTTGTGGGGTTGCTCCATGAAAATGTGATTCACCACTGGTGGTCAGTAAACAAAATCTGAATTTCTGGAATACGTAGACTAGTCGCCGCATTTCTAAGTTTGGACGCAAATAGGCCTTATTCATACGAACATTTTGGTGTATCACACTTATATCCTATCAGTTTTTTGTGGGGTTGCTCCATGAAAATATGATTCACCACTGGTGGTCAGTAAACAAAATCTGAATTTCTGGAATACGTAGACTACTCGCCGCATTTCTAAGTATGGACGCAAATAGGCCTTATTTATACGAACATTTTGGTGTATCACACTTATATCCTATCAGTTTTTGTGGGGTTGCTCCATGAAAATATGATTCACCACTGGTGGTCAGTAAACAAAATCTGAATTTCTGGAATACGTAGACTAGTCGCCGCATTTCTAAGTATGGACGCAAATAGGCCTTATTCATACGAACATTTTGGTGTATCACACTTATATCCTATCAGTTTTTTGTGGGGTTGCTCCATGAAAATGTGATTCACCACTGGTGGTCAGTAAACAAAATCTGAATTTCTGGAATACCTGGACTAGTCGCCGCATTTCTAAGTATGGACACAAATAGGCCTTATTCATACGAACATTTTGGTGTATCACACTTATATCCTATCAGTTTTTTGTGGGGTTGCTCCATGAAAATGTGATTCACCACTGGTGGTCAGTAAACAAAATCTGAATTTCTGGAATACCTGGACTAGTCGCCGCATTTCTAAGTATGGACGCAAATAGGCCTTATTCATACGAACATTTTGGTGTATCACACTTATATCCTATCAGTTTTTTGTGGGGTTGCTCCATGAAAATGTGATTCACCACTGGTGGTCAGTAAACAAACTCTGAATTTCTGGAATACCTGGACTAGTCGCCGCATTTCTAAGTATGGACGCAAATAGGCCTTATTCATACGAACATTTTGGTGTATCACACTTATATCCTATCAGTTTTTTGTGGGGTTGCTCCATGAAAATGTGATTCACCACTGGTGGTCAGTAAACAAAATCTGAATTTCTGGAATACGTAGACTAGTCGCCGCATTTCTAGGTATGGACGCAAATAGGCCTTATTCATACGAACATTTTGGTGTATCACACTTATATCCTATCAGTTTTTTGTGGGGTTGCTCCATGAAAATGTGATTCACCACTGGTGGTCAGTAAACAAAATCTGAATTTCTGGAATACGTAGACTAGTCGCCGCATTTCTAAGTATGAACGCAAATAGGCCTTATTCATACGAACATTTTGGTGTATCACACTTATATCCTATCAGTTTTTTGTGGGGTTGCTCCATGAAAATGTGATTCACCACTGGTGGTCAGTAAACAAAATCTGAATTTCTGGAATACCTGGACAAGTCGCCGCATTTCTAAGTATGGACGCAAATAGGCCTTATTCATACGAACATTTTGGTGTATCACACTTATATCCTATCAGTTTTTTGTGGGGTTGCTCCATGAAAATGTGATTCACCACTGGTGGTCAGTAAACAAAATCTGAATTTCTGGAATACGTAGACTACTCGCCGCATTTCTAAGTATGGACGCAAATAGGCCTTATTTATACGAACATTTTGGTGTATCACACTTATATCCTATCAGTTTTTTGTGGGGTTGCTCCATGAAAATGTGATTCACCACTGGTGGTCAGTAAACAAACTCTGAATTTCTGGAATACCTGGACTAGTCGCCGCATTTCTAAGTATGGACGCAAATAGGCCTTATTCATACGAACATTTTGGTGTATCACACTTATATCCTATCCGTTTTTTGTGGGGTTGCTCCATGAAAATGTGATTCACCACTGGTGGTCAGTAAACAAAATCTGAATTTCTGGAATACGTAGACTAGTCGCCGCATTTCTAAGTTTGGACGCAAATAGGCCTTATTCATACGAACATTTTGGTGTATCACACTTATATCCTATCAGTTTTTTGTGGGGTTGCTCCATGAAAATATGATTCACCACTGGTGGTCAGTAAACAAAATCTGAATTTCTGGAATACGTAGACTACTCGCCGCATTTCTAAGTATGGACGCAAATAGGCCTTATTCATACGAACATTTTGGTGTATCACACTTATATCCTATCAGTTTTTGTGGGGTTGCTCCATGAAAATATGATTCACCACTGGTGGTCAGTAAACAAAATCTGAATTTCTGGAATACGTAGACTAGTCGCCGCATTTCTAAGTATGGACGCAAATAGGCCTTATTCATACGAACATTTTGGTGTATCACACTTATATCCTATCAGTTTTTTGTGGGGTTGCTCCATGAAAATGTGATTCACCACTGGTGGTCAGTAAACAAAATCTGAATTTCTGGAATACGTAGACTAGTCGCCGCATTTCTAAGTATGGACGCAAATAGGCCTTATTCATACGAACATTTTGGTGTATCACACTTATATCCTATCAGTTTTTTGTGGGGTTGCTCCATGAAAATGTGATTCACCACTGGTGGTCAGTAAACAAAATCTGAATTTCTGGAATACTTAGACCACTCGCCGCATTTCTAAGTATGGACGCAAATAGGCCTTATTTATACGAACATTTTAGTGTATCACACTTATATCCTGTCAGTTTTTTGTGGGGTTGCTCCATGAAAATGTGATTCACCACTGGTGGTCAGTAAACAAACTCTGAATTTCTGGAATACCTGGACTAGTCGCCGCATTTCTAAGTATGGACGCAAATAGGCCTTATTCATACGAACATTTTGGTGTATCACACTTATATCCTATCAGTTTTTTGTGGGGTTGCACCATGAAAATGTGATTCACCACTGGTTGTCAGTAAACAAAATCTGAATTTCTGGAATACGTAGACTAGTCGCCGCATTTCTAAGTATGGACGCAAATAGGCCTTATTCATACGAACATTTTGGTGTATCACACTTATATCCTATCAGTTTTTTGTGGGGTTGCTCCATGAAAATGTGATTCACCACTGGTGGTCAGTAAACAAACTCTGAATTTCTGGAATACCTGGACTAGTCGCCGCATTTCTAAGTATGGACGCAAATAGGCCTTATTCATACGAACATTTTGGTGTATCACACTTATATCCTATCAGTTTTTTGTGGGGTTGCTCCATGAAAATGTGATTCACAACTGGTGGTCAGTAAACAAAATCTGAATTTATGGAATACCTGGACTAGTCGCCGCATTTCTAAGTATGGACGCAAATAGGCCTTATTCATACTAACATTTTGGTGTATCACACTTATATCCTATCAGTTTTTTGTGGGGTTGCTCCATGAAAATGTGATTCACCACTGGTGGTCAGTAAACAAAATCTGAATTTCTGGAATACGTAGACTAGTCGCCGCATTTCTAAGTATGGATGCAAATAGGCCTTATTCATACGAACATTTTGGTGTATCACACTTATATCCTATCAGTTTTTTGTGGGGTTGCTCCATGAAAATGTGATTCACCACTGGTGGTCAGTAAACAAAATCTGAATTTCTGGAATACGTAGACTAGTCGCCGCATTTCTAAGTTTGGACGCAAATAGGCCTTATTCATACGAACATTTTGGTGTATCACACTTATATCCTATCAGTTTTTTGTGGGGTTGCTCCATGAAAATATGATTCACCACTGGTGGTCAGTAAACAAAATCTGAATTTCTGGAATACGTAGACTACTCGCCGCATTTCTAAGTATGGACGCAAATAGGCCTTATTCATACGAACATTTTGGTGTATCACACTTATATCCTATCAGTTTTTGTGGGGTTGCTCCATGAAAATATGATTCACCACTGGTGGTCAGTAAACAAAATCTGAATTTCTGGAATACGTAGACTACTCGCCGCATTTCTAAGTATGGACGCAAATAGGCCTTATTCATACGAACATTTTGGTGTATCACACTTATATCCTATCAGTTTTTGTGGGGTTGCTCCATGAAAATATGATTCACCACTGGTGGTCAGTAAACAAAATCTGAATTTCTGGAATACGTAGACTACTCGCCGCATTTCTAAGTATGGACGCAAATAGGCCTTATTCATACGAACATTTTGGTGTATCACACTTATATCCTATCAGTTTTTGTGGGGTTGCTCCATGAAAATATGATTCACCACTGGTGGTCAGTAAACAAAATCTGAATTTCTGAAATACGTAGATTACTCGCCGCATTTCTAAGTATGGACGCAAATAGGCCTTATTCATACGAACATTTTGGTGTATCACACTTATATCCTATCAGTTTTTTGTGGGGTTGCTCCATGAAAATGTGATTCACCACTGGTGGTCAGTAAACAAAATCTGAATTTCTGGAATACGTAGACTAGTCGCCGCATTTCTAAGTATGGACGCAAATAGGCCTTATTCATACGAACATTTTGGTGTATCACACTTATATCCTATCAGTTTTTGTGGGGTTGCTCCATGAAAATATGATTCACCACTGGTGGTCAGTAAACAAAATCTGAATTTCTGAAATACGTAGATTACTCGCCGCATTTCTAAGTATGGACGCAAATAGGCCTTATTCATACGAACATTTTGGTGTATCACACTTATATCCTATCAGTTTTTGTGGGGTTGCTCCATGAAAATATGATTCACCACTGGTGGTCAGTAAACAAAATCTGAATTTCTGGAATACGTAGACTACTCGCCGCATTTCTAAGTATGGACGCAAATAGGCCTTATTCATACGAACATTTTGGTGTATCACACTTATATCCTATCAGTTTTTGTGGGGTTGCTCCATGAAAATATGATTCACCACTGGTGGTCAGTAAACAAAATCTGAATTTCTGGAATACGTAGACTACTCGCCGCATTTCTAAGTATGGACGCAAATAGGCCTTATTCATACGAACATTTTGGTGTATCACACTTATATCCTATCAGTTTTTTGTGGGGTTGTTCCATGAAAATGTGATTCACCACTGGTGGTCAGTAAACAAAATCTGAATTTCTGGAATACGTAGACTACTCGCCGCATTTCTAAGTATGGACGCAAATAGGCCTTATTTATACGAACATTTTGGTGTATCACACTTATATCCTATCAGTTTTTTGTGGGGTTTCTCCTTGAAAATGTGATTCACCACTGGTGGTCAGTAAACAAAATCTGAATTTCTGGAATACCTGGACTAGTCGCCGCATTTCTAAGTATGGACGCAAATAGGCCTTATTCATACGAACATTTTGGTGTATCACACTTATATCCTATCAGTTTTTTGTGGGGTTGCTCCATGAAAATGTGATTCACCACTGGTGGTCAGTAAACAAAATCTGAATTTCTGGAATACGTAGACTACTCGCCGCATTTCTAAGTATGGACGCAAATAGGCCTTATTTATACGAACATTTTGGTGTATCACACTTATATCCTATCAGTTTTTTGTGGGGTTGCTCCATGAAAATGTGATTCACCACTAGTGGTCAGTAAACTAAATCTGAATTTCTGGAATACCTGGACTAGTCGCCGCATTTCTAAGTATGGACGTAAATAGGCCTTATTCATACGAACATTTTGGTGTATCACACTTATATCCTATCAGTTTTTTGTGGGGTTGCTCCATGAAAATGAGATTCACCAGTGGTGGTCAGTAAACAAAATCTGAATTTCTGGAATACCTGGCCTAGTCGCCGCATTTCTATGTATGGACGCAAATAGGCCTTATTCATACGAACATTTTGGTGTATCACACTTATATCGTATCAGTTTTTTGTGGGGTTGCTCCATGAAAATGTGATTCACCACTGGTGGTCAGTAAACAAAATCTGAATTTCTGGAATACGTAGACTACTCGCCGCATTTCTAAGTATGGACGCAAATAGGCCTTATTCATACGAACATTTTGGTGTATCACACTTATATCCTATCAGTTTTTTGTGGGGTTGCTCCTTGAAAATGTGATTCACCACTGGTGGTCAGTAAACAAAATCTGAATTTCTGGAATACCTGGACTAGTCGCCGCATTTCTAAGTATGGACGCAAATAGGCCTTATTCATACGAACATTTTGGTGTATCACACTTATATCCTATCAGTTTTTTGTGGGGTTGCTCCATGAAAATGAGATTCACCACTGGTGGTCAGTAAACAAAATCTGAATTTCTGGAATACCTGGACTAGTCGCCGCATTTCTAAGTATGGACGCAAATAGGCCTTATTCATACGAACATTTTGGTGTATCACACTTATATCCTATCAGTTTTTTGTGGGGTTGCTCCATGAAAATGTGATTCACCACTGGTGGTCAGTAAACAAAATCTGAATTTCTGGAATACGTAGACTACTCGCCGCAGTTCTAAGTATGGACGCAAATAGGCCTTATTCATACGAACATTTTGGTGTATCACGCTTATATCCTATCAGTTTTTTGTGGGGTTGCTCCATGAAAATGTGATTCACCACTGGTGGTCAGTAAACAAAATCTGAATTTCTGGAATACGTAGACTAGTCGCCGCATTTCTAAGTATGGACGCAAATAGGCCTTATTCATACGAACATTTTGGTGTATCACGCTTATATCCTGTCAGTTTTTTGTGGGGTTGCTCCATGAAAATGTGATTTACCACTGGTGGTCAGTAAACAAAATCTGAATTTCTGGAATACCTGGACTAGTCGCCGCATTTCTAAGTATGGACGCAAATAGGCCTTATTCATACGAACATTTTGGTGTATCACACTTATATCCTATCAGTTTTTTGTGGGGTTGCTCCATGAAAATGTGATTCACCACTGGTGGTCAGTAAACAAAATCTGAATTTCTGGAATACCTGGACTAGTCGCCGCATTTCTAGGTATGGACGCAAATAGGCCTTATTCATACGAACATTTTGGTGTATCACACTTATATCCTATCAGTTTTTTGTGGGGTTGCTCCATGAAAATGTGATTCACCACTGGTGGTCAGTAAACAAAATCTGAATTTCTGGAATACCTGGACTAGTCGCCGCATTTCTAAGTATGGACGCAAATAGGCCTTATTCATACGAACATTTTGGTGTATCACACTTATATCCTATCAGTTTTTTGTGGGGTTGCTCCATGAAAATGTGATTCACCACTGGTGGTCAGTAAACAAAATCTGAATTTCTGGAATACCTGGACTAGTCGCCGCATTTCTAAGTATGGACGCAAATAGGCCTTATTCATACGAACATTTTGGTGTATCACACTTATATCCTATCAGTTTTTTGTGGGGTTGCTCCTTGAAAATGTGATTCACCACTGGTGGTCAGTAAACAAAATCTGAATTTCTGGAATACGTAGACTACTCGCCGCATTTCTAAGTATGGACGCAAATAGGCCTTATTTATACGAACATTTTGGTGTATCACACTTATATCCTATCAGTTTTTTGTGGGGTTGCTCCATGAAAATGTGATTCACCACTGGTGGTCAGTAAACAAACTCTGAATTTCTGGAATACCTGGACTAGTCGCCGCATTTCTAAGTATGGACGCAAATAGGCCTTATTCATACGAACATTTTGGTGTATCACGCTTATATCCTATCAGTTTTTTGTGGGGTTGCTCCATGAAAATGTGATTCACCACTGGTGGTCAGTAAACAAAATCTGAATTTCTGGAATACGTAGACTAGTCGCCGCATTTCTAAGTATGGACGCAAATAGGCCTTATTCATACGAACATTTTGGTGTATCACGCTTATATCCTGTCAGTTTTTTGTGGGGTTGCTCCATGAAAATGTGATTTACCACTGGTGGTCAGTAAACAAAATCTGAATTTCTGGAATACCTGGACTAGTCGCCGCATTTCTAAGTACGGACGCAAATAGGCCTTATTCATACGAACATTTTGGTGTATCACACTTATATCCTATCAGTTTTTTGTGGGGTTGCTCCTTGAAAATGTGATTCACCACTGGTGGTCAGTAAACAAAATCTGAATTTCTGGAATACGTAGACTACTCGCCGCATTTCTAAGTATGGACGCAAATAGGCCTTATTTATACGAACATTTTGGTGTATCACACTTATATCCTATCAGTTTTTTGTGGGGTTGCTCCATGAAAATGTGATTCACCACTGGTGGTCAGTAAACAAACTCTGAATTTCTGGAATACCTGGACTAGTCGCCGCATTTCTAAGTATGGACGCAAATAGGCCTTATTCATACGAACATTTTGGTGTATCACGCTTATATCCTATCAGTTTTTTGTGGGGTTGCTCCATGAAAATGTGATTCACCACTGGTGGTCAGTAAACAAAATCTGAATTTCTGGAATACGTAGACTAGTCGCCGCATTTCTAAGTATGGACGCAAATAGGCCTTATTCATACGAACATTTTGGTGTATCACGCTTATATCCTATCAGTTTTTTGTGGGGTTGCTCCATGAAAATGTGATTCACCACTGGTGGTCAGTAAACAAAATCTGAATTTCTGGAATACGTAGACTACTCACCGCATTTCTAAGTATGGACGCAAATAGGCCTTATTTATACGAACATTTTGGTGTATCACACTTATATCCTATCAGTTTTTTGTGGGATTGCTCCATGAAAATGTGATTCACCACTGGTGGTCAGTAAACAAAATCTGAATTTCTGGAATACCTGGACTAGTCGCCGCATTTCTAAGTATGGACGCAAATAGGCCTTATTCATACGAACATTTTGGTGTATCACACTTATATCCTATCAGTTTTTTGTGGGGTTGCTCCATGAAAATGTGATTCACCACTGGTGGTCAGTAAACAAAATCTGAATTTCTGGAATACCTGGACTAGTCGCCGCATTTCTAGGTATGGACGCAAATAGGCCTTATTCATACGAACATTTTGGTGTATCACACTTATATCCTATCAGTTTTTTGTGGGGTTGCTCCTTGAAAATGTGATTCACCACTGGTGGTCAGTAAACAAAATCTGAATTTCTGGAATACCTGGACTAGTCGCCGCATTTCTAAGTATGGACGCAAATAGGCCTTATTCATACGAACATTTTGGTGTATCACACTTATATCCTATCAGTTTTTTGTGGGGTTGCTCCATGAAAATGTGATTCACCACTGGTGGTCAGTAAACAAAATCTGAATTTCTGGAATACGTAGACTACTCGCCGCAGTTCTAAGTATGGACGCAAATAGGCCTTATGCATACGAACATTTTGGTGTATCACGCTTATATCCTATCAGTTTTTTGTGGGGTTGCTCCATGAAAATGTGATTCACCACTGGTGGTCAGTAAACAAAATCTGAATTTCTGGAATACGTAGACTAGTCGCCGCATTTCTAAGTATGGACGCAAATAGGCCTTATTCATACGAACATTTTGGTGTATCACGCTTATATCCTGTCAGTTTTTTGTGGGGTTGCTCCATGAAAATGTGATTTACCACTGGTGGTCAGTAAACAAAATCTGAATTTCTGGAATACCTGGACTAGTCGCCGCATTTCTAAGTATGGACGCAAATAGGCCTTATTCATACGAACATTTTGGTGTATCACACTTATATCCTATCAGTTTTTTGTGGGGTTGCTCCATGAAAATGTGATTCACCACTGGTGGTCAGTAAACAAAATCTGAATTTCTGGAATACCTGGACTAGTCGCCGCATTTCTAGGTATGGACGCAAATAGGCCTTATTCATACGAACATTTTGGTGTATCACACTTATATCCTATCAGTTTTTTGTGGGGTTGCTCCATGAAAATGTGATTCACCACTGGTGGTCAGTAAACAAAATCTGAATTTCTGGAATACCTGGACTAGTCGCCGCATTTCTAAGTATGGACGCAAATAGGCCTTATTCATACGAACATTTTGGTGTATCACACTTATATCCTATCAGTTTTTTGTGGGGTTGCTCCATGAAAATGTGATTCACCACTGGTGGTCAGTAAACAAAATCTGAATTTCTGGAATACCTGGACTAGTCGCCGCATTTCTAAGTATGGACGCAAATAGGCCTTATTCATACGAACATTTTGGTGTATCACACTTATATCCTATCAGTTTTTTGTGGGGTTGCTCCTTGAAAATGTGATTCACCACTGGTGGTCAGTAAACAAAATCTGAATTTCTGGAATACGTAGACTACTCGCCGCATTTCTAAGTATGGACGCAAATAGGCCTTATTTATACGAACATTTTGGTGTATCACACTTATATCCTATCAGTTTTTTGTGGGGTTGCTCCATGAAAATGTGATTCACCACTGGTGGTCAGTAAACAAACTCTGAATTTCTGGAATACCTGGACTAGTCGCCGCATTTCTAAGTATGGACGCAAATAGGCCTTATTCATACGAACATTTTGGTGTATCACGCTTATATCCTATCAGTTTTTTGTGGGGTTGCTCCATGAAAATGTGATTCACCACTGGTGGTCAGTAAACAAAATCTGAATTTCTGGAATACGTAGACTAGTCGCCGCATTTCTAAGTATGGACGCAAATAGGCCTTATTCATACGAACATTTTGGTGTATCACGCTTATATCCTGTCAGTTTTTTGTGGGGTTGCTCCATGAAAATGTGATTTACCACTGGTGGTCAGTAAACAAAATCTGAATTTCTGGAATACCTGGACTAGTCGCCGCATTTCTAAGTACGGACGCAAATAGGCCTTATTCATACGAACATTTTGGTGTATCACACTTATATCCTATCAGTTTTTTGTGGGGTTGCTCCTTGAAAATGTGATTCACCACTGGTGGTCAGTAAACAAAATCTGAATTTCTGGAATACGTAGACTACTCGCCGCATTTCTAAGTATGGACGCAAATAGGCCTTATTTATACGAACATTTTGGTGTATCACACTTATATCCTATCAGTTTTTTGTGGGGTTGCTCCATGAAAATGTGATTCACCACTGGTGGTCAGTAAACAAACTCTGAATTTCTGGAATACCTGGACTAGTCGCCGCATTTCTAAGTATGGACGCAAATAGGCCTTATTCATACGAACATTTTGGTGTATCACGCTTATATCCTATCAGTTTTTTGTGGGGTTGCTCCATGAAAATGTGATTCACCACTGGTGGTCAGTAAACAAAATCTGAATTTCTGGAATACCTGGACTAGTCGCCGCATTTCTAAGTATGGACGCAAATAGGCCTTATTCATACGAACATTTTGGTGTATCACACTTATATCCTATCAGTTTTTTGTGGGGTTGCTCCTTGAAAATGTGATTCACCACTGGTGGTCAGTAAACAAAATCTGAATTTCTGGAATACGTAGACTACTCGCCGCATTTCTAAGTATGGACGCAAATAGGCCTTATTTATACGAACATTTTGGTGCATCACACTTATATCCTATCAGTTTTTTGTGGGGTTGCTCCATGAAAATGTGATTCACCACTGGTGGTCAGTAAACAAACTCTGAATTTCTGGAATACCTGGACTAGTCGCCGCATTTCTAAGTATGGACGCAAATAGGCCTTATTCATACGAACATTTTGGTGTATCACGCTTATATCCTATCAGTTTTTTGTGGGGTTGCTCCATGAAAATGTGATTCACCACTGGTGGTCAGTAAACAAAATCTGAATTTCTGGAATACGTAGACTAGTCGCCGCATTTCTAAGTATGGACGCAAATAGGCCTTATTCATACGAACATTTTGGTGTATCACGCTTATATCCTGTCAGTTTTTTGTGGGGTTGCTCCATGAAAATGTGATTTACCACTGGTGGTCAGTAAACAAAATCTGAATTTCTGGAATACCTGGACTAGTCGCCGCATTTCTAAGTATGGACGCAAATAGGCCTTATTCATACGAACATTTTGGTGTATCACACTTATATCCTATCAGTTTTTTGTGGGGTTGCTCCATGAAAATGTGATTCACCACTGGTGGTCAGTAAACAAAATCTGAATTTCTGGAATACCTGGACTAGTCGCCGCATTTCTAAGTATGGACGCAAATAGGCCTTATTCATACGAACATTTTGGTGTATCACACTTATATCCTATCAGTTTTTTGTGGGGTTGCTCCATGAAAATGTGATTCACCACTGGTGGTCAGTAAACAAAATCTGAATTTCTGGAATACCTGGACTAGTCGCCGCATTTCTAAGTATGGACGCAAATAGGCCTTATTCATACGAACATTTTGGTGTATCACACTTATATCCTATCAGTTTTTTGTGGGGTTGCTCCATGAAAATGTGATTCACCACTGGTGGTCAGTAAACAAAATCTGAATTTCTGGAATACGTAGACTACTCGCCGCAGTTCTAAGTATGGACGCAAATAGGCCTTATTTATACGAACATTTTGGTGTATCACACTTATATCCTATCAGTTTTTTGTGGGGTTGCTCCATGAAAATGTGATTCACCACTGGTGGTCAGTAAACAAACTCTGAATTTCTGGAATACCTGGACTAGTCGCCGCATTTCTAAGTATGGACGCAAATAGGCCTTATTCATACGAACATTTTGGTGTATCACGCTTATATCCTATCAGTTTTTTGTGGGGTTGCTCCATGAAAATGTGATTCACCACTGGTGGTCAGTAAACAAAATCTGAATTTCTGGAATACGTAGACTACTCGCCGCATTTCTAAGTATGGACGCAAATAGGCCTTATTCATACGAACATTTTGGTGTATCACGCTTATATCCTATCAGTTTTTTGTGGGGTTGCTCCATGAAAATGTGATTCACCACTGGTGGTCAGTAAACAAAATCTGAATTTCTGGAATACCTGGACTAGTCGCCGCATTTCTAAGTATGGACGCAAATAGGCCTTATTCATACGAACATTTTGGTGTATCACACTTATATCCTATCAGTTTTTTGTGGGGTTGCTCCATGAAAATGTGATTCACCACTGGTGGTCAGTAAACAAAATCTGAATTTCTGGAATACCTGGACTAGTCGCCGCATTTCTAAGTATGGACGCAAATAGGCCCTATTCATACGAACATTTTGGTGTATCACGCTTATATCCTATCAGTTTTTTGTGGGGTTGCTCCATGAAAATGTGATTTACCACTGGTGGTCAGTAAACAAAATCTGAATTTCTGGAATACCTGGACTAGTCGCCGCATTTCTAAGTATGGACGCAAATAGGCCTTATTCATACGAACATTTTGGTGTATCACACTTATATCCTATCAGTTTTTTGTGGGGTTGCTCCATGAAAATGTGATTCACCACTGGTGGTCAGTAAGCAAACTCTGAATTTCTGGAATACCTGGACTAGTCGCCGCATTTCTAAGTATGGACGCAAATAGGCCTTATTCATACGAACATTTTGGTGTATCACACTTATATCCTATCAGTTTTTTGTGGGGTTGCTCCTTGAAAATGTGATTCACCACTGGTGGTCAGTAAACAAAATCTGAATTTCTGGAATACGTAGACTACTCGCCGCATTTCTAAGTATGGACGCAAATAGGCCTTATTTATACGAACATTTTGGTGTATCACACTTATATCCTATCAGTTTTTTGTGGGGTTGCTCCATGAAAATGTGATTCACCACTGGTGGTCAGTAAACAAACTCTGAATTTCTGGAATACCTGGACTAGTCGCCGCATTTCTAAGTATGGACGCAAATAGGCCTTATTCATACGAACATTTTGGTGTATCACGCTTATATCCTATCAGTTTTTTGTGGGGTTGCTCCATGAAAATGTGATTCACCACTGGTGGTCAGTAAACAAAATCTGAATTTCTGGAATACCTGGACTAGTCGCCGCATTTCTAAGTATGGACGCAAATAGGCCTTATTCATACGAACATTTTGGTGTATCACACTTATATCCTATCAGTTTTTTGTGGGGTTGCTCCATGAAAATGTGATTCACCACTGGTGGTCAGTAAACAAAATCTGAATTTCTGGAATACCTGGACTAGCCGCCGCATTTCTAAGTATGGACGCAAATAGGCCCTATTCATACGAACATTTTGGTGTATCACGCTTATATCCTATCAGTTTTTTGTGGGGTTGCTCCATGAAAATGTGATTCACCACTGGTGGTCAGTAAACAAAATCTGAATTTCTGGAATACCTGGACTAGTCGCCGCATTTCTAAGTATGGACGCAAATAGGCCTTATTCATACGAACATTTTGGTGTATCACGCTTATATCCTATCAGTTTTTTGTGGGGTTGCTCCATGAAAATGTGATTCACCACTGGTGGTCAGTAAACAAAATCTGAATTTCTGGAATACGTAGACTACTCGCCGCATTTCTAAGTATGGACGCAAATAGGCCTTATTCATACGAACATTTTGGTGTATCACGCTTATATCCTATCAGTTTTTTGTGGGGTTGCTCCATGAAAATGTGATTCACCACTGGTGGTCAGTAAACAAAATCTGAATTTCTGGAATACCTGGACTAGTCGCCGCATTTCTAAGTATGGACGCAAATAGGCCTTATTCATACGAACATTTTGGTGTATCACACTTATATCCTATCAGTTTTTTGTGGGGTTGCTCCATGAAAATGTGATTCACCACTGGTGGTCAGTAAACAAAATCTGAATTTCTGGAATACCTGGACTAGTCGCCGCATTTCTAAGTATGGACGCAAATAGGCCCTATTCATACGAACATTTTGGTGTATCACGCTTATATCCTATCAGTTTTTTGTGGGGTTGCTCCTTGAAAATGTGATTCACCACTGGTGGTCAGTAAACAAAATCTGAATTTCTGGAATACGTAGACTACTCGCCGCATTTCTAAGTATGGACGCAAATAGGCCTTATTTATACGAACATTTTGGTGTATCACACTTATATCCTATCAGTTTTTTGTGGGGTTGCTCCATGAAAATGTGATTCACCACTGGTGGTCAGTAAACAAACTCTGAATTTCTGGAATACCTGGACTAGTCGCCGCATTTCTAAGTATGGACGCAAATAGGCCTTATTCATACGAACATTTTGGTGTATCACGCTTATATCCTATCAGTTTTTTGTGGGGTTGCTCCATGAAAATGTGATTCACCACTGGTGGTCAGTAAACAAAATCTGAATTTCTGGAATACGTAGACTAGTCGCCGCATTTCTAAGTATGGACGCAAATAGGCCTTATTCATACGAACATTTTGGTGTATCACGCTTATATCCTGTCAGTTTTTTGTGGGGTTGCTCCATGAAAATGTGATTTACCACTGGTGGTCAGTAAACAAAATCTGAATTTCTGGAATACGTAGACTAGTCGCCGCATTTCTAAGTATGGACGCAAATAGGCCTTATTCATACGAACATTTTGGTGTATCACACTTATATCCTATCAGTTTTTTGTGGGGTTGCTCCATGAAAATGTGATTCACCACTGGTGGTCAGTAAACAAAATCTGAATTTCTGGAATACCTGGACTAGTCGCCGCATTTCTAAGTATGGACGCAAATAGGCCTTATTCATACGAACATTTTGGTGTATCACACTTATATCCTATCAGTTTTTTGTGGGGTTGCTCCATGAAAATGTGATTCACCACTGGTGGTCAGTAAACAAACTCTGAATTTCTGGAATACCTGGACTAGTCGCCGCATTTCTAAGTATGGACGCAAATAGGCCTTATTCATACGAACATTTTGGTGTATCACACTTATATCCTATCAGTTTTTTGTGGGGTTGCTCCTTGAAAATGTGATTCACCACTGGTGGTCAGTAAACAAAATCTGAATTTCTGGAATACGTAGACTACTCGCCGCATTTCTAAGTATGGACGCAAATAGGCCTTATTTATACGAACATTTTGGTGTATCACACTTATATCCTATCAGTTTTTTGTGGGGTTGCTCCATGAAAATGTGATTCACCACTGGTGGTCAGTAAACAAACTCTGAATTTCTGGAATACCTGGACTAGTCGCCGCATTTCTAAGTATGGACGCAAATAGGCCTTATTCATACGAACATTTTGGTGTATCACGCTTATATCCTATCAGTTTTTTGTGGGGTTGCTCCATGAAAATGTGATTCACCACTGGTGGTCAGTAAACAAAATCTGTATTTCTGGAATACGTAGACTAGTCGCCGCATTTCTAAGTATGGACGCAAATAGGCCTTATTCATACGAACATTTTGGTGTATCACGCTTATATCCTGTCAGTTTTTTGTGGGGTTGCTCCATGAAAATGTGATTTACCACTGGTGGTCAGTAAACAAAATCTGAATTTCTGGAATACCTGGACTAGTCGCCGCATTTCTAAGTATGGACGCAAATAGGCCTTATTCATACGAACATTTTGGTGTATCACACTTATATCCTATCAGTTTTTTGTGGGGTTGCTCCATGAAAATGTGATTCACCACTGGTGGTCAGTAAACAAAATCTGAATTTCTGGAATACCTGGACTAGTCGCCGCATTTCTAAGTATGGACGCAAATAGGCCTTATTCATACGAACATTTTGGTGTATCACACTTATATCCTATCAGTTTTTTGTGGGGTTGCTCCATGAAAATGTGATTCACCACTGGTGGTCAGTAAACAAAATCTGAATTTCTGGAATACCTGGACTAGTCGCCGCATTTCTAAGTATGGACGCAAATAGGCCTTATTCATACGAACATTTTGGTGTATCACACTTATATCCTATCAGTTTTTTGTGGGGTTGCTCCATGAAAATGTGATTCACCACTGGTGGTCAGTAAACAAAATCTGAATTTCTGGAATACGTAGACTACTCGCCGCAGTTCTAAGTATGGACGCAAATAGGCCTTATTTATACGAACATTTTGGTGTATCACACTTATATCCTATCAGTTTTTTGTGGGGTTGCTCCATGAAAATGTGATTCACCACTGGTGGTCAGTAAACAAACTCTGAATTTCTGGAATACCTGGACTAGTCGCCGCATTTCTAAGTATGGACGCAAATAGGCCTTATTCATACGAACATTTTGGTGTATCACGCTTATATCCTATCAGTTTTTTGTGGGGTTGCTCCATGAAAATGTGATTCACCACTGGTGGTCAGTAAACAAAATCTGAATTTCTGGAATACGTAGACTAGTCGCCGCATTTCTAAGTATGGACGCAAATAGGCCTTATTCATACGAACATTTTGGTGTATCACGCTTATATCCTATCAGTTTTTTGTGGGGTTGCTCCATGAAAATGTGATTCACCACTGGTGGTCAGTAAACAAAATCTGAATTTCTGGAATACCTGGACTAGTCGCCGCATTTCTAAGTATGGACGCAAATAGGCCTTATTCATACGAACATTTTGGTGTATCACACTTATATCCTATCAGTTTTTTGTGGGGTTGCTCCATGAAAATGTGATTCACCACTGGTGGTCAGTAAACAAAATCTGAATTTCTGGAATACCTGGACTAGTCGCCGCATTTCTAAGTATGGACGCAAATAGGCCCTATTCATACGAACATTTTGGTGTATCACGCTTATATCCTATCAGTTTTTTGTGGGGTTGCTCCATGAAAATGTGATTTACCACTGGTGGTCAGTAAACAAAATCTGAATTTCTGGAATACCTGGACTAGTCGCCGCATTTCTAAGTATGGACGCAAATAGGCCTTATTCATACGAACATTTTGGTGTATCACACTTATATCCTATCAGTTTTTTGTGGGGTTGCTCCATGAAAATGTGATTCACCACTGGTGGTCAGTAAACAAACTCTGAATTTCTGGAATACGTAGACTAGTCGCCGCATTTCTAAGTATGGACGCAAATAGGCCTTATTCATACGAACATTTTGGTGTATCACACTTATATCCTATCAGTTTTTTGTGGGGTTGCTCCATGAAAATGTGATTCACCACTGGTGGTCAGTAAACAAAATCTGAATTTCTGGAATACGTAGACTAGTCGCCGCATTTCTAAGTATGGACGCAAATAGGCCTTATTCATACGAACATTTTGGTGTATCACACTTATATCCTATCAGTTTTTTGTGGGGTTGCTCCATGAAAATGTGATTCACCACTGGTGGTCAGTAAACAAAATCTGAATTTCTGGAATACGTAGACTAGTCGCCGCATTTCTAAGTATGAACGCAAATAGGCCTTATTCATACGAACATTTTGGTGTATCACACTTATATCCTATCAGTTTTTTGTGGGGTTGCTCCATGAAAATGTGATTCACCACTGGTGGTCAGTAAACAAAATCTGAATTTCTGGAATACCTGGACTAGTCGCCGCATTTCTAAGTATGGACGCAAATAGGCCTTATTCATACGAACATTTCGGTGTATCACACTTATATCCTATCAGTTTTTTGTGGGGTTGCTCCATGAAAATGTGATTCACCACTGGTGGTCAGTAAACAAAATCTGAATTTCTGGAATACGTAGACTACTCGCCGCATTTCTAAGTATGGACGCAAATAGGCCTTATTTATACGAACATTTTGGTGTATCACACTTATATCCTATCAGTTTTTTGTGGGGTTGCTCCATGAAAATGTGATTCACCACTGGTGGTCAGTAAACAAACTCTGAATTTCTGGAATACCTGGACTAGCCGCCGCATTTCTAAGTATGGACGCAAATAGGCCTTATTCATACGAACATTTTGGTGTATCACACTTATATCCTATCCGTTTTTTGTGGGGTTGCTCCATGAAAATGTGATTCACCACTGGTGGTCAGTAAACAAAATCTGAATTTCTGGAATACGTAGACTAGTCGCCGCATTTCTAAGTTTGGACGCAAATAGGCCTTATTCATACGAACATTTTGGTGTATCACACTTATATCCTATCAGTTTTTTGTGGGGTTGCTCCATGAAAATATGATTCACCACTGGTGGTCAGTAAACAAAATCTGAATTTCTGGAATACGTAGACTACTCGCCGCATTTCTAAGTATGGACGCAAATAGGCCTTATTCATACGAACATTTTGGTGTATCACACTTATATCCTATCAGTTTTTGTGGGGTTGCTCCATGAAAATATGATTCACCACTGGTGGTCAGTAAACAAAATCTGAATTTCTGGAATACGTAGACTAGTCGCCGCATTTCTAAGTATGGACGCAAATAGGCCTTATTCATACGAACATTTTGGTGTATCACACTTATATCCTATCAGTTTTTTGTGGGGTTGCTCCATGAAAATGTGATTCACAACTGGTGGTCAGTAAACAAAATCTGAATTTCTGGAATACGTAGACTAGTCGCCGCATTTCTAAGTATGGACGCAAATAGGCCTTATTCATACGAACATTTTGGTGTATCACACTTATATCCTATCAGTTTTTTGCGGGGTTGCTCCATGAAAATGTAATTCACCACTGGTGGTCAGTAAACAAAATCTGAATTTCTGGAATACGTAGACCACTCGCCGCATTTCTAAGTATGGACGCAAATAGGCCTTATTTATACGAACATTTTAGTGTATCACACTTATATCCTGTCAGTTTTTTGTGGGGTTGCTCCATGAAAATGTGATTCACCACTGGTGGTCAGTAAACAAACTCTGAATTTCTGGAATACCTGGACTAGTCGCCGCATTTCTAAGTATGGACGCAAATAGGCCTTATTCATACGAACATTTTGGTGTATCACACTTATATCCTATCAGTTTTTTGTGGGGTTGCTCCATGAAAATGTGATTCACCACTGGTTGTCAGTAAACAAAATCTGAATTTCTGGAATACGTAGACTAGTCGCCGCATTTCTAAGTATGGACGCAAATAGGCCTTATTCATACGAACATTTTGGTGTATCACACTTATATCCTATCAGTTTTTTGTGGGGTTGCTCCATGAAAATGTGATTCACCACTGGTGGTCAGTAAACAAACTCTGAATTTCTGGAATACCTGGACTAGTCGCCGCATTTCTAAGTATGGACGCAAATAGGCCTTATTCATACGAACATTTTGTTGTATCACACTTATATCCTATCAGTTTTTTGTGGGGTTGCTCCATGAAAATGTGATTCACAACTGGTGGTCAGTAAACAAAATCTGAATTTATGGAATACCTGGACTAGTCGCCGCATTTCTAAGTATGGACGCAAATAGGCCTTATTCATACTAACATTTTGGTGTATCACACTTATATCCTATCAGTTTTTTGTGGGGTTGCTCCATGAAAATGTGATTCACCACTGGTGGTCAGTAAACAAAATCTGAATTTCTGGAATACGTAGACTAGTCGCCGCATTTCTAAGTATGGATGCAAATAGGCCTTATTCATACGAACATTTTGGTGTATCACACTTATATCCTATCAGTTTTTTGTGGGGTTGCTCCATGAAAATGTGATTCACCACTGGTGGTCAGTAAACAAAATCTGAATTTCTGGAATACGTAGACTAGTCGCCGCATTTCTAAGTTTGGACGCAAATAGGCCTTATTCATACGAACATTTTGGTGTATCACACTTATATCCTATCAGTTTTTTGTGGGGTTGCTCCATGAAAATATGATTCACCACTGGTGGTCAGTAAACAAAATCTGAATTTCTGGAATACGTAGACTACTCGCCGCATTTCTAAGTATGGACGCAAATAGGCCTTATTCATACGAACATTTTGGTGTATCACACTTATATCCTATCAGTTTTTGTGGGGTTGCTCCATGAAAATATGATTCACCACTGGTGGTCAGTAAACAAAATCTGAATTTCTGGAATACGTAGACTACTCGCCGCATTTCTAAGTATGGACGCAAATAGGCCTTATTCATACGAACATTTTGGTGTATCACACTTATATCCTATCAGTTTTTGTGGGGTTGCTCCATGAAAATATGATTCACCACTGGTGGTCAGTAAACAAAATCTGAATTTCTGAAATACGTAGATTACTCGCCGCATTTCTAAGTATGGACGCAAATAGGCCTTATTCATACGAACATTTTGGTGTATCACACTTATATCCTATCAGTTTTTTGTGGGGTTGCTCCATGAAAATGTGATTCACCACTGGTGGTCAGTAAACAAAATCTGAATTTCTGGAATACGTAGACTAGTCGCCGCATTTCTAAGTATGGACGCAAATAGGCCTTATTCATACGAACATTTTGGTGTATCACACTTATATCCTATCAGTTTTTGTGGGGTTGCTCCATGAAAATATGATTCACCACTGGTGGTCAGTAAACAAAATCTGAATTTCTGAAATACGTAGATTACTCGCCGCATTTCTAAGTATGGACGCAAATAGGCCTTATTCATACGAACATTTTGATGTATCACACTTATATCCTATCAGTTTTTTGTGGGGTTGCTCCATGAAAATGTGATTCACCACTGGTGGTCAGTAAACAAAATCTGAATTTCTGGAATACGTAGACTAGTCGCCGCATTTCTAAGTATGGACGCAAATAGGCCTTATTCATACGAACATTTTGGTGTATCACACTTATATCCTATCAGTTTTTGTGGGGCTGCTCCATGAAAATATGATTCACCACTGGTGGTCTGTAAACAAAATCTGAATTTCTGGAATACGTAGACTAGTCGCCGCATTTCTAAGTATGGACGCAAATAGGCCTTATTCATACGAACATTTTGGTGTATCACACTTATATCCTATCAGTTTTTTGTGGGGTTGCTCCATGAAAATGTGATTCACCACTGGTGGTCAGTAAACAAAATCTGAATTTCTGGAATACGTAGACTAGTCGCCGCATTTCTAAGTATGGACGCAAATAGGCCTTATTCATACGAACATTTTGGTGTATCACACTTATATCCTATCAGTTTTTGTGGGGTTGCTCCATGAAAATATGATTCACCACTGGTGGTCAGTAAACAAAATCTGAATTTCTGAAATACGTAGATTACTCGCCGCATTTCTAAGTATGGACGCAAATAGGCCTTATTCATACGAACATTTTGATGTATCACACTTATATCCTATCAGTTTTTTGTGGGGTTGCTCCATGAAAATGTGATTCACCACTGGTGGTCAGTAAACAAAATCTGAATTTCTGGAATACGTAGACTAGTCGCCGCATTTCTAAGTATGGACGCAAATAGGCCTTATTCATACGAACATTTTGGTGTATCACACTTATATCCTATCAGTTTTTGTGGGGTGGTTCCATGAAAATATGATTCACCACTGGTGGTCAGTAAACAAAATCTCAATTTCTGGAATACGTAGACTACTCGCCGCATTTCTAAGTATGGACGCAAATAGGCCTTATTCATACGAATATTTTGGTGTATCACACTTATATCCTATCAGTTTTTTGTGGGGTTGCTCCATGAAAATGTGATTCACCACTGGTGGTCAGTAAACAAAATCTGAATTTCTGGAATACGTAGACTAGTCGCCGCATTTCTAAGTATGGACGCAAATAGGCCTTATTCATACGAACATTTTGGTGTATCACACTTATATCCTATCAGTTTTTTGTGGGGTTGCTCCATGAAAATGTGATTCACCACTGGTGGTCAGTAAACAAAATCTGAATTTCTGGAATACGTAGACTACTCGCCGCATTTCTAAGTATGGACGCAAATAGGCCTTATTCATACGAACATTTTGGTGTATCACACTTATATCCTATCAGTTTTTTGTGGGGTTGCTCCATGAAAATGTGATTCACCACTGGTGGTCAGTAAACAAAATCTGAATTTCTGGAATACGTAGACTAGTCGCCGCATTTCTAAGTATGGACGCAAATAGGCCTTATTCATACGAACATTTTGGTGTATCACACTTATATCCTATCAGTTTTTTGTGGGGTTGCTCCATGAAAATGTGATTCACCACTGGTGGTCAGTAAACAAAATCTGAATTTCTGGAATACGTAGACCACTCGCCGCATTTCTAAGTATGGACGCAAATAGGCCTTATTTATACGAACATTTTAGTGTATCACACTTATATCCTGTCAGTTTTTTGTGGGGTTGCTCCATGAAAATGTAATTCACCACTGGTGGTCAGTAAACAAACTCTGAATTTCTGGAATACCTGGACTAGTCGCCGCATTTCTAAGTATGGACGCAAATAGGCCTTATTCATACGAACATTTTGGTGTATCACACTTATATCCTATCAGTTTTTTGTGGGGTTGCTCCATGAAAATGTGATTCACCACTGGTTGTCAGTAAACAAAATCTGAATTTCTGGAATACGTAGACTAGTCGCCGCATTTCTAAGTATGGACGCAAATAGGCCTTATTCATACGAACATTTTGGTGTATCACACTTATATCCTATCAGTTTTTTGTGGGGTTGCTCCATGAAAATGTAATTCACCACTGGTGGTCAGTAAACAAACTCTGAATTTCTGGAATACCTGGACTAGTCGCCGCATTTCTAAGTATGGACGCAAATAGGCCTTATTCATACGAACATTTTGGTGTATCACACTTATATCCTATCAGTTTTTTGTGGGGTTGCTCCATGAAAATGTAATTCACCACTGGTGGTCAGTAAACAAACTCTGAATTTCTGGAATACCTGGACTAGTCGCCGCATTTCTAAGTATGGACGCAAATAGGCCTTATTCATACGAACATTTTGGTGTATCACACTTATATCCTATCAGTTTTTTGTGGGGTTGCTCCATGAAAATGTGATTCACCACTGGTTGTCAGTAAACAAAATCTGAATTTCTGGAATACGTAGACTAGTCGCCGCATTTCTAAGTATGGACGCAAATAGGCCTTATTCATACGAACATTTTGGTGTATCACACTTATATCCTATCAGTTTTTTGTGGGGTTGCTCCATGAAAATGTGATTCACCACTGGTGGTCAGTAAACAAAATCTGAATTTCTGGAATACGTAGACCACTCGCCGCATTTCTAAGTATGGACGCAAATAGGCCTTATTTATACGAACATTTTAGTGTATCACACTTATATCCTGTCAGTTTTTTGTGGGGTTGCTCCATGAAAATGTAATTCACCACTGGTGGTCAGTAAACAAACTCTGAATTTCTGGAATACCTGGACTAGTCGCCGCATTTCTAAGTATGGACGCAAATAGGCCTTATTCATACGAACATTTTGGTGTATCACACTTATATCCTATCAGTTTTTTGTGGGGTTGCTCCATGAAAATGTGATTCACCACTGGTGGTCAGTAAACAAACTCTGAATTTCTGGAATACCTGGACTAGTCGCCGCATTTCTAAGTATGGACGCAAATAGGCCTTATTCATACGAACATTTTGGTGTATCACACTTATATCCTATCAGTTTTTTGTGGCGTTGCTCCATGAAAATGTGATTCACAACTGGTGGTCAGTAAACAAAATCTGAATTTATGGAATACCTGGACTAGTCGCCGCATTTCTAAGTATGGACGCAAATAGGCCTTATTCATACTAACATTTTGGTGTATCACACTTATATCCTATCAGTTTTTTGTGGGGTTGCTCCATGAAAATGTGATTCACCACTGGTGGTCAGTAAACAAAATCTGAATTTCTGGAATACGTAGACTAGTCGCCGCATTTCTAAGTATGGATGCAAATAGGCCTTATTCATACGAACATTTTGGTGTATCACACTTATATCCTATCAGTTTTTTGTGGGGTTGCTCCATGAAAATGTGATTCACCACTGGTGGTCAGTAAACAAAATCTGAATTTCTGGAATACGTAGACTAGTCGCCGCATTTCTAAGTTTGGACGCAAATAGGCCTTATTCATACGAACATTTTGGTGTATCACACTTATATCCTATCAGTTTTTTGTGGGGTTGCTCCATGAAAATATGATTCACCACTGGTGGTCAGTAAACAAAATCTGAATTTCTGGAATACGTAGACTACTCGCCGCATTTCTAAGTATGGACGCAAATAGGCCTTATTCATACGAACATTTTGGTGTATCACACTTATATCCTATCAGTTTTTGTGGGGTTGCTCCATGAAAATATGATTCACCACTGGTGGTCAGTAAACAAAATCTGAATTTCTGGAATACGTAGACTACTCGCCGCATTTCTAAGTATGGACGCAAATAGGCCTTATTCATACGAACATTTTGGTGTATCACACTTATATCCTATCAGTTTTTGTGGGGTTGCGCCATGAAAATATGATTCACCACTGGTGGTCAGTAAACAAAATCTGAATTTCTGAAATATGTAGACTAGTCGCCGCATTTCTAAGTATGGACGCAAATAGGCCTTATTCATACGAACATTTTGGTGTATCACACTTATATCCTATCAGTTTTTTGTGGGGTTGCTCCATGAAAATGTAATTCACCACTGGTGGTCAGTAAACAAAATCTGAATTTCTGGAATACGTAGACCACTCGCCGCATTTCTAAGTATGGACGCAAATAGGCCTTATTTATACGAACATTTTAGTGTATCACACTTATATCCTATCAGTTTTTTGTGGGGTTGCTCCATGAAAATGTAATTCACCACTGGTGGTCAGTAAACAAAATCTGAATTTCTGGAATACGTAGACCACTCGCCGCATTTCTAAGTATGGACGCAAATAGGCCTTATTTATACGAACATTTTAGTGTATCACACTTATATCCTGTCAGTTTTTTGTGGGGTTGCTCCATGAAAATGTGATTCACCACTGGTGGTCAGTAAACAAACTCTGAATTTCTGGAATACCTGGACTAGTCGCCGCATTTCTAAGTATGGACGCAAATAGGCCTTATTCATACGAACATTTTGTTGTATCACACTTATATCCTATCAGTTTTTTGTGGGGTTGCTCCATGAAAATGTGATTCACAACTGGTGGTCAGTAAACAAAATCTGAATTTATGGAATACCTGGACTAGTCGCCGCATTTCTAAGTATGGACGCAAATAGGCCTTATTCATACTAACATTTTGGTGTATCACACTTATATCCTATCAGTTTTTTGTGGGGTTGCTCCATGAAAATGTGATTCACCACTGGTGGTCAGTAAACAAAATCTGAATTTCTGGAATACGTAGACTAGTCGCCGCATTTCTAAGTATGGATGCAAATAGGCCTTATTCATACGAACATTTTGGTGTATCACACTTATTTCCTATCAGTTTTTTGTGGGGTTGCTCCATGAAAATGTGATTCACCACTGGTGGTCAGTAAACAAAATCTGAATTTCTGGAATACGTAGACTAGTCGCCGCATTTCTAAGTTTGGACGCAAATAGGCCTTATTCATACGAACATTTTGGTGTATCACACTTATATCCTATCAGTTTTTTGTGGGGTTGCTCCATGAAAATATGATTCACCACTGGTGGTCAGTAAACAAAATCTGAATTTCTGGAATACGTAGACTACTCGCCGCATTTCTAAGTATGGACGCAAATAGGCCTTATTCATACGAACATTTTGGTGTATCACACTTATATCCTATCAGTTTTTGTGGGGTTGCTCCATGAAAATATGATTCACCACTGGTGGTCAGTAAACAAAATCTGAATTTCTGGAATACGTAGACTACTCGCCGCATTTCTAAGTATGGACGCAAATAGGCCTTATTCATACGAACATTTTGGTGTATCACACTTATATCCTATCAGTTTTTGTGGGGTTGCTCCATGAAAATATGATTCACCACTGGTGGTCAGTAAACAAAATCTGAATTTCTGAAATACGTAGATTACTCGCCGCATTTCTAAGTATGGACGCAAATAGGCCTTATTCATACGAACATTTTGGTGTATCACACTTATATCCTATCAGTTTTTTGTGGGGTTGCTCCATGAAAATGTGATTCACCACTGGTGGTCAGTAAACAAAATCTGAATTTCTGGAATACGTAGACTAGTCGCCGCATTTCTAAGTATGGACGCAAATAGGCCTTATTCATACGAACATTTTGGTGTATCACACTTATATCCTATCAGTTTTTGTGGGGTTGCTCCATGAAAATATGATTCACCACTGGTGGTCAGTAAACAAAATCTGAATTTCTGAAATACGTAGATTACTCGCCGCATTTCTAAGTATGGACGCAAATAGGCCTTATTCATACGAACATTTTGATGTATCACACTTATATCCTATCAGTTTTTTGTGGGGTTGCTCCATGAAAATGTGATTCACCACTGGTGGTCAGTAAACAAAATCTGAATTTCTGGAATACGTAGACTAGTCGCCGCATTTCTAAGTATGGACGCAAATAGGCCTTATTCATACGAACATTTTGGTGTATCACACTTATATCCTATCAGTTTTTGTGGGGTGGTTCCATGAAAATATGATTCACCACTGGTGGTCAGTAAACAAAATCTCAATTTCTGGAATACGTAGACTACTCGCCGCATTTCTAAGTATGGACGCAAATAGGCCTTATTCATACGAACATTTTGGTGTATCACACTTATATCCTATCAGTTTTTTGTGGGGTTGCTCCATGAAAATGTGATTCACCACTGGTGGTCAGTAAACAAAATCTGAATTTCTGGAATACGTAGACTAGTCGCCGCATTTCTAAGTATGGACGCAAATAGGCCTTATTCATACGAACATTTTGGTGTATCACACTTATATCCTATCAGTTTTTTGCGGGGTTGCTCCATGAAAATGTGATTCACCACTGGTGGTCAGTAAACAAAATCTGAATTTCTGGAATACGTAGACTACTCGCCGCATTTCTAAGTATGGACGCAAATAGGCCTTATTCATACGAACATTTTGGTGTATCACACTTATATCCTATCAGTTTTTTGTGGGGTTGCTCCATGAAAATGTGATTCACCACTGGTGGTCAGTAAACAAAATCTGAATTTCTGGAATACGTAGACTAGTCGCCGCATTTCTAAGTATGGACGCAAATAGGCCTTATTCATACGAACATTTTGGTGTATCACACTTATATCCTATCAGTTTTTTGTGGGGTTGCTCCATGAAAATGTGATTCACCACTGGTGGTCAGTAAACAAAATCTGAATTTCTGGAATACGTAGACCACTCGCCGCATTTCTAAGTATGGACGCAAATAGGCCTTATTTATACGAACATTTTAGTGTATCACACTTATATCCTGTCAGTTTTTTGTGGGGTTGCTCCATGAAAATGTGATTCACCACTGGTGGTCAGTAAACAAACTCTGAATTTCTGGAATACCTGGACTAGTCGCCGCATTTCTAAGTATGGACGCAAATAGGCCTTATTCATACGAACATTTTGGTGTATCACACTTATATCCTATCAGTTTTTTGTGGGGTTGCTCCATGAAAATGTGATTCACCACTGGTTGTCAGTAAACAAAATCTGAATTTCTGGAATACGTAGACTAGTCGCCGCATTTCTAAGTATGGACGCAAATAGGCCTTATTCATACGAACATTTTGGTGTATCACACTTATATCCTATCAGTTTTTTGTGGGGTTGCTCCATGAAAATGTGATTCACCACTGGTGGTCAGTAAACAAACTCTGAATTTCTGGAATACCTGGACTAGTCGCCGCATTTCTAAGTATGGACGCAAATAGGCCTTATTCATACGAACATTTTGGTGTATCACACTTATATCCTATCAGTTTTTTGTGGCGTTGCTCCATGAAAATGTGATTCACAACTGGTGGTCAGTAAACAAAATCTGAATTTATGGAATACCTGGACTAGTCGCCGCATTTCTAAGTATGGACGCAAATAGGCCTTATTCATACTAACATTTTGGTGTATCACACTTATATCCTATCAGTTTTTTGTGGGGTTGCTCCATGAAAATGTGATTCACCACTGGTGGTCAGTAAACAAAATCTGAATTTCTGGAATACGTAGACTAGTCGCCGCATTTCTAAGTATGGATGCAAATAGGCCTTATTCATACGAACATTTTGGTGTATCACACTTATATCCTATCAGTTTTTTGTGGGGTTGCTCCATGAAAATGTGATTCACCACTGGTGGTCAGTAAACAAAATCTGAATTTCTGGAATACGTAGACTAGTCGCCGCATTTCTAAGTTTGGACGCAAATAGGCCTTATTCATACGAACATTTTGGTGTATCACACTTATATCCTATCAGTTTTTTGTGGGGTTGCTCCATGAAAATATGATTCACCACTGGTGGTCAGTAAACAAAATCTGAATTTCTGGAATACGTAGACTACTCGCCGCATTTCTAAGTATGGACGCAAATAGGCCTTATTCATACGAACATTTTGGTGTATCACACTTATATCCTATCAGTTTTTGTGGGGTTGCTCCATGAAAATATGATTCACCACTGGTGGTCAGTAAACAAAATCTGAATTTCTGGAATACGTAGACTACTCGCCGCATTTCTAAGTATGGACGCAAATAGGCCTTATTCATACGAACATTTTGGTGTATCACACTTATATCCTATCAGTTTTTGTGGGGTTGCTCCATGAAAATATGATTCACCACTGGTGGTCAGTAAACAAAATCTGAATTTCTGAAATACGTAGATTACTCGCCGCATTTCTAAGTATGGACGCAAATAGGCCTTATTCATACGAACATTTTGGTGTATCACACTTATATCCTATCAGTTTTTTGTGGGGTTGCTCCATGAAAATGTGATTCACCACTGGTGGTCAGTAAACAAAATCTGAATTTCTGGAATACGTAGACTAGTCGCCGCATTTCTAAGTATGGACGCAAATAGGCCTTATTCATACGAACATTTTGGTGTATCACACTTATATCCTATCAGTTTTTGTGGGGTTGCTCCATGAAAATATGATTCACCACTGGTGGTCAGTAAACAAAATCTGAATTTCTGAAATACGTAGATTACTCGCCGCATTTCTAAGTATGGACGCAAATAGGCCTTATTCATACGAACATTTTGGTGTATCACACTTATATCCTATCAGTTTTTTGTGGGGTTGCTCCATGAAAATGTGATTCACCACTGGTGGTCAGTAAACAAAATCTGAATTTCTGGAATACGTAGACTACTCGCCGCATTTCTAAGTATGGACGCAAATAGGCCTTATTCATACGAACATTTTGGTGTATCACACTTATATCCTATCAGTTTTTTGTGGGGTTGCTCCATGAAAATGTGATTCACCACTGGTGGTCAGTAAACAAAATCTGAATTTCTGGAATACCTGGACTAGTCGCCGCATTTGTAAGTATGGACGCAAATAGGCCTTATTTATACGAACATTTTGGTGTATCACACTTATATCCTATCGGTTTTTTGTGGGGTTGCTCCATGAAAATGTGATTCACCACTGGTGGTCAGTAAACAAACTCTGAATTTCTGGAATACCTGGACTAGTCGCCGCATTTCTAAGTATGGACGCAAATAGGCCTTATTCATACGAACATTTTGGTGTATCACACTTATATCCTATCAGTTTTTTGTGGGGTTGCTCCATGAAAATGTGATTCACCACTGGTGGTCTGTAAACAAAATCTGAATTTCTGGAATACGTAGACTAGTCGCCGCATTTCAAAGTATGGACGCAAATAGGCCTTATTCATACGAACATTTTGGTGTATCACACTTATATCCTATCAGTTTTTTGTGGGGTTGCTCCATGAAAATGTGATTCACCACTGGTGGTCAGTAAACAAAATCGGAATTTCTGGAATACGTAGACTAGTCGCCGCATTTCTAAGTATGGACGCAAATAGGCCTTATTCATACGAACATTTTGGTGTATCACACTTATATCCTATCAGTTTTTGTGGGGTTGCTCCATGAAAATATGATTCACCACTGGTGGTCAGTAAACAAAATCTGCATTTCTGAAATACGTAGATTACTCGCCGCATTTCTAAGTATGGACGCAAATAGGCCTTATTCATACGAACATTTTGATGTATCACACTTATATCCTATCAGTTTTTTGTGGGGTTGCTCCATGAAAATGTGATTCACCACTGGTGGTCAGTAAACAAAATCGGAATTTCTGGAATAAGTAGACTACCCGCCGCATTTCTAAGTATGGACGCAAATAGGCCTTATTCATACGAACATTTTGGTGTATCACACTTATATCCTATCAGTTTTTGTGGGGTTGCTCCATGAAAATATGATTCACCACTGGTGGTCAGTAAACAAAATCTCAATTTCTGGAATACGTAGACTAGTCGCCGCATTTCTAAGTATGGACGCAAATAGGCCTTATTCATACGAACATTTTGGTGTATCACACTTATATCCTATCAGTTTTTTGTGGAGTTGCTCCATGAAAATGTGATTCACCACTGGTGGTCAGTAAACAAAATCGGAATTTCTGGAATAAGTAGACTACCCGCCGCATTTCTAAGTATGGACGCAAATAGGCCTTATTCATACGAACATTTTGGTGTATCACACTTATATCCTATCAGTTTTTGTGGGGTTGCTCCATGAAAATATGATTCACCACTGGTGGTCAGTAAACAAAATCTCAATTTCTGGAATACGTAGACTACTCGCCGCATTTATAAGTATGGACGCAAATAGGCCTTATTCATACGAACATTTTGGTGTATCACACTTATATCCTATCAGTTTTTTGTGGGGTTGCTCCATGAAAATGTGATTCACCACTGGTGGTCAGTAAACAAAATCTGAATTTCTGGAATACGTAGACTAGTCGCCGCATTTCTAAGTATGGACGCAAATAGGCCTTATTCATACGAACATTTTGGTGTATCACACTTATATCCTATCAGTTTTTTGTGGGGTTGCTCCATGAAAATGTGATTCACCACTGGTGGTCAGTAAACAAAAGCTGAATTTCTGGAATACCTGGACTAGTCGCCGCATTTCTAAGTATGGACACAAATAGGCCTTATTCATACGAACATTTTGGTGTATCACACTTATATCCTATCAGTTTTTTGTGGGGTTGCTCCATGAAAATGTGATTCACCACTGGTGGTCAGTAAACAAAATCTGAATTTCTGGAATACGTAGACTAGTCGCCGCATTTCTAAGTATGGACGCAAATAGGCCTTATTCATACGAACATTTTGGTGTATCACACTTATATCCTATCAGTTTTTGTGGGGTTGGTCCATGAAAATATGATTCACCACTGGTGGTCAGTAAACAAAACCTGAATTTCTGGAATACGTAGACTACTCGCCGCATTTCTAAGTATGGACGCAAATAGGCCTTATTCATACGAACATTTTGGTGTATCACACTTATATCCTATCAGTTTTTGTGGGGTTGGTCCATGAAAATATGATTCACCACTGGTGGTCAGTAAACAAAATCTGAATTTCTGGAATACGTAGACTACTCGCCGCATTTCTAAGTATGGACGCAAATAGGCCTTATTCATACGAACATTTTGGTGTATCACACTTATATCCTATCAGTTTTTGTGGGGTTGCTCCATGAAAATATGATTCACCACTGGTGGTCAGTAAACAAAATCTGAATTTCTGAAATACGTAGATTACTCGCCGCATTTCTAAGTATGGACGCAAATAGGCCTTATTCATACGAACATTTTGATGTATCACACTTATATCCTATCAGTTTTTTGTGGGGTTGCTCCATGAAAATGTGATTCACCACTGGTGGTCAGTAAACAAAATCTGAATTTCTGGAATACGTAGACTAGTCGCCGCATTTCTAAGTATGGACGCAAATAGGCCTTATTCATACGAACATTTTGGTGTATCACACTTATATCCTATCAGTTTTTGTGGGGTTGCTCCATGAAAATGTGATTCACCACTGGTGGTCTGTAAACAAAATCTGAATTTCTGGAATACGTAGACTAGTCGCCGCATTTCTAAGTATGGACGCAAATAGGCCTTATTCATACGAACATTTTGGTGTATCACACTTATATCCTATCAGTTTTTTGTGGGGTTGCTCCATGAAAATGTGATTCACCACTGGTGGTCAGTAAACAAAATCTGAATTTCTGGAATACGTAGACTAGTCGCCGCATTTCTAAGTATGGACGCAAATAGGCCTTATTCATACGAACATTTTGGTGTATCACACTTATATCCTATCAGTTTTTGTGGGGTTGCTCCATGAAAATATGATTCACCACTGGTGGTCAGTAAACAAAATCTGAATTTCTGAAATACGTAGATTACTCGCCGCATTTCTAAGTATGGACGCAAATAGGCCTTATTCATACGAACATTTTGGTGTATCACACTTATATCCTATCAGTTTTTTGTGGGGTTGTTCCATGAAAATGTGATTCACCACTGGTGGTCAGTAAACAAAATCTGAATTTCTGGAATACGTAGACTAGTCGCCGCATTTCTAAGTATGGACGCAAATAGGCCTTATTCATACGAACATTTTGGTGTATCACACTTATATCCTATCAGTTTTTGTGGGGTTGCTCCATGAAAATATGATTCACCACTGGTGGTCAGTAAACAAAATCTGAATTTCTGAAATACGTAGATTACTCGCCGCATTTCTAAGTATGGACGCAAATAGGCCTTATTCATACGAACATTTTGATGTATCACACTTATATCCTATCAGTTTTTTGTGGGGTTGCTCCATGAAAATGTGATTCACCACTGGTGGTCAGTAAACAAAATCTGAATTTCTGGAATACGTAGACTAGTCGCCGCATTTCTAAGTATGGACGCAAATAGGCCTTATTCATACGAACATTTTGGTGTATCACACTTATATCCTATCAGTTTTTGTGGGGTTGCTCCATGAAAATGTGATTCACCACTGGTGGTCTGTAAACAAAATCTGAATTTCTGGAATACGTAGACTAGTCGCCGCATTTCTAAGTATGGACGCAAATAGGCCTTATTCATACGAACATTTTGGTGTATCACACTTATATCCTATCAGTTTTTTGTGGGGTTGCTCCATGAAAATGTGATTCACCACTGGTGGTCAGTAAACAAAATCTGAATTTCTGGAATACGTAGACTAGTCGCCGCATTTCTAAGTATGGACGCAAATAGGCCTTATTCATACGAACATTTTGGTGTATCACACTTATATCCTATCAGTTTTTGTGGGGTTGCTCCATGAAAATATGATTCACCACTGGTGGTCAGTAAACAAAATCTGAATTTCTGAAATACGTAGATTACTCGCCGCATTTCTAAGTATGGACGCAAATAGGCCTTATTCATACGAACATTTTGATGTATCACACTTATATCCTATCAGTTTTTTGTGGGGTTGCTCCATGAAAATGTGATTCACCACTGGTGGTCAGTAAACAAAATCTGAATTTCTGGAATACGTAGACTAGTCGCCGCATTTCTAAGTATGGACGCAAATAGGCCTTATTCATACGAACATTTTGGTGTATCACACTTATATCCTATCAGTTTTTGTGGGGTGGTTCCATGAAAATATGATTCACCACTGGTGGTCAGTAAACAAAATCTCAATTTCTGGAATACGTAGACTACTCGCCGCATTTCTAAGTACGGACGCAAATAGGCCTTATTCATACGAACATTTTGGTGTATCACACTTATATCCTATCAGTTTTTTGTGGGTTTGCTCCATGAAAATGTGATTCACCACTGGTGGTCAGTAAACAAAATCTGAATTTCTGGAATACGTAGACTAGTCGCCGCATTTCTAAGTATGCACGCAAATAGGCCTTATTCATACGAACATTTTGGTGTATCACACTTATATCCTATCAGTTTTTTGTGGGGTTGCTCCATGAAAATGTGATTCACCACTGGTGGTCAGTAAACAAAATCTGAATTTCTGGAATACGTAGACTAGTCGCCGCATTTCTAAGTATGGACGCAAATAGGCCTTATTCATACGAACATTTTGGTGTATCACACTTATATCCTATCAGTTTTTTGTGGGGTTGCTCCATGAAAATGTGATTCACCACTGGTGGTCAGTAAACAAAAGCTGAATTTCTGGAATACCTGGACTAGTCGCCGCATTTCTAAGTATGGACACAAATAGGCCTTATACATACGAACATTTTGGTGTATCACACTTATATCCTATCAGTTTTTTGTGGGGTTGCTCCATGAAAATGTGATTCACCACTGGTGGTCAGTAAACAAAATCTGAATTTCTGGAAAACGTAGACTAGTCGCCGCATTTCTAAGTATGGACGCAAATAGGCCTTATTCATACGAACATTTTGGTGTATCACACTTATATCCTATCAGTTTTTGTGGGGTTGGTCCATGAAAATATGATTCACCACTGGTGGTCAGTAAACAAAATCTGAATTTCTGGAATACGTAGACTACTCGCCGCATTTCTAAGTATGGACGCAAATAGGCCTTATTCATACGAACATTTTGGTGTATCACACTTATATCCTATCAGTTTTTGTGGGGTTGCTCCATGAAAATATGATTCACCACTGGTGGTCAGTAAACAAAATCTGAATTTCTGGAATACGTAGACTACTCGCCGCATTTCTAAGAATGGACGCAAATAGGCCTTATTTATACGAACATTTTGGTGTATCACACTTATATCCTATCAGTTTTTGTGGGGTTGCTCCATGAAAATATGATTCACCACTGGTGGTCAGTAAACAAAATCTGAATTTCTGAAATACGTAGATTACTCGCCGCATTTCTAAGTATGGACGCAAATAGGCCTTATTCATACGAACATTTTGGTGTATCACACTTATATCCTATCAGTTTTTGTGGGGTTGCTCCATGAAAATGTGATTCACCACTGGTGGTCAGTAAACAAAATCTGAATTTCTGGAAAACGTAGACTAGTCGCCGCATTTCTAAGTATGGACGCAAATAGGCCTTATTCATACGAACATTTTGGTGTATCACACTTATATCCTATCAGTTTTTGTGGGGTTGGTCCATGAAAATATGATTCACCACTGGTGGTCAGTAAACAAAATCTGAATTTCTGGAATACGTAGACTACTCGCCGCATTTCTAAGTATGGACGCAAATAGGCCTTATTCATACGAACATTTTGGTGTATCACACTTATATCCTATCAGTTTTTGTGGGGTTGCTCCATGAAAATATGATTCACCACTGGTGGTCAGTAAACAAAATCTGAATTTCTGGAATACGTAGACTACTCGCCGCATTTCTAAGAATGGACGCAAATAGGCCTTATTTATACGAACATTTTGGTGTATCACACTTATATCCTATCAGTTTTTGTGGGGTTGGTCCATGAAAATATGATTCACCACTGGTGGTCAGTAAACAAAATCTGAATTTCTGGAATACGTAGACTACTCGCCGCATTTCTAAGTATGGACGCAAATAGGCCTTATTCATACGAACATTTTGGTGTATCACACTTATATCCTATCAGTTTTTGTGGGGTTGCTCCATGAAAATGTGATTCACCACTGGTGGTCAGTAAACAAAATCTGAATTTCTGGAATACGTAGACTAGTCGCCGCATTTCTAAGTATGGACGCAAATAGGCCTTATTCATACGAACATTTTGGTGTATCACACTTATATCCTATCAGTTTTTGTGGGGTTGCTCCATGAAAATATGATTCACCACTGGTGGTCAGCAAACAAAATCTGAATTTCTGAAATACGTAGATTACTCGCCGCATTTCTAAGTATGGACGCAAATAGGCCTTATTCATACGAACATTTTGATGTATCACACTTATATCCTATCAGTTTTTTGTGGGGTTGCTCCATGAAAATGTGATTCACCACTGGTGGTCAGTAAACAAAATCTGAATTTCTGGAATACGTAGACTAGTCGCCGCATTTCTAAGTATGGACGCAAATAGGCCTTATTCATACGAACATTTTGGTGTATCACACTTATATCCTATCAGTTTTTGTGGGGTTGCTCCATGAAAATATAATTCACCACTGGTGGTCTGTAAACAAAATCTGAATTTCTGGAATACGTAGACTAGTCGCCGCATTTCTAGGTATGGACGCAAATAGGCCTTATTCATACGAACATTTTGGTGTATCACACTTATATCCTATCAGTTTTTTGTGGGGTTGCTCCATGAAAATGTGATTCACCACTGGTGGTCAGTAAACAAAATCTGAATTTCTGGAATACGTAGACTAGTCGCCGCATTTCTAAGTATGGACGCAAATAGGCCTTATTCATACGAACATTTTGGTGTATCACACTTATATCCTATCAGTTTTTGTGGGGTTGCTCCATGAAAATATGATTCACCACTGGTGGTCAGTAAACAAAATCTGAATTTCTGGAATACGTAGACTACTCGCCGCATTTCTAAGTATGGACGCAAATAGGCCTTATTCATACGAACATTTTGGTGTATCACACTTATATCCTATCAGTTTTTGTGGGGTTACTCCATGAAAATATGATTCACCACTGGTGGTCAGTAAACAAAATCTGAATTTCTGAAATACGTAGATTACTCGCCGCATTTCTAAGTATGGACGCAAATAGGCCTTATTCATACGAACATTTTGGTGTATCACACTTATATCCTATCAGTTTTTTGTGGGGTTGCTCCATGAAAATGTGATTCACCACTGGTGGTCAGTAAACAAAATCTGAATTTCTGGAATACGTAGACTAGTCGCCGCATTTCTAAGTATGGACGCAAATAGGCCTTATTCATACGAACATTTTGGTGTATCACACTTATATCCTATCAGTTTTTGTGGGGTTGCTCCATGAAAATATGATTCACCACTGGTGGTCAGTAAACAAAATCTGAATTTCTGAAATACGTAGATTACTCGCCGCATTTCTAAGTATGGACGCAAATAGGCCTTATTCATACGAACATTTTGGTGTATCACACTTATATCCTATCAGTTTTTTGTGGGGTTGCTCCATGAAAATGTGATTCACCACTGGTGGTCAGTAAACAAAATCTGAATTTCTGGAATACGTAGACTACTCGCCGCATTTCTAAGTATGGACGCAAATAGGCCTTATTCATACGAACATTTTGGTGTATCACACTTATATCCTATCAGTTTTTTGTGGGGTTGCTCCATGAAAATGTGATTCACCACTGGTGGTCAGTAAACAAAATCTGAATTTCTGGAATACGTAGACTACTCGCCGCATTTCTAAGTATGGACGCAAATAGGCCTTATTTATACGAACATTTTGGTGTATCACACTTATATCCTATCGGTTTTTTGTGGGGTTGCTCCATGAAAATGTGATTCACCACTGGTGGTCAGTAAGCAAACTCTGAATTTCTGGAATACCTGGACTAGTCGCCGCATTTCTAAGTATGGACGCAAATAGGCCTTATTCATACGAACATTTTGGTGTATCACACTTATATCCTATCAGTTTTTTGTGGGGTTGCTCCATGAAAATGTGATTCACCACTGGTGGTCTGTAAACAAAATCTGAATTTCTGGAATACGTAGACTAGTCGCCGCATTTCAAAGTATGGACGCAAATAGGCCTTATTCATACGAACATTTTGGTGTATCACACTTATATCCTATCAGTTTTTTGTGGGGTTGCTCCATGAAAATGTGATTCACCACTGGTGGTCAGTAAACAAAATCGGAATTTCTGGAATACGTAGACTAGTCGCCGCATTTCTAAGTATGGACGCAAATAGGCCTTATTCATACGAACATTTTGGTGTATCACACTTATATCCTATCAGTTTTTGTGGGGTTGCTCCATGAAAATATGATTCACCACTGGTGGTCAGTAAACAAAATCTGCATTTCTGAAATACGTAGATTACTCGCCGCATTTCTAAGTATGGACGCAAATAGGCCTTATTCATACGAACATTTTGATGTATCACACTTATATCCTATCAGTTTTTTGTGGGGTTGCTCCATGAAAATGTGATTCACCACTGGTGGTCAGTAAACAAAATCGGAATTTCTGGAATAAGTAGACTACCCGCCGCATTTCTAAGTATGGACGCAAATAGGCCTTATTCATACGAACATTTTGGTGTATCACACTTATATCCTATCAGTTTTTTGTGGGGTTGCTCCATGAAAATGTGATTCACCACTGGTGGTCAGTAAACAAAATCTGAATTTCTGGAATACGTAGACTAGTCGCCGCATTTCTAAGTATGGACGCAAATAGGCCTTATTCATACGAACATTTTGGTGTATCACACTTATATCCTATCAGTTTTTGTGGGGTTGCTCCATGAAAATATGATTCACCACTGGTGGTCAGTAAACAAAATCTGAATTTCTGAAATACGTAGATTACTCGCCGCATTTCTAAGTATGGACGCAAATAGGCCTTATTCATACGAACATTTTGGTGTATCACACTTATATCCTATCAGTTTTTTGTGGGGTTGCTCCATGAAAATGTGATTCACCACTGGTGGTCAGTAAACAAAATCTGAATTTCTGGAATACGTAGACTACTCGCCGCATTTCTAAGTATGGACGCAAATAGGCCTTATTCATACGAACATTTTGGTGTATCACACTTATATCCTATCAGTTTTTTGTGGGGTTGCTCCATGAAAATGTGATTCACCACTGGTGGTCAGTAAACAAAATCTGAATTTCTGGAATACGTAGACTACTCGCCGCATTTCTAAGTATGGACGCAAATAGGCCTTATTTATACGAACATTTTGGTGTATCACACTTATATCCTATCGGTTTTTTGTGGGGTTGCTCCATGAAAATGTGATTCACCACTGGTGGTCAGTAAGCAAACTCTGAATTTCTGGAATACCTGGACTAGTCGCCGCATTTCTAAGTATGGACGCAAATAGGCCTTATTCATACGAACATTTTGGTGTATCACACTTATATCCTATCAGTTTTTTGTGGGGTTGCTCCATGAAAATGTGATTCACCACTGGTGGTCTGTAAACAAAATCTGAATTTCTGGAATACGTAGACTAGTCGCCGCATTTCAAAGTATGGACGCAAATAGGCCTTATTCATACGAACATTTTGGTGTATCACACTTATATCCTATCAGTTTTTTGTGGGGTTGCTCCATGAAAATGTGATTCACCACTGGTGGTCAGTAAACAAAATCTGAATTTCTGGAATACGTAGACTAGTCGCCGCATTTCTAAGTATGGACGCAAATAGGCCTTATTCATACGAACATTTTGGTGTATCACACTTATATCCTATCAGTTTTTTGTGGGGTTGCTCCATGAAAATGTGATTCACCACTGGTGGTCAGTAAACAAAATCTGAATTTCTGGAATACGTAGACTAGTCGCCGCATTTCTAAGTATGGACGCAAATAGGCCTTATTCATACGAAGATTTTGGTGTATCACACTTATATCCTATCAGTTTTTTGTGGGGTTGCTCCATGAAAATGTGATTCACCACTGGTGGTCAGTAAACAAAAGCTGAATTTCTGGAATACCTGGACTAGTCGCCGCATTTCTAAGTATGGACACAAATAGGCCTTATTCATACGAACATTTTGGTGTATCACACTTATATCCTATCAGTTTTTTGTGGGGTTGCTCCATGAAAATGTGATTCACCAGTGGTGGTCAGTAAACAAAATCTGAATTTCTGGAAAACGTAGACTAGTCGCCGCATTTCTAAGTATGGACGCAAATAGGCCTTATTCATACGAACATTTTGGTGTATCACACTTATATCCTATCAGTTTTTGTGGGGTTGGTCCATGAAAATATGATTCACCACTGGTGGTCAGTAAACAAAATCTGAATTTCTGGAATACGTAGACTACTCGCCGCATTTCTAAGTATGGACGCAAATAGGCCTTATTCATACGAACATTTTGGTGTATCACACTTATATCCTATCAGTTTTTGTGGGGTTGCTCCATGAAAATATGATTCACCACTGGTGGTCAGTAAACAAAATCTGAATTTCTGGAATACGTAGACTACTCGCCGCATTTCTAAGAATGGACGCAAATAGGCCTTATTTATACGAACATTTTGGTGTATCACACTTATATCCTATCAGTTTTTGTGGGGTTGCTCCATGAAAATATGATTCACCACTGGTGGTCAGTAAACAAAATCTGAATTTCTGAAATACGTAGATTACTCGCCGCATTTCTAAGTATGGACGCAAATAGGCCTTATTCATACGAACATTTTGGTGTATCACACTTATATCCTATCAGTTTTTTGTGGGGTTGTTCCATGAAAATGTGATTCACCACTGGTGGTCAGTAAACAAAATCTGAATTTCTGGAATACGTAGACTAGTCGCCGCATTTCTAAGTATGGACGCAAATAGGCCTTATTCATACGAACATTTTGGTGTATCACACTTATATCCTATCAGTTTTTGTGGGGTTGCTCCATGAAAATATGATTCACCACTGGTGGTCAGTAAACAAAATCTGAATTTCTGAAATACGTAGATTACTCGCCGCATTTCTAAGTATGGACGCAAATAGGCCTTATTCATACGAACATTTTGATGTATCACACTTATATCCTATCAGTTTTTTGTGGGGTTGCTCCATGAAAATGTGATTCACCACTGGTGGTCAGTAAACAAAATCTGAATTTCTGGAATACGTAGACTAGTCGTCGCATTTCTAAGTATGGACGCAAATAGGCCTTATTCATACGAACATTTTGGTGTATCACACTTATATCCTATCAGTTTTTGTGGGGTTGCTCCATGAAAATATGATTCACCACTGGTGGTCTGTAAACAAAATCTGAATTTCTGGAATACGTAGACTAGTCGCCGCATTTCTAAGTATGGACGCAAATAGGCCTTATTCATACGAACATTCTGGTGTATCACACTTATATCCTATCAGTTTTTTGTGGGGTTGCTCCATGAAAATGTGATTCACCACTGGTGGTCAGTAAACAAAATCTGAATTTCTGGAATACGTAGACTAGTCGCCGCATTTCTAAGTATGGACGCAAATAGGCCTTATTCATACGAACATTTTGGTGTATCACACTTATATCCTATCAGTTTTTGTGGGGTTGCTCCATGAAAATATGATTCACCACTGGTGGTCAGTAAACAAAATCTGAATTTCTGAAATACGTAGATTACTCGCCGCATTTCTAAGTATGGACGCAAATAGGCCTTATTCATACGAACATTTTGATGTATCACACTTATATCCTATCAGTTTTTTGTGGGGTTGCTCCATGAAAATGTGATTCACCACTGGTGGTCAGTAAACAGAATCTGAATTTCTGGAATACGTAGACTAGTCGCCGCATTTCTAAGTATGGACGCAAATAGGCCTTATTCATACGAACATTTTGGTGTATCACACTTATATCCTATCAGTTTTTTGTGGGGTTGCTCCATGAAAATGTGATTCACCACTGGTGGTCAGTAAACAAAATCTGAATTTCTGGAATACGTAGACTACTCGCCGCATTTCTAAGTATGGACGCAAATAGGCCTTATTCATACGAACATTTTGGTGTATCACACTTATATCCTATCAGTTTTTTGTGGGGTTGCTCCATGAAAATGTGATTCACCACTGGTGGTCAGTAAACAAAATCTGAATTTCTGGAATACGTAGACTACTCGCCGCATTTCTAAGTATGGATGCAAATAGGCCTTATTTATACGAACATTTTGGTGTATCACACTTATATCCTATCGGTTTTTTGTGGGGTTGCTCCATGAAAATGTGATTCACCACTGGTGGTCAGTAAACAAACTCTGAATTTCTGGAATACCTGGACTAGTCGCCGCATTTCTAAGTATGGACGCAAATAGGCCTTATTCATACGAACATTTTGGTGTATCACACTTATATCCTATCAGTTTTTTGTGGGGTTGCTCCATGAAAATGTGATTCACCACTGGTGGTCTGTAAACAAAATCTGAATTTCTGGAATACGTAGACTAGTCGCCGCATTTCAAAGTATGGACGCAAATAGGCCTTATTCATACGAACATTTTGGTGTATCACACTTATATCCTATCAGTTTTTTGTGGGGTTGCTCCATGAAAATGTGATTCACCACTGGTGGTCAGTAAACAAAATCGGAATTTCTGGAATACGTAGACTAGTCGCCGCATTTCTAAGTATGGACGCAAATAGGCCTTATTCATACGAACATTTTGGTGTATCACACTTATACCCTATCAGTTTTTGTGGGGTTGCTCCATGAAAATATGATTCACCACTGGTGGTCAGTAAACAAAATCTGAATTTCTGAAATACGTAGATTACTCGCCGCATTTCTAAGTATGGACGCAAATAGGCCTTATTCATACGAACATTTTGATGTATCACACTTATATCCTATCAGTTTTTTGTGGGGTTTCTCCATGAAAATGTGATTCACCACTGGTGGTCAGTAAACAAAATCTGAATTTCTGGAATAAGTAGACTACCCGCCGCATTTCTAAGTATGGACGCAAATAGGCCTTATTCATACGAACATTTTGGTGTATCACACTTATATCCTATCAGTTTTTGTGGGGTTGCTCCATGAAAATATGATTCACCACTGGTGGTCAGTAAACAAAATCTCAATTTCTGGAATACGTAGACTACTCGCCGCATTTCTAAGTATGGACGCAAATAGGCCTTATTCATACGAACATTTTGGTGTATCACACTTATATCCTATCAGTTTTTTGTGGGGTTGCTCCATGAAAATGTGATTCACCACTGGTGGTCAGTAAACAAAATCGGAATTTCTGGAATAAGTAGACTACCCGCCGCATTTCTAAGTATGGACGCAAATAGGCCTTATTCATACGAACATTTTGGTGTATCACACTTATATCCTATCAGTTTTTGTGGGGTTGCTCCATGAAAATATGATTCACCACTGGTGGTCAGTAAACAAAATCTCAATTTCTGGAATACGTAGACTACTCGCCGCATTTCTAAGTATGGACGCAAATAGGCCTTATTCATACGAACATTTTGGTGTATCACACTTATATCCTATCAGTTTTTTGTGGGGTTGCTCCATGAAAATGTGATTCACCACTGGTGGTCAGTAAACAAAATCTGAATTTCTGGAATACGTAGACTAGTCGCCGCATTTCTAAGTATGGACGCAAATAGGCCTTATTCATACGAACATTTTGGTGTATCACACTTATATCCTATCAGTTTTTTGTGGGGTTGCTCCATGAAAATGTGATTCACCACTGGTGGTCAGTAAACAAAATCTGAATTTCTGGAATACGTAGACTACTCGCCGCATTTCTAAGTATGGACGCAAATAGGCCTTATTTATACGAACATTTTGGTGTATCACACTTATATCCTATCGGTTTTTTGTGGGGTTGCTCCATGAAAATGTGATTCACCACTGGTGGTCAGTAAACAAACTCTGAATTTCTGGAATACCTGGACTAGTCGCCGCATTTCTAAGTATGGACGCAAATAGGCCTTATTCATACGAACATTTTGGTGTATCACACTTATATCCTATCAGTTTTTTGTGGGGTTGCTCCATGAAAATGTGATTCACCACTGGTGGTCTGTAAACAAAATCTGAATTTCTGGAATACGTAGACTAGTCGGCGCATTTCAAAGTATGGACGCAAATAGGCCTTATTCATACGAACATTTTGGTGTATCACACTTATATCCTATCAGTTTTTGTGGGGTTGCTCCATGAAAATATGATTCACCACTGGTGGTCAGTAAACAAAATCTCAATTTCTGGAATACGTAGACTACTCGCCGCATTTCTAAGTATGGACGCAAATAGGCCTTATTCATACGAACATTTTGGTGTATCACACTTATATCCTATCAGTTTTTTGTGGGGTTGCTCCATGAAAATGTGATTCACCACTGGTGGTCAGTAAACAAAATCGGAATTTCTGGAATAAGTAGACTACCCGCCGCATTTCTAAGTATGGACGCAAATAGGCCTTATTCATACGAACATTTTGGTGTATCACACTTATATCCTATCAGTTTTTGTGGGGTTGCTCCATGAAAATATGATTCACCACTGGTGGTCAGTAAACAAAATCTCAATTTCTGGAATACGTAGACTACTCGCCGCATTTCTAAGTATGGACGCAAATAGGCCTTATTCATACGAACATTTTGGTGTATCACACTTATATCCTATCAGTTTTTTGTGGGGTTGCTCCATGAAAATGTGATTCACCACTGGTGGTCAGTAAACAAAATCTGAATTTCTGAAATACGTAGATTACTCGCCGCATTTCTAAGTATGGACGCAAATAGGCCTTATTCATACGAACATTTTGGTGTATCACACTTATATCCTATCAGTTTTTGTGGGGTTGCTCCATGAAAATATGATTCACCACTGGTGGTCAGTAAACAAAATCTGAATTTCTGAAATACGTAGATTACTCGCCGCATTTCTAAGTATGGACGCAAATAGGCCTTATTCATACGAACATTTTGATGTATCACACTTATATCCTATCAGTTTTTTGTGGGGTTGCTCCATGAAAATGTGATTCACCACTGGTAGTCACAAAACAAAATCTGAATTTCTGGAATACGTAGACTAGTCGCCGCATTTCTAAGTATGGACGCAAATAGGCCTTATTCATACGAACATTTTGGTGTATCACACTGATATCCTATCAGTTTTTTGTGGGGTTGCTCCATGAAAATGTGATTCACCACTGGTGGTCAGTAAACAAAATCTGAATTTCTGGAATACGTAGACTAGTCGCCGCATTTCTAAGTATGGACGCAAATAGGCCTTATTCATACGAACATTTTGGTGTATCACACTTATATCCTATCAGTTTTTGTGGGGTTGCTCCATGAAAATATGATTCACCACTGGTGGTCAGTAAACAAAATCTGAATTTCTGAAATACGTAGATTACTCGCCGCATTTCTAAGTATGGACGCAAATAGGCCTTATTCATACGAACATTTTGATGTATCACACTTATATCCTATCAGTTTTTTGTGGGGTTGCTCCATGAAAATGTGATTCACCACTGGTGGTCAGTAAACAAAATCTGAATTTCTGGAATACGTAGACTAGTCGCCGCATTTCTAAGTATGGACGCAAATAGGCCTTATTCATACGAACATTTTGGTGTATCACACTTATATCCTATCAGTTTTTGTGGGGTGGTTCCATGAAAATATGATTCACCACTGGTGGTCAGTAAACAAAATCTCAATTTCTGGAATACGTAGACTACTCGCCGCATTTCTAAGTATGGACGCAAATAGGCCTTATTCATACGAACATTTTGGTGTATCACACTTATATCCTATCAGTTTTTTGTGGGGTTGCTCCATGAAAATGTGATTCACCACTGGTGGTCAGTAAACAAAATCTGAATTTCTGGAATACGTAGACTAGTCGCCGCATTTCTAAGTATGGACGCAAATAGGCCTTATTCATACGAACATTTTGGTGTATCACACTTATATCCTGTCAGTTTTTTGTGGGGTTGCTCCATGAAAATGTGATTCACCACTGGTGGTCAGTAAACAAAATCTGAATTTCTGGAATACGTAGACTACTCGCCGCATTTCTAAGTATGGACGCAAATAGGCCTTATTCATACGAACATTTTGGTGTATCACACTTATATCCTATCAGTTTTTTGTGGGGTTGCTCCATGAAAATGTGATTCACCACTGGTGGTCAGTAAACAAAATCTGAATTTCTGGAATACGTAGACTACTCGCCGCATTTCTAAGTATGGACGCAAATAGGCCTTATTTATACGAACATTTTGGTGTATCACACTTATATCCTATCGGTTTTTTGTGGGGTTGCTCCATGAAAATGTGATTCACCACTGGTGGTCAGTAAACAAACTCTGAATTTCTGGAATACCTGGACTAGTCGCAGCATTTCTAAGTATGGACGCAAATAGGCCTTATTCATACGAACATTTTGGTGTATCACACTTATATCCTATCAGTTTTTTGTGGGGTTGCTCCATGAAAATGTGATTCACCACTGGTGGTCTGTAAACAAAATCTGAATTTCTGGAATACGTAGACTAGTCGGCGCATTTCAAAGTATGGACGCAAATAGGCCTTATTCATACGAACATTTTGGTGTATCACACTTATATCCTATCAGTTTTTTGTGGGGTTGCTCCATGAAAATGTGATTCACCACTGGTGGTCAGTAAACAAAATCGGAATTTCTGGAATACGTAGACTAGTCGCCGCATTTCTAAGTATGGACGCAAATAGGCCTTATTCATACGAACATTTTGGTGTATCACACTTATACCCTATCAGTTTTTGTGGGGTTGCTCCATGAAAATATGATTCACCACTGGTGGTCAGTAAACAAAATCTGAATTTCTGAAATACGTAGATTACTCGCCGCATTTCTAAGTATGGACGCAAATAGGCCTTATTCATACGAACATTTTGATGTATCACACTTATATCCTATCAGTTTTTTGTGGGGTTGCTCCATGAAAATGTGATTCACCACTGGTGGTCAGTAAACAAAATCTGAATTTCTGGAATAAGTAGACTACCCGCCGCATTTCTAAGTATGGACGCAAATAGGCCTTATTCATACGAACATTTTGGTGTATCACACTTATATCCTATCAGTTTTTGTGGGGTTGCTCCATGAAAATATGATTCACCACTGGTGGTCAGTAAACAAAATCTCAATTTCTGGAATACGTAGACTACTCGCCGCATTTCTAAGTATGGACGCAAATAGGCCTTATTCATACGAACATTTTGGTGTATCACACTTATATCCTATCAGTTTTTTGAGGGGTTGCTCCATGAAAATGTGATTCACCACTGGTGGTCAGTAAACAAAATCGGAATTTCTGGAATAAGTAGACTACCCGCCGCATTTCTAAGTATGGACGCAAATAGGCCTTATTCATACGAACATTTTGGTGTATCACACTTATATCCTATCAGTTTTTGTGGGGTTGCTCCATGAAAATATGATTCACCACTGGTGGTCAGTAAACAAAATCTCAATTTCTGGAATACGTAGACTACTCGCCGCATTTCTAAGTATGGACGCAAATAGGCCTTATTCATACGAACATTTTGGTGTATCACACTTATATCCTATCAGTTTTTTGTGGGGTTGCTCCATGAAAATGTGATTCACCACTGGTGGTCAGTAAACAAAATCTGAATTTCTGGAATACGTAGACTAGTCGCCGCATTTCTAAGTATGGACGCAAATAGGCCTTATTCATACGAACATTTTGGTGTATCACACTTATATCCTATCAGTTTTTTGTGGGGTTGCTCCATGAAAATGTGATTCACCACTGGTGGTCAGTAAACAAAATCTGAATTTCTGGAATACGTAGACTACTCGCCGCATTTCTAAGTATGGACGCAAATAGGCCTTATTTATACGAACATTTTGGTGTATCACACTTATATCCTATCGGTTTTTTGTGGGGTTGCTCCATGAAAATGTGATTCACCACTGGTGGTCAGTAAACAAACTCTGAATTTCTGGAATACCTGGACTAGTCGCCGCATTTCTAAGTATGGACGCAAATAGGCCTTATTCATACGAACATTTTGGTGTATCACACTTATATCCTATCAGTTTTTTGTGGGGTTGCTCCATGAAAATGTGATTCACCACTGGTGGTCTGTAAACAAAATCTGAATTTCTGGAATACGTAGACTAGTCGCCGCATTTCAAAGTATGGACGCAAATAGGCCTTATTCATACGAACATTTTGGTGTATCACACTTATATCCTATCAGTTTTTTGTGGGGTTGCTCCATGAAAATGTGATTCACCACTGGTGGTCAGTAAACAAAATCGGAATTTCTGGAATACGTAGACTAGTCGCCGCATTTCTAAGTATGGACGCAAATAGGCCTTATTCATACGAACATTTTGGTGTATCACACTTATATCCTATCGGTTTTTGTGGGGTTGCTCCATGAAAATATGATTCACCACTGGTGGTCAGTAAACAAAATCTGAATTTCTGAAATACGTAGATTACTCGCCGCATTTCTAAGTATGGACGCAAATAGGCCTTATTCATACGAACATTTTGATGTATCACACTTATATCCTATCAGTTTTTTGTGGGGTTGCTCCATGAAAATGTGATTCACCACTGGTGGTCAGTAAACAAAATCGGAATTTCTGGAATAAGTAGACTACCCGCCGCATTTCTAAGTATGGACGCAAATAGGCCTTATTCATACGAACATTTTGGTGTATCACACTTATATCCTATCAGTTTTTGTGGGGTTGCTCCATGAAAATATGATTCACCACTGGTGGTCAGTAAACAAAATCTCAATTTCTGGAATACGTAGACTACTCGCCGCATTTCTAAGTATGGACGCAAATAGGCCTTATTCATACGAACAATTTGGTGTATCACACTTATATCCTATCAGTTTTTTGTGGGGTTGCTCCATGAAAATGTGATTCACCACTGGTGGTCAGTAAACAAAATCTGAATTTCTGGAATAAGTAGACTACCCGCCGCATTTCTAAGTATGGACGCAAATAGGCCTTATTCATACGAACATTTTGGTGTATCACACTTATATCCTATCAGTTTTTGTGGGGTTGCTCCATGAAAATATGATTCACCACTGGTGGTCAGTAAACAAAATCTCAATTTCTGGAATACGTAGACTACTCGCCGCATTTCTAAGTATGGACGCAAATAGGCCTTATTCATACGAACATTTTGGTGTATCACACTTATATCCTATCAGTTTTTTGTGGGGTTGCTCCATGAAAATGTGATTCACCACTGGTGGTCAGTAAACAAAATCGGAATTTCTGGAATAAGTAGACTACCCGCCGCATTTCTAAGTATGGACGCAAATAGGCCTTATTCATACGAACATTTTGGTGTATCACACTTATATCCTATCAGTTTTTGTGGGGTTGCTCCATGAAAATATGATTCACCACTGGTGGTCAGTAAACAAAATCTCAATTTCTGGAATACGTAGACTACTCGCCGCATTTCTAAGTATGGACGCAAATAGGCCTTATTCATACGAACATTTTGGTGTATCACACTTATATCCTATCAGTTTTTTGTGGGGTTGCTCCATGAAAATGTGATTCACCACTGGTGGTCAGTAAACAAAATCTGAATTTCTGGAATACGTAGACTAGTCGCCGCATTTCTAAGTATGGACGCAAATAGGCCTTATTCATACGAACATTTTGGTGTATCACACTTATATCCTATCAGTTTTTTGTGGGGTTGCTCCATGAAAATGTGATTCACCACTGGTGGTCAGTAAACAAAAGCTGCATTTCTGGAATACCTGGACTAGTCGCCGCATTTCTAAGTATGGACACAAATAGGCCTTATTCATACGAACATTTTGGTGTATCACACTTATATCCTATCAGTTTTTTGTGGGGTTGCTCCATGAAAATGTGATTCACCACTGGTGGTCAGTAAACAAAATCTGAATTTCTGGAATACGTAGACTAGTCGCCGCATTTCTAAGTATGGACGCAAATAGGCCTTATTCATACGAACATTTTGGTGTATCACACTTATATCCTATCAGTTTTTGTGGGGTTGGTCCATGAAAATATGATTCACCACTGGTGGTCAGTAAACAAAATCTGAATTTCTGGAATACGTAGACTACTCGCCGCATTTCTAAGTATGGACGCAAATAGGCCTTATTCATACGAACATTTTGGTGTATCACACTTATATCCTATCAGTTTTTGTGGGGTTGCTCCATGAAAATATGATTCACCACTGGTGGTCAGTAAACAAAATCTGAATTTCTGGAATACGTAGACTACTCGCCGCATTTATAAATATGGACGCAAATAGGCCTTATTCATACGAACATTTTGGTGTATCACACTTATATCCTATCAGTTTTTTGTGGGGTTGCTCCATGAAAATGTGATTCACCACTGGTGGTCAGTAAACAAAATCTGAATTTCTGGAATACGTAGACTAGTCGCCGCATTTCTAAGTATGGACGCAAATAGGCCTTATTCATACGAACATTTTGGTGTATCACACTTATATCCTATCAGTTTTTTGTGGGGTTGCTCCATGAAAATGTGATTCACCACTGGTGGTCAGTAAACAAATTCTGAATTTCTGGAATACGTAGACTACTCGCCGCATTTCTAAGTATGGACGCAAATAGGCCTTATTCATACGAACATTTTGGTGTATCACACTTATATCCTATCAGTTTTTTGTGGGGTTGCTCCATGAAAATGTGATTCACCACTGGTGGTCAGTAAACAAAATCTGAATTTCTGGAATACGTAGACTACTCGCCGCATTTCTAAGTATAGACGCAAATAGGCCTTATTCATACGAACATTTTGGTGTATCACACTTATATCCTATCAGTTTTTTGTGGGGTTGCTCCATGAAAATGTGATTCACCACTGGTGGTCAGTAAACAAAAGCTGAATTTCTGGAATACCTGGACTAGTCGCCGCATTTCTAAGTATGGACACAAATAGGCCTTATTCGTACGAACATTTTGGTGTAACACACTTATATCCTATCAGTTTTTTGTGGGGTTGCTCCATGAAAATGTGATTCACCACTGGTGGTCAGTAAACAAAATCGGAATTTCTGGAATAAGTAGACTACCCGCCGCATTTCTAAGTATGGACGCAAATAGGCCTTATTCATACGAACATTTTGGTGTATCACACTTATATCCTATCAGTTTTTTGTGGGGTTGCTCCATGAAAATGTGATTCACCACTGGTGGTCAGTAAACAAAATCGGAATTTCTGGAATAAGTAGACTAGTCGCCGCATTTCTAAGTATGGACGCAAATAGGCCTTATTCATACGAACATTTTGGTGTATCACACTTATATCCTATCAGTTTTTGTGGGGTTGCTCCATGAAAATATGATTCACCACTGGTGGTCAGTAAACAAAATCTCAATTTCTGGAATACGTAGACTACTCGCCGCATTTCTAAGTATGGACGCAAATAGGCCTTATTCATACGAACATTTTGGTGTATCACACTTATATCCTATCAGTTTTTTGTGGGGTTGCTCCATGAAAATGTGATTCACCACTGGTGGTCAGTAAACAAAATCTGAATTTCTGGAATACGTAGACTAGTCGCCGCATTTCTAAGTATGGACGCAAATAGGCCTTATTCATACGAACATTTTGGTGTATCACACTTATATCCTATCAGTTTTTTGTGGGGTAGCTCCATGAAAATGTGATTCACCACTGGTGGTCAGTAAACAAAAGCTGAATTTCTGGAATACCTGGACTAGTCGCCGCATTTCTAAGTATGGACACAAATAGGCCTTATTCATACGAACATTTTGGTGTATCACACTTATATCCTATCAGTTTTTTGTGGGGTTGCTCCATGAAAATGTGATTCACCACTGGTGGTCAGTAAACAAAATCTGAATTTCTGGAATACGTAGACTAGTCGCCGCATTTCTAAGTATGGACGCAAATAGGCCTTATTCATACGAACATTTTGGTGTATCACACTTATATCCTATCAGTTTTTGTGGGGTTGGTCCATGAAAATATGATTCACCACTGGTGGTCAGTAAACAAAATCTGAATTTCTGGAATACGTAGACTACTCGCCGCATTTCTAAGTATGGACGCAAATAGGCCTTATTCATACGAACATTTTGGTGTATCACACTTATATCCTATCAGTTTTTGTGGGGTTGCTCCATGAAAATATGATTCACCACTGGTGGTCAGTAAAAAAAATCTGAATTTCTGGAATACGTAGACTACTCGCCGCATTTATAAGTATGGACGCAAATAGGCCTTATTCATACGAACATTTTGGTGTATCACACTTATATCCTATCAGTTTTTTGTGGGGTTGCTCCATGAAAATGTGATTCACCACTGGTGGTCAGTAAACAAAATCTGAATTTCTGGAATACGTAGACTAGTCGCCGCATTTCTAAGTATGGACGCAAATAGGCCTTATTCATACGAACATTTTGGTGTATCACACTTATATCCTATCAGTTTTTTGTGGGGTTGCTCCATGAAAATGTGATTCACCACTGGTGGTCAGTAAACAAAATCTGAATTTCTGGAATACGTAGACTACTCGCCGCATTTCTAAGTATGGACGCAAATAGGCCTTATTCATACGAACATTTTGGTGTATCACACTTATATCCTATCAGTTTTTTGTGGGGTTGCTCCATGAAAATGTGATTCACCACTGGTGGTCAGTAAACAAAATCTGAATTTCTGGAATACGTAGACTAGTCGCCGCATTTCTAAGTATGGACGCAAATAGGCCTTATTCATACGAACATTTTGGTGTATCACACTTATATCCTATCAGTTTTTTGTGGGGTTGCTCCATGAAAATGTGATTCACCACTGGTGGTCAGTAAACAAAAGCTGAATTTCTGGAATACCTGGACTAGTCGCCGCATTTCTAAGTATGGACACAAATAGGCCTTATTCATACGAACATTTTGGTGTATCACACTTATATCCTATCAGTTTTTTGTGGGGTTGCTCCATGAAAATGTGATTCACCACTGGTGGTCAGTAAACAAAATCTGAATTTCTGGAATACGTAGACTAGTCGCCGCATTTCTAAGTATGGACGCAAATAGGCCTTATTCATACGAACATTTTGGTGTATCACACTTATATCCTATCAGTTTTTTGTGGGGTTGCTCCATGAAAATGTGATTCACCACTGGTGGTCAGTAAACAAAATCTGAATTTCTGGAATACGTAGACTAGTCGCCGCATTTCTAAGTATGGACGCAAATAGGCCTTATTCATACGAACATTTTGGTGTATCACACTTATATCCTATCAGTTTTTTGTGGGGTTGCTCCATGAAAATGTGATTCACCACTGGTGGTCAGTAAACAAAAGCTGAATTTCTGGAATACCTGGACTAGTCGCCGCATTTCTAAGTATGGACGCAAATAGGCCTTATTCATACGAACATTTTGGTGTATCACACTTATATCCTATCAGTTTTTGTGGGGTTGCTCCATGAAAATATGATTCACCACTGGTGGTCAGTAAACAAAATCTGAATTTCTGGAATACGTAGACTACTCGCCGCATTTCTAAGTATGGACGCAAATAGGCCTTATTCATACGAACATTTTGGTGTATCACACTTATATCCTATCAGTTTTTTGTGGGGTTGCTCCATGAAAATGTGATTCACCACTGGTGGTCAGTAAACAAAATCGGAATTTCTGGAATAAGTAGACTACCCGCGATTTCTAAGTATGGACGCAAATAGGCCTTATTCATACGAACATTTTGGTGTATCACACTTATATCCTATCAGTTTTTGTGGGGTTGCTCCATGAAAATATGATTCACCACTGGTGGTCAGTAAACAAAATCTCAATTTCTGGAATACGTAGACTACTCGCCGCATTTCTAAGTATGGACGCAAATAGGCCTTATTCATACGAACATTTTGGTGTATCACACTTATATCCTATCAGTTTTTTGTGGGGTTGCTCCATGAAAATATGATTCACCACTGGTGGTCAGTAAACAAAATCTGAATGTCTGGAATACGTAGACTAGTCGCCGCATTTCTAAGTATGGACGCAAATAGGCCTTATTCATACGAACATTTTGGTGTATCACACTTATATCCTATCAGTTTTTTGTGGGGTTGCTCCATGAAAATGTGATTCACCACTGGTGGTCAGTAAACAAAATCTGAATTTCTGGAATACGTAGACTAGTCGCCGCATTTCTAAGTATGGACGCAAATAGGCCTTATTCATACGAACATTTTGGTGTATCACACTTATATCCTATCAGTTTTTTGTGGGGTTGCTCCATGAAAATCTGATTCACCACTGGTGGTCAGTAAACAAAATCTGAATTTCTGGAATACGTAGACTAGTCGCCGCATTTCTAAGTATGGACGCAAATAGGCCTTATTCATACGAACATTTTGGTGTATCACACTTATATCCTATCAGTTTTTTGTGGGGTTGCTCCATGAAAATGTGATTCACCACTGGTGGTCAGTAAACAAATTCTGAATTTCTGGAATACGTAGACTACTCGCCGTATTTCTAAGTATGGACGCAAATAGGCCTTATTCATACGAACATTTTGGTGTATCACACTTATATCCTATCAGTTTTTTGTGGGGTTGCTCCATGAAAATGTGATTCACCACTGGTGGTCAGTAAACAAAATCTGAATTTCTGGAATACGTAGACTACTCGCCGCATTTCTAAGTATGGACGCAAATAGGCCTTATTCATACGAACATTTTGGTGTATCACACTTATATCCTATCAGTTTTTTGTGGGGTTGCTCCATGAAAATGTGATTCACCACTGGTGGTCAGTAAACAAAATCGGAATTTCTGGAATAAGTAGACTAGTCGCCGCATTTCTAAGTATGGACGCAAATAGGCCTTATTCATACGAACATTTTGGTGTATCACACTTATATCCTATCAGTTTTTGTGGGGTTGCTCCATGAAAATATGATTCACCACTGGTGGTCAGTAAACAAAATCTCAATTTCTGGAATACATAGACTACTCGCCGCATTTCTAAGTATGGACGCAAATAGGCCTTATTCATACGAACATTTTGGTGTATCACACTTATATCCTATCAGTTTTTTGTGGGGTTGCTCCATGAAAATGTGATTCACCACTGGTGGTCAGTAAACAAAATCGGAATTTCTGGAATAAGTAGACTACCCGCCGCATTTCTAAGTATGGACGCAAATAGGCCTTATTCATACGAACATTTTGGTGTATCACACTTATATCCTATCAGTTTTTGTGGGGTTGCTCCATGAAAATATGATTCACCACTGGTGGTCAGTAAACAAAATCTCAATTTCTGGAATACGTAGACTACTCGCCGCATTTCTAAGTATGGACGCAAATAGGCCTTATTCATACGAACATTTTGGTGTATCACACTTATATCCTATCAGTTTTTTGTGGGGTTGCTCCATGAAAATGTGATTCACCACTGGTGGTCAGTAAACAAAATCTGAATTTCTGGAATACGTAGACTAGTCGCCGCATTTCTAAGTATGGACGCAAATAGGCCTTATTCATACGAACATTTTGGTGTATCACACTTATATCCTATCAGTTTTTTGTGGGGTTGCTCCATGAAAATGTGATTCACCACTGGTGGTCAGTAAACAAAAGCTGAATTTCTGGAATACCTGGACTAGTCGCCGCATTTCTAAGTATGGATACAAATAGGCCTTATTCATACGAACATTTTGGTGTATCACACTTATATCCTATCAGTTTTTTGTGGGGTTGCTCCATGAAAATGTGATTCACCACTGGTGGTCAGTAAACAAAATCTGAATTTCTGGAATACGTAGACTAGTCGCCGCATTTCTAAGTATGGACGCAAATAGGCCTTATTCATACGAACATTTTGGTGTATCACACTTATATCCTATCAGTTTTTGTGGGGTTGGTCCATGAAAATATGATTCACCACTGGTGGTCAGTAAACAAAATCTGAATTTCTGGAATACGTAGACTACTCGCCGCATTTCTAAGTATGGACGCAAATAGGCCTTATTCATACGAACATTTTGGTGTATCACACTTATATCCTATCAGTTTTTGTGGGGTTGCTCCATGAAAATAGGATTCACCACTGGTGGTCAGTAAACAAAATCTGAATTTCTGGAATACGTAGACTACTCGCCGCATTTATAAGTATGGACGCAAATAGGCCTTATTCATACGAACATTTTGGTGTATCACACTTATATCCTATCAGTTTTTTGTGGGGTTGCTCCATGAAAATGTGATTCACCACTGGTGGTCAGTAAACAAAATCTGAATTTCTGGAATACGTAGACTAGTCGCCGTATTTCTAAGTATGGACGCAAATAGGCCTTATTCATACGAACATTTTGGTGTATCACACTTATATCCTATCAGTTTTTTGTGGGGTTGCTCCATGAAAATGTGATTCACCACTGGTGGTCAGTAAACAAAATCTGAATTTCTGGAATACGTAGACTACTCGCCGCATTTCTAAGTATGGACGCAAATAGGCCTTATTCATACGAACATTTTGGTGTATCACACTTATATCCTATCAGTTTTTTGTGGGGTTGCTCCATGAAAATGTGATTCACCACTGGTGGTCAGTAAACAAAATCTGAATTTCTGGAATACGTAGACTAGTCGCCGCATTTCTAAGTATGGACGCAAATAGGCCTTATTCATACGAACATTTTGGTGTATCACACTTATATCCTATCAGTTTTTTGTGGGGTTGCTCCATGAAAATGTGATTCACCACTGGTGGTCAGTAAACAAAAGCTGAATTTCTGGAATACCTGGACTAGTCGCCGCATTTCTAAGTATGGACACAAATAGGCCTTATTCATACGAACATTTTGGTGTATCACACTTATATCCTATCAGTTTTTTGTGGGGTTGCTCCATGAAAATGTGATTCACCACTGGTGGTCAGTAAACAAAATCTGAATTTCTGGAATACGTAGACTAGTCGCCGCATTTCTAAGTATGGACGCAAATAGGCCTTATTCATACGAACATTTTGGTGTATCACACTTATATCCTATCAGTTTTTTGTGGGGTTGCTCCATGAAAATGTGATTCACCACTGGTGGTCAGTAAACAAAAGCTGAATTTCTGGAATACCTGGACTAGTCGCCGCATTTCTAAGTATGGACGCAAATAGGCCTTATTCATACGAACATTTTGGTGTATCACACTTATATCCTATCAGTTTTTTGTGGGGTTGCTCCATGAAAATGTGATTCACCACTGGTGGTCAGTAAACAAAAGCTGAATTTCTGGAATACCTGTACTAGTCGCCGCATTTCTAAGTATGGACGCAAATAGGCCTTATTCATACGAACATTTTGGTGTATCAAACTTATATCCTATCAGTTTTTTGTGGGGTTGCTCCATGAAAATGTGATTCACCACTGGTGGTCAGTAAACAAAAGCTGAATTTCTGGAATACATGGACTAGTCGCCGCTTTTCTAAGTATGGACGCAAATAGGCCTTATTCATACGAACATTTTGGTGTATCACACTTATATCCTATCAGTTTTTTGTGGGGTTGCTCCATGAAAATGTGATTCACCACTGGTGGTCAGTAAACAAAACTGAATTTCTGGAATACGTAGACTACTCGCCGCATTTCTACGTATGGACGCAAATAGGCCTTGTTCATACGAACATTTTGGTGTATCACACTTATATCCTATCAGTTTTTTGTGGGGTTGCTCCATGAAAATGTGATTCACCACTGGTGGTCAGTAAACAAAATCTGAATTTCTGGAATACGTAGACTACTCGCCGCATTTCTAAGTAAGGACGAAAATAGGCCTTATTTATACGAACATTTTGGTGTGTCACACTTATATCCTATCAGTTTTTTGTGGGGTTGCTCCATGAAAATGTGATTCACCACTGGTGGTCAGTAAACAAAATCTGAATTTCTGGAATACCTGGACTAGTCGCCGCATTTCTATGTATGGACGCAAATAGGCCTTATTCATACGAACATTTTGGTGTATCACACTTATATCCTATCAGTTTTTTGTGGGGTTGCTCCATGAAAATGTGATTCACCACTGGTGGTCAGTAAACAAAATCTGAATTTCTGGAATACGTAGACTAGTCGCCGCATTTCTAAGTATGGACGCAAATAGGCCTTATTCATACGAACATTTTGGTGTATCACACTTATACCCTATCAGTTTTTGTGGGGTTGCTCCATGAAAATATGATTCACCACTGGTGGTCAGTAAACAAAATCTGAATTTCTGGAATACGTAGACTACTCGCCGCATTTCTAAGTATGGACGCAAATAGGCCTTATTCATACGAACATTTTGGTGTATCACACTTATATCCTATCAGTTTTTGTGGGGTTGCTCCATGAAAATATGATTCACCACTGGTGGTCAGTAAACAAAATCTGAATTTCTGGAATACGTAGACTACTCGCCGCATTTCTAAGTATGGACGCAAATAGGCCTTATTCATACGAACATTTTGGTGTATCACACTTATATCCTATCAGATTTTTGTGGGGTTGCTCCATGAAAATGTGATTCACCACTGGTGGTCAGTAAACAAAATCTGAATTTCTGGAATACGTAGACTACTCGCCGCATTTCTAAGTATGGACGCAAATAGGCCTTATTTATACGAACATTTTGGTGTATCACACTTATATCCTATCAGTTTTTTGTGGGGTTGCTCCATGAAAATGTGATTCACCACTGGTGGTCAGTAAACAAAATCTGAATTTCTGGAATACCTGGACTAGTCGCCGCATTTCTAAGTATGGACGCAAATAGGCCTTATTCATACGAACATTTTGGTCTATCACACTTATATCCTATCAGTTTTTTGTGGGGTTGCTCCATGAAAATGTGATTCACCACTGGTGGTCAGTAAACAAAATCTGAATTTCTGGAATACGTAGACTACTCGCCGCATTTCTAAGTATGGACGCAATTATAAAATTGAACGTGTTCACCAGTGAATTAATTTATTTGATTTAATAAAAAGAACTATTGCAATTGAATTTATTCGTAACAAAATAAATCGAACGAACGCAAATATGAATTAATTCCATTCAATATATGGTGCTTAGTGAATTAGTTCATCGAATTTTTAATTCAGAATTGAAAAATTGAATTAAGGAATTAATTTTTCAAAGCTCTGTTATCGGTTCATTATTTTGTTCTTATTAAAATTTTATGCAGCCTGTGAAATTTCAAAACAATATGAGATCAGTAGAGTGCGTTTTGTCTTGTGATCATCAACACTACTGAGAATGTGTTAAAAGCAGAGACCCAAAATAACTGTTATATTTCATAAAAAGTCACCACCCAAATTTATTTAATTTTAATATTTCAATAATGCACTATATTTTATTTTTTTCCATATATTGCACAAAAAAATCACAAAGTTTTGCAAAGATTTTAATTTTTTTAATTTTTATATTTTAAAATATTTATAAATTTCTGTTGTTTTTTGATTTTTATTTTAAAACTTTTAATAAAAGTTACAGAATGATTTTTTTTTGAAAAAATTAAGCACTAACTTTTTTATTTGATAATAAAATAAAAATTAAAAATTGACCTAAATCGAATAACGAAAGTTGCTGGAATATATATATTTACTCATTTTAAATCACTGTTCAATCTTTTATTAAGGAGTGAGATCATAAAAATGTTAACACACATTTTTGCCTATAACTTTGGTTTAAAGCTTCTGATATTTTTTTTTCGGCAATTTACATTTTAAAAATATGTCAGTTAATAAATTAATTTACATAATGAGTTTTAGTTTGCAATTTTTTACACAATGGACGATGAAAGAAAAGTGCGTTCAAAAATAATTAAATATTTTTAACAAAACCAAACATGGACATACAAAAAAATTGACAAAGAGACGCCGCCAAACAGTTTCAAAAGTGGTAAAAATGTATCTGGAACACATAACAATTGAAAGGAAGCCGGGAACAGGAGCAACGACTGGTTATCGTTACATTGGTAAGGCATATAAAGTTAAAAGCATCCTTTAGAGAGCTCCTAACACATCTGGCAGAAAAACAGCTCGGTTAGCCCAATGCTCGGACTTTTTTGTAGGTAATGTGAAACGTAAGGCAGGATTAAACTCCTACAAAGTTCAAAAAGTTCCCGATAGAAGCGCTCGAAATTTGAAATCAAATTTTATACATAAATACAACTGTTGTGTAATGGACGACGAAACTTATGTCCTGGCTGATTTTTCGCAGCTCCCTGGTCAAGAATTTTATGTTTCCGATGTTCGAGGAAATGTTGCGGAAAAATTTATGTCGAAAAAGCAAACGAAATTGCCTAAAAAATTCCTAGTATGGCAAGCCATATGTAGCTGCGGCCAAAGAAGCCAGTCGTTTGTGACATCTGGCTCTATAAACAGCGAAACTTATATCAAGGAGTGTTTGCAGAAGAGACTTCTTCCATTTTTGAGTCAGCACAATGTATCCACTTACCTTTGTCCCGATTTAGCATCTTGTCACTACAGCAAGAAAGCGCTGGAGTGGTATAATGGTAATAATGTAGTTTTTGTACCAAAAGAGGCAAATCCACCAAACTGCCCAGAGCTCAGGCCAGTGGAGAGATATTGGGCTCTTGTTAAAAGAGAATTAAAGGGCACAAAAAAGGTTTCCCAGGACACGCAAGATTTCAAACCTAGATGTACCACCTGCTCTAAAAAGGTGACAGAAACTACCATAAAAGCCTTAATGGGAGGGTTTCCAGAAAAAATGGATAACTTTGTTCGTAGTGGCTAGAATTCCATGCGGTTTTTTTTTTTTTGTTTGATTTTGTATTAAATTTCAATGAATAAAAATTTGGTTAGAAGTCTTAAAATTCAGTGGTTTGTTTTTTATTTAACTTTATGTGTGTTAACATTCTTATGATCTCTCTCCTTAGCACTAGTTGACATCATCAGGATATTATAATTGTTGAAGTCATTGGTTCTGTGGCTTTTGATTTATATTCTTAATTATTATTTTTAGATAAAGAAAAAAAATCACAAAATAACTTTTATTATTTTTGAAAAAAATAAAAATCGTGTTTGGATTGTTTTTGTTTGAATTAAAAATAAAAATCAAACAGAGCAAATAAACAGAAAATTAAAAATATTCAAACAAGAAATAATTGTAAAACAATCAGTTTTTTGAATAAAAGTTATAACTGTTACGTCCCTGCTTTTAAGGCTATGCAGCACCCCGTAGCGGAGATATTTGGATATAATAATAATAAAACACAAAAACACTACAAAAATAGTAACTAACGATAATTTCAATTAAAAATGTATTTTTCCTACGGCGATATAGTTGCATTAGATGGTGCATAATTTTATTACATTATACCATTTTTGATCTAAACTGATACAATTATATATATGTAAGTCATATATATATATATATAAGTCCAAATTTTTAACTGATACAATTGTATGAAATGTCCTACGTTTTCTGCATAATATTGTACCAGATCGAAAATTGGATGTAATTATATCTAATTTATATAATATAAATCAAGTTAGTTCTAAACTGCCCAGTGTAGAAACGGTAATGACATATCATTATTTTTGGACTACCAGTAATGACACCCACTTACCTTCTGCATTATTTTAAAACATATAATAACGAGTTACTGATAATGACTTATTTTTATCATTATTTCAAATAGAAAATAATTTTATAGATTTTTTTGAAAATTATTTGAAATCTATTTTTAGACTAAAAAAAAAACAATAACAAATATTTTTTTTTTGAAAATCTATTTTTAGACTCATTATTTTTTTCAGTACTGGTAAGCACATAGGTAACGATATATTTTTTGATTTTTCGTATGCTGTTGTGTAACCATAACTCATTATTTTTCGCGACATCGCCATATAAAGGTAATAACAAATGTAATAACAAAAGTAACTAGTTACCATTACCAAGTATGTTGTTATATAACAACATATCTGGTAATGATTTACTACATTGGGTGATACAATTTTATAAATTTATATACTGCCGAATACAATCATATCGCGCAATTTCTCGGATATAATGTAAATATAATTATACCCTACACCACTACGTGGAGAGGGTATAAGTTTGACAAAACCTATTTAGTTCTAGATAGGATCGGTCCATATTTGGACCTATCGCCCATATGGGGTATATTTTCGATTTTCTCTTCTTTTACCGTTTTATAGACAATTTTGACACAAGTCCATTTTAACCCATTCGAATTTCGGATTCAAACATTGTTGTTGGCTTTTAACCAGACTGGTGTAGGGTATTATATATTCGGCATGTACGACTTTAACTTTTTTACTCGTTTTATCTAAACCAATTCAACTAGATTAAAACCAATATAATTATATGGGCCCATTTCTTGCATAAATATGAATCAGATATTATTATATAAAATCGTTTTTACTCGGGAGTGGATAAACCCCAAGTTACAAGTCTTTTACCGAGAGGAATCCACTACATATTAGAGATGTCTGATACTTAAAGGTTTGACTTTATACTGTGATATCTGTAGAAACGACAAAACTGTTATAATTTACTCGTATTAGTTCAATTCAAATGTAGAATGAATTTGATTTTAATTCCAAAAAGCAATAGCAGCTTTTGTCACAGGTAAATTCTTTGCTTATGAAAATTTGTGGTAATATAGTAACACCGGCATCTAAATTTGGCTTCTAGGCATAAAACTTACCCATAGTGTCATCTATCGAAAGCTAGCGTTATATATACACACATACATATTGTTATTGACTGTTGACAGCAATGTGTGCAATAAAACAAGTACTTGTATACAATAACTTAAAATCATTGTGGGAAAGCATCAAACTTTTTTTAACATTTGATATTTAGATATTGTGCTAAAATGTCTCCATATTTTGCGTTGCTCTTAATGACGAATACTGTGCTACTTTACTATACAATATGATGTGGTTTTAAATGCGGCTTTAAAAACTCAAAAAATATACATTTGCAAATTTGTATCAAATCAACAAAAGCGTAAAAGTTAAAACCTTGACATCATCATGTAATAATGCACACATACACATGAAGCTTAACAATAATAATAAATGTCAGTCAGTCAGTCATTTCAACAATATGTATAAAATAGCAAAAAATAGTAGAAATCATCATTATAGCCATCAACGTCAATATACATGTATTGACAGTCGCCAGCGGCTGTAAGTAATCTGCTCATACATTGAGGAAAATATATGGGTGTAATATGTTGAAAATGAGTTAAAAATTTGCATTTAAATTAAAACGTGAAAAAAATTATAAAACATAACAACACTGATGAAAAACTAATACCAGGAAGCACTTATACATACATATAAAAAATTATACACACACACATCTGAATATCTGAATGCGTTCAAAAATTATTTCAACTTATGTATATTGTATGAATTTTTACCATATATGAGAAATAGTAACAAGAGAAGAATTCCATCGTTTATGCGCCGGATTTGAATAAATCTCGGATGTGTAATGGAGAATCCGTGTTATCTCTAATACTTTGGCAAAAAGAGTGTGGAAAAAAGCAATCTTTTTGGTATTTTTTTGTTCGGCGGCATGTCGCAGCTTTTTATGTCTGTTTCTGCGTATCATTAATTCAATAGTCAAAAGAGAAAGTTTAGTTTGCATATTACCTAGGTTTTGTTTAGCTTTGCCAAGTTGTTGAAAAAATATGAGAAAGAACTTCAGAGAAAGTTCGCTAAAATAAGAAACTGACAAAAATCGGTGAAATTGATTGGATTTGACAAGCATTTAAGTATACTTAATTCCTATTTAGAGTACAACAAATTGTATATGTTAATACAAAAATAATTAAACAATAATCAAAATAGCACCAAAGTAACCCAGCAAAAATATTAAGAACTGCTTCAAAAAAATCTACATCCAAAAAATTAATATGATAAAATAAAATAATGTAAATACAACATACAATATTTGATATTTGAGTTGCATTTTTCTGGAACTGGTAGTAGTGCAAAATTTGGCATTTCCATCAATGAATTTAACATGTGTGTGTTATAGGAAAGAACCAATACCGTTAGAGTTTTAACAGGTTTTCAGTAGAAAATTATGTTTGTGTGTGAAATTTCTATATGTTGTTGTATTTGTATTATTTAATTTTTGCGCTATAATATTTTGAATGTAGAAAAAAAGTCATGCTTAAGAAAATGGATACTCTTTTTCGCTGGAAAGGTGCGAATAATTGCTTTCCAAAAACGTACCAATTAGTGACACTTTTTCCATTCCCTTAACACTGGAGGTAGCAAATAAAAAGTAAACCGGTAAACTGACGAATATTTTTCGCTATCACATATCCGACTTTCATTGGGACTTTTCCGTTTTAATAGCATATGTGAAGTTTTGCATATGGAAGAGTACTCTTATAGGCTCAATACATTTCTATAATGTTTAATACATTTTATAGTTGCTATATGTGCGTAGGCTTGCCAGAGTTTGAGACTTTCCCCAAATTTGGTGCTTTTTATTCTTCTTGGGATGAAATATGTGCAACTAAAATCATGGGAATTTTTTTAAGATTAAAAAAAATGTATAATTTCTTTTGGGGATATTTAAAATATTTCAAGATGATAAGCATAAACATAGGTATGAAATAATAATGAATATAGGTGCCTATTCCTACCCTGATGTAGAAGTAGTAAAACATCACATCTACTGAACCCGGGGTAGTTCAAACTTACATAGGTGAATCACTAATGATTTTAATATTAGTGTGTTATTGGAAGCATGTTGTCGTATATGACCAAGAAGCATATATCGCTATCGGATCGCACATCGGATCGGACTTCGGGCAGAAAATTACGACTTTGTCAGAATTGTCAGAGGACATTTTGCGTTGTCTGAAAAGGTCATAATTTTCTGTCCGATGTGCGATCCGATAGCGATTGTATCTGCTAGTTATATATGCTTCTTGATATGACTACTTGAGTAGCATCTTAAATAGTGTTTGGATTATTTTGCTACAGAGCAATTCCATATGAAAACGATCAAAATTGGCAAATTTTTGGACGACCCCTCTCCGATTTTAAAATAAATAGTCTCAATCGATTGCCCAGCAAAAAATAATGTACCTACATATTTTTTTTTTTTTATAGTGACTGGTTTAGTGGTGGTGTACACCACTGTCATGTGACAAAATTGAAGAATTCTTCATAAGGGACCTCATTGAAAGTTGTTTTAAAAAAAACTACTAAAGCGATCGCAACGAGTGATAGCTCGTTGGAAAGGTATTGCATCAGGCTTTAATTGAAAAATAAAATTTTCCTAATTTTTCTCAGAAATTTACCTTTTTTCCCATGAAAATTAAATTTTCTCATGAAAATTAAATTTTCCGATTTTCCACAGAAGCTCCTAAATTTTCCGGCTAATTTTTTTTTTTTTTTGGATTCCTCATAATTTTTGCTTTAAGAATCAGCAATAAAAAAATGGGCCCGACTCCTTGTTTGGACAGGAGAGGAGCATTTAAGAGACCACCTTGTTCTCATTGTTTTTATATTTTTTATAATTGAATTATTTGTAATTATTTAACATTATTTTATTTTATTATTAAAAATACATTTTAAAAATTATTTTACAGTTAAAAATACATTTATGAAGAAAAAATCAATTTTTTTTAAGAGCCCCAAGTTGAGTGTGTAGTGAATATGGTCTGCCTGCCTTCACAAGATCGACCATAAATCCATGGATAATAGCAGCAGTGGCATGTAATGGCACACCAAACCCGACTGAGGCTACAAGTCATAAAATGTTTTGTAAATTTTTTAAGTTACCAGGTAATAAATATTTCGCCTAAAATGACACGTGCAGAAACAAGTCATAAAACACGGATTTTCCATAAATATGGCGAAATATTTATTACCTGGTAATTTAAAAAATTTACAAAACATTTTATGACCTGTGGTCGGCTTATTGGCAGTAACCAATTAAGTCCCTCTTTAAAAAACATTTTATGACCAGTAGTTCACGCAAATTTTCCTATTAAAGAAAAGCAAATATCGCTTATTTTGTTTTACCTATTTTTTACCAAAAAATAAATATAAATACTTCACACACTCTGAGTCAAATTTTAGTTGAATACTAAACGTGAAAGTGTTAAAGTGTTTTTTTTGTAAAGTAAAGAGTGAAGCTGTAAAGACAATTTAAAGTAAAATGAATAAATTTTGCTGCAATCCGTTTAACAAGAGTGGACATCGTTCGAAAAAGATAAAAGTATTAAAATTAACTGGTGTTTCGAAGCGATACATGAATGAATTAAATATACAATACGGTGAAGAAGCAGAATTCATTTGCCCCAAGTGTAAAATCGATTTGTCTCAACAAGCAAATGCATTGAAACAAATGCAACCACAATCCGAGAGTGAAATGACAATTGAACAAAATGTTTCATCTGATAGTGAGGCAGACATTCCGATGGTCAATATGTCTTTGAGTCCTTTGAATGAGGCTATTACCACTTTAGGTGAATCGCCTATTACAAAAAGAAAGTTGCGAAGTGAAAAATAAGGGAAAGAGAAAAAAGGCAAGGTTATGAGTGCAATCGCGACAATATTTGATGAAGGCTCTGATAACGAATGCAGTCAAGCAGATGACGTTGATGACGGCAAACAAATGATTGAGCAGTTGAAAAGAAAATTCAATTTAGCGACCACTTTTCCGGAGAAATATCTCATTTTATCTGTGCTGCCTCAATCATGGTATATACGCAAGATTTCTGAACAGTTTCAAACATCTTTTTACATCGCGAGAAGAAGCAAAGAATTAGTTCGACAGAAGGGCATATTGGCGACTCCCACCAAGAAATTTGGCTCAAGGACCCTCAGCGAAGCAACGGTGAAATTGATTCAAGATTTTTACTGCAATGATGACAACAGCCGCGCCTGCCCAGGTACACGTGACTATGTTATCACACGTGAAGATGCAGAAAAAGTACACAAGCAGCGCCGATTATTATTATGTAATCTATCCGAAGCATACCATCAGTTCAAAGAGAAATACCCAGCAGAAAAAGTGGGATTTTCTAAGTTTGCCATCCTACGACCAAAAGAATGCGTGCTGGCATTAGACAGGCACGGAACGCATTCAGTCTGCGTTTGCATGTTTTATCAAAACATCAAATTAATGTTCTTTCCATGCAAGAAATTGAAAGTATTTCACGGTGAAATTGAAACATATAGGGACCTCCTGTCGAAGTCGTTGTGCGCATACCCCACGGAAAATTGTCATCTGTCCAAATGCGACAATTGTCCGAAGATTGACGAGCTAGAGCAATATTTGGCGGAAAAGTTTGAACAGCTGTTAATTCAGGAGGTGCATTTCAAACAGTGGATAATTAGCAGCGGCAGATGTTCCCTTGAGACCGTGGTAAAGCAGATTCCGGAATTCATCGAGGAATTCGGATTCAAGTTGAATGAACTGAAGGCGCACCATTTCATATCCGAGATGCAAATTAAATTTCTAAAGGAAAGTAAGGAGAAATTAGCCCAAAATGAATTCATTGTGATAAGCGACTTTGCCGAGAATTACACTTTTCTCGTTCAGGATGAAATTCAGGCTTATCACTGGGCAAACGACCAGTGCACGGTGCATCCTTTTTGCATTTATTTCAAAAACGAAGATAACGAACTACAGACCGTAAGCCTTGTTGTTGTCGCGGAGAGTTTAGCTCATAATTATGTGTCCGTTTATTTATTTCAAATGAAACTGTTTGAATTCTTAAGATCAAAATTCGATGCAATCGACAAAGTAACGTTTTTCTTAGACGGCGCGGCTTCTCAGTACAAGAATAAAAAAAATTTTTACAATCTTTGCATAATTGAAGAAGAACAAAACTGCAAGGTCGAGTGGCACTTTTTTGCGACGTCCCACGGTAAGGGCCCATGCGATGCGTTAGGGGGAACCCTAAAACGCATGGCGACTAAGGCAAGTTTGCAAAGGCCATATACTGACCAGATCTTAAATCTACAACATTTGTTTTCGTGGATTCAAAGCAAGGAAATTGCCATTAACACAGTTTTATGCACTCAAAAAGAACACGATGCCATGGAGCGACGAATTCAAAACAGATATAATAATGTCAGAACTATAACTGGAACGCAAAAGTTTCATTGCTTCATACCAAATATTTCTGATATGTCAATTAATGTAAAGCGGTACTCTTCGTCTGCCGACGTGCTAAATTTAAAGTTGCTTTAATTTTATAATGATGCCAAGACAATTGAAATTTTTAATAAATATTGTAATTAAGTATAAGCAGCAAAATAAGAAAGATTTTTTCTTCATAAATGTATTTTTAACTGTAAAATAATTTTTAAAATGTATTTTTAATAATAAAATAAAACAATGTTAAATAATTACAAATAATTATATTATAAAAAATATAAAAACAATGAGAACAAGGTGGTCTCTTTAATGCTCCTCTCCTGTCCAAACAAGGAGTCGGGGCCCATTTTTTTATTGCTGATTCTTAAAGCAAAAATTATGAGGAATCCAAAAAAAAAAAAATTAGCCGGAAAATTTAGGAGCTTCTGTGGAAAATCGGAAAATTTAATTTTCATGGGAAAATTTAATTTTCCTGAGGAAAAATGTAAATTTCTGAGAAAAATTAGGAAAATTTTATTTTTCAATTAAAGCCTGATTCAATACCTTTCCAACGAGCTATCACTCGTTGCGATCGCTTTAGTAGTCAAAACAACTTTCAATGAGGTCCCTTATGAAGAATTCTTCAATTTTGTCACATGACAGTGGTGTACACCACCACTAAACCAGTCACTATAAAAAAAAAAAAATATATATGTAGGTACATTATTTTTTGCTGGGCAATCGATTGAGACTATTTATTTTAGAATCGGAGAGGGGTCGTCCAAAAGGTGATCGCTTTCATATGGAATTGCTCTACAACATTATCTTTCGTGAAAACGTGTAGGTTACTCTTGTGGATATTTTCTGAAATATAAAAAAAAAAATACCAACAGTTGCGAGCAGCAATTGAACGCACATTCTTTGGCATTGTAGTCAAACGCTCTATGCTCTGCAACAAAGTTACTTATACACTATAACTGACTAAAAACGCACTTTAGTAGTAAAAGTCTCTATATTTTTATGAAAACAAAAATAATATTGTTACGAAATTTTATTGGCCTGGAAGAAAAATATCCCGAGAAACAGGATTTACTTAACCTCTCAAGTATACCACAGTATGCTTTAATGTGCTATAAACTGTACTGTAAAGTGGTTGGTATCTCGGCTAAGAATAAGGGGTTGGTGTATCGGCTAAGAATAAGTGGGTGGTCGCTTGGCTATGAATAAATTGGTTGAAGTCTTGGCTAAGAATACAGTGATTGTTGCCTCGGCTATGAATAATCTGGGTGCCTCTAGAACTTGCCAGTTGGTTCAACAACCACAGCTAATAATCTGGGTGTCTCTGGAACTTTAAAGCCCTTTCTGCAATCACAGACATTACATTGTTAGAATTTGTAGAACTAAGTTGTGCTAAGTTAGTTGTATATTGAGTCGCGCAGTAGCGTATATACAGTTCAGTTGAGATCTAGAAAATCATTGTAAAATTGTTTGCAAAATAATAAAGTATTAAATAAGTCTATAATAAAAACAAAGAGTGTGTGTATAATTTTTAATTGAAAAGAGCACCAATCACGCTTATCTAAAAGATATAAACTTTCGTTTTTGAAGGTAAAACATAACAGTTGTTATCAGCAGTGGAATTGGTTATTTTGATTACAAAAGAAAAGAACCTGGTTTATTTAAAGGAAATAGCAGGAATTTCGATAGAGAAAACGGTATGATAATTCTTTCAGAAAATGATATCGTTAGGAAAAATACATTTTAGAACAAAAAATTTGTCATATTCGTATCATTTCGTATTACCTAGCTGATTATAATTATCAGCTAGGTAATATGGTTTCGATATCATTACGATATCGGTAGTTTTTTGGGTGGATCTGTTTTTATACAAATTTTTCGCATGGTTACGGATTTCTGCAAAAATTATTTTTTTGTGAAAAATTATTTTGCGATATTTTTTTGCTTCGAGTTTGAAATTAACTCAAGCACGTCGAAGTTAATGGTGCCAGACGTCTTGCAAAAGTTTGCAGAAGAATCACCACCTGTGTCTGACGAGCGTGAAGGGCGATCCCATCAAGTGCATATGTACATACAAAGATTGTTTTCTTTTTTAGCCCGATAGAATTTACGAAAAGGTTAACTGTCAAACGAACTGTCATATTGCGCTCATTTTTTTACATTTATGATCTGGCAAATCATCATTAAAATCAATCATCAATTCGCGCAACTTTAGATGCAAAATTGCGTTCAACGATGAGGATCACTTTTAGCTTAAGGGGTTTGTTAATAAACAAAATTGCCGCTTATGGAGTGAAACCAATCCACAACAGACTCTACAGACAACATTACGTCCAGAAAACTGCACCGTTTGGTGCGGTTTACAATCTGGTGGCATCATTGGACCTTATTTCTTCAAAAATTAAGCCGGAGCTCGAGTTACGGTCAATGGAGAACGTTACCATACCATGATCAATAATTTGTTGCTTGAAAATATGGATGACATTGATCCGGGCGACATGTGGTTTCAACAGGATGGCGCTAAGTGCCATACGGCGACCGCAAACATCGACTTATTGAAATCAAAATTTGGCGATAAGTTGATTTTGAGAAATGTCATTTGGCCTCTAAGGTCATGCGATTATTTCCTGTGCAGCCACGTGAAGTCACAGCACACACAGAAAAAATATGCCATTTTCCAATTGAAATTCGGTTACATCTACTAAAATAGGTTAGTATAACTAAATATTGTTTATCACAACAAAATTCGGTTTAACAACTGAATTTTAATTGCAATACCCAAAATATTTAAGAATCACATTCCAATATGGTTTCACCAACCGAATTTATTGGTTGTAGCAACCAAAATAGGTTTATCAATTCGGCTGGCAACTTTTTTTTCCTATGTGTGGTTTATGCTGATAAATCAGCAACAATTGACGCCTTGGAGGCCAACATTGTTCGTGCTCGTTAGTTTAGGGACTGTCCTCAAACTCTTTCTAGGTCTAGCGAATAGTATAAAGACAATTTTGACTAATATACAGCATAGTTTGGGCACATTTTTGGCCATGTCCCCGAACTATGCGTTGTACATACATATTATATTATAAATAAGTTGTCCTATGTTCATCATTTTATAAGTCGAGAACCACTCAACCGATTTACGCTTTGAAAAGGCCTACTTTCAATTCTGATTCTCAAGATAAAAAACATCGAAAAATGTATACGCAAATGCGTTATATGCATACTTTTGTGATGGTGTGTTTTTCCCATATGAAATGATAAAAATTTTTATTTTCCAACGGATTTCTCTGAAATTTGTGTGATTTATTCTCATACCACGGGCGAGGTCGCCATATACTTTTTATTGACCACGCATACATTCAAGCCCACCTTTTCTTTAAAAATAGAAATATGTCATGTAACAGTGGATTTTAGCACAGAAATTTTATATCTTCCAACCGATTTCGCTAAAATTTGGAAGATATGATTCTTATAGCCTAGCCGAGGCCATCATATGATTCTCATTGGATACGTCCTCTTTTACGCCCACATTTTTTAAATTATGTGTTTGTTATATAACAATAGATGATAGCTATGGAAATTTTTATTTTCCAAAGGATTTAACTCAAATTTGGTACACATGATGCCAATATTGCAGGCCGGATCACGATGTGCTCTTTATTGATCACGCCCACTTTTACGCCTACTTTAAAAAAAAAACTATTAATATTTTATGTAACAATGGATGTTTGCTACGGAAATTTTAATTTTACAACAGATTTTGCTCAAATTTGGAACACATTATACTGACGATCCTGATATTTCTGGCCAGGTCGAGATATACTTCTTATCAACCACTCCCATTTTTAAGCCCACTTCTTTTAAATTATGAATTTGTTATATAACAATGTATATTCGCCACAGAAATTTTTATTTTCAAACTGATTTTGCTCAAATATGGTACACATAGTCCTTTTATCCTAGGCCAGGCCGGGATATAATTTTCGTTCACCATGCCCGTTTTTAAATTGTGAATTTTTCATAAATTTTAAATTATGAATTTGCTATATAACAATGGATATTCGCTATGGACATTTTTTTTCCAAAGGATTTTACTCAAATTTAGTCAGTAGGCATGATCCTTATATCCCAGGCCAGGTCACCACATACTTTTCATTGTACACGCCAACTTTTGCGCATTTTTAATATAAGAGTTCTTTGGGATCCATTTTGGATTTTTACTATAAAAATAATTATTTTTTAATGGATATTGTCGTAATTTTGTATTAATAGTCGCCAATTCCAAGTTCGGTATTAATTTTCAAATGATCACGCATTTGTCGTAATCATGTATGTTTGTCATAATCCTCTTCATTTTTTATTTACTGCTTTTCAAATGTTGCTGAAATTTGATGCAGAAAGTGTAAAATTCTTACAATCATTGCAATAGTTCAGTTCTAATCATTTTGTTTTTAGATTTTTGGCATCAAAATGGCTGGGATTCGCGGATAAAGGGTTACGATAGTGACGAGTGCAGTGGTTGCGGCGGGCATGGTGGCATCGGGCGTGGTGTTATCGGGCGCGGTGGTTACAAAGCGTGCTTGCCAAATAACATATACATTGTATGTTATACAATGATATATTAATCAATTTCTTACCAATGTGACTTTAAAGTAACATCCACTTTTAAGAGCCATAAATTTTGATAGGAAGACGATATTGCAATCGGGTAGAAAGAATGTGAGTCTTTGAGGCCTTTTCTATAAACGATATTTAAAAAATTACAAAAATTTCACTCAAAGGGTTGCCATTTAATGATTTGAAAAAATAAAAAACTATTTTTGACTTATTTTCAAAGCACTTTTGCAAAAAATATTTAAAAATATAAGGAAGAGCTGCGTAGTAAAAGTGATATGTTGATTTCGAGAAAAACGTGTAAAAAATATTTAAGTGAAAAAAATTTCTGAGTTCAGTTCGCACTTTAAAAAATAAATTGACTGATCTAATCAAGGGTTATCGTTTTTGTAAAATTGTAAGTATGTAGAAAATTAATCCGTTTTTATTTGTCAGAAGCATACAAATCTGAGCAATTAGTGTTTCCAAATAAATTTAAATATGAAGTTTGATATCCACATTGCCTACATTGGATTCATAGGGTTGCCATCATAATTTAAAACATTGGTTTCGGAAAAACTCCGAAATAGCTGGAATATCTAAAAATAAAAAATACGAGTCCGCTTAAACTTAACGAAGATTAATAAATACACTTGAATTTGACGATCGTTCGACTATATACATAAATCCATATAAAACATCCTAAAATTAACACATTTCTTACAACACCAACTACAAAACAAGAAAAACGTACCAAAGAAAGTTACCAAAAAATGGACTTTTAAAATCTTTATCCGAAAATATTACATTTGTGTATAGTTTTTTAGATCAAATGACAAATAAATGGAAAAAACAAAAAAATGGGTCAATGTTTTCTCCAGTTTTAACCCCCTAAATGACACTACAGTCCTAGAATTTTTTCTCTACAAAATATGAAAATTTCTTTAAGATCGGTTACTTTCATTATTAGTTAAAAATAGTAAACTTATAAATTGTGAGAAAATGAGTTTAAATTCAAGTGGAATGAGAAGAAATGACATCATAAGAATTAAAAAAATGAACAAACTTAATGTCAAGAATAAGTTGAAAAGAAAAATCTGGTAATATGTATATAATAAAGAAATATGTATATAATCAGAAATATAGGCATATTAATTCATAAAAGACAGCATTATCTTCTCATTGTTCAAATTTTAATCACTATCCTGACTTTGAAAATGTATTAGTTTTAAATACAGAACATAATTATAAACGTCGTTATGTATACGAAATGTTACAGATAATTAATACACCAACAACAAATAGCATTAACTTTAAGGCAGATATTGAAAATGTAGCTCAGAATTACAGATATTTAATACAAAAGAAATAGCACACATTACATTAATTTATAACACATAAATATTATATTAATACATTTTTTATTGTTAAATATTATTACTTTTGTTTGTTATACTTTTATACTAAAAATTTTGTTTGCTGATATAAATGTATACATATGTATAAGGAATTTATATTTGACAAATATTTTTGAACTTTTTTAAATTGTTCATAATTTGTTAATTTCTTATTTCCTGAAGATGCTACACAATGGAGTAGCGAAATATCGAAAATAAAAAACTTTTTTATGATAAAAAACAAACCTTACGCTCAAGAAAATTGTGAAATTAAAAATATAAAAGGAAGGTTAAATAAACGACAAAAATAAAGTAATAAAACTACAAGTAGCATCTAACATAAAAAATAGATATAAAATCAACGAAATGTCATGTGTCCAAAAAAATATTTTTCTTTCCTCAAATAGTGATAATAACCAATAAAACATCAGCAATGTTAATTGTTATGCCTTTTGCCGTTATTATAAGAACTAGTAAAATTAATTATACGAAAATGTCCTTATAATCTGAAGATTTTAATAGAAAAAAGCGTAAAATATGGAATAAGAAGTTCTTTTTCAGCTTTTCACAATTAGTTTGTGTTGGTATTTTTTAATTAATTTTCCCCGAACATTTCTCTGCAGAGATAATTAAGATAAATTATTTAAAATTTACTTAAATTAAAAATTGTTTTTTTTTTAATTTGTGAAGTTTTTGAGAACATATTTTGATTTGTCTGTTGATAATAAGATAAAGCATCTGGCAAGCCTGCTCACACGCACTCCTACACACAAACTCTCGTAAATATATGCAAATTTTAAGCGATTAGTTGTGTTAGAGTAAAATGGCATAGTGCCTGCCGTTTTATTTCTATATATATTTTTTTCCAAGCTTGATGTTTATGATGATTATGATGTTGGCATTGGTTGGGATGGTGATGTTGGTAATGCCGAGGCTGATGCATACCATCATGGAAGTGGTTCGTTCTTTTTGCATATCAAAGTTTGCGGTTATACATATGAAATCATGTAGGGAATAAAGTTTTCCAATACTAATTTCTTTTTCATTTCGCATACATATGAGAAATCATAGAATTTGTAATTATTTATGTGATGCAATGCAAAAGTCGAAAATTATATTCTAAGTGATAACAACCACCAATATCAGGTGGGAAAACTACACAGTTTTTAATATGTGGTTGTCAGCAGCAAACAGTAGAAAATTTAAGTCTATTCCAATTTTGAAGTTTAAATATTCGATTTGGTGAGATATAATTATATCCGAAAAATGAGAACATCTTATTGTATCTTATTGTATCGAATTGTATACAATTGTATACAATTTGGTACAATTTGATACAATTTTATGCTATTCGATACAATTGTATCCGAATTTTGTCCTCATCCAATTACATCAAATTATACCTTTTTATATAAAATTATATAAAATGATTAATTTAACAATTAATTTAATTTTTGCATTAAAAAATACAAAAATTGTTTTTTCGGACTTTCTATATTTTCATATATTTAGTTAGAATATTCTTCCACCTCAAGTCCAAATTCTAATATGATATTGTCATATTAGATTTTTATTTGTTGTTGTAAAATGTTATAAAAGTGGACATAGTTTGATACAATTATATCTAAAAATTTACCTTATACTTTAGATCATATTATATATGACCACATCTAACAATATACAAAAATTATTTTTTTAAATAAAAAAGATATGCAATATCTGGAGATCAAACCTGGGGGATTTCAATTACAATTGCAAATAAATGTAATTGAAATTAAAAAAAACTCAATTACATTTCATGTACTTTTGAAATTCTAGTTTTGTTTACATTTGTTTTTAATAATAGTTGTGTTTGTGTGGCAAGCTATCAACGTTTGCTTATGTCATTCCCATATAAATTTGACATTAGCCAACGTTTAGTGTTAACTGTTAACGTTACTAAATAATGTAAAATTTGTATGGGAATGACATACGCCAACGTTGATAGCTTGCCGCACAAACACAGCTAATATAGTCTGAGTTTTCAAATAAACACTTAACATTTTTTATTGTGATTGGAAATCGTAAACATAAAATATTTTAAATTCCGTTAGGTAAATGGATCTAATGGTCTCAGTAAGAGGAAACTATCGGTCTAAGCTACGTTTTATCAAAGAAAAATCTTTGATTTCTATATATATTATTCAGGTCTTAACCAACTAGTACAGTACTATTTCCAAAGAGTCACTTCAGAACTGGTTCCGCGAGTGTTACATTAGCACCAGTTTTGCTCCCTATTTTTCGTCCTTAAATTGTAATTTTCAAACTAGTTCTACAACTAGTACCGAAGTGAGCGTTTGGCGACAATTGCCCCCATTCCTATGACATCTCCATGTTAAATTCTACAGTTGTTTGTATGGAGAGGCGGTAGAACTCGTACTAGTTGCCTGGTTCAAATAAACTAGTACATAACTGGTTCTGAACTAGTATTTTTTGCTACTGGGGTATAATTGAAAATTTTCAATTACTTGTAATTGTTTTTTTTTTAATTATAATTACATGTAATTGTGTAATTGCATGTGTAATTAATTTCCAAATATAATGATTAACCCAAAGGTCTGCTGGAGATCATATAATTTCGATAAATCTTCCATTACTTTTATCCAGATTTACCATGACAGTGCATTAAACATGAACAAAATTTTCTTTATCTTTCTTTAAAAATCCTGATATATAAAAGAAGCTACAATCAGGGATGGATAAAGCCCTCAAGCGAGTCAAAAATATAAACATTTTTCTAAAAAGCGGAACGCGAAAAAACGACTTAGGGTATAAAAAATTAATTAAAAAACTTAGTCAAGGATTTACATTCAGAAAACAAATATACTGATGCAAAAATTATCCTTTTTGCAAAATTTTTATTTCGCGATTTTGCAATTTTAAGCGCCAAACTTTGGTATGATACATATATAAGTAAAATAGGGTCCCTAGATTCTCAATTAAAAACGACTCGCAAAAATTGCAAAATAATGGCGGAATGCCAAATAAGTCTTTGTAGTACAAAAACTTAATAAGAAAACTTAATCAGCGATTTACATTCTGAAAACAAATATACTGAAGGAGAAAATTTCCTTTTTGCCATTTTTTTTTTCGCAAAACAAACTTTGGCATATGAAATGTGTATTATAGTCCCTAGATTATAAATTTAAAACAACCGCACTCAAAAAATTTCTAAATAATGGCGGAACGCGAAAAAAGACTTTGTGGTACAAAAAATTAGTTAAAAAACTTAATCGGCGATTCAAATTCTGCAAACGAATATATTGATGAAAAATTTTCTTTTTAAGCTTAATTTTTTTTTGCAAACTAACCACCAAACTTTGGTACACTTAATAATAATTAACTGATTAATAATTGTTCTGGTAACATACAATTTTTTAATGAGCATCAGCCTGAGCTAGCAATTTCCAACCCTTATTTGAGTGAATTTTCTGCATTTTTATGTTTTTGAAAATTTTATCTGTCAATGGTAATTATTTTTTTTTTAATTGCCCAAGTAAAAAAAAATGATATGGAGCCATATGAAGTTATATTTAATTATATATAATCTTTTATGTAATTAGATATAATTGTATCCGAAAAATGAGAACATCTTATTGTATCTTATTGTATCGAATTGTATACAATTGTATACAATTTGGTACAATTTGATACAATTTTATGCTATTCGATACAATTGTATCCGAATTTTGTCCTCATCCAATTACATCAAATTATACCTTTTTATATAAAATTATATAAAATGATTAATTTAACAATTAATTTAATTTTTGCATTAAAAAATACAAAAATTGTTTTTTCGGACTTTCTATATTTTCATATATTTAGTTAGAATATTCTTCCACCTCAAGTCCAAATTCTAATATGATATTGTCATATTAGATTTTTATTTGTTGTTGTAAAATGTTATAAAAGTGGACATAGTTTGATACAATTATATCTAAAAATTTACCTTATACTTTAGATCATATTATATATGACCACATCTAACAATATACAAAAATTATTTTTTTAAATAAAAAAGATATGCAATATCTGGAGATCAGACCTGGGGGATTTCAATTACAATTGCAAATAAATGTAATTGAAATTAAAAAAAACTCAATTACATTTCATGTACTTTTGAAATTCTAGTTTTGTTTACATTTGTTTTTAATAATAGTTGTGTTTGTGTGGCAAGCTATCAACGTTTGCTTATGTCATTCCCATATAAATTTGACATTAGCCAACGTTTAGTGTTAACTGTTAACGTTACTAAATAATGTAAAATTTGTATGGGAATGACATACGCCAACGTTGATAGCTTGCCGCACAAACACAGCTAATATAGTCTGAGTTTTCAAATAAACACTTAACATTTTTTATTGTGATTGGAAATCGTAAACGTAAAATATTTTAAATTCCGTTAGGTAAATGGATCTAATGGTCTCAGTAAGAGGAAACTATCGGTCTAATCTACGTTTCATCAAAGAAAAATCTTTGATTTCTATATATATTATTCAGGTCTTAACCAACTAGTACAGTACTATTTCCAAAGAGTCACTTCAGAACTGGTTCCGCGAGTGTTACATTAGCACCAGTTTTGCTCCCTATTTTTCGTCCTTAAATTGTAATTTTCAAACTAGTTCTACAACTAGTACCGAAGTGAGCGTTTGGCGACAATTGCCCCCATTCCTATGACATCTCCATGTTAAATTCTACAGTTGTTTGTATGGAGAGGCGGTAGAACTCGTACTAGTTGCCTGGTTCAAATAAACTAGTACATAACTGGTTCTGAACTAGTATTTTTTGCTACTGGGGTATAATTGAAAATTTTCAATTACTTGTAATTGTTTTTTTTTTAATTACAATTACATGTAATTGTGTAATTGCATGTGTAATTAATTTCCAAATATAATGATTAACCCAAAGGTCTGCTGGAGATCCTATAATTTCGATAAATCTTCCATTACTTTTATCCAGATTTACCATGACAGTGCATTAAACATGAACAAAATTTTCTTTATTTTTAGTAATTTTAAAATAAAGTTAACAAGACTGAAATTTTAAAGTTAATAGGATTATGTTATACAACCAAGATATAAGAAAAATAGTAAAAAAGTAGTAAAATATTACAAAATAGTAAAAATGACTGCAAATATATGATGTAAAAAATAAACTCACACACGAATCATGCACGGGTTATATATTCTTATTCCCGCTCACGCACGAATCAAGTACGAATTATATATTCTCAGACTCACGCACGAATCACTTGAGTATAGTAATTATTACTCACGATCATGTGTAAATAACGTGACTCACGAACATTTCTAGTCAAGCGCCAATCCCTAGTAATTACTAAATCTAAAACACATATAATATAATACGGTTTTATATAGACCTTATATATTTTTATATAAAACCACTTTGAAATAATTGCTTATGTGGGATGAACGGGAAGAACGTTATATTGTTATATATTAAAGAAATCATGAAATATTGTGGATATGGAACCATATTAAGTTATATATGGGTTCTTATTCGTCCATATATAATCATATCTAACACATTTTATGAAATATTTCTTATATGGCTCCACATATAGTTTTATATTATTATGTATAGTGTCATACTAAATTATATATAAACGTATACGTAATTATATCTGTAATATGTTACTTTATATATTTATATATAGCACATGCAATTATATGTAGGCCAGTATGTAATAATATAAAATCACATATGTCTCCATATTAAAACCTTTGAGTAAAAAATATCTAACATATGTCTATATAAAAGTATATCTGCTTGAATTTAAAAGCATATGTGGCCATATGTAACTATAACTTACTATATGCAATTACATAAAATAATATATGGTTATATCAAAACTTTTTTACTCGGGTGATACATTATCAATGGTAATGAAACTAAAAACCATTGTCATTATTCAATGAAATCAAATTCCGAAATCATTAACATTAATTTGAAACAATGGTAACAAAAAGAATTTCATTACCATTGATATGTTAATAAAATCGTAAATTAATTAGTCCACCCAATTCATTAGTCCCAAGTATGATTCTTGTAAACCAAAACTTGATGGTATGTAAAAAGAATTTTTCTTTAAGAGAACCTAAATTTTGTGTATGTTTTTTTAAATGTACTTTGTCATTCAAATTCGGTAAGGTATTATAATTTTGAATCACTTTGAAGCAGTAAACATACAAAAGAACTACAATACACAGCAACAATAAAAACAAATTTTATTTCTTTCACGTAGTTACAGAAAATGCAATTGGTCCAAAAACACCAAAGTGATTCATGCAATAGTATGGGAATCATTAACAGAAGGAAAGAGTCCTTATACATATGAAAGATGTTATATGTCCTTTCTTCGAAATTTTTTAACAGATTTACATAATTTTTAACATATTTATGGCAAAATCATGATTGAATTTATTTCTTCTTGTAGCAACTATAGAAAGCTTGAACATATTTAACATAAAATATTATTATCATATTTTTCTTTTTGCCTCATATTAACATTTTAAGAATCTGTCTTCTATTCATTTCGCTCTGTTTCAGTCATTGTCAGCCTTGGTAATCGTAATGTTGATGGTGTTGTTAAGTTCTGTTAGTTGTTAATTACTTTCATTAAATACTGCTCAACTGCAGTTGAAATTGAATTTACTTTTAATTAAAAATTCACAAAAAGATGTTTTTCTTGGCAGTAACATCAGTTTCAACAAAACTAATGTAACAAAAATACGACAACGAAAAGTATGTACGTATGTATATGTTTATAAATGTATTGGTCTCTTGAAGAGAACTTGCAACTTATTTTTATTATTTTTTCCAACAACTGCAACAATAGCATAGTGATGCTACGTTAATTTCTTTAAGTTATGGCGCAGCACAAACAACTCTATAGTTTTAAAAAGCATTCATTTGCTTTAGCAAATGAATATGTATGTATTTTGTATGTGTAGATGTTTGTGTGTGAGATAGTGTCTGGTGATATTTCCTTCATTTTGACGCTTTTAATGTATGGAGTATAAAATTGCGTGGCAATGGCATTGGCAATTAGACAATAGCTTCACCAGTATTTCAGTTTTTTGTTTTTACTTTTTGCTTTTAAAAAGACTGGACAAATAAAAACATTCTAGGCAAGAAAATACTTGAAGTTTTATGACTGGTTTAGAAGTACGAGGTTAATTGGCGTTTAAATGGCAATTGTTATTGAAGACGTAATGCGAAGAAGTTATATCAGAAGCGATTTGAGTTTTCAGCATTGATTACACTGTGGTCGAATAGGTTACAATTTTTTCCGACAAGCGGAGCGCCCAGTGTGTAAAACTAATTCGGCGACACTGAATCCAGTGGAGCTAGCCGTTTTTTTAGATTAGCACTTAAAAAAGATATTTTAGTATGATAATTTTGGCCCCACATCACCAACACTGCACTGGCAAAAACTTTTTTCGAACTAATATGCCAGCGTTGGGAAAACAAAAAAAAAGTTGGTCTTAAAGGAGCTTTTTTACAAACAAAACCAGTTGTCAAAAAAAAAATTTTTCTTCCAACCGGATTTGAACTCGGAACCAGAGAAACAAGCCGACCAAAATAATCGGCGGCGGCGGCGCAAGCAAATAATCGGCGGCGGCTTGATCGGCTGATTAGAACGTTATACTTGTAATTTAAAGATGTTTAAGGTTTTTTTTCCAAAAACGTAGCAGTACAAAATTGTACAAAAAAGTTAGAATTATCAGATAAAAAAGAATTTAAAGTTAAATTATTCGATTAAATTTACAATTTTTAGTTTTTGAACAGACCTAGAAGGAGTGATAATTGGGCTTTCCAAATATATACACCTACAAAAAAAATTTGTAGTCCCAACCGAATGTGGTTCCTACCGAATCGTTCGGTTGCTGCAACCGAAAATTCGGTTGTTTCAAACCTATTTCGGTTATCACAACCCTATTTGGATTGCAACAACCCTATTTCAGTTGGAACAACAGAAATAGGGCTGTGATAACCGACTTATCGGTTGCAGCAACCGAACGATTCGGTTGGAACCAAATTCGGTTGGGACAACAAAAATTTTTTGTAGGTGTACATATGTTTATATCAAGGTTGGTTACCGTTATCGTTATAATACCGTTATCGCTAAAATACCGTTTCAAATTGAATACCGTTACCGTTACCAATACCTCTAAAAGTTTTTCCAAATACCGTTATCGTTACCGATACCGTTATTTTTAATGGTAGTTACCGGTATTTATTAATTCATATAAAAATGCAAAGTTTTTAAACTTTTTTACAATAATTTTCAGTTTTTTTTTGTACAAAAAAATTTATGGATAATAATTTTAGTTATTAAAACTACCAGCATTGAAGATAAAGCTTATATGTATTTTTAACACGTAAAATTAAATATATGTTAAGTTTTTACTAATTTATATATATTTTTAAAATAATTTATAATACCGGTACGTACCGGTATTGCTGTTTCGATAACGGTATACCGTTACCGAAACAGTATTAAATACCGTTACCTTTACCGAAACAAATGAAATTTAATACCGTTACTGTTACCCTTACCGTTATTCGTTTCGGTAACCAACCTTGGTTTATATGTTCAACAAAATTGTGTGAAAATATTTTCAAATAAAACTGATTTTCCTAATTTTTTTTATTTCGACGGCTTTTAATTGCAACATTTTGTATAAAAAAATTAATTTTTATCTAATTCATTCTTAAACTGGGTTTAATTCAGAGTAAAATGAAGTTTTTTTTATTTTAATGGCTTTAAAATTGCTAAAGTTATAATTTTTTTTATAAACATGGAATCTCTGCATTTATCAGAAAATTGATGTTAACCTTAATGAGTGTGGAAACAAGAACATCGAGTTGTCTTATAACAGCTGAAATTAATTGTATAGAAAAAGTACGATAACTTTCTCAGTTAATTTAAATAAAATAATCTCATTTTACTAAGCACTAACCCATTTTCAGAATAAACTACAATAGTAAAGAAAATGTTTTTTTAAATACTGTAAAAAAAGCCGTCAAAGTATACATATTAAAAAATATGTTTTTTAAGCCCAAATTAGTTTGGAAGTATCGTAAAAAAAGTAACGTATCATTCTCATAATGAATAAAAAGAGTATAAAAAATAAAAATATTGTATTTTTTATCTTTTTCTTGGGCATAGAATTAAATGTCAAGTAATAAAATAGAAAATTTCTATTTTCAACAGAACTTTTTTACGATTTTACTTGACAACAGTTTCAATGCATAGAAAAAAGATAAAAATATATTTCTATATTATTTTAACACATTGAATTGATTACAGATACGTTTTTTTACTTTACGATCAGACTAATGAAGCCTTTAATTTCAATATTTTTAAAAAAAATGTCAACATATTTCAGTTACAAATAAATAATTCTATACATATTTGAAAAGCTAAAAATTTCAAAAACTGCTGAAATGATGAAGTAGAAAATTTGTTTTAAAAATGACATTAGTTTTTCATTTTTTTATTTTGGAAAATTGATACTCCCAGCCGAAATAAGCCGAAAAAATCGGGGGCGGCGGCTGAGGCAAAACTGACCGGCGGCGGCGGCTTAAACGGCTCACGGCGGCTGGCTTGTTTCTCTGCTCGGAACCTTCTGACTACAACCCTTTTTTACCGAAGCGTCATCTTTTTTATGAAATCATTGCATTACCAGAGAAATGATTTTTGTACCGCCGCCACTTGTTGCAAACGCTGGCATATCACTCTAAGCCCATTCTTTGCAAGTGTTTCTTTTTTTATAAACCACCGAAATTTTTGAAAAACAAATTCTGGCAATACGCTTTTTGCAAACGCTGAAACGTCCCAAATTAGTGTTCTGACAGTCATTTATTTTTAACACCGTGTTAAATACCACTGGGTCCCATATGAATTGAAGCCCAGAGACGTTGAAATGCGATTTTGCATGTCGGAAATGCTGCTTGAACGCTACAAAAAGAAGTCAATTTTGCATCGTATTGTTACTGCTGATAAAAAATGGATACATTACGATAACCCCAAGCGCAAAAAGTCTTATGTAAAGCCCGGCCAACCAGCCAAATCAACGCCGAAGCCGAATATCCATGGCGCCAAGGTAATGCTGTGTATTTAGTAGGATCAGAAAGAAGGGTGTTTTGTATTATGAGCTGTTGAAATTGGGTCAGACGATCACAGGGGACCTGTACAGAACACAATTGATTCGTTTGAAAAAAACAATCAACGAAAAAAACAATCAACGACCAGAATATGCTACAAAACATGAGTCAATAATCTTCCATCATGACAACGCTCGGCCACATGTTGGAAGACCGGTCAAAACCTATTTGGAAAACAGTGGATGGGAAGTTTTGGCTCACCCACCTTATAGCCCAGACCTTGCCCCTTCTGACTATCATTTGTTTCGATCGATGCAGAACGCCCTTACTGGAATACGCTTTACTTCAGAACAGGGTATCAAAAATTGGCTTGATTCATTCTTTACCTCAAAACCGGAGCAGTTCTTTTGGCGCGGAATCCATATGCTACCAGAAAGATGGGAAAAAGTAGTGGGTAACGATGGACAATACTTTGAATAATGTATCAATTCATTTTGTTATTATAATAAATGCATTTATAGTCAAATATAATATAATTTTTTGCAAATCAAAAGTGTCAAGGTATCTATATGTATCCCAACAAAATAGAAATATTGAACAACGAAACTAATATTCTCATTTCAGTAATATTTTAAAGAGAATCTACCTATCATAATAGGGGCCATCTTCAAATTTTTATATCAATATAGAATATATCCGAAGATAGTTAGCAATATTTACAATAAAATCGCGAAAAACATAAAACTTAACAAAAAAATGCAATTAAGTAGTAGTCATTTTTTACTAAACGGGTTTTTAGCTTTCCTCAACAATTGTATACTTGTATATATTTAGCCGTTATTGAATATAAGAATTTTGGTTATATTGTGACTAAATTTGTGTTAATAGAAAATAAAACCTTAACCTGCTAAAATCTGCAAAAAATTTCTAAATAATTAGTATGCTAAAAAATCACAAAGATTTTTCGATTTTTTTTAACGCAAAATCGAAAAATCTTGCCTTGTGAAATTAACGGTTTACAATTTTTTTAGCAAATATTTCTGATGGTAAAGGATAGGCTGCTATTTTCATTCCATAAAATTTAACTACAAAATAACAAAAATTTTGTAGAAATAACAGTTAATTTTTGCTATTTTTAGTCCACTAGTATTTAGCAAAACCCCCCTGCAGACTTTATAGTATAATTTGTCAATTTCAATAAATAAAAATTTAACTCAAATATAACTTAAATTCTGTAAATTTAATAGTTTTATTTTTGCCGTTCTTATTATAAAAATCTTCTAATTTCGGCAGTTTCTTCTGCAAGGTCATTTTTAAAAAAGATTTTAGTAGCTTTTTCTGCTATTTTTATAGATTTATTTCTATGACTGTAGTAGTGTCACAATTCGCAAAAAGTGCACAACCAAAAATTAAATCGGGGATTAGGTATGACTTTGCGAGCAGTATTCTCACTTTTAAAAGACCAAAAAACTGTGTTGACCAAAGGGCACTTAAGTTAACGTAAGTACTTAGGTTTGACTAACGAGAGGGTTGCTATAATTTATCCATGTTAAATGTTTCCTAAAAATTATGCCAATGTTTTTATACGCTTCTGTGAATTTAATTTTTCCTCCATTTATATGATTATCATTTTTCGATTATTGGCACAGTTCGTTGCCTGTTAATTACAATACATTTTGGTTTCTTTGGATTGAAACAAGGCCCGTTTTCTGAAGCCCATAGATATGTATATTTTATTGAAATCAAAATTAATTTTTATGATAGTTTCTGTAATGGGTCGTTTTTGGGCAAAAGTTTAAAAATTAACCCTATATGGATCATGTTACATAAAATAATTATTTTTTTTTTATCCAGTTGAGATTTTTTTTTTGTCAATTTAATGGCATTACAATCTCGTCGTCATAATTAATATTAAGTGTCATGGGTCTTTTCTGACCTCAGGCCACTGAGGGTTAACGACTTTTTAAACAAATGTAAAGATAATTATAATCTTACCAAACTTAAGTGATACTTTTCCGAAAACTATGTAAACTTTGATGAAAATATCAAAGATTGTTAAATTTTTGACAAAATAAGCAATTTTTGTAAAATGTTCTGGAAAGCAGTCGCTCCAAACACAAACTGGAATAATAGTTTTTCCAATTTATTTTTTTTTTTCTTTAATATCAACTATTATGTGGCACAAATAGCAATCGGCAACTCCAAATTAGGCATTTTAAAAAATCTTTAAAATTAATTTAAAAAAACACGTTTTGCACTTTTGTCATTTTAGATTCCAGGCTAAAGTGGGTTAATGATATCCGATGAAGTCAGGATTCAATATCTGGATCACTTTAACTATATTAAATGAATAAACGAAATAAAACATAACTTTTTTCGAAATTAAGAATTTTGGGAATTTTTAATAGTAATACACTTTTTTCCAAAATGGCCCTTTTTCGTCCAACTTTCGGCATGGGTTAACATTTTCCAAAAAAAAAAGTCGATTTCTTCCATTTGGGACCATTTCCAATAAAATTTATTTATTTTAAGGGACACCCTAGCGTACATATATTATATGTATGTAGTTTGTAGCATGAGGCCAGATTCGGCAAATAATTTGCACATAGAGAAAAATTTAAAGGATCAAGAATAGGCCCTTGGGTTAGTTTTCTAGATTGTGTACGATTTCCAAAATATATATTTAAATATAAGTGACTTAAAAAACATTTTTTTTATTAAGTCTTAACATTGTACTGCAAAATTAAACCTTTATTTTGTAACCGAAAAGTGTTGGCATCAGGAAGCGGGTGTTTTGTTTGTTGCGTTTATTGTCTTTGTAAGATTTTCTCTCATTTATTCATTTCCAACGTTTGGTAAATTTGTTGTCGCACTGATTGGTGCCGCATTGGCGGCAAAGTTTTTGCTTTCTCGAGTGCTTCGATGAGTATGCTTTTTTTGTTATTTGCTATATTTTATCATCCATACTATTGCAATTGCTCCTACCACTAAATACAAGCAGATGGAAAGAATACCGAAAGAACAAGTTGCCATTTTAAGGAGTTTTATTCAAGTGTTTTTACAATTTTAAAACGACATTTTTTTGTGTCTTCAATGAAAATCCTCTTCACTGTGTAGTTCTCTGAAATATAGTTGAATGAGTATCACCAATTGAAGGTCTCGCTCGTATAAGGGCATTAAGTCCATTTGGAAAATTTACAGGTGACAAAAAATATTTTTTAGTTCTAAAACTAAACATTTTTTTAAAACTCACCCGTCCCTATTAAAAAAAATTAATATGGAGCTTTATATGGTAATATATAATTTAATGTAATCCATATACCATTTCATCCGAAAAATGGCCCGATATAATTGTGTCAGTTGGTTATCACTTTTTATCTAATTGCATCAGTTTAGATCTTAACTGATTAGATTATATATTAAACAGATGAAATTTTATCTGATTTTTGACCTGATACAATTTTATGGGTTTATGTCGCATGGTATTAGTTTAGATCCAAATAGATACATTTCTATACAAACTTATATAGTTATATCTGAATTTTGACCTGATGCAATTACATCTGCTTTAAAACTTTTATACAATTATATAAGGCAAATGTCGGATACAAATATATTTTATTTATATATATAATTGTATCAACTACGATCTAAACAGATACCATTAGATTTAAAACGTTAAAATTGTATCAGGTCAAAAATTGGATACAATTTCATCTGATTAATGTATAGTTTTATTTGTTGAGATCTAAACTAATACAATTCGATAAAAACTGATAAACAACTGATACAATTACATCGGGCCATTTTTCGGATGAAACAGTATATTTATACAGATATAACTTAATCGAATTTTATACGACTATATGTAACTGTTTTTACTCGGGGTGTAAAAAAAGATCAGACCTGACCAGAACTCAGTATATCTGATTGTATTAAATCTAATTGGGGAAAAAATTAGATCCAATTAGATCACATGTAGGTATAATCAAATCGAATTTGATTTTGACTTTAAACTAAAATTAAAAAACTTCAAACTACACACAAAAAATTCCATAGTTGCTTATTACTAGTCGTTCCACTATATTATAGGTGAAATAACCTTCACTATGGAAAAGTTGAGATAAAATAGTGAACAGTATCTTTAAAGTTTATTTTAAAAATATAAAATTGATTGAAACAGTTTTACTGGACAGCTCTAAAATATATTCTTTTAACCTTGAACATACTTAATGTTGATTATATATATTATTATATATGATTATTATAATAGTTTATTTTTCAAACTTGTAAACTTATCAATTCTGCTAAAAAATCTGGCCAGATCTGCTCACATCTGAACATGAAAATCACCAAATTTTCCAGGCCATTTTAGATATGAACAGATCTGGCCATAAGGTTGATCACATATGCCATATCTAATCATATATAATCATATGTGGCACCGGATCTAATTAGTTTGCATTATATATATTTAATATAATCAGATGTAAACTTTTTCACAATTAAAATTAAAGTTTGATTAAAATTAAACTTCGCTTGAGAAAACACCAAAAAAATGTACAAGATTTTGCTTATAGCTATTTGCAGCTAAGACAAAAAAATCGCAGAAGAAGGTGCTTTTCAGAAATTTGTATTGAATGCCCTTATTCGAGCAAGACATGCTATTTTTTAAGTAAGTGTTTGTAAATGTATTGAGAAATACAAATAGAAAACTAATAATAAGATATAATGATAATATAGTGATACCCTATCAAAGATTAATACCAGATGTGAAACCAATGACAGGTGTCAAAAAAGTATTCTCGAACCGTATGGTTTTGTTTACATGGAAGTCAAGTCAAGAGGGAGATAACAATATAAAATCTCCATACATTTTGTATTGCGCATTTTTTGTATATATCTGTCTCTTTTTAGATTATTGTGCTTTAACAGATAACAATAGGAGATAAAAATATAAAATCTTATCTATATCTGTCTCTTTTTAGATTATTGTGCTTTATCTTTTGGGTTTTTCTTAAATTTTTGCGTTTTGTTTTGCTGATTTTCTGTCGGCCATATTGCCCAAATCAGCTGATTCATATCTGGTATAATTTGTGTACCCTATATTACATTGGACAGTTTTAACAGAGAAAACCGCTGTCGCTATAATCGATGTATAGCGCCATATGATTACCTTAATTTTGTTAACAATACTATATTTTTTATTTAATAAAAATATTTGTAGAGTTTACTTTGACTTTTTTACATTTTTTATTCTTTTGTAGTTATCTTTACACTTGTTTATTATTCTTAACAAAAATAAATAAATACAAAAGAAACGAATAACTGATCACCAGTAGGATAAATGAGTGGAATATTGTAATTTATTAATTGGCCACTAGGCTTTCAAATTACAAAATGGTGAATAAATTAAAAAAAAAAAAAAAATTGTACGCTACCATTGTTAGATTTCGTTGATATTAAACTACGTTGAGTTGTTGATAACAAATTCGACTTGCTTTCAACTGTCTCATAAGTAGACAATTATTAATTATTAACCCATTATCGAATTCTTTTAAAAATTTTTATTCTTTGTAATTTACTTGTAAAAATTGTATCATCTTTCTTTAATTTGAAAATAATTTAAACATAAAGTGATATTAATTTATGATCTAGAGTCAAACTAAAGAAAATTCATTTACCAAAATAAGAGATCAACTAAAAATTCCCCTCAATTTCTTATTTATTCATATACCTGACTAAACTGCGGATAATTTTTAATATGGTTTAAAAGTATAGGCTTTGGGCTTTTAGAACCATACGAACTTATTTGTGTTAGATAAAGGATCTAGGATATAATTGCAATTCAAATGAAAACTTCAATTACTTTCCTATTTTGCAAATAAAGTAAAATCCCTTTATCGGATTTGCAAAGTCTTAACACATGGTGTAAATTCATATTCGACTAAATTCTTTTTGTCAAAAAAATCACAAAGTTTGCATCAACATTTTCCGAAAATTCAATCTGAAACACAAATTTTATCGCCAATTTACAAAAATGTATATTTTTGTTAAAGTCGATTTCATTTAAAATTTTGGGTGGCAGTAGGCTTTGACTTGGTTTATTTTTGGAACATTTTGATTGGTTAATTTATTTTCAACCAATCAAAATGTTCTAAAATATAAATATTTTTGTAGGGTTTTCATACACAAAATGAACAAAACCGTATGTTTAACAATAAAACGGACTAAATTTTGAATGCTCTTTTATAGTACTTTTTTGAACATGCATATTTTAAAATCGTTATTTTTTAGGAATTTGTATTTAAATTATCTAAAACTTTGTTGAAATAGATTAGAAAATATGTGTGTTACATATTTCAATAGTTTTATCTGAAAAAAAACAATCTTTTTCAGCTTTAGCCAATTTTTACTTCAAATTTAAATACAAAGTGCGAAATTTTTTTGATAAATTAAGTAATATGAGATGTTAAGTAATGGCATAAATTAAAAAATTGGATATTCCTTTTATCGCAGATTAATTATTAACGAAATCGTGAAAAAGGAGAAATTTCAAATTTAAATGCATATTTAGGGAACACAATCGCAGCTGTCGAAACGTGCGATATATCAAATTAAAGGGCATGTTTCATCCTATTAAAATTTTGCAAAGAATAGCGTTCATACTTTTAATGTTGTATTTTTTTGCAAAAAGTTTATTACAAAATTGAATTTTTCTGCAAATACGGTTTTGCAAATATTTCTTAAACTATAGCTAACTTTAAAATTCTAGTGCTATATTCGCGATCTGCGTCCCAAAGTCTATTAGAAGTGATATATCGCAATCCCGATGCATCAAATTTTTCTTATTTTGTTGTAGTGTGTTATTTATTTATTCATTTTTCCCCATAGTTTATAAAGTACCTCTCTCTCGGGGGTCCGTCAGCTAGTAGAAATGTCTCAAGGGGTCCGTTATTATTGGTCAAAGTTACACTATTCTCTAAAAATTTTCAAATTTTATCGCCTTCACTACTAGGTTAAAACAGGGACATGTGTAATTTCCAGTAGACATATTGTCTGACTTATAGTTAAAAAACTCTATGCGCTGATCACTTTTATATCATATTGAACAAAATTTTGAAAAATCTCAAAATTAGAGTTTTGAAAATTTATAAACAAAAGAAAGACAAAGATTTACATCTGAACATCTATAGATTTAGAAATGCAACTAGAGTATGTCATAATTAATTTTTTAGGATTTTCATAAATTATCCCATATATTTGTAGGTTTACAATGGTCTGAGTGAATTGCATTTGCTTAAACATTGCCCAACCGATTTTGGATTTTTATGCCTTCTTACAGTAACTAAAAAAATCCTATAAAGAATTTAGATAAAACTGCAAGAAATTAGTTGAAAATGATGCTGCAGAAAAAAACTGCTAAATTAGCACATTATTTTTGCTATATATTAGTAAGATAGGAAGAGCTAAAATAATACTGTTAAATATACAGAATTTTAGTCATACTTGAGTTAAATTTTTGTTAATAGAAAATAGCTTAATGTAATAAAACCAGGAAAAAATTTTGCTAAATACTTAGTAGCCTAAAAAATCACCAAAAAATTAAAATTTTCGAAGTTGTTTTTCGTTTTTGTTAATGTAAATAAAAATCGAGCCTATTGAAAACAGCAGTTTACAATTCTTTTTTTTTTAGCAAATCTTCTGTTAATTTAACAGGATAGAATGCTATTTGTATGGAACTAAATTTATCTTATAAATAACAAAAATTTTGTAGATATACCAGTTTTTTTTACTATTTTTAGTCTACTAATATTTAGCAAAATTTTCTGCAGATTTAAGAGTACAATTTGTCATTTCCGATTAACTAAAAGTTAAGTTAAATATAGTAAAAATTCTGTAAATTTAACGGTTTTATTTCTGCTGTTCTTATTTTACTAGTATTTAGCAAAAAAAAATCCGCTAATTTAACAGTATTTTCAGCAGCATCATTTTTAACTAATTTTAGCTGTTTTTCATCTAATTTACAGATTTATTTCTATGAGTGTATTATGCTTAGAATATGATTTTATTAACATTTTTTTGAAATGCAGTTATTTAAAAGACAGTATTTAAAAAAAAGCCCAAAAAATTGCCTCGTAAATCATATTTTAATCTTCCGGATCGATGTTTCCGTTATACGATAACACTGTGAGACAAATGGTAGGGGTCAGCGATCGGGAAGAGTTATAACTACCGGGGAAAGTTATATCGGTAAAAAGAAGTTATACGTGTCCCGGCGTTTCGCTGGGTCACCTCTAGGAATCGAAATATATCGATTTGACCTTTGGTGGTCTTTTTTTTGACATAACTCGAGAACCACTAGTCCGATTTTGCTCAAACAATTTTAAAAAAATTAAAAATTACAATTCCTTTAATCTGTTCATATAACGTTTTTCTATATACTCAACAGTTTTGCCGGTAAAAATAAATGTATAAAGAAAACAATATTTTTTGCCTAAAATATTAAAAAAAAGTAATAAACAAAAGGTTATTGATTTTTATGGTAGCGGTAACAAACATTTATTTTTACCGGCAAAACTGTTGAGTATATAGAAAAACGTTATATGAACAGAATAAAGGAATTGTAATTTTTAATTTTATTAAAATTGCTTGAGCAAAATCGGACTAGTGGTTCTCGAGTTATGTCAAAAAAAGATATATCTCGATTCCTAGCGGTGACCCAGCGAAACGCCGGGACACGTATAACTTGTTTTTGACCGATATAACATTTCCCGTTGGTTTCATCCCATCCCGATTTTGACTGTCGCATAGTGTAATTAATACATTAATAATTTGATTGCAACAGCAGGGAGCATGCTTTTGTAGGCGTGATAATTATTCCAACCGTTTCTTTTCTCTGTGTGGATATAAAAAATTTATTTCGAAATAAAGTACGTAAATAGATGACTGATAATTTTTCATAATTTTTGTGTGAGAACTATTTTCAATAGCTTCTTCCATATTAATATTCAAAACCGATTGGAAGGCGACAGTAATCGCTTGTCCAATAAATGTTACACTTTTCTTTACTACACTCATAATAGTTTGTAGTTTAAATTAACTGAAAATTAAAAATATAAAATAAATGAAAAATCACTTGAAAATCGGTCTACTGACTTTTCATTTAAATCAAAAGAACTTCTCATTTATTTTTAAATGTTAATAAATTACCCAGGTAGAAAATTACAAAGGGGCGAGCATTGGCAAAGTACCGAGATGGTTGGTATGAGTGCTTGTTAACAGCGCTTTCCCAACGCCCAAATGATAACACCGGGCGGGGTTTACAAAACCCTTGGAAAGCACCCATAAACATAAAAATCACATGCTTTGCCAACGCTCAAATAAAAAAATTTAAGTGCTCTCCTGACACCCAAATAATAACGCCGATCTATTTAATGCAAAGTATTGAGATAGCACCAAGAAACCAAAAAACACAAAAATCAAGTGTTTTCCCTTCCACAAAATTATGAACCCTCATCACTGAAGAATTTTAAATTACTCTAAAAATAGACGATTCTGGCAGTTATTGTATTGTGGAGTCAAATATTATTTAATTATCCACTCTTTTTTGGAGCTTCTTTTTCAAAAATAAAATAATATTTTAGGAAAACAAGCCCTGTGAAGTCACCCTTTTAAAGCGTTGGTAAAGCGTATTTATATGTAATTTATTTTTTAAATAAACGACAAAAACAGTTAAAAAATATATCTCTTTGTATTTTAACTGTATTATCTTTAAAAAATAAACGTACGGATAACTTTTTAAATTAAATACAGTCAGTTACTTTTATAATATTTTCAGTGTAAGTATTAAATATATTCACTGAAATTAGTGTAGGTCACTAAAATGCCGTATCTGACCTATAAGTGTTTTACTTCCTATTTTTTTATTTGTTTTATTGGGTGTTGTTTTGTAGGCGGATTTAAATGTGTTTGTAATTAGTTTTCTACTTTTGATGTTATTGTTGTTATATTGTTGTAAGTGTTTTGGTTTTTTAAAATTATTTATTCAGATTTTGTATTTGTGCATCTTATAAGTAAAATATTTTCCTTCGTAGCCTTTTTTAGAATTTTTTGCTGTAGCTTTCTGACTGTCTGGAACGAATACTGCAAGCAGTTAAAGAAGTAATAGTGAGTAGTAGTCGTAGTAGAAGCATACCAAGATTGATGCTATTAAAATTGTCTAATTTTTGTTAAGTTACAAACAATTTGCATAATTAGTATTTTATTTAAGAATGTCACTAATAGAGTATTTTGTAGGTACTTAAAAATTTTGGCATGAAATCTACTTAATACTTTTTCAGCACTCACTTTACAAGCGACACAACTTACAATGTAAACGAATAGCTTGGATATTGTTTTGTATGTATTATTTTGAATAACTAAAACAAAAGACGATAAGAGTTTATTTGTTTTTGAATCCTTTATCAATAAATAAGTTAAAATAATTTCAAATTAATTGTTAATCATTTTTAAGAGAACAAAAGCAAAATAAATAAAAGGGTATTTTGTTTCTAAAGTTTTTATTACTTTGAATAATATTTAAAACGTGCTTATATTAGCCAATCTACACGATACACTACACTCTAATTAAATTCTGTTGAAATTTACCCAACTTATAGTAGGAAACTGAAGTCCTACTATAAATTGGGTAAATTTACTCTATGTGCGTAATTGAAAAAAAATACGCACATTGTGTTTAAGTTGGTGCACAAATAATTTGTAATTTTACATTGAAAGTGCGTAAAAATTAAATGAAATTTTGAAATTAGTGTGTTAATTTACTAAATTTGTGTGTAAAAAAGTACGTTTCACGTGTAAATGTACGCATAAAATGAGTAAAAATCCACAAAAAAAGCGCAAAAATCCACAGAAAGTGCGTAAAAATCCAATATAATGCGTACATTTACAACAGTTGTGCTAACTTTAAGCACCAACCTAAAATTTTTTTAAAATAAAATAACAAATTCATTTTTAGTACATATTTTATTAATAATAATATCCGAGTCATTCTCTCATAATCGTTTATGTCCAAATTGGTCGTTTTGGGATCTTAAGGCATTTGTATAAAATTCATATAAAAATTTGTTATAACTATTGGATGGGTGCGATGACTCCTGCTCAACAAAATGCCTTCTTTGAAAGGGAGGCAGTAACCGTCAACAATAACGGGAGAAAACGCCTGACGCCTGTGCAATGACTCCTGCTTAACAAAATGCTTTCTTTGCAAGTTAGGCAGTACTCAATGAATACTGACTTTGCTGAGCAGGAGTCATTGCACTCAGTTGTTTTACCAAGGCCGTATCTCTCTTACGGCATTTTCTCCCGTTATTGTTGACGGTTGTTGGTTGACTGCCTCCCTTGCCAAGAAGGCATTTTGTTGAGCAGGAGTCATTGCACCCAGTTGTTCCTGCGTAGGCCGTGTCTCTCTTACGCCGTTTTCATTTTTGAAATGAGGTTTAGACTACCACATGCGTTAGCAATAATTACCAAAAACAATTTCATGCTTATGTTGCTATTTCCAGACTCTAATGTCTTTGTGGCAATGTTGTAATTCACTAAAAATAATCCGTTTTCACTCTTTCTTTTTATTATTTATAATTTTTTTAAATTTTTTCCAATTAAAAATGTCAGAGTATTTATTACTATTATAGGATAGTATATTTACCAACTTTGTGCGTAAAAATTTTATTTAACAAAACAATAGTAATTTTAGGCACAATATGGATATTTATAAACACATAATGTCTAAAAATACTTTGTATGTGTATTATTGTGTATGGAAGTGTGTATGAAAAAAGTTTACGCATTTTTTGTTTATATTTACCGAATTTTCGTAAAATTAAACAAAATTTTAACCATTTTATAGTAGTAAATTTACAAACATTTTTTAGAGTGTATAGCACCGCGCGACAAACGGTATCTTTTTAGTTTTAAAATAATTTTATATTTAAAAACTGCGCTATTTTTTTTTATTTCCTGATCTGGTTGTTGTCCTTTTCAAAGAATTTTAAAAATTTAAAAGGATGTGCACTTATAAGTCTTTAAAATAGTAAGAAAATTTACTTCGAATTTGTTAAGATTTATCTTTTCGATAAAACTGATAAAAGCAACAGGATCTGTTTACTCAATACTAATAAAATAAAATATCAAAAAATGCTGTTAAAACTACTAAATTTTACTTAAATTTTAATTCATTGTACGCAAATGTGTTGGGCTTTTACCGCAGCTAAGCTTAAACTACAACGCCACCTACTTGTGCAGAATGATAGTCCTTGATATGAGGATTTACAGAAAATTCGAGAAAAAGATATTTAAGAAAATTGTTTACGACATGGATAATGTTCTGTGTTTGTTTATCCCGATGTTTAAACACTCTAAATCTGCCCAAGTTAATAGATTTTTAGTTAAAGTTTTAAAAAATTTTAAAACTACATTTTTTTCTTAATGTAGATCAAAGCTACATTAATTCATGGATCTAAATGTCCAAATATTTATTACACCCACCAAAAATTTTAAAATACAATATAGAAATATATGTTGTCAGATACTATATTTAGCTTAAAGAAAACCGCAATTTTTAGGAATAACGCAATGGAATTTTCACAAATGTTTCTTTGAGTCAATATATGACTGCAAACTAAATTTTTGGAAAATTTTGACAAAGGCCACGCCCAATCCATCCCATATATTTTTTAACCAAGAAATATATAAAAATAGAAAAAGGTAGTACACATAAATGTTTTTTTGGATCAATAATGATTTCAAAACAAATTTCGGCAAAGGTCACGCCCACTTCCATATGTCTTTTTAACCAAAAATGAATAAAAATGGAAGGAGTAATCGTGCAAAAATGACATTTTGCACATTCGTTTTTTTGGGTCCGTAATGACTCAAAACCAAATTTTTAAAAAATTTGGACATAGGTCATGCCCATTTCCATATATCCTTGTGACCAAAAATTTACAAAACTTTAAACTTCTTCCAAAAATAATTCACAGAGATAAAGAATATATAAGTTTTTAAAGACGTATTTTTTTAAATTCTTTTTAATATTAAAAAAACAATTATATTCAACAAGAATTAAAAATTTAAGAATATTCATACTTATTAGAGAGGGACACGTGAGTTTATTTTTACCCACGCTCACGAGAAAAATTTTTCAATCACGCACAATAACTCACGAATAATTTTTTATAATCACACTCAAGTTCATGTGATTAAATTCCGATTTTTCTTACACTCGCCAGTGATCATGGAAATATTTATTAAATGTCGAAAAACAAATTTTATAAAATTCGACTCACGCACACTCACTCATGCAAAAATTTCGCTCACGTACACTCACGAAAAATTTTTTTCCAATCACGCTCACTCACATATTTACATATTTATTCACTCAAACTATCATATTCAGAATCACTTGCTTCATCTTTCAATCGAATTTCCTCTTTTTTCTTTAAATTTCTTCAATAATCAATTGCAAATATAAATTAAAGGGGGAAGGGAAACCAAGTTTTTTAAGAAGTACATAGTTGTAAAAATATTATATCAAAATAAAAAAAAGTCTTTTTTTGGTCTTTTTTTTATAGTCCACTGAAGTTGTAACTTCTTGATATATATAGGGTTTTTCAATAAGAGCGCTACAAAAGTAAAAAAGTTTAAATAAAACAAAAACGGTTTGGATATCTATGAAATTTTTTATTCCTGTGAAAGTACGTTCGATGCCATTATGTTGGAAATCGATCTCTTTTGCATGCCCACCACGGGCACGCTTGCAGAAGTCCAGAGGCTGAACCCAATTTTCGACGGTTTTCAAGCATAAATCGGCCGAAATTCGTACGAAGTTCATCAATCGCCGCTGGCTTGTTGGCATAGACCATAGATTTGACGTAGCCCCACGCTCAATTGTTGATCTGCTAGGACGATTATGACGACCATAATTTGAACGTAGCGCTCTTAACGTTGAGGCTACTGACTCCGAATTTCGGTAGTAAATTTTAATAATTTCGACTCGTTGTTGGCTCGTATATCTTTCCATCATGAAATAGCAAACATTACTGAAGAGAAATGTCAAAAGAGCGGCAAGAAATATGACGTCGTTTGCCGTCCCTGTCTTTCTAATTTTGTAGCGTCCCTGCTGAACAACCCTTTATCACTTTTCTCATCATGCTTATATTCAGAATAACGTTAAATAACACATGAGGTATCGATTGTATAAAAATAGTTCTACTATATTTAATAATTAACAAATTAATATTTTATTGAAAATTATATAGTATTATCGACATATTTTTTAAACAGTAGCACTTTAAAATTTGTCTATTTTTTTAGAATTTTTCCAATAATCTTATAGTCACTAAAACCTATTAACTTTAAATTATCATAACTCTTTAAAAAATAAATTTTTTTCAAAACTTTATTTCGATTTTGATTAACTAAAATGTACGTTATAAAATGGCATTAAAATATTTTTAAAATTAGAAAGGTGATATTTCTCATTTGTGGCCGCCCTCTTGACTCTGTGCGACATAGGTCGGTGTACCAAATTTCATCAAAATATCTTAATATTTGCGACCTGTAGAGTGCGCAAAAAATGCATGGACAGACAGACAGACGGAGGGACGGACATCGTTAAATCGAAATAAAAAGTGATTCTGAGCCGATAGGTATACTATAAGGATCTAGGGTCTAGGTCCAATATTTTATGAAAACTTCACTTACTTTCCTATTTTGCAAATCAAGTAAAATCCCTTAATCGGATTTGCAAAGTCTTAACACATTACGTAAATTCATATTCCACTTAATTCTTTTTGTAAAAAACAACACAACTTTTGCATCAACATTTTAAGAAATTCAATCTGAAACTCACATTTTATCGCCAATTTACAAAAATGTATAATTTTGTTAAAGTCGATTTCATTTAAAATTTTGGGTGTCAGTATGCTTTGACTTGGTTTATTTTTGGAGCATTCTGATTGGTTAATTTATTTTCAACCAATCAAAATGTTTTAAAATATAAATATTTTTGTAGGGTTTTCATACACAAAATGAACAAAATTGTATGTTTAACAATAAAACGGGATAAATTTTAAATGCGCTTTTTTATAGTACTTATTTGAACATGCATATTTTAAAATCGTTATTTTTTAGGAATTTGCACTTAAATTATCTAAAACTTTGTTGAAATTGATTACAAAATATGTGTATTACACATTTCAATTGTTTTAACTGAGATCTTTAATTTCAGATTCGTCACAGACTCCTTAGTTTTTAGGTACCTAAAAAATCAATAGTTTTCAGCTTTAGCCAATTTTTACTTAAAATTAAAATATAAAGTGCGCAATTTTTTTCATAAATTAAGTAACATGAGATGTTTAGTAATGGCATAAATTAAAAAATTGGATATTACTATCATCGCAGATTAATTATTAACGAAATCGTGAAAAAAGAAATTTCAAATTTAAATGCATATATTGTGAATATATTTGCAGCTGTCAAAACGTGCGATATATCAAATCAAAGGGCATATTTCATAGTATTAAAATTTTGCAAAGAGTGGCGTTCATACTTTTAATTTTGCTTTTTTTTGCAAAAAGTTTATTACAAAATTGAAATTTTCTGCAAATACGGTTTTGTAAATATTTCTTAAAATATAGCTAACTTTAAAATTCTAGTGCCATATTCGTGATCTACGTCCCAATGTCTATTAGAAATGATGTGTCGCAATCCCGATGCATAAAATTTTTCTTATTTTGTTGTACTGACCCTACGGGGAAAGGGAGCGGTCCCAGATGACACGCAGGATAGGTCCCAAGGGGGCGGAGACCGGTCGCTGATCGGTCTTTTTGTTTGAAAGAGACATATCACTTTAACATGGCGTTGTCATTGGAAATGACCAATTGCCACAGTTTAGACACATTGTGGCAGTAAGGTGGTGTGTCTAAAAATAGCTTTTCAAATAAACTAATAAAAAATTAAGAATTAAAAATAATCTACTTGGCGTCGAAGTAGGGCTCGATAACACAACCTTCTGCTTGTAAGGCAAACGCTCTACCGTCTGAGCTAACGTTGCTTATGCGTGATGGCTGGCTGATGGTTAAGTTATGTTTTTCGTTTCTGTTCAAATAAAAAAGAGAAAGAAAAAACAAACACACACACAGCAAATAAAAAAAACATGGCAAAGAAAAAAATAGAAAAGAAAACAACATCAACACACACACAAATATGGTGGAAGTGCCTTGAATATGCCCCCGATTGACCGGTCATGGGATAGGTCCCTTAATAGCAGTTGATTTGTTTTTTTCGTTGGCCAAAATTAAATTAAAAAATCAATTAAAAATTAGAAAATTGCCTCAAAACCTCTGATAATATAAATAAAAATTTAAAAAATTCCCCTTAAGTTACAAAGAAAAGTTAAATGAAATACCAATTGTTAAAACTAAAACAGCTTTAATATTAAAAAGACGTTGAAAATACAAAACTTAAAATTTCTTAGCAAAACATTATAGAAATTTAAAATAAGAGCTAAAATAAGCAAATCGTGAAAAAATAAAGTTAAAAATAAATAAAAGAGTAAAATAAATAAAAAATATCTTTAAAAATATGCCGCGAATTTTGTTTTTATTTCGGTATCGGTCAAGTTTTTTTAAAAGCAAAAGTGAAAATAACGGATCAGAAAATACTTAGAAAATTAATTCATTTTCTTTTGTTCATATTTGTACTAATTTAGTAATATGCCTTCGGTTGACCGGTCACGGGATAGGTCCTTGGAGGGCAATTGACTCCTCATTCCCCGTAGGGGAGTTATGAATAACTAAAAAATATTTCGTTGGCCGTAATTATAACCAGTTAATTAAAAAAATATTAATTGGAGATAAATAATTATGGTTAAGAAACAAAAATAAAAATTTAACTATAATTATTAGGGGTTTTCATATAAAATCGTATTCTACTCGTAAACGGTGTAAACCTGGTATGTTTATGAGTTTAATGTCAAACTACATACATAAAAATTTGGTTTGTATTTATAATTTTTAACTGACAAAACGTAAAAAAAAACGATTTTGCGGTTTGTTTTTCATATTTGAAATTTTTTTTTTGTTTGAAATTTCAAAACACCACACACATTCATATTTTGATTGGTTATGTTTGTGTGTATGAGTAAAGCATTTCTTGTAATTTGAATGGAAATAATTTTGTATATAAACCAGTGATGCGCAAAATTGATTTGCAATTGTATTAGTGAGCAAGAGAGAGAACTGCACTGGGAAAAAATTTAGCGAATTAAAAAATAAGTCTTTTTACATATTTATCAATCTCCATATTGTTTATACAATCTTAATGAAATTTTCTGCAACATTTTTACAGATTTTAAACAAAATGTTCTATGTTAATACTTTTATGGCATTATTTTTATTTTGTTTTTTTTTTATTTCTTTAAAGATGAAACATATTACTATGAAAATAATCATAATATCTTTTAAGGCTGGTTTACACTATAAGATTTTCGGAAAGATTTTGCAACCTTGCCTATATGTTTTGCATGTGTACTAAAGCAAAATCGAACCGAAAATCTTATAGTGTAAACCAGCCTTTAATAACATATTCCCTAGATTCCTTAAATGTTTTATAACGTAAAAGGCATTGCATAATATCAAAAACAATTTTCATCATATATTTTCTGAATGTCATAAATATTTGTTTTCAGTGCACTTGAAAAAAATTTCAAAACACCCACTAAGCATGTGCACTCATCGCTGTCTCATTTACGACTAAATTAAAGAGCATAAGAATATGTGTGAATAAGTAAATTCACAATTGTGCTTTGAAATGCGTACCACTGATGTAAACAAACTATTTTACCAAAAAAGAAAACCGAAAATATTTTAATTTTTTATTTTAAAACAGAAAACAACGAAATTATTCAAATTATTTTTTATAAAAATATAAATCTGAAAATAGAATATTTGACTGAAAATATCAACTCCTAGAGACGATACATATTTTGTGTGGTTTGTGTTTTATTGGTTGATAAAAAAAAGTTAAACAGTATGTTTCAATGTATTTTAATTGATTCTTCAACTAAAATACATTGGTCTTTTCAATAAACCTCAATCGGTTATGGAAAATATATTGTGAGTGTATGAAAACCCTTACTATTTTTCAGAAATGTCCAATAAAACTTATAGATATTATGTCCTTGTTAAACATGTATCATTTCTACCCAAAATAATATGGAACTTTGACAGAAGAATTCGAAGCTTAAGGAGGTTTAAATTCTTTTTAAATTTTGAAAATATCTTGATTACTTCAAAAGTTTGAATGTATTGAAATAAATGGAAATTATGTTGAGAAAATAAAAAATGAGGATATCAAACTATTTTTTTCTTTTTTTGAAATTTATTAGAAATTTTTAAGCAGACTTTCAAGTTCACATACGTTTTAAAATATAAATAAACAAGCTATCTAATCATTTCCGAGCTTTCGCTGTTAGTTTTTTCCAGCTTTTTCAGGGAAGCCGAAACTCGTTTTGGCTATTCCAATGTTTTAACTGGAGGCAAAATCGTAATATATCCATAAGCAAAAAGTCGACAATGTAAAAGTTAACAATTTGTAAAATTGCGAAATATTTTCAATGTAAATTAGCATAGTACATGTATTATTATCCCCTAATTTACACGAGGTTTAAAAAATATCGTTCAAAAAATTAATCGTGTCAATTAAGGGATATGTATACTTAGGGCAATCGAAAAGGGATTTTCTTTTTCTTAAGGTTAATTTGAAAATACAGTACAAGTGTTATTGTTTTTGTATAATTAATTTCCACAACAGGAACAGCTTCATATTAGTGCTAACAAGTCATCAGTTACTTGTTTTTGATTAATTTCCAGCCTGATAACATCAACCACATATTGTAGAAGATTTAAATTTACTACAAATGCCAAATTAAACAAAACTAATACACACCCCATACAACTTTTAACAATATGATGCTAATAGTTTCTCATATAAGTGAATTACTGAAATTGCAATAAAAAATTAAACCTTGTCTCATGCAGTTTCAAACTCTATTCTTTTTGAGCTCATTTTACTATGACTTATTTTGAAAATGATGTTCAATAAATATTAAGAACTCAAGTTTCCGGCATAATATATGTGTCTATGTAAAAGTATGAAAAGAAGCCTTTTTCATTTTGGAAGGTGTGTGACAGAAAATTGTAAATTTGTATCTACATCTGCCTTTCAATTTGTAATACAATCACCTTTCAAAAAAAAAAGAAAAAGAATGACAGCAAAAAAATATCTTCATCATACCGAATGTACTAAAATAAAACGAATCTTGTTTGTCGATAATTACAGGCCACTTTACTATACACAAGGCTAGTGAGAGCGAAACCTGTGTCAGCAAAGTATTGATTTTATCAATATTGCGACCCCATAGAAAAATATTAAGAACTAGCCGTTCTAAATATTTTCTATTTGATGAATGATTGGAATTTTTAGTTGATATTTTATTCTGGTAAATGAATGTTTTTTAGTTTAACTCCAGATCATAAATTAATATCACTTTCTGTTTAAATTATTTTTCAAATTAAAGAAAGATAATACAATTTTTACAAGTAAATTACATAGAATAAAAATTTGAAATAATTCGATAAGGCCAGCAAGACAGAATACGTATTTTCGGCTTTCGCTACAAAGCCATCATCAGTGTCGTTTGCTTGAATGGGTTAATAATTGATGATCGTCTACTTATGTTAAAGTGGAAAGCAAATCGAATATGTTAATAACAACTCAACTTAGACTAACATTAACGAAATCTAACATTTCTATTATTATTACTCTTTTTTTTTTTTTTTTTTGCTTTGAACCTTAATTCTTGAGGTATCTCAGCTGGTTCTATTCAACTCTGTGTATGATAACCACAGATTTTTGAATTACAACGATTATTAACCCATTCAAGGCAAACGACACTGATGATGGCTTTGTAGCGAAAGCCGAAAATACGTATTCTGTCAACTGGGTAGAAAGCCGACAAATTCTTACAGAATATCAGGCAGGATTTCGAGATAAATACCATGGATCGTAACCGAAGTGATGCGGTTATCGTTTAGGGTAACGCTATTTTAGATTATTTCGGTAACGGTATTTTAAGGGTAACTCTATTTCATTTATTTCGGTATCGGTATTTTAAGGATAACGGTTTTTTAGTTATTTCGGTAATGGTATTTTAGGGGTAATGGTATTTTAGGGGTAACGGTAGTCAGTTGAAAGGGTTTTAAATCGATAACGGTATTTTAGCGGTATTGACTGCCAACCCTGGAAAATAGTCAACTGTGGATAATATTTACAATCGTTCGGCTATTGTAAGAATTAAATTGGAAGAGAAAAAGAAATTATATGCTTTTTCATTGATTTTAAAGCTGCATTTAATAATGTTTCAAGAAAGGCGTTAATATATAAGCTTTTTAATATGGGTGTGTCATATAAATTTGTATCATAGAGGCTATTTATAACAGCACAGAATCAGCCGTGTGGACTGGTGAAGAAATATCGGAATACTTTGAAACGAAATCTGGTGTAAAACAGGGGTTTCTCTTATCGCCGCTACTATTTCCATTGTATATAAATGACCTTAATAATAATCTGGAAGGTGGGCTCTGGGTGGAAAATTGAAATATCCGGCTTTTAATGTATGCAGACGACATTGTCTTATTATCAGATGATGCTACAGTACTACAAAGGATGATAATAAGGCTATTGCAAAACATTGAATTTAGAAGTAAATCTAAGCAAATCCAAAATCGTACAGCCTTAAGCATTAAACACATAGACGACTGCAGCTACACGACTACAGCCTGTCAAAAATAAAATACACACGTTTATATGAAAACGATTATTTTGACACCAACACAGCTACACGACTACACGACTACTTTTGCCGCTGTAGTCAACTTAGGATAATTTCTATTTTTGTTGGCTACAAAACAAAAATAGTGTTGACAATATAACAAAATATGTAAAACAGGACAATTTTTCCCGCTAGAGGCGAAATAAAATCGCTAGTTCTGACTAGAAAATCACCGTTTTGGGAATACTGAAGAAACAGCTTTTTATATTTTACAATTGTTTGAAGGTTTAATTAATTTATATTTGGAAATAATTTTATTGTGATGTTTTGTAAAAGATCTTACAAAATTAACAAAATATTCCTCAGCCATTATTTTAGAAGCACAAACCAAAAAAAAGATTAATATTTATCAAAACGTCAAATTTTTAGGAACAGATGTTTACTATGTTGCTGTCGTTTTCAAAAAAAAATAAGTAGCTGACTACACGACTAGAATTGCAGCCAGCAGCATTTGTAGTCGTGTAGTCGAGTAGCCGCAGTCGTCTATGTTTTTAATGCATTACTATCAATATTTTTCAAAGGTATATTTTTGTTAAAGTCGACTTTATTTTAAAGCAAAGGTTTTGTTTTAACCGTACTATACAAAATATTAAAAATAGAACTTTTAGAATAATGCCAAACATATACATTCAAAAATTTTGTTCATTTTTATTGAAAACCAAATCAAAATATTTAAAAATAAAAAGAAAATCTGTAAACAAAATTTGAAAATTCTAAATTTAAAACAGAATTTTAAGGTATATTTTAATGGTCTAATTCATAAACTTTTACAACAGTCTTATTGCAGGATTTTAAGCTAATTTGTGAAAAACAGTATTCATATTTGCTTAATAATGAAGAAAATAATAAAGGTTTATAGTTGGTTCTCACTAACTTTAAACCTTTTATAAAGTTTGGAGTGAGGAAGCAACCAATTAATTGTTAATAATTTCATTTTCAGGCATAAAACGATTTATTAAAGCCATCCCATCCCTAGAATGTGTGGCTTCCAACAACTTGCATCCATCACACTCAAAAAACTACAACAATTGCGTAGCCAATGACCATTTTCGAAAAAATTTCCAAAAAAGTGTAAAAATTAAATTAAAAAGAAAAACAAAACAATAGTGATGTACAGACTGTCAAAACATTATTCGAAATTCGATTAATTTTGTATGCTTTGAATAATATGTTCTAAAAAATTACTTTTTTACACACCTTTGCATTGATTTGCTTTATAAATAAAAAAAAAATATTTTAAATGGCTTTTAAATTTATCTTAGCACATCATTAGTTCTCTAATTTAAGGAAATACATTTTCACTTCCGATTACCGAGTCAATCGTTTACTAAATTTGTAAATCACTTACGACTTATTTGGGAGAAGAGAGAAAATAAACAATAGTGTTGCCAGTATCAAATCGAAAAATTAATTTATAGGTAAAATACGATTATGAATCAAGATTTCTAATAACTCTTTATTAAGCGAAATATCTACTTTAACTATAGCAAGCTTCAAATACCAAATAAATTTTTTTTATGAATTAGCACATAAATATTTTGTATGGTACGAAAATTAATAAATAGTCGGCTTTTGTGATTTAAAATCGACTTTTTCTTTTGTATAGCAAAGGTGTTAGTTTTTCGAAATAGTGACTGTTTGCGTAGAGATGAAAAATGGTTTTTTAAAAATGCAGAAGTCAAAATATCCAATGAGTTTAACTATTTGGGTGTTATTCTAACTCCTACCCAGCAAAATCTTTCATTACCAAATAAGTGGTTCTATAATGAAACTAAAATTTTTTACTACTTATAATTCGGCGTCAGTACTAGTTATTTTTGTTAGGTGAAGCCGTTTTTATAAGCAGTGAAGTTTACGCGCGACTACTTATTTGTTTATAAAGATAATGTGAATTTGGTAACTACTTATTTTTTAACCACTAGTAAGTATATAAATAAGTCGTATTATTTAACAACTTGTAACCATTAATTTGTTAACTACGTATAAGCACACGAGTAACTATTTATTTTGGTAAGTACTTATTTTATATATGTTTGTAATGCAGCGGGTGCACAAATTTTGTGCGTTTATTCATGCAGCGAATATGGACAACTACTTACAAAAACGACCTTATCGTACAAAAATAATGAGTTTTGACATCGAATTGTAGGCAGTCGACCCTAATTCTACTGTTTATAATTAAGATATTAGTAATGAGCACCCATTACTGAGATTTTGCTGGGTAAGTTCAAATTTTATAAGCATGTTGAAAAGAGGAATACACAGGCCAAAAATGCAATTAACACAACCTGGCAATGTTTTCTGAGCAAAAACGAAATTACACTGCATATGCACTCATATGCAGCTCAGATATGGGGCTTTGAATATTTTGAGCATCGTGAGCTCTTTTGGGTTAAAAATATTAAAGGATTGGCAGCTAGTATGAATACACCATGGCCGAATGAAATCTTTACAGAATTACAATGGAGAATATTTAGTAATAACCTTTTATCAGAATTAATGATAAAGAAAACAAAATCTGAAAGTTCATTAAGAATGTATAAATACCTTGATGTTGGACGAAGACAGCTATATTTGGCTAGGAATATTAAGCCAGAAAATATGAGATGGATATTCAGGGCGAGAAGTGAAATTATAAGACTTAACAGTAATATATATGGCGTAGAAGAAGAGTCGAAATATTTCAGTCTATGCACGAGCAAGAAACCTTTCAACATTTTCTTGGGGTTTATCCAGTTTTAAATGAATTTAGAATTCGATTTTTCAGGAAATCTACACTCGATGCGGCGGAAATGCTTGGAATATTATATGGTCTAGAAGAAGGAGATTGGACTAAAAATTTTTGATATCAGAGTTTAATTAAATATTGTTTTTAATAGCTATTCCCATGACGGACGTTTTAATAAAACATTGTCATTAACCTTTTCTTTATTAAATTCTTAAAATTGTTTGTTTTATATTAACACAAATATGCATATTATATTATTGTATATATAAGCATACACTCAGGGAATTATGTAGGTAAAATCAACTGCAAATGACAGTTAAAATAACTGCATTTGCACTTAAAAAGGTGTAGACTACATTTGCATTTAAATCAACTGCAATATGAAGTTATTTTTAACTGTTAAAAATCAACTGACAAATTTAGTAAAAACAACTGCAAAAGCAATTAAAACAACATATATGCAAATTATTGTAAAACTGTGCAAACGACTGCAAATGTAGTTAAAATAACATAAATAAAAATATTTTAAAAATTATTAATTTAATAAAAACAAATTTATGTAAACACTCTTAACTTAATTTTATTCTATTGTAAAATAAATTTAAAATTGAGAAATCAAAATTTACACTTAATGTCACTTTTATTTTTCACTATTAAGATAATGTTGTAGATGTCCGTCTATGAGGGATGAAACATAGTGTTGTTTGGTTTCCTTTTTTTCTGCAGGTAGAAAGGGAAGAAAGTATAAAAGAACCGAAAGAAAATAAATAGAATATTTTTTAATATTAAAGTAAATAAATTTATATTTATATAAAACTTACCTTATTATTTTAATAATTCAATAAAATATATAACATTTTCCTTATTACGCGTCTTCACTCTTTAGCGTTGTTTTATGACTAAAGACAAGAGAAAATATGTTCTTGTCATATCCTTTCACTAGAAATTTCTAAACAAATGCTTCGTACACACATTCTTTTTTATTTCGTACACATACACACTTGAAAATTTAAGTATTTATAACAAAATTCAAAATAACTGCATAAAATAAATGTTACTACAATGTAGTAGTTTTTGAAGTTTGTTTAAAAAAATAACTGTCAAAAACATTAAAAAATTTGCTTTAAGTTAATTAACTGCAATTGTAGATAAAATAAATACAACCACATTACTACACAAATTACTGTCATGTAGTAACTGCAGAACTTTTCTGAGTGTATGAGCATTAATTGTAAAACATTAATTACTTGATGTATTGGTAATTGAGCTTTTTTATCATTACCATTCTTTAACGCAATGGTAATGTTTTTTTTTTCATTACCATTGCGTTAAAAAATGATAATGAAAATTTTTTTTTATTTTCATTTCTTCTGAAAATTAAAATGAACCTTCTTTTATTTTCATTACTTTTACCTAATGTTTACACAGTATGAAACACACATTTGTTTTTATTACTTGCCGCTTTTGTCGAAGTTTTTTATTTTAAAAACATGAGGTTTAGAATTTACTAAAAGCATTTTTTAGTTCATATCTGAGGCCTATGGTATCCACATCTTATACCAAGTTTTGGTGGCTAGTTGAAAAAATATCGCGAAAAAAAATTTGCAAAAAGCTAATTTCTTACATCAATATATTTATTTGCAGAATGTTAATTGTTGATTAGGTTTTTTAATTCAGTTTTTTTTCGCATTCCGCCATTATTTTGCAATTTTTTAAGTGCGTATTTTTTAAATTTATAATCTAGGGACTATAACGCCCATTTCATATAACAAAGTTAGGTGGTTAGTTGCAGAAAAATAAATCGCAAAAAATTTGCCAAAAGGAATCTTTTTGCATCAGTATATTTGTTTGCAGAATGTTAATCCCTGAGAAAGTTTTTTAATTGAATTTTTCTACCATAAAGTCTTTGTTTGCGTTCCATTATAATTTTGCATTTTTTAAGTGCGGTTTTTTTTTTTAATTTATAATCTACATCAAAGTTTGGTGGATAGTTGGAAAAACAAAATCGCGAAAAAAAATTTACATAAAGGAAAATTTTTGAGTGTAGAACAGGAACAAAACGTTTTTTACATCATTATGATAAGTAATGGTAATGAAATTTCATATGTCTACTTAGTGTAGAAAACATGGAAATGATTTTTTGTGTTTACTACCATTGCGTAAACGTAATGAAAATTATAAAAAGGTTTCATTACATGTAAAGAAAACAAATGAAATGAAAATTTTTTTCAATGCAATTACATTTTGTAATGGTAATGAATTTTTTTTAATTTTCATTTTATGGATTCATTGGTAATGAAAACGCGCAATGGTCATTACAAAGTAATTAATTACTTCCATCTCTGCTTAACATCTCATGCTGGGCTCATACTAAGGGCTTACCAGTTAACTATTAGTTACCCAAAAATTTGTTGTTTTTTATATAAATTTTTGACAGTTTCTTTTGTTTAATAGTTAGATAGCGTTTACATTTTCATCAAATTCTACAAATAATGAAGGAAAGTATAAAAATTTTCAATTTTGAATAAAGCATACATAGCTAGATCAAATAAAGAGTCAATTCTTATGCATTTTAAGATATTATAATTTTTTTAGAAAAGCGAAAAAGTGTTAAAAATTAAATATTGGAGTATACCTTGGAACTTGTAAAAAATGAAGGGAATTTTGCAAAGAAGTACTGCCCCTAATGAAATTTGTTTGCATTATATGCAGTAGAGTTGATGTATATCTGAAAGGAGGCAATGCAATTTAATATTTGCATAAAAACATAATTTTCAAGAAATCGCGGAAATTTTAAATCAAAGGTTATTTTGTAGCGTATTAAATTCAAAAAGTACAATTAGCCTGTGGAGCTTCAATTAATCATATGTGAAAAATCTTCGAGAAAAGGGACCTAGTGTGTGAAAATGAAAAAAAAAATCTAACTCATTTCATCTTATTCTACACCCTTTTAGGTACCAGAACCCACTCTTAAGTCCAAACCCGTTTTTTGACACACTAGGTCCCTTTTCTCGGAGAAGGTCACATATATTGAAATTTCTTGGATACACAGAACAGGAAATATTCAAAAAGTTCCAAGTTACACGCTTTTTAATTTTAGCAAAAAGAAATTTTTTTTCTTATTTGTATAATATAGCTAAGAAATTTACTGGTTACTGTATTTAGAAAATGACAAATTTTATATTGATTTATTTTGATTATTTTTAAAAAATTAGTTTAAATTTTTTTAAAAAATTTCAGCCTTACTATCAATATTTTCCAAACGTATATTTTAGTTAAAGTCGACTTTAGTTAAAATATTGGGTGGCAGTATGCCTTGACTTGGTTTATTTTTGGAGCATTCTGATTGGTTGATTTATTTTCAACCAATCAAAATGTTTGAAAATAGAAATATTTTTGTAAGGTTTTCATACACAAAATGAACAAAACCGTATGATTAAAAATAAAGTCGAATTTAAATTTAAAATACTCTTTTATAGTAAGGGCCTTTGCTTTTATCTATCCAAGGTATACACACCCAATTTTAGGGTCTCCTATAGATCTATCTGAAACTTTGAGTAGTTTAAAATGATCATTAGGCAAAATAAAAAACTTCATAGAAGAAAATTTTACAGTAAAATATTAACAAATAGGAGAAAAATGCAAAGTTCCATGGTACACGACATTCCCCTACTTATAATTCGGGGTCAGTACTCATTATTTTTGTTAGACGAAGTGGCTTTTAAAAGTAGTCTAGCTTGCGCTCAATTACAATTAGTTCCAAAAATAATGTGATATTGGTAACTGCTAATTTTTTAACATTAATAAGTATATAAGTAAGCCTTATTATTTAACAACTAGTCACAGCATATTTTGAACTACTTATCAGCATACGAATAAATACTTATTCTGGTCACCACTCATTGTTTATATTTTTGTAATACAGAGGGTGCAGAAATTTTGTGCGTTTTTTCATGCAGCGAATGTGGAGAACTACTTACAAAACAGCCTTGTCGAATGAAAATAATAAGTTTTGACACTAAGGTGGTATTTCTAGATGACGTTTCACGTCACACGAGCGAAAATACAATAACAAAAGTCGTAAGTAAAACCAGCATAATAATTTAGTTACATTTTGATGAAACGAATTGTTAAAACAATATCTTATTTCTTTAAATTGATGTGTGTTTTTTGAAATCAAAGATTTTTTTTAAATGTACATAATTACTGCCGTCAAAAATAATCTACGAAGCAATTATTGTTTTGATAAAATTTTGTCCATTTATTAACAAAATTTAATTGATTGTTATTTTTGTTCAGTTTTAAGATCACATATGACAATTCCAAATAGAATTTACAATATATTTTACAACAAATAGAGAAAAAAATCTAATTTTTTAAATTTAGTTAAAAAGACAGTAAAGTTAATTTGATATAATTTTTCTTCAGTTTGAAAAAAAGTATTAAATCTGTGGAAAATGTTTGGTGTGTTTAGTTTTGTCGCGTCATTCCTCATGCTAGTATGTGACTGTCATTTGTAATAGTCGGAAATATCAACAACACATTGTGTGTTTTTTTTTTTCCAAAGTACTGATAATTAACAAATTCAGTGAATTGTTAAGTGAATGTTTATTAATTTTAATTTAAATAAATTTATATAATATTAAACGTTTTCAATTAACTTGTAAGTTTAAATTTTTGTCATTAAGTTTTGTATTATTTTATAGCGAGGCAAACTATTTATGTGCAGTATATAAAATGTATTTGAATTATTAATTTAAATAAATTAATTTATATGTTTTTGTATATAAAATGTTTCATGTGTTTTAAATAAAGAGTGTTAAGTATATACGACATTGTAATTTCAATTTAATATTTCATTGTTTTTTATATTTTTTCAACTTCATTATAATAAAGACGTAAATTGCTTAAAATAAATTTGAAATTGGTAAATTATTAAAAATAATGAAATAAAAGTCTAAAAATTAATAATCAATTGATAAAATATGAATTAATTAAATAATATCCATTACTTAATTGAAGAAACTGCATTGGTAAAACAACAAAGTAATTATTCAATTTGATTAAATCTAATTGTTAACATAACAAATTTTTGTTAACACATTTGACGATATTCTGTCAAAATCATACCACATCAAATACTTAAACGTAAAAATATAAATGTACTAAACAATGTGTTAAATTGACGTAAAGGTTTTCTAAGCTGTATAGTGATCATCATCATTCATCAATTTAATGTGGATTTTAGTAGATTTCACCGCTTATTTTTGGTTCAGTGTAATGAAATTTTGCTGGGCTAAATTTAGCGAGGAAAGCATTTAAGATAAGGGGAAGAAAATCAGCATTTTTGTAATTTTTGTCTGCAACATGTCGGAAAATTTGATATAAAACTACATAAAATTAATGTGTTCATCAAGCGAGGAACTTTGATATGCATAGTGCATAAATTCTTGCACAGGGACGCCAATTTGTTTCAAAAAAGTACAAAAAAATTATTTTGGAAAAAGTTCTATAAGTGCCGAACTAGCGTGAATATTGAAGGAAGAAGAAATATCTCCATATAAATTACACAAAGCAACAATTTCAAAACAATTAAAAAGTACCAAAAAGGGTACGTTATTTGTATATAATTCCTTTGGATCAAATGTTACAAAAATATAAAAACTTGATGATCTTCGGAATATATTTTTATCCCTTAAAACACCGAGTTGGACCATACGTTCAAAGTTTTAAAGTTATTGTAAAATCTGTGAATGCGAGAATAATATCATCTAAAGAAGAAATTGTTATAAATTTTATAAGTTTTCAATAAATAAGGCCTTCAAAGGAAATATTAAAGGAAGTTGAAATGCGACGCAATTTTACAAAAAAAGATGTCCGTTTTTGGTATGCACCGAGAAAAGTCCTGCCACCCCTGATATATGTAAATATTCGTTACATCCGAATAGTGGGCAAAAATGGTACGCATTATTAATATGATATTTAAATAACTTACCCACCGCATAAGTAATCGATATTTGTTTCGCCATTACACTGACATAGTTTAAATGAATGGAAATAAATGTGTGTGAGTTTAATGTTTTATTTTGTTATGTGCTTCGATGGTACTCAAACTGTTTATGCTATGCATGTGTTTCGTCTGATAACGTATCAACCTTTAATTTGCCTGTGTTATCCAACAAACATTTTCGATATGTTACTAACTTTTTTCCCAACTTCCACCCCTGAAAACAACCCGAGTCTTTTGTTAAAAATTTTTACTCAGTCACGGCAATGAATCAAGTGTCCTTTTTGCACACTTTGCACTTTAATTACATTGACAACACCTATGAAAAAAAAACTATGAACATACGCACTACATCCCTATTGTATTACGAGCAACTATTTTTACCAATATTAAATATGATGATGTAGTTCTCTTGAAAACAAGTGCAAATTTTGATAAAGTTAAGCGCCAATCTTATGTTACCCTATATCTTATTGAAGCATATAAGCTCACTTTGCATTAAGCTCAGGTTGAATTTATTAAAATTATAAATATATGGATAAGCCTCCGTTGGGAAGAATAAATTAGCAAGGAAGTTATCACAAGGCCAACTGTTAGATTTCAATTAAATTCGGTTTGTTTTTTCTGCTCAATCTCATAACTGTTTAGGGAGTAACGCGCGGGAAGAAAATTAGGTTCACAACTTTTTGGTTTCAGATTTTTAATGTACTTTTATAAACCATCAGATTGGGCTCTCAAGTGCACTTCATTTGATATTGACTTTTTTGGTACACTCAAAAAACAAAGTCAGTAAAGCCAGCAAAAAATGTTGCTGTGTCGGCAAATTTTTAGTCAGGAGCGTGCTTGCAAAAAAGTGCGAGCTGATTTTTACCAAAAAAATAGTAATCTTCAGAAAAAGTTTTGCTAACACTTAGTCGACTGCAAATGAAAAAAATCCTTGCTAAAATCAATAAACTTTTTGCTGAATATTAGTAGACTGAAAAAAACTCAAAAAACTTGTAGCGAAATTTTACTTTAGTTAATTTATTTGCTTAAAATTTAAATATAGAATATGTGTACAGTTATTTTTCTTTTTTTGTCATTTCCGTTTCCAGACAAGCTGCGACATATACATCTTGTCTATCTGGTTGTAGTCCACGCTATGAATGCGGTTATCAGCACAATTTTTGTAGCAAAATAAATTAGTAAAACATTAGTTCAAAACTAGTTTAGTGCTAAAAAAATATAACTAAAATTTTTGCTGAAAACGGAATTTCAGCAAAAAAATTGCTGAAAACTAGTAGACATGATATACAAGACGTTTTACTAATTTTTCCACTAACTTATTTTTTTGAGTGTAGTTACTTTCCATTTAGACCACAATGCAAAAAAAAAATAGAATAATGTTACCGTTAATGTTTTGGGTAGCCAAAATAAATAAAAAAAGTTTCTCTAAGTTTTGTCTCCTCTGCACCATATCAAAGTTTCACTAAGTTCGAGTTTACCCCGGGATACCAACTGATTTCGATTAACAGTATAAAAAATATGCGCAATTTTTATACTAGCCACTTTCATACCTACATATGTAGGTGACAAAAAAAGGAGGTTTACGTGTCTATTCTTACGAAAAGTCTGTGACTCTTAGTTATGACTGTATTTCCCATGTATTTGTTGTTGCAAATTTACAATAAATTATATTTATTAAAATTTTTGTTTGAAAAACACAATCATAACATAGATAAATAAAATTTGGATTTTATTGTTGTTTTGTATGAAAAGTTATGACTCTCAGTCTTAAAAATAGTCTTATAATAGTCACAATGAGTCACAAGTAGGAATAGTCACCTTAAAGATGTTAAAAACTTTTTCTAGTTTTTATTTTAAATAAATAAAATGAATTTAGCGACCTCTCAGAATTAATTTCCATTAATATTGTTAATATTTTTGAATATTGTTTCGACAATATTTTAACCCTTTACTGCTCTTTCCTCTAATTGTGATAATATTTGAACTATTTATTTGTTATTGAAAACCTACTACCGAACAAATATTAAGATGTTAATTTATCGCTTAAGATATAGCACAATAAAAGTTGAAGACGAATCGGAAAATGCAATATTCAAATAATTTCGGCTTTTTCTATAAATAACACTATCGGAAAAATAAAATGTTGGTGATTTTCGTTTTTTAAAAAGTTTGTGAATTTGGTACTAGCCATCAATAAATTTTGACGAAATTAGTTTTGTTTGCTACTAACTCAGAGCACATAGTCTGTGCTTAATTTCAAAATAATCTGTCAGCTATCTTTTAAATAAGGCAAACATACACGTCCAATATTATTAATCAATATTTTTAAAATCAACCAATCAGAACAAAGTATTTAAAAATAAAATGTTCTGATTGGTTGATTTTTGAAAAATTTATCAATAATGTTGAACGTGTATGATGTATCCTGGCGGTATCCTCTGAGTCGAAATAATAACTAATTTAATAGTAAAGACCCAATGCTAGCTTTGCTATTTATTAATTAATAACAAAATGTATTCCATTTTCGGAAGGAAAGAAGAGAGAGCGCTAAAAATGTGCTTCTGAGATAAGTCTATACAAATCATTCCATACACAGAAAAAAGAGTGGGCCCCAACAATGGAATTTGTGAAAATAAACAAATTTTTTTTTTAATTAAGATTTTGTTTCCAACAATTGTTTTTTTTTTTTTTGAAATGTTTTTAAATTGTTATTTTTCATACAAAAATTGTATAAAAATAAAAATTCTAAGTCACAAAAAAAAATTTTTTTTTTTGTTTACAACGTCCGAAGATGACACGAAACGGTCACACAGAAATTTGAGTGTCCTGTCACATAGTCTCAGACATGCAGAGAATATGCTCCTATGTCTCACCTTCCAGTTAACAAAATCTGCAAACAAAAGTGCCCGACCGACCCTGTTTGTGAAGTTGGTACCTGAGCCCACAGTGGCCAGTTAAGTATCCCGTCAAGGTTCTAAGGTTACCCCTATCGGGTGACAATAGTCGCCGTGAAACTCCGCCGGACAAGAAAATAAAACTTTTGGCATGTCTTTGGCCAGTAGAAGTTTCCCAATGCCTAGCAAACTGCGTCTCTCTCCACAGCCTGAGTTTTTCCCTTGCGTACCCCCCGAGTACACCCTAAAAAATGTTTGTAAATTTACTACTATAAAATGGATAAAATTTTGTTTAATTTTACGAAAAAACGGTAAATATAAACAAAAAATGCGTAAACTTTTTTCATACACACTTCCATACACAATAATACACACACAAAGTATTTTTAGACATTATGTGTTTATAAATAAACACATTGTGCCTAAAATTACTATTGTTTTGTTAAATAAAATTTTTACGCACAAAGTTGGTAAATATACTATCCTATAATAGTAATAAATACTCCGACATTTCAAATTGGAAAAAATTTAAAAAAAATTATAAATAATAAAAAGAAAAAGTGAAAACGGATTATTTTTAGCGAATTACAACATTTCCACAAACACATTAGAGTCTGGAAATAGCAACATAAGCATGAAATTGTTTTTGGTAATTATTGCTAACGCATGTGGTAGTCTAAACCTCATTTCAAAATTGAAAACGCCGTAAGAGAGACACGGCCTACGCAGGAACAACTGGGTGCAATGACTCCTGCTCAACAAAATGGCTTCTTTGCAAGGGAGGCAGTCAACCAACAACCGTCAACAATAACGGGAGAAAATGCCGTAAGAGAGATACGGCCTTGGTAAAACAACTGGGTGCAATGACTCCTGCTCAACAAAGTCAGTATTCATTGAGTACTGCCTAACTTGCAAAGAAAGCATTTTGTTAAGCAGCAGTCATTGCACTCAGTTTTTCCTGCGTATGCTATATCTCTCTTAAGGCGTTTTCTCCCGTTATTGTTGACGGTTACTGCCTCCCTTTCAAAGAAGGAGTCATCGCACCCATCCAATAGTTATAACAAATTTTTATATGAATTTTATACAAATGCCTTAAGATCCCAAAACCATAGTATACTATAGTAGCCCCACTCATTAAAAAATTGAGAGCTTGTCCCTATCTCATTTAGTTGTAGTGGTATTAAGAACCATATGTACAAGTAAAATTACAAACACTACTTCATTTTTTCAAATGACAGAAAATGAGTGAAGCTACTATATTATACTATGCCCAAAACGACCAATTTGGACATAAACGATTATGAGAGAATGACTCGGATATTATTATTAATAAAATACGTACTAAAAATTAATTTGTTATTTTATTTAAAAAAATTTTTAGGGTGGTGCTTAAAGTTGTAAATGTACGCATTATATTGGATTTTTACGCACTTTCTGTGGATTTTTCCGCATTTTTTGTGGATTTTTACTCATTTTATGCGTGCATTTACACGTGAAATGTGCTTTTTTTACACACAAATTTAGTAAATTAACACACTAATTTAAAAATTTCATTTAATTTTTACGCACTTTCAATGTAAAATTACAAATTATTTGTGCACCAACTTAAACACAATGTGCGTATTTTTTTACAGTTACGCACATAGAGTAAATTTACCCAATTTATAGTAGGAGTTCAGTTTCCTACTATAAGTTGGGTAGATTTCAACAGAATTTAATTAGAGTGTATCCCAAAGAATGGTTCTGGGCCGATGGGCTCCACAATTGTCTAGATAATCAGCCATTTCGTTACCCTCGTGCCTTCATGGCCGGGAATCCATCCCAGTGGAAGGGAATTGTTCCTACCTAGTTCGTTGAGAATTCCCATACACTTCATGACCAGACCAGATGATAGAGCCTAGAGCCTTTAGCGCAGTCTGGCTGTCATAAAGATTGTAGATGCGGGATCTAACCGTGCCTTTCCGCAGGCACTCTCGTGCACATACGCATATGGCGAAAATCTCTGCCTGAAAGGCGAAGAAATATTTGCCCATTGGTAGAGCACGTTGGAACCTAGGTCCAAAAACAACTGCCGCCATGTCACATTAGCCTGTACATTAGTTATGTTAACAGATACTTTTTTAGTGAGTTCATCGTACTTCAATAAAAATGTATTAGTGCTTAAACTTCAGAATTAAGAAAAACATTAATTTTTAAACCTTAAGAATCCATAAAAAAGTGCCTTCGGTCGGACACTATTAATTAGCACCCATTACTGGGGTTTTTCTGGGTTCTAACCAATTCCATGTTTACTATCATGGAGACTAAAATTTTGTACATCATATATCATATATGAAGGACCTTAAAATAATTAGAGAAACGACTTTTTTTAATTTCATGACTTTTGTAAGTACTGAAATTTCTCTTTTTAAAAGGTCCGTTCAAATATGTCTGTGTTCACAGAAGTATGTTTGTGGAAGACTAAGCTAATATTTTCTTGCGATAAAACCCATATGCATCGACCTTCCATTTAACTTGACCTCAAGCAAGCCGTAAGATATGTGATCGGGCGTAAAAATTTGCACATCTTATTCATCTATTACATATGCAAATTCCATCGAAATCGGTGGTACTTAAAATTTTTTCGTAGGGTATTCAAATAACGTGATATTTTCTTTTTATCTGTATGTACCTGTTATGGTTTGTAGATGCATTGGAGTTCCTTTTTCAATGATGTTTTCTTTACAGTCATGTATGGCTACAGTAATTAAGCATAAGTTCTTCAATACTGAGAGAAAGATTGCAACTGCAACATGTGTGAATATGTTTTTCTTTTGACTTGTTATGATGGTTTCTTGTGACTAGTTATGATGTTTTCCTATAGAATAAGTAAGGTAATTTTGACTTTTAACTTTAAACAATATTTACAATGTAATTGTATTTCTTCATTTACTATCTTTGTTTTGTATGTATTTGCTGGCTTAAAATGTTTTCAATATTTTTTAGTAAAAAATAACAATTTATTTTAAAGAATCAATCCAAAGGGAACCGGAATAGTCATCGGAAGAAGGGCTCTGGATTTGTACAAAATTCGGTTCGTATATTCTCTTGACTATCACAAAATTACTGTTTTTAAATTTTTGTAAAATTCGTTTTATTTCGCTTTTTTTTCTCTGTTTTCATTTGATTTTTGTCAGTAAATTTGTGAAAAATACATGATGTTCAAATGATTACAACTTTTGAACGCCTCTTCCGAATTGTTAGTATAAGGTTAGTATCGTACTAAAAACACTTAGTAAAATATGTATTTATTGCGATAACTTTTGCAAATGGAAACTGTTTTGCTTAAAATGTTGCAAGAGGAGTTTTTAGGGGTCACCCCATATTATACTAAAAGTTGGACTTTGGAGACAACTTGGAAAGCTATGCTGCCATATAAAATTTTTGAAAAGTCTCGATTTTAACGTATATGCCGCTATAGATGAATACATATTTTTTGTTGAAATATTTCCTTTTAATTGCTTCGTTACTAAACCATATCATATCAGTGAAAATTTTTATATATAAAAAACTAAATGGAAAACCGCTAAACTTTAAAGGCATTTCGCAGAAAATATATACCTTAGATTGAAAAACAAATTACTCCATTGTAATCAGCATGTCCAAAATATATAGAAATGGCACATACACACACACACACATGTATACATAAATGGAAGAGTGTGCCATTTCTTACCTTATTTGTTTTTCAACTATTACCAAAATAATAAAAGCGTAATTTCGATTTAAAATTTTTTCTGTGCTTTTAAACCCTTCAATTGGTTGCTTATTGCTCAAAATTTCAAAATTGGTTATTTGTTTAATTTTATTGTATTTAGATTCAACTTAAAAAAATAGAATAAAAAAATTAAAAAATTCATAATTTAAAAAAAAAACGCCCACTTGAAAATTTCGGGATCTTTTGAGATCAGTTAGAGGTTTTATTTAAAAAAAAATTGAGCAAAAAAATAGGTTTTTGAGTTTTTGGATTTTTAAAATTGAAAATTTTTTAATTTTATTATTTTTTTAATATTTTTTTTAATACGGCTAAATATCCTCTTTAAAACGAGCTGAGAACCATTTTGGTAGCTATTGTAGTTTTCGAGATATTCAAAAAATAACCTCGTAACAAAGCAAAAAATTAGAAAAATTATGACATTTTTTGAAATTTTAATTAAATTTTTTGAAATTTTTTATTGCATAACTTTTGAAAAAAAATTTTTAATTTTTTTCCTTTGGCAAAACTTCGTTATATGATGAAAGAAAAGTTCTGACCAAAATTCATCCAAATCGAAGGGGTCGAGTCCAACCATTGGTCGATTTGAGTTGGAATGACCCATTTGGAAAAAAAATTTACGTTTAATATCGTAACACTTAGCAGAATGTATGTACCAAGTTTTGTAAAAATCGAAAGGGGTCATATCCAAAATCTTCTATTTTTGTACCCATTTAATATGGAATGATACTAAAGGTGAACTCAGGAAGCCGATTTATAAAAAAACAAAATTTATCATCCTACTCGTAAATGTATTATTTTGGATTTTTCCGAAGTCGTTGTAGTTCGATTACTGTTTTAATCTGGAATCTTTCTTGTGGGCGCTGTGGTGTAATGTTTGACACACTAGGTTTTTTGACACACTAGGTCCCTTTTCTCGGAGAAGGTCACATATAAGAAATAACTGAAAAATTAAAAAAATACCGTTTTTCAAAATTCATCGCCGATGCGCCACGTCTTCCCGACATCCGATTCTCCTAGTTTTTTTAAGACCTAGTTTACACCCAAATAAATATTCGCAGGGGTAGCCCGGTCAATAATACAAAAAAAAAATTTTTTGGAGTCCCTAATATACACCCAACAAAAACTTGGAAGCGATAAATATAATTCCTTCATATTTTCTGCTTCCAGGATTTTTTAGTATTTATAGCTATTAGAAGTGTGTTAAAAAGTGCAACAGAATTTTGTATACAACACTTATATATTCGATATACAGCAAAATCTCATTACCTATACACTCATAAAAAAAATTTAGTAAAAAAAGTCTTTTAAACGCGTTCTGATTCTATTGAATTAATTTTCCTGTTATTTTGTTTTAAAATTTAGGATTGAACTAATATTTTTTGTAAATCTAATTTAGCATTACAACTACTTTCAGCCGTATTTGAACTAACTTTGCATGCTAATTTTTAGTTATTTGTGTTTCTTAACTTTACAAATTGTTCAGCTAATTTAAACCACGATTATTTTCTAATTATTATATTTTTGTGTCTCTGCTATCAATATTACATAGAGATGGCGCTATATTTTAATTTTTTTATTATAAGATCGTAAAATAATTTGTATCTCGGAAACTAAGCGAGATAGAGCAAAATGGACAAAAATTCGTCACTCTGTACCTATAAAGTAACTCTTATTAGACACATATACTCCCAATAATAAATATGGGCCCGTCAAGGGTCAGATCCCGGAAGTCGAAATTTTAAGCGCCATTTTACGAGAAATTTGTAGTTAAATCATGTAAAATTTCTGCTGAATTCAGCTCAAATTTCCTAGCAAATTTAACTAAAATTGTCCGTATATTTAGCAGTATGCAAAATTTAGCTTACCTAAATTTAGCAGACCATGATTTTTAACTTCATTGAAAATTCTGCTGGCGCAAATTCAGGTACTATTTCCTGTTATTTTAGCAGAATTTTGAACTATTTGTACTGGCTTTTTTTATGAGTGTATGTGAATATAACGAATAGTAGAATTGAGGTCTACTGGATATAATTTTGTGTCAAAACTGATCATCACACGTAAAATTTGTGCACCTTCTTAAACGCTGCATTATAAAAATATAAAAAATTTCTATTTACCAAAATAAGTAGTTTTTCGTATGCTGATAAGCAGTAAAAAAATTAGTGGTTACAAGTTGTTAAATAATAAACCATACTCATATAATTACAAGTAGTTACAAAATAAGTAGTTAGTAATATCACATTATTTTTATAATTAAAGAAGTAGTCGAGCGTAACCTAGACTGCTTAGAAAAATTACCTCATCTTACAAAATAACTAGTACTGATGTCGAATTATAACACTGTGAGACAAATGGTAGGGGTCAGTGATCGGGAAGGGTTCACTGACCCCACGTTTCGCTGGGTCACCCCTAGGAATCGAAATATATCGATTTGACCTTTGGTGGTCTTTTTTTTTGACATAACTCGAAAACCACTAGTCCGGTTTTGCTCAAACAATTTTAAATTAAAAATTACAATTCCTTTAATCTGTTCATATAACGTTTTTCTATATACTCAACAGTTTTGCCGGTAAAAATAAATGTATGAAGAAAAAAATATTTTTTGCCTAAAATATTAAAAAAAAGTAATAAACAAAAGGTTATTGATTTTTATGGTAGCGGTAACAAACATTTATTTTTACCGGCAAAACTGTTGAGTATATAAAAAACGTTATATGAACAGATTAAAGGAATTATAATTTTTAATTTTTTTAAAAGTGTTTGAGCAAAATTGGACTAGTGGTTCTCGAGATATGTCAAAAAAAAAGATATATCTCGATTCCTAGGGGTGACCCAGCGAAACGCCGGGACACGTATAACTTGTTTTTGACCGATATAACATTTCCCGTTGGTTGCATCCCATCCCGATTTTGACTGTCGCATAGTGTAATTAGTAAAAAATTTTAGTTTCATTACATAACCACTTATTTGACCGTGAAAGATTTTGCTGGGCATGGGAGAATAGCATTAATAAAGAAATAGACTTGTTAAATGTAGATATTTTGTGGCATTATTTAGAATTCTGATAAAAGCATATCGAATATATAAGCAAGTGCTTTCACGCTAGCTACCTCGAACAAAAATCATGACATATACCAACAATAATAAGTAAAGCGCTGCACTTTCCCTGGGCTTTCTTTTGACGCTCACTGTACTACTTGCGTTCAAATAAATAATGTAAGCACCTTATTCATTCATTTTATTTGTGTTCAACTAATAAAATATTGATTAACCTATCAATCTTTTTACCTTTTAACAATTTAAGCATTTCATAATGAAATCACAAAACAATTTACACACTTTTACACTTATTCAAATATTTATTAATTTTAACCTTTGCAAATTTACCTTTCGCTCATATATCATTTGTTACATTTGTGCTTTTCTCATTTCTGTTTCCTTCTACATTATGTATGCTAAGTGTGTTAGCGTTAAGATTAAAAAAAGTAATAATAATGTTTTACATTGAAAATTGTATTAATTTTGCGAATAAAATAAATATTTAATAATCTGCAATGATTTTGCACTTTAGCAAAAAAAAAAAAAAAAGTCTACTTACATATATATGAGAGGATAACTAACTACACTGACACCCTAATAAAAATGGAATATGTTAATATATTGTATTTATATCAGCAACAGTGGTGTTCAACATTATTTAAAACGTGGGTTAGACAGGGATAGATCAAAGACAGATTTTTTTCTCCGAGAAAGTTAAATAAATAAATACTGATGTAATGAGTATCTAATGAGGTTTGTTTTTTCTTAGGTACAGGGTGCGGCTAAAGTAACTATATTATTATATTTTATTGTATTAAGATTTAACTTAAAAAAAGAGAATAAAAAAAATTAAAAACTCATATCTTTCAAAAAAAAAACGCCGTCTTGAAAATTTCAGGATCTTTTGAGATCAGTTAGAAGTTTTATTTAAAAAAAATTGAACAAAAAAATATAGGTTTTTGAGTTTTTGGATTTTTAAAATTTTAAAATTGAAAAATTTTAAATTTTTTATTTTTCAATATTTTTTATTTTAGATATTTTTTTTAATACGGCTAAATATCCTCTTTAAAACGAGCTAAGTACCATTTTGGTAGCTATTATAGTTTTCGAGATATTCAAAAAATAACCTCGTAACAAAGCAAAAAATTAGAAAAATTATGACATTTTTTGAAATTTTAAATATTGCATAACTTTTAAATAAAAAATTTTTAATTTTTTCCTTTGGCAAAACTTCGTTATATGATGAAAGAAAAGTTCTGACCAAAATTCATCCAAATCGAAGGGGTCGAGTCCAACCATTGGTCGAGTCCAACCATTGGGTCATTCCATTGAGATGGAATGACCCAAATACTCTTGAACAATTTCATATATATGTATAAAGAACATTTTCATTAAATTTATAAAGATCTAATTTATGAAATTCAATGAATTTCTTTTAACGAAATTATGAAATTTTATGAAAGAAAAGTTTTGAGAAAGTTCATAATATTAAGAAAATAATAAATACATAATGAAATTCTTCATTGATTCTACGAAAAAAGTTCTCTGAAATTATATCATTAATATCATGAAGGAAAAAAAACCGAAACGAATAAAATACGAAAATTAAGGTAAATTGTGACTGTTAAACCAACAATTAATATGAATATGAAATTTTGACATTTTGTTTCTGTTTTATCCCACTCCCAAAATCAAAAACAATCGTGCGTCAGCGTACAAAATTTTTATTGTTTCACGTCAATGTACTGATTGAGCTCGTATGCTAAAAAATCCAAAAAAATATAAACATGGGGTCTCAAGAACGAGTGACTTCATGTATTTTGTATTGCATTTATTTTGCTGTTGTATTTTCGTTCGTGTGAAGCAAAGCGTCATCTAGAAACAATACCAAATTCTCAACAAAAAAAAAAATAATTTCAGTAAAATACGACACTTGTAGACTCACAAACACATTTTTTTACTCACACTCACTTACGTCCACGTGAGTATATTAAGGTTTCACTCACACTCACACTTTATTAACGTGAATCACTCAAAATTCTGCTCAATATAATAGTTTTCCCAACTGTTTATTTAGCCCCTCTTTGTATAAAGCGAACGGAATTATTCCTCCAGGGAATTTATGTGTATTTTGTTTTTGCTGCAATAAAAAAAAAATACACACATTCCTCAGGCGGAACTATTCCACTCACTTTATAAAAACAGGGGGTTAGTTTTATATGATACGAAATTAAGTCTAATGACTAACTAATTTTATTTTTATCAGGACGTCTATCAAAGAGTTTTCAGAATTATATTTAAAAAGCAATGTCTGAATTTTTTGAATGCTCCACATGAGTGAAACGAATAAAATTCGAAAATTAAGGTAAATTGTGACTGTTAAACCAACAAATAATATGAATATGAAATTTTGACATTTTGTTTCTGTTTTATCCCACTCCCAAAATCAAAAACAATCGTGCTTCAGCGTACAAAATTTTTATTGTTTCACGTCAATGTACTGATTGAGATCGTATGCTAAAAAATCCAAAAAATATAAACATGGGCTTTCCAGAAGACGTTTGTTATCACAAGAACGAGTGACTTCATGTATTTTTCGTTCATGTGAAGCAAAGCGCCATCTAGAAACAATACCAAATTCTCAAAAAAAAAATAATTTCGGTAAAATACGACACTTGTAGACTCACAAACACATTTTTTTACTCACACTCACTTACGTCCACGTGAGTATGTTAAGGTTTCACACACACTCACACTTTATTAACGTGAATCACTCAAAATTCTGCTCAATATAATAGTTAACTAAGTCTAATGTCTAACTAATTTTATTTTTATCAGGACGTCTATCATCGAGTTTTCAGAATTATATTTAAAAAGCAATGTCTGAATTATTTGAATGCTCCACATAAGTTATATGTTTTCTTTCTAAGAACCGAAGTTAGTTCATCGCAATCTTAGTACCTCTATGTAAGGATCTATCCATATCAGTATATAGATAAACAACAACTACCATTAATACATACATCCACACTCTTTGATGCTTTCACTATATGAATACTGCTGTGTGTCGACAAAATAATGAAGTAAAAAAAAGTCATCAATCTTTCGAGCTGTCAATTTAAATCTATTAAAAGCAATATGTACATCAGAACAAAAAAAAAATAATAAAACAAATTTGCACACATATGAATTTAAAAAAAAAACTAAATTGAAAATATTCATTCAGAGCCTTTTATTATACAATCAACCCCTCTATGAATAACATAGTAGATAAAAAACTAAAAATGAGACACAAATCGTGCATTCCATGTAGCGTCGACCAGAAATGCTCATTATCTGACTATATTCTCTGATTTTTTATATAAGGCAAAATAAGACAAACCATTCCAATAAAACTTCTTCAATTTTATTATAAATTGCGCTGGCCGATATAAATTTTTCGTAGAATAATTTTTTTTAATTGGGAGCCCTCAAAATTTATGACTCTTGATTGATTCCACAATAAGATTATTTTCTGAGTCCTTAAAGTTTCGAGTCAAAAATTATTCAAATATAAAACCTTTTTTTTTTGGAAGTTTAAAATATTTTATAACAAAAAGCACTAATTTTTCGGAGCTAAACATGAGAAATCTTAAAACGGACAAAAATGAGTCATGTATTACAGGGAAATTGTTGTCTAAAAAAATGGGTCAGTAATTGCTCTAAAATTTAGGGGAATGAGAATGCTTTTGGAAAAATCCAAAAATACTCCAAAAAATACTGTTATTCTTTTTGGAGCCAAGAAATTTTTTATAATTTCAAAAATATTGTTTTAGAAATAATAAATTTAACAATAAAATAAAATGTTTAAATTTTGCGCGAATTTTTGGTTTATTTCGCTTTAAAACTTAATAAAATAATTATATGAAAATATATTTTAGATATATTTTTTATGAAGAAATACAAAAAATGATAAAATCAAAAGAAATGGTTCCACCCAGCCAGCAAAATTTGGATACTTTTTTGATGGTTCTTAGTCTATGAGTCAAAACTTACTCAAACAAAACACATTTCTTTTAATTTTAAATTTTTTTTTCAAAAATTGCTCATATTTTGGACGAAAATATGAGCCTTCTAAAATGAATTATAAAAAACACAAAAAATTGAGCCAAATTATTAAATCCGAAAGATGGCACAGAAATGATTCAGAAATGTAAACAAATTTGAATATTTTGTAAATAATTCAAAAAAAGCTCTACAAAAAAATTAATTTTCGAGCCTTTCGAATTTTATAAATTTTTTTCAATCATTTTTGATGAACCACTTTTATACAAAAATTTGAACTTTTGATAATATTTTTTGAGTTTTTTTCTGATTCATTTTTGGGCTTTCAATTTTGGGCCTCAAGCTCAAAAAATATTATTTAAAGTTCAAATTCGAAAGGCTCAAAAATTAATATTTTTACAGAGCCTTTTTCGAATTGTTTACAAATATTCAAATTTGTTTACATTTCTAAATATCCCAGCCAGCAATTTCGCAGCGCTCATAAATAAGATTCTTAAATGGATCATTGAAATGATTATTGGTTTTTTGAAAACACTCTTTTTTTGGTAGAAAATATGAACCCTCAGAAAACACTCCAAAAAGTTGTCTCTACAATCTAAAAAGCTGTCTCAAAATGAGGGTTCATTTTTCGGACTCAAAGAAGATTCCAAAATTATTTAAATTTATGAGGAAAATTTCGATGTTATACGTTCTTTTTTCTGAGTCATTTCTGAGTACCCAGAAGGCTCTTTTGGACGGACCACTTTCATAGGAAAAAGTGGAAAAATGTTTATGTTTTTGGAGCTCATTTCTGAGTCATTAATGATCATCTTTGTTTGCTGGGTATAACAAACTTATTACAAATATAACAATATGGATAATCAAAAAGAGAAAAAAATAAAAATAATTTGAAAAAATTAAATAAAAATGCTTTGAAACTATTAACATTGCTATTTACTTGTTGACTTAGTGGAAGATTATTCCAAAGACGAGCGGCATGTACATAAAATTGCCATTCAGACATTAGGAATTGACGTCGAGGTATTACAATATTTCGGTTTCGTGGCGATTGGAAAAAACGTATTTTGTCAAATAAATACCTGGGGGTTTGACTGTTTATTAATTTATGCAAGAACATCAGGGTGAGAATTTTTAGCAGATTTTCGAAAGAGACTCCGTAAAGGTTATTTGAAACAGAGGAAACATGATCAAACCTTTTCAATCCAAACACATATCTAATAATATTGTTAAATAAGACATTTAGTTTTCTATAGCTAAATGAATCAGAGCTTCCAAATAATTCACAACCATACATCAGGGAGGGAATCAAGTACGTCTTGGCAAGTAATGCCCTAATTCTTAACGGGGTGAAATATTGTGTTGACCAGACAGCTCGTAGCTTTACATAGGTTTGACCAACCAGTGAATTGACATGATCAGTCCATGTCAAATTGCTATTGAAAATTATCCCAAGATTCTTCGCTGTGTTAACAACTTCAATCTTCTCACCATTTAAAACAATATCCTCAGAAATCGAAGGAATTAAACTTTTCTTACGTATTACAATGCATTTAGATTTACGCGGGTTCAGACAGAGTCCATTTGCAGAAGCCAAAAGGTAGATTCTGTTTAAGTCATCATTTAGATAAGCTATACCTGAAGCAATATTTTGAACTGGGCTACTTAAAGTTAGCTGCACGTCATCTGCGTATAAATGTACTTTACATTTAGTCAGTTGTTCTGACAAATCATTTGCGTATAAGGAAAATAAAAGTGGACCTAAAATAGAACCTTGAGGCACTCCCCTAATAAGGGATAAGCTATCTGAACATACATCGTTTACAAATACCGATTGTGTGCGGTTCGAAAGATGTGATGATATAAGTTTAGTAGATGTATCGTTAAATCTAAAAAAGAATTTCAGTTTTTTAATGAGTATATCATGGTCTACCGTATCGAAAGCCTTAGAATGGTCCAGAGGCACTAATAAATTAATATTCCCATTTTCCAGTCCTTGCCGTATATTTTCACTTACTTCCGCAAGAGCCGTAACGCAGCTATGATTCTGCCGAAAACCAGATTGCATACTGTTAAGCAAATTATGAGTATTGACATATGCAATCATTTGTTTATACAAAAGTTTTTCTAAAACTTTCGATAGGAAACACAAGATGGCTATAGGTCTGTATTCTCCATTCGACTTAGATAAGGCAAAATTTTTGCATGTTTCCAGTTTAACGCATACATACATGGCATTATAATAGTATTAAACAGATGAGTAACATATGGTAATATCAAGGGCAAAAGAAATCTTATGAATTTTGGGTGTAAGTTGTCACTACCCACTGCGTTTGATTTTATCAAAGAGCATGTTGTAATAACGCATATTGAGTAACGCAAGAAAATTGAAAATGTTCGCCGATTATCTCATTATTAGTATCTAACGCGTCTGAGGAAAAATTAAAAAAGTGGGATTTGCTTGGGTTACAGGTTAAGAACCCTCAAAAAATATCCACATTTTGCTGGCTGGGTGGGCAACGTAATTCAAGATAAGGAAATACTTACCCAGCCAACAAAATTTGGATACTTTTTTCAGGGTTCTTTTTCTACACTGATAGAATTTTCGTTCATACTATTAATGAATCGATTTCATTAATCTGAATTCATTGATTTAATGAAAAATTTTCATTGAATTAATGAAAAATTCATTAATTAATGAATTTTTTCATTATATATTTTCTATAATTTTTATAAGGGTTTTGAATTTGCTAATTACTAAAATAGATATACGTTCCAGTACTGAATGCTAGGGTTGCAAACTGAAATTATTTAAATATAAAAGGCCAAATAATGACATAATTTTGTTTTGGCTACTTAGATCAATCGGTAACGCGCTAATGTTTACATTCTGGTGATTGCGGGTTCAAGTCGAGTTTAGGGAGATGTCAAAAACGTTATAAAAACAAAAAAGAAATTTATGTACAAATAAAAATTAATAAAATAAAAATAAATAATAAACAAAAAAGTAACGCAAAAAAATATATTTTCTTCAAATTGTTTTCATTTAATGAATACGTTTCATTGATTTAATGAACGCGTTATTGGGGACTTTTCAATTAAAAAATCATTGGATTAATGAACAAATTCATTAATACTATGCACAAAATTCTATCAGTGTATGAGCCAAAAATTACTCAAATAAAATACAATTTTTTGAAATTTTAATATTTTTTGTAAAAAATTGCTTATATGTATTTTGGACGAAAATATGATCCTTCTAAAATGAATCTTAAAAGACACAAAAAGTTAAGCCAAATTATTAAATCCAAAAGATGGTTCAGAAATGTAAATAAATTTGAATATTTTGTGAACAATTCAAAAAAGGCTCAAAAAAAGATTAATTTTTGAGTCTTTCGAATTTTTTTAAGGTGGACGTTTTCCTTCACACGAACGAAAATACAATAACAAAATACATGCAATACAAAAACAAAATACATGTAGTCACTCATTCGTGTGACAACGAACGTCATCCAGAAACTCCATCTAAATCATTTTTTTCAGTAATTTTTGAATCAAAAAAAGAAGGCTCACTTGGATGAAACACTTTCATAAAAAAATGTTTACTTTTAATAATATTTTTTGAGCTTTTTTTTGATTCATTTCGGGCTGGGTTATTACAAAAATCACGAGGTAACCCAGCCAGCAAAAAAGTCCAAAAATGAATAAAAAAACCAAAATATGTTAAAACGGGAAAATATATAAAAAAAAATTAACAAAGTCAGAAGTAATAACTAAAGTCTGGTGAAGTTGTTAAAAATAGCCACTTTTCAACTTTCAAGCGCACAATTTTAGGAAGAGTAAGCTGACTGAAAATTCTTTAAAAATTGCAAAGTCAGCATATAAAACTAAGACATCAAATTGGCGATGTCTCGAAAAAGTATTATTTTGTGGGGTTATGTATTTTCACTGTCAACTTATCAATCGGAATTTTCATTAAATTCATACTTAGATTACCTAATAGAGAGCGTTATACGATGAAAAATATACACACAATTCTTACCTAAATATGGATTTTTTAGAAACTCATTACAAAACTCACCTGATTACAGAAACCACAACGAAAGAAACCCAAAATGACCCACAACTGTTTACGACTTTTATCTTTCTATATGTGATGCGCAAAATAGAAAGGGACCTAGGGATAGAAAGGGACCTAAGTTCAGGAGAGCATGGGATTGGTCTCATTCGATGCTCAGATGTTGTCCACAAAAAAAAAAAAAATTGATTTTTTTACCCTTAGGTCCCTTTCTCTATGCGCTGTCACATATAAGCTCTTATCTAGAGAGGCTAAGAGTACCCTAGTGGCATGGAAGCCGCACTCTGATAGAAAATTTTTCCATCCTCCTTCGCACCCGGGCAAGTAACATCACATGAATCCAATGCTATGCACCTACTGAAGTCTCAGACCCCAAGGATAAAGAAAAATTCTACAGCCACCTGAAAAGGATAATAAATGACACGCCTTGTGGTGACTTTATACTTCTTATCGGTGATTTCAACGCACAGGTAGGCTCAGTTAAGACAAACATAGAGTCTGCTATGGGAACTCACAGACTGGGGCTAATAAACGAGAATGGCAAACTCTTTAGCGGAATGTGTGCGAGTAATAGTCTTTCTATTCGTGGAACTATCTTTCCACATAGGAACGTTAAAAAAGTAATCTGGGTTTCCCCCAAACACCGAAGAGAAATCCAAATTGACAACATTGCGATAAGCAAGAAGTGGAGTCATGATTCATTACAAGATATGCGTAATAGGCGTGGTGCCGACGGAGCCTCCGACAATCACCTGGTTGTAGGAGATATACGATTGAGGACTTCCGCAGTCAGGCGACAAATAACACAGTCCTTTCCATGACGATACGACGTATCCGAGTTGAAATTCCCAAATGTACGCTAAAGGTACTTTGGCTCTTTAGGGTTACGCTTCAAACAACAACATAAGGCAATGGAACTGAATAAAATGCATATTGTAATGATTTGTAATGTATGATCAGCAGCCCAAAGATCCTGATGGTGGGAATTTCCCACAAAACGAGAGAACATCAAAAAGGAAACGAAAAATTATGTTCGCAATATGGAATTAGCCATTTTGAAATTTTTTATAATCTAAATTTATTTTTGCTCATTCCCACTGAGAACTGTAAAAAGAAAACAGCTAAATTTTCAAGATTCATATCCGCCATTTTGAATTTTTATTTCAGATTCATTGTTAGGGGCCAGAAAAACCCATATTTGTAGTACTTTTTAATCATGTTTACAAAGAGTACGACAAATCTTTGTACGCGTAATTATCCTGCCCAGAGTGAGGTTGAAAAAAATTGGCAATGGAATCGCTCAGTATTTATATAAATTTTGTCTGATAACTGAATTGATCAGTTTGCATATTATTGTGCAATAAAACGAATTTATTGCCACTTTTTTCAATTTTATACGTTATTTATTTTTAATATATTTTTTTTTTCATTATTTTTGATTCGGATTTAGCTTGAACCATTATTTAGTAATACACCTATAAATGTAAATATGTATATATTTTTTTAGCTATTGATTATCTTATTCTAATTTCTTACGATTCCTTTTACAAGAAAAATTCATAAAAGTGTAAAGTTTTTTAAATAACTAATATGTTTTGTATGTTTTATAAACATTTCTTTTTATAACCGTTATCTTTTCAACGCACACATATACAAAGACATTTGCACGAAGGATCGCTTATATAACACTCCATTTTGTATGCATTAAAATGAAATAATGTTGACACAAAGTTCTTTATGCATGTGTATAAACACATGCTACTCATGCAATTCAATTGTCCTTCATTCACACATATACAAAGTGCAGTACATATTATATATCTTTTTAATGAGATGTTAAGTAAGATGCAAAGTCAATCTTGTTTACAGTTTTATGCATATTTTCTCACATCTTATTTACACTATGAAAAAATTAAACAAAAAAAAAAAAAAAAAAAACAAGAATAACAAGTAAATCGCCAACGGCATTTGCATAATGTTACTACCACATTCACACATTAAGAAGATTCACTCATAACCCTCATATGTATGTGTATAGGGACGACAGAGATGGAAAATAATTATTTTTTTAAATGTTATTTTGACAACACAAAAAATCGTACAATTTTTAACCTAGTGTCTTCAAATGCAATAAAATGTGCCGTAAAATTTACAAATTACACACAAAGCAACAACAAATTGAAATTAGTTGTTGTTGCTTTGTGTGTTATTTTAAAATTACTTTGCACATTTCGTTGCATTTGTAGACACTAGGTAAAGAACACGCTACTTTTGCGTTTTTATTTTAAATTTTATTTTGCGCTTTAAGCGCTTTTTGGTTATACAGTCCGAGATACTCATTTGCACGCACTGTGTTTTTCTTGTTTCTTAAGCAACAAAAAGGTCGAAATTAATTTTCATTTTATTTATTTCCCAGGAAAAGTTTTTACATTTGGTAGCAAACCACACCTATTCTACAACTGGTTCCACAGCAACCGATTCCATATAACTAGTTCCGGAACCATTTCCTGGGATCCTATATGGAAGGTGTGATTGAGGTAGAATCAGTTCCAAAACTAGTTCCAGAACTGATTCTACGGCAACCGGTTCCACTTTAGATCTATAGAAGGTGTTGCTTTTGGGACAATTTCAAACAAAAAGAATCGGTGTTAGAATCAACAGTAGAAGGGGTTGTGAATGAAAAGTAGCTATTCTACAACCGATTCTTTGGAACAGAAAATTTTTCTGGGTTGTTTACTTCATAATTAACTAGAAAATAACAATTTTATTGAAATTAAATTTTTTTGCGGTAATTATATGGAAAGATATTGAAATGGCGTGAGACATTCGTTTGTACGCACTTTGTTTAAATAATAAAAATTACAAAATTAATAATAAATCGTTTTCTTTATGATATGCTTAAATTTTTCTGAAGCTATAAAACACTAAAATCTTGCTGATTTCCTTGAAAAGCATATTTATGAATAAAATTGTGTATTATGTTAATAAATGAAATCAAAAATTCTTTCTATTAAATACTTAAGGTAGTTGTATCCTGGACTGAATATAAACAATATGTAAATGATGTAATAAATATTTATTAAAAACAACGATTTTTTTTTCGTTTCCAAAATTACGTTAATACAATTTTAAAAATAAATTTACCTTATTCAAAAATGTCTGTAGCTAAGGAAATGAATTATATTCTTTATAATTCTTAGTACAAAAATACATTAATTTGTTATGATTAGGGTTGCCACATCGCAAAAGTCTAATTACTTGACACTTCTCAAAAAAAACCTTGATTTAAAAAATAAAACTTGACAATAAAAAAAATTGAATGTGCATATGTGTGCAGTAGGGTCATTCTTAATATAAAAATTTATAATTTTTGAATACACTCGCCATTTTATTAAGATTCATAAAAAAAATTTCGGTTTTTTTTTTGAATTTTCGGGGACAAATTCGATAGTGCTACCAGCCATTGAAGTTTGGACATACGGGTTAAATTGACCAAATAAAAAAAATAAAAATACGTAAAATTACAAGACTGACGAACTTGATTAATGTTTTATTTTTTTGTAGCATTTATTCCTGTATAATAAGAAGAAAAAGAAAAAGGCATTGCGAGAATTATGAAAAATTTATATATTTTTTTTGGCCTAAAGTTTGAAAATTTCAACGACTTCCTGCAGACTTCATCTTTCTTTTCTTATTGTTTAGAAATACATGCTACTCAAACAAATTAAAAAACTTATAAATTACATCAGTTTTGTAATTTTACATGTTTGTTTTTAACTACTGATACGACAAAAATTCAATTTAACTTGACAAAATAAATTTGACCTTGGCACTTGACAAGACTTAAATTAACTTGACAATCAAGGCCATTCAAGGCCATGTGGCAACCCTAGTTATGATATAAATCAAAAACAAAGTCGAAGTCGAAGCCCTTTTCGTCACATGAGAATTCTGGAGCGAATTACATGACACAAACGAAATTATCTATGCAGCTTAAGATCATCATAAAAGTTACAGAGATAGTCGATAACATCCCAATTTAAATATATTTATTACAGACTTGGGACTTAAGGGAACCAAATGTAAACCTTCTTTCGTTTGTTAGGACTTCGATACGAGTTTTTGTCTTGCACACAATTTAATCCTTAAAAAGGTTAGTTAAACCTAATTAAAATTAAAATTTTATCAAATTTACTTCTGAATTTTAAAAAAATAAATTCGTATTTTATATTTAATATGGTTTAATAAAAACAAAATTTGTTTATTTTAATATTCACACACAAAAACGTGTGACATTTTCTACATGGAAGTTGTTTGTGTAGTAATCAATAGTAGTTGTTTATAACTGTAATTACGGTTTTTTTTTCTATGGAAAAATGCAAAGAAGCTGTTATTTTTCTATGGAAAAATGCAAAGAAGCTGTTATGACAGTTATTAAAAAAAAAAACAACTAACGAAAAGCACTGTAATTTCGTAACAGTGGTTTAAATCAGTTATTTTTAATATCATAATAAAAAACTAAAAAAACTGTATTTTTACAGTAAACAGTTATTTTTGTTAGGTATTTAAAAATAAAAAAATTTCGTTGAATATCGTTGAATTTTACAAATTTTCGATTAGTATATATATTAGACCAGGGCTGGCAAAACTATGACACGCGTGTCAGTAGTGGCACGCGAGTGGATTTTAGGTGGCACGCGACGTTTTGTTGGATATTTTCAAAAAATTAGAAGACCGGCAACAAATTCAGTTAAATGTTAAATTTCGTTACAAAAATGTTTGATTCACCTCCATAATGGTGCAATTTTTCATTGAGGTTGTAAATCGTCTTTTAAAATTATTAAAACTCTGTATTGCCATCATATTTTGTTTAAAGAAATATCTTTAATAAAGAACTCGCCAATTCGATTATCAGAAAATTCTAAGAAAATTTCTAAAATTCTAGATTGAAAGAAGTTTAAATGTTTCGATGAGAAAATGCCTCATAATTGGAGAAATAAAAAGTACCAGAAAATTTAACAAAACTGGAAAACAACTTGTAATACAATTGGAACTAAAAAATTAAGTTTTTTTAAAGGGAAAATAGGTCCTACGAAAGGACCTAAATGAAAATAAAGGCTGAAAATAAGTTTCATAATGAATTAACCTTCTTTGTTGGAATTTGAAATTGGGTTTTGATCGTGTTTCGAAGAGCCATTTCATCTGAAATAGAAATTTCTGGGTTCAAATCCATAATATGCACTTTTTATTCATTATTATGATGATAAAAATCGCAAGATTTATTTTAACAAATCAAATTTTTGCCCGAAGCACTTTTTTCAACTAGTTTCTTATGTACTTAAATAATTGATGGCGCCAAATAATTTAACTTTTTCTAACAAAATGAACACACAGGAAAAAAATTGCCAACTGAATTGCTAAGCCTATTTTGGTTGCTACAACCAACAAATTCGGTTTGTGAATCCATATTGGAATGTGATTCCTAAATATTTTGGGTATTACAACTAAAATTCAGTTGTATAAACCGAATTTAGTTGTGATAACCAATATTCAGTTGTACTCACGTATTTTAGTAGATGTAACCGAATTTCAGTTGGAAAATTGCATATTTTTTCTCTGTGTGAAATAACCACAAAAATGGAATAACCCCCCAAAAATTAAAAGGCAATAATTTTCAAACTATTTTAATTTTATTTCATTGGGGATTTTTTCATAATGAAATAATCTCAATATTTAAAGATTAAATAAACCCCCAAAAATTAAATTACCGTCAAATATTTTTACGTCATTTCTTGGATGTTATTTAATTTTTCCCTTTGGGGTTATTTCATGGGGGTTACCCGTAGCGCTGATAAATATGTACATTTGCGATGATATTCTTAAGAGAAAATTTATAAAGTTTAAAAATTTTTAAAAAAGGACTTTTAAAAGACAACTAAAATTAAGGTGCACGCGAGAAATTTTTACAAAAAAAATTGTCCGTTTCTGGCACGCAGCGAAAAAAGTCTTGCCACCCCTGTATTAGAATGTACCTTAAAATAGCGATTTGTCGATTTTCGTTCATTACACCCCCCAGTTTTATTGGAAATGGTCCCAAATGGAAGAAATCGATTTTTGTATTTTTTTTTTTTTTGTAAAACGTTAACCCGTGCCGAAGTGGGACGAAAATGGTCCATTTTGGAAAAAAGTGTATTACTATTAAAAATTCCCAAAATTCGAAATTTCGAAAAAAATTACTTTTTATCCCATTTGTTGATTTAATATAGTCAAAATGATTCAGACATGGAATTTTGACTTCATCGGATATAATTAACCCAATTTAGCCTTGAATCCAAAATGACCCACGAATTTTATAAAAATGCAAAAACGTGTTTTTTTTTAAATTAATTTTAAAGATTTTTTAAAATGCCTAATTTGGAGATGTCGATTGCTATTTGTACAACATAATAGTTGATATTAAAGAAAAAAGAAATAAATTGGAAAAATGATAATTCGAGTTTGTGTTTGGAGCAACTGCTTTCCAGGACATTTTAACAAAAAATGCCCATTTTGTCAATAATTAAACAAAATTTAAATGCTTTCATCAAATTTTAAACAGTTTTCGGAAAAACAACACTTTAATTTGGTTAGACTATAATTATCTTTACATTTTTTTAAAAAAATATTTAACCCTTAGTGGCCTGGGGTCAGAAAAGACCCATGAAACTTAATATTAATTGTGACTATGAGGTTGTAAATCCATTAAATTGATAAAAAAGATATCAACTGGATAAAAATAATTATTTTATGTAACGTGATCCAGATGGGGTTAAATTTTATACAACGGGAAATTTTAAAAATATTAAATTTTTTAAATTGTTTTTGTTTCGAATAGGATTTTTTAACTTTAGCCATAAAAATACCAAAACAAAAATGTCATTGTTAAAATCTTTTAAAAGGGAATACATTTATTTGACACACAAATAAAATCTTTGCCAAGTAATTAATATAAAGGAGTATTAAAAATTTTAAATTTAAAATACTCCTTTATATTAGGGTCAATAATTTTATAAGTAACGTTTTCATTAATAAATGTGAAAAGAAAAGACTGGTTAACGGTGGTATCTAAATTTGGTTATCCGACATCTAAATTTGGTTTACAAAAAAAAAAAAAAAAAATTGATGGTCATGCAACTTCTCTTGAAGAAAACAACAACAAGAATAACGTTTCAGCTAAAATTAGCAAAGTACCCGAAGAAAAAAGTGTAAGCTGAATAGGCATTAAAAGTTTTATGGTAGGGCAAACATTTCCTGAAATTGTATCCAAATTAGCCGCAGTTAATCCGCATCATAACTAGATCTTCGTTTATTCGAGAAAGTTTTTATAATAAAAACCTGGCATTGCAAAAAAATTAAACCGATGTAAAGAACATTATATTAAATTACTACAATCGTGTAAAAGATATCATGATAAAAGAAATATCGAGCAATATTTCTAACAATAGGAGATTTACTATAATCTTAGATGAATGGACAAGAATATCACAAAAGAGATATTTGAACATATGTATAAACGGAAATAAATTCATTTTATAACCTGGGGTTGGTTTATATATCAGGAAGATGTTATGCTGATGAAATAAGAAGAATTGTAGAAATAAGACTAGAAGAGTTTTATTTGTTTTTGGAAAATAACATTGTGGCCACCATATCTAATGGGCCAAGTGTAGAGTTTGCTAAAAACCGAAAAAATTGAAAACCGCTGTTTCGGTTTTTCAAAAATAAAAATACCGCGGTTTCGGTTATTTTTCGGGTTTCTTGTGATATTAATTGAATTGTTATAAAATAATTTAATATGTATAAAAATTAAATTGTATAAAAATTAAAAATTAAATATTTTAATACATATTTATTAAAATTCGATTGAATTTCTTACTCGAATAAAGCCAATAAAGCCATAGCCGGGGGGAAAAATGCGGAAACCGTTATACATTAAAATTTTTATTCTTTTTTCGGCAAATAAAGCTGTATTTAAAGAGTTAAATCCGAAATTTAGCAGTTTTTTTTTAAATAATATAATAATAAAATTTTATACCATAAATTTCGCGGACTACTACTACGAAATAAAACTTTTTGAAAAATAAGCGGTGAAAATCTGAACTGAATACGTGAAACTCAATACATGACTTTTTGGTGCAATTTTTTTTTCTAAAATTATAACCCTCAGGAGCTAAGCCCTTTTCGAAATTCAAGACTCAATAATATGTAATTTAATTAACTATTTTAATTGTTTTTAGTATTTTTTAAAAACCGACTTATTTTTGTCGGTTTTCGGTTTCGGCTTTGAGGCTTCAAAAACCGCGGTTTCGGTTTCGATTAAAACCGAACAGCAAACTCTAGCCAATTGTGATGAAACGGTTTGTTTCCGACAGTCCAGTAGTATGTGCTTTCTGCTGGAATCATGCAATTCATTTAGCAGTGCTGCGAGTAATTTATGTGAAATCAAATGTTCAACATTCTGATATTTTTTACTTTGAATTCTCACTACACTACACGACTGAATTTGTACTGAAATAGTGTTTTTTTTTAACAAAAATTACTTATATAGGTGGTTTTCATTAACAATTTTGTTCGAAAATATTTCCCGGGATTTATTCATTCCCGTTTCCCGGGAAATAAAAAAGTCCGGGAAATCCCAAACCCTACTTACAAGCAGAAGGTTGTGTTATCGAGCCCTACTTCAACGCCAAGTAGATTATTTTTAATTCTTATACCCTACACCACTATGTGGTCAGGGTATTATAAGTTTGTGCTGATGTTTGTAACACCAAAAAATATTGGTCGTAGACCCACCTTATAGTATACCGATCGGTTCAGAATTTTTTTTTATTTCGATTTAACGATGTCCGTCTGTCCGTCCGTCCGTCTGTCTGTCTGTCCATGCAATCTTGTGCGCACTCTACAGGTCGCAAATATTAAGATATTTTGATGAAATTTGGCACGCAGACCTATGTTGGCCCAAGGACGAACAAGTTTGATTTTGGTGAACATCGGTCTATGTTTAGACCTAGTGCCTATATAAGGGTCCTACCAAAATTATACTTTTTATACGCTGCAGGTCGTAAATATTAAGATATTTTGATGAAATTTGGTACACAGACCTACATTGGCCCAATAACGCCGCCTATTGATTTTGGTGAACATCGGTCCATGTTTAGACCTAGTGCCCATATAAGGGTCCTACCAAAATTGGTACTTTTTATACGCTGCAGGTCGCAAATATTAAGATATTTAGATGAAATTTGGTACACATACCTATATTGGCCCAATAACGCAGCCTATTGATTTTGATGAACATCGGTCCATGTTTAGACCTAGTGCCCATATAAGGGTCCTACCAAAATTATACTGTTTATACGCTGCAGGTCGCAAATATTAAGATATTTTGATGAAATTTGGTACATAGACCTATGTTGGCCCAAGGACGAAGCCTATTGATTTTGGTGAACATCGGTCCATGTTTAGAACTAGTGCCCATATAAGGGTCCCCCAAAAATTGGCTTGGTTGCAAACTGCAGGTCGCAAATATTAAGATATTTTAATGAAATTTGGTGCGCTGACTCACATTATAGAAAATTTTGACACAAGCCCCATTTTAACCCATTCGAATTTCGGATCCAAACAATACACCAGACTGGTGTAGGGTATTGTATAGTCGGCATGCCCGACTTTAACCTTTTTACTCGTTTTTTATTAGTTTATTTGAAAAGCTATTTTTAGACACACCACCTTACTGCCACAATGTGTCTAAACTGTGGCAATTGGTCATTTCCAATGACAACGCCATGTTAAAGTGATATGTCTCTTTTAAACAAAAAGACCGATCAGCGACCGGTCTCCGCCCTCTTGGGACCTATCCTGCGTGTCAACTGGGACCGGTCCCTTTCCCCGTAGGGTAATTAAAAAAACACGTTTTGCATTTTTATCAAATTCGTGGGTCTTTTTGGATTTCTGGCTAAATTGGGTTAATGATATATGATGAAGACAAAATCCATGTCTGAATCATTTTGACTATATTTAATGAATAAACGGAATAAAACATAATTTTTTTCTAAATTTCGAATTTTGGGAATTTTTAATAGTAATACACTTTTTTACAAAATGGGCCACTTTCGTCCAACTTTCGGCACGTGTTAACGTTTTCCAAAAAAAATCGATCACCTTCATTTGGGACAATTTCCAATAAAACTGGGGTTGTAATGACAAATCTATTTTTAAGGGACACTTTAAGATACATATTGGCTATTATTGATATATTTCTAGTTTGCAAATAAAAATAAGAAACTTGTATTGAGAGTATCTGGAATTTTTACTTCAAATTTTAAACAATTTAATTACCCATATTTTTGTAATCGAAAGAAAAAAACCATTTTTTTTATTAAGATATACTTTAATAATACCAAAATTATTAGCTGTATAAAGATAGTACCTAGTTTTTAACCATTTTGTCAGTTGTTTTAAAATTTGTTAAGAAAAATGTGTGAGTTAATTTTACTACATTGTTAGTTATTTGTAGTGCATTTGTTAGTTATTTTTCAGCAGTAAAAAATAACGAAATTTTTAGTTATTTTAAAGGTAAATATATTTGTTGCTTTTTAAACTCCATATACCTTTGTTCTAACTGTCATTGTTAGTAGATTCTACCGACAAACTTTTTTGGGTGCATGTTTATTCAATGATTTAAAGGAATTCCTCTATATTTGATTTTATGGCCTTCTCAAGGCATCTCTTTAGAAAGGTTAAAGAACTCGATTTACAATCCTTAATATACCTGTACTAAATAACAAACATTTTGTTTTAAACAATCAGGTAAAAAAAAAAAAAATTAATTTAAATTATCTAGCACGTGAGCGAAATAAATTTTTTACTTACTGTTACTGTGTGCCAGCGAATGTCTCACTAAAAGTCTCTAGAAAAACTAGACAATTTTACAAAAAGTACGATATTTCTCGTACAATTCTTTTTGTTTCGAAAGGCCTACCAAATAATGTAAATAAAAACAAAAAAAAAAAAATTCTGATTTTGATTTAAGAAGAGATTACAACAGCACTTTTTAACTATTTTTTTTGTGCGTTCGAACGAATGTCTGAACTGTATATTTATTTTTAGTGCAACGTTTACATTTACAGCTTAAACACTTAATGCACGGACATTCTACACTGAAAGAATTATCCCTCATGATATAAATCATATAATTTCATAGAATTTTTTTCTTAGAATCAATGAAGAATTTCGTTATGCATATAATATTTAAGTAATATTATGAAATTTTTCATAACTTTTCCTTCATAAAGTTTCATAATTTCATTAAAAAATTCATTGAATTTTATATACTAGATCTTCATAAATTTAATGAAAATGTTTTTTATGTATATGAAATTGTTAAATAGTATTTACTTTTTTTAATTTTTTATTCTATGTAATTTACTTGTGAAAATTGCATCATCTTTCTTTAATTTGATAAATAATTTAAACAGAAACTGATATTAATTTTGTGGGCGCTGTGGTGTAATGGTTAGCGCGTTGGACTGTTACACGTGAGGTTGCGGGTTCGAGCCCCAACCAAGGCAACATCAACTTATGAAAAATAGTAATATGTATGAGTTTTCTCTATCCCTCATACATATCGTAGCGTCCTCCTTCGGTGTTCCCATAGCACTTAACCCCACCGAAGTAAAATAATATAACAGGGCTATGAACAAAAAAGCTTCAATAAAGTTCGCCAACTCACCATCAGATGGCGCGTAACAACTGTTCTAAAATTCAACATCTCGCGGAATTACAGTGTTTCCATATTTGAAACCCTTCATCTTTCACCACCTTTCACTTCTTCTCTATCCCCTTTCCAAAGGAAGCAACACGTTAATTAATAAGAAGAATTTCCTGTGTTGCTTCTCTTAAAAAAAAAAAGAAAAAAAAATTATGATCTAAAATTAAAGTAATAACATTGATTTACCAAATAAAAATATCAACTATACATACGCTTCATTTTTTAATTTTGTTATATAATATCGTCAATTTATTAATTTTTAAAAATTTTCGTACAATTAGAATTTTACATTAAACATTTAATTCTCAAACACAAAAGTTTTATGTAACCATAAGGCCGAGTTTTAGTGATGTGCATTAATTTCCTTACTGAGAGAATTATCTCTTATAATTTTTATTTTTTTAATTCTTTGTTTATTATTAATTTTGGACTATGAAATCATTTTGCCAAATAGCTAAATTGTGATTATTTTAACGTGTATAAAAAAAACGAGAAAAATCTATAAACTATAATTTATACATTTATTATCGCCAAAATGAATTTTATTGCGACAATACCTCTTTAAATATGTAAAAAAATATTTTTGAATATTACACTTTTTGTAAAAAAGCGTGTTTTAGATTTATCACAAATATACAGAGCAAACACAAGACTTTTACTCTAACTGTTTAAAAATTCTGCGCTTAACTATAGTAACACTATGTACAGAAGGGCTCCCTAATGTCAAAAAATGCAGTTTTGTGCATCAAGTGGGTTTTTTTTTATTAAAAAAACCGGTATGTTGCCAAATGGCTATACCATGCATTTAAGGGTTAAAAATGTTTCAAACAAAATGGTCAATTTTGCCAACTTTACCATCCCTGCACTATAAGCATATAAAGAGAGCATACAAAAACAAGTAACAACAACAATAAGTTTACATACACTCTTTTCATGTATGTATGCCTGAAGATAATATTAAAGGTTGGCTTATACTTTGCTACTGTGATGAATTAAACATTTTCATTATGTAAAACTGCACTTAGCCTTTAGTATGCTTTGAATGTGTTTGTTTAATATACAGCATTGTGAAACAACTTTGTTTTTATTTTTCTGTATTTTAATATGGAACAGAGAAGTGCACTATTGTACTCAATGGTGGGTAATACCGAAAATATATATATCAGTGCGACCTCTCTCAGCGCATCTTATATCAACTGGTTACCGTACCAGTATATTAGATATTTAAAAACTAGAAAAGGAAGTTTGAATACATGTTAATCCAAAAATTAACAAAGGTGTGGAAAAAAAATTCACTAATGTTAAAAAAATTACTAAAATATTTCAATATTTTGGCCAAAGAAAAATGTTTCTGAGTCACTGTGCGACATTTTGGTCAATTCCGACCACGACAAGGTAAAGGGGGACCATTCTGCCCAAACCACTGAAACTAGAAAATTGAAGTTTAGTAAATATCCACTAAGACGGGATTTTAGAATTCCTACAGGTTGACGGTCTGTTCAAACTGCAGAAACTAGGAAGCTTAAATTAGTTAATAAGTTTATCCTCCGGCGTAGACATCCGTTAGGACTGGAGTTTTGGAAATTCCTAGTGGAGGCAGCAAAATGGGGAAAATTTCCCCCTTGCGGCCTGCCCCAGAAACCTTTGAATAGAAACATGACATTTAAAAGATGTGTTTCTTGGAGTACTTATGTGCTAACTTACCGATAAGATACTTTTTGGAACATTGGACAGGAACGTGGTAAAAATGGGGGTTGAAAAGTGGAAAAGTAACCCTTTTTACGGTCCGTCCAAACCGATGGAGATTAAAATTGAAATTAACTATGAAGGTTCGTTTTCTATCGTAGATATCCTCAAAGACGAGACTTTAAGAAATTCCATTGACGGCCTGCCCGAAACGCTGGAAATGGGATATTGAAATTTGGTATGTAGTTTCGTCTTCGAGCGCAAATATGCGCTGATATAGGGAATACCTACAGGGAGTTTCACAGCTTGACGGCCAGCTTGAAGTTGTAATTTTGTATATATGTATGTAAGTACATTCACAATATATTTTCCATAACCGATTTAAGTTTAATTAAAATATATGGAAAAAAATTGTTTAGATTTTTGCACAAGTCATAAAAAAATCACGTCTTTTAAATACGAGTTGCTATTTTCAGTTAATTGTTTTATATTTTGTTTTCTTTTTTAGGCAAAAAATGAAAATAGTTTCACTAATTTCTGTTGTAAAACAAAAAAAAATATTTTTTTTTTTTTTCAGAAGAAATAAATTACAAGAAATTCTTCGTCCATAGCAGTGTTGCCAAGTTAGGGGTTTTCCCCTAGATTTAGGGGGTTTTCAACCGCTTAGGGGGAATTTTAGGGGTACCAATTTGTTAGGGGGAAATTTGGGGTTAAGAAAATCAATTTAGAGGTAGTTTTTCCTTAAAAAATGTTTAATTTTAGAGACCGATGATTGGTTTTGTCAAATTTTTGATAATTTTTAACATCAATTTTTATTTTCTTTTAGCCTACATATTTTTGAAGTTGAAAATTTTTAGACTGTGGAAAGCAAAGAAAACCAGATAAAACATGACGAATAATAACAGCAAAAAAAATATATTATTTGCATTTATTAAAAAAAATTGAAAAAAAAACTTACAAAATTGTTGGATTTTTTGAAAATTTATTTTAGGGGGATGTTTTTTAGTGGTAAAGAAAATTTACGGGGATTTTTTGAACAGTTTAGGGGGATTTGTAAAAACAGACTTGGCAACACTGACTCATAGAAACAAGTATAGGAAATATTGTAAAATACACATCTATATAGTGCGTTTGTAGAGTTTTAAAACACTATGCGACAGTCAAAATCAGGATGGGATGAAACCAACGGGAAATGTTATATCGGTCAAAAACAAGTTATACGTGTCCCGGCGTGACTTTACTCTTAAAATAGACATCCACAGAAAGACCTTCAGAATTTGAATGTAGTTGCATTCTACATATATTCTGATATGTAAAACTACATTAATAGAAAAAAAAACTGTAAAAACTTATTTTAAATTAGCTAAAAATGATCTTGCAGAAGAAATTGATGAAATTAGCCGATAATTTTTGCTAGATATTAGTAAGACTGTTAAATACACATAATTTAAGTTATATTTGAGTTCTTTTTTACTTAAGACCAACACTCAGGGAATGCCCCCTACTAATGCAATGCATTGTGATGATATTAGGAAAATAGGTTATGGGAAGGAGGAAATGGGGAGTAGTGTTTTTGAACGTTTGACTTGAATTTCTCTAAATTGTGAGCATCAGGGAAGACATCTGCGGGAAGTTTGTTTCACATACGGGCGGTTCGACTGATGAACGCATTCTCTCTACAATTCGTTGTGCGACTAATTGGACAATCGACCATAAACGGATGAGATCTACTTTTTTAATAGAACATAATAATTTAGCTTCTTAAAATCAGCAAAAAATTTTGCTAAAATTTCGTAAAAAATTTTTAAGTCCTCAAAGTTTTATTTTTATTTTTTTAATGCAAATAAAAATCTAGGCATCGGATACCAGCAGTTCACTATTTTTTTGAACAAGTTTTTCTCTTGATTTTAGCAGGATATACTTCTATTTGCATTCAACCAAATTTAACTTTAAAGTAGAAAAATTTTCCTCAGTACCTTAACTAATTTTGAGTGTTAATTTTCAAAATTATTTAAAACAAATTTTTAAGAATCCATGCGTCAAATTTTACAAAATTTATTGTTAAAATATAATATCTTCATATTTCTGTAATTACCCGTAGATGGCAACACCAGTGTATCTGAAGTTTTAAAGATGGCGCCATTTATTTCCCTCCCGATTTTTTAAAATGGCCCATATCTCGAAAACTAAGAGAGATAGAGCAAAATTTATGAAAACCTCGATTACCCCTAATCGTATAATATCCCAGCGAAAAGGGTTATCTCTATCCAAAAATGGACCGTGGCGGGGCCTTGGACCCTCGGAAATTTTTAATGAAAATTTTGCACTTAATCAAATGGCCATATCTCGAAAAATAAGCGAGATGGAGCAAAACGGGGAAAATGTTTGTTCCTTTGGAGTGCCTTTATATGCCCTCACATGATATGGACTAGGCCTGGGGAGGGTTCCGAGACCCTAAATTTGAATAAATTCTACGACTCAGTATAATTACAGACAAACTGTAGTTTTAAAATTTTTTAATTAAATTTAGATTTGCTAAATTTAACAAAAAGTGTTAAAATCAACAAATTTTATTTTAAGCCAAAAAACAGTAATAAATTTTATTAAAGTAATAAATTTTTCTGTTCAGCCAACAGACTTATCTTTTTGAGTGTACATATGTTTCGATCTGGCAAACTATCTCATCGGAACCTGAAGATGTGGAAAAGCTAAAGCATCCAGAACAGACAGAGCTTAAAATATAATAATAAAAAATAGTGATGCAGAATTTTTGATAGAATCGGTTAATCTTTGAACGTGGCGGACATTGCAGATGAGCTCTTAAATTGAATGCGGGCGCTGTGGTGTAATGGTTCGAGGCCCAACCGCTGCAACATCAATTTATGAAAAATAGTAATATGTATGTGTTTTTTCTATCCCTCATACATATCGCAGCATCCTCCTTCGGTGTTCCCATAGCACTTAACCCCATCGTAGTAAAATAATATAACAGGGCATGAACTAAAAAGCTTCAACAAAGTTAACCAACTCGCCATAAGACAACTGTTCTAAAATTCAACATCTCGCGCAATTACAGTGTTGCCATATTTGAAGCCCTTCATCTTTCACCTCTTTCACTTCTTCTCTATCCCTTTTCCAAAGGAAGCAACACGTTAATTAATAGGAAGAATTTCCTGAGTGTTGCTTTTCTTTAAAAAAAATAAATATGCATTTAATATTTGGCAAAATCAAAATTTCATGCTCATTTTATAATTTGTGAACAATTTGTATACAAATTTTGACACAAGTCCATTTAAAATTTTGGATCAAATTATTGTAGCCTACCAAATAGTGAGCTCGCCCGACTCTACCTTATTTACTCGTTCTTATATGCAAATTCATTTAAAAGTTCTCCATATATAGATATTTCTATTTCTTCCACAAAGTTTTGCTCAAAAATTCGTCGCCATTGAATTTCGATCACGAATGATTAAACATTCTTTAATAACTAAGTGATTATAATACAAATTATATTTTTGGTATGGCCACTTCTGACACGAAAAATAAAATTACATATGCTGAAAGTAAGAAATTTGCTCTAAAAGATTAAAATTGTTATTATCTACAACACTATGCAAGCTAACAAGTATGTTAAGAAAAGCTAAAGAAAGCGATAACAACTTTAGGAAACATAATGTTAATGTAGAAAGAACAGGTCCCTGTTTTGAAGAATTTTATTAAACAAAATTTTCTTAATATTCTTATGTTTAAAGATGTAATGATAGATATCTTTGAGATGACTAGAAGATGAAAATAAATATCCAAAAGATTTAATAGCTCATAGTAAAAACAACATTATGTGCTTAATGACAAATCCATAAAACGTCTATATTTTCATTACTAGTGCCCTTTAGCAACTATAAAAATCTAATATCCTTTTAATTCATTTATTTCGAATGAAAATGGAAACAACAATTTCAACTTGGTTGGAGTTACAGTTTATGTTTACTATTTTTTTTATAATGTCTCAGTAAATCTTATAAAATCTTAAGTTTGTTTAATGACCATCATCGTAAAATATAAACAATTTTCAGTTTTAATATTAAATTTCAGCAACAACGAAAGAGTAATAAAAATTCATAACAATATCATTATGAATATGTTGCCAACGTAATGTTTATAAACGACGACGATGACAACAACAATGACAGCATTACAATAACAATATGTTTATTATGTACATAATAATTCCTAATACACATTTATTTTCACAGTTGTTGCCGTTAGTATTGTTTGCATTTGATAATTGTGTTGTTAAAAGGATTTTAACACTTTAAGATATTAAAAAAAAAACATTTTTGGTTTATTCCTAGGTTCATAATCAAAAAACTGTTGTCGTTTGAAATCTACAAATTCTATATTTTGTAATGAAATTTTATATTTTTATATCACTTGCAATGCATATTTTCTAGTAAATCTGATTTATTAGTAATCTGGGAAGAAAAACATTTTTCAATTGACGGTTTTCGAGAAATCGTTGTTATAAAATTTTCTACAAGTTTTTAACAAAGTTTTCAAATCTGGGCCATAAAACTTGCAAAGTCTTTAAAAATTATAACTCCACTTAAATTTACCTTCAATTAGTGTTTACTCATGTCGACATGTGTTCAAAACATTTGACTGCACAAATTTTAAGATCATATCGAATAAAATAAACAAGAAACTATTTCTTGAAAACACCCAGCATAAAAAGAGATGTCGAAGGAGTAGAAATAGCACTACAATTGATCTACTTCTTTTTTAACATAAACACTAATGATTTTATCATTGAGTTGTCATAGGAGAGGAGTACTCCCACTTTAACATTTTTTCGGTACTTTTTGAACGAGTGCAAAGGAAGCACTTTTTCACCAATTAGAATTAAAAAAAAAAAAATTCTTTACAAAAAAAAATTATATTTTTTTTATTTTACAAAAGTTTTTTTATTGCCGCCACCGGGGATCGAACTTAAGACCTCACGATTGCTAGTCTAGCGCTTTACCACTGAGCTATTCTTTGATATGAAAGTTGACTGGCATAAAAACACCACTTTGTTAATGCAAGATATTGTTCCTTATTCTCTTCAATAAAAGTACTTATTAAACACGTGTAAAAGGTGCACTCCAATTCAATATTGTCTTCAGAACTATTTTTACAGGTACATAAATATCAATTTCTCACCATTTTTTATATATACATATTTTTAAAAATTTTAAAATTAAAAAAATATTGAATATAAACAAATTATATATAAATATAAAAAATTGATAAAATAAAAAAAAATTTAAAAAAAATAAAAAAATATTGGTCCCGCCGGGAATCGAACCCGGGACCCTCTGTTTGGAAATGCCAAATGATACCAAAATCACTTTTTATGATCACTTTTAGAGCAATTACTCTTTAGAAGCAATACTTAAGTGATTTTTTGGATGTTGTTCAGAAGTAATTCTAAAAAAGCTGTAAAAATGTAATAACGGATACTTGGGAAGCAATGAAAGAAGTGATTTTTTGAAGTTGTTCAGAAGTAATTCTAAAAAGCTGTAAAAATGTAATAACGGATACTTGGGAAGCAATGAAAAAAGTGATTTTTTGAAGTTGTTCAGAATAACTTCTAAAAAGGCAGTAAAAATACACTAACGGATACTAGTGAAGCATTGAAAGAAATAGTTTGTAAAGCACTTAAATTTGGTTAAATTCTACTAGTCAGTATAATTACAGATAAAACTGTAGTCTTACAAATTTTCTACTTAAATTAAGATTTGTTAAATTTAACAAAAAATTTGTTAAAATCAACTAATTTTATTTTAAGCCAAAAAACAGGAATAAATTTTGTTAAAGTAGTAATTTTTTCTGTCCAGCCAACAGACGTATTATTTTGAGTGTATAAGTTTTTTTTAGTTTTTATAGAATTTTCTTTTAATGTAACTTTTTCATTTGATGTATAAAATTAATGAAAAATTGTATTAATTTAATGAAAATTTTTAATTGTATTTTGTCGTGTCATTTTAATTCCCTTTTATTTAACAAAATCGGTAAAAACATTTAATTTTCGTTAATGTTAGTACTGTGTATAGTAAGGGTATTCATGTCAGGAGTTTAGGTCTTGTAAAATTGCGAAAGTGTAAAATTTTCCTTAATTACAACAAAAAACACATGTGGATAAATTTACACAAACCTGAAAATTACGCAATACACACTATCAAGTGTAAAATTTTGGTCGTGAAAAAGTGTAAAATTGCTACATTTAATAGAGTTACCATTATTTACTAAAATTCAAAAGGCATATAATGAAGGGGATCTGGAATATCCCCGAAACAATAGTCTTTTCATTTCTGAAAGTGAAGAGGTTTTTTAAAGCAAAAACTCTGTGAAGTATTTATCACGAGAGTATCCTGATGAAGAAAAATAGCAGTTTTTGAAAAAAAGTGCTTATAAAGTAAATAACGAAATTGGCCTCGAACTAAATTAATAAATTTCTAATTCATAAAAATTGTATTTAAAAAGTACTACGAGAATGTAAAAATACTAAATGTATGTAAAAAGTACTAAAATTAGCAGAACTGTATAAATATTAAATTAGGCAAAACTTTTTTGCATGTGTTGTTCTTGGAAGTAAAAAAAAATAATTCATAAAAAGCGAATTTTAATTTATACACCAGAAAAATTATAATTACACTGTTTGACAAAATCTTGACTTTTAAAAATTAATAGAGCTCTGGCCATCAATTCTAAATATATATTTCGGAAATGCTGATTACAATGGCGTACTTTATTTTTCGATCAATGGTACAGATTTTTCGCTAAATGTCTTTAAAATTTGGCGGTTTTCCATTTAGTTTTTTATATACAAAAACTTTGAAATGCAATCAAAATAAAGTTTTTGTGGTGAAATGTATGCACAGGACCTGTACTTATATTTAGGCTTAAAATTTGATGCATAAAACTTGACATTAAAACCACGTTTTAGTTGGATTTTGATGGTTTTTTAAGGTTTTAGCCAATTGAATCGCTGAAAGCAAAATCGGCCTTAATAAATGATATGGCTTAGTAAAGAAGCATAGTCCCCAAAGTGCAACTTTTAGTATAATTTGGGGTTACCTCTAGAAACTCTTGTTGCAAAATTTCAAGCAAAACAGTTTTCATTTGCAAAAGTACCACCCACCGAATGTCAGCTTCAAAAAAATCACTTCTTTAATTGGTTCTAACGTATTCATTAATATATTTGTTTCCAGTTTTTTTAGAAGTTTTTGTAAACAACATCCTAAAAATCACTTTAGTATTGCTTCTAAAGAATTATTTCTCTAAAAGTGATTCCAAAAATGGATTATGAAACAGTTTATTTCCAATTTATTTATTTTCGATTCTTGGTGGGAGCAATATTTTTTATTTTTTTCAATTTTGATCTTTATATTTATAATTACTTTGTTTAAGTTTTTGTTTTTAAATTTTAATAAATATATAATTCTTAGAAGTATATAAAATAAAAATTATGAAATTAGCTTTTTATGCATCTGTCAAAAGTGTACTAAAAAAATACTAAATTGCACCCGTATATTAATTTATATTTTATTAAACATGCATATAATGGTGCTTCGAATTGCAAGACATTCGAAGTGTGCAGCCTCTCAAGACCCCATCAATGTTACTAACTATTAAAAGTTTATGTAAGCAAAAAAATAATTGAAAAAGCTTGCACCTTAAGTTCCCTAAATGACGATAAAATTACGTCTAGATGTGAACGAAAATGTAAAGTTATTTAAAAAAAAAAAAAAATATTTTATTAATTTAATTATAACAACTGATTGTTTTCAACAGAAAATTTTGATTGAATATTTTAACTTCTACTGAAATTCCGTATTTTGTGTATTATGTTTATTAACTGACTGACAGAAAAAGTTAAATAATATATTTCTTTGCAATTTAACTACTTATTCAATTGAAACAACTTTACTGATTTAGTTTTTAAACAACTGTTGAACTTTTACGGTAAAGTTATTGTGAGTGTACGAATAAGCCACAATTTTAAATAGATAATGCAAATTAATTTTTTATGTGCACACTGGTTCTAAGACTTGAAAAATGCAATAAATGTTTCTTTCAAAATTATAAAGCCGCAGAGGTTGGTGTAGTTTATACATAATGGCCCAGCCTTGAGGAGACAAAATCAGACTATATCCTGTTTTTCCATATGATTTCGAAAAACGTTAATACTTATGCAACTTTATGCATTATTACAAAACAAAGAAATCTAAGAACTGTAGTTAAAATTAAAAGATTGAACAAAAAAATTATAATTTTTTAATTCCTTTCAGAATTCGTAAAGCATCCTTGATCATAAAATTGGAATGAAAGTCTATCTTAAATACATTTTAAAATCATAAAACATCTTAACATTAAAAATCTTAATTTCACAGTTTTGAGTCAAAACTACTAAAAACAGGGTTTTTAACTGAAATTTTAAAATTTTACAATTAGGTTGTTCACAAGGGGTGTGATATCTGTTGTATCGTTGTATCGTCCTAACGAAAGACAGAGTTGTTAAAATTTTTATTTGACTTTAACAACGATTTTCTATTGGATTTTCTATCTGTTAGTACACTGAAATATAGACAATAAACATACATAAAAATGTTGTATCGTGCTATTCTCAAATGTTGTATTGTCTCAATTTAAATTTTAACAACTCTGTTTTTTGTTAGGACGATACAACGATACAACAAATAGCACACCCCTTGTGAATTCCCCTAATATATATGAAATTTCTTCGTGCGTAATTACACAATTGTTACTCGTATAATTGGACACTAAACGTCGAAGTTTCATAACACCGCTTTTTTCTTAAATATTACTAGTTCTCTTAATGCCTTAAGGGCTATTAAATAAAATACAAATTTTAGAATATTTTTATATAAATCTTTTTATGTTTTCCAGTTTTTACATAATATTTATGTCATTAGTAAATCTTCTTATGTCCATCTTATGTGAGTATTAAAAATATACGAAAAAACAAAATCTATATAATATTTAGTTCAGAACTACGAAGATTGAAATCATTAATTGAATTTTTTCTTCCGAGTTAAAAATGAACGTATTAATGCATGTAATTTCAAGCAATGGATACCTATAAGTATAGGGTGTTTTTTAAAGCCCGATAGAACTTTAAATTGTAAAAAATATCAAAAAAAAATTAAATTTTAATCCAACATTTTTTTCCAAAGACGAATACATGGCATTAACTTTTGAAAATGATTTCGGGCATATGGCCACCGCGGCTGTTGACGAAGTTCATTCTGAACGTCCAATTTTAGGCCAATTTTTCGAGCTTTGCTGGCCGTACACTCAAAAAAATTAGTTAATAGCAAAATTAGTAAAACGTTTTGTATATCAAGTGTATTAGTTTTCAGCAAAAACTTTAGTTATATTTTTTTAGCACTAAACTAATTTTGAACTAATGTTTTACTAATTTATTTTACTACAAAAATTGTGCTGTTAACCGCATTTATAGCGTCGACGACAACTAGATAGACAAGATGTATTGTAGATGTTGCAGCTTGTCTGGATGTAGTACAGACTAAAGGGCTGCATGAGTGCAATCGGTTTGTTGTAGTCATTAAATCACATGGTGCTAGTGTGTGTGCATTACGATTCAAACCACCCTGTTACGACTAGACAACGAAAAAAACAATAAGTGATTGTTGTGACACTCGATCGTTCACTACCATAACATAGCAATTAGTACTTTGAACTAGTGTTTAAGTATCGCAATGAATGCTATGGTGCGATGGTGTGTTGTGTTATATTATATATAAAGTATAAATGTACACTCAGATAAAAAAGTTAGTTGTTCTTTATTTTCAATTCAATGTTTGTTTTACAATTTTTATATTATTATATAAAAAAGTTAGTAAAAAAATAAATTAATAATGTTAATGAATAATAAATTATAAAAACAAAAAAAAATAATTTATATCAATTCTTATTAAATACAAGAAAGTTAAAAATCTCTGCGTTGTAATTGTTTTTAATATAAACAATTATAATGCAGAAATTTTTAAGTTTTATACATACATATATTTTAATTTCATTGGTTGTTGCAAAATATTATCTGTGTACTTATTTTGTCAAACAAAGCGACACAGACCTACTCTGTTGACAGGATTTTTTTTTGTTCGACTTTCGAATTGTTCTTCATAGAGCTTTTTGGCGATTTTTTTAATGTCGATAATTTTTTTAATTTTGATGATTTTTTTCTAATTTTCGACGCCTTCTTTAATTCTGCCGATTTTTGTTTTTTTTTCTAAATTTTGCTATTTTCAACTATTTTTAACCCTAAAATACCACTAACGAAATAACTTAAAATACCGTTAACCTTAAAATATCCTAACGAAATAAATTAAAATACCGTTAACCCTAAAATAATTTAACGATATAACTTAAAATACCGATAACCTTAAAACAACCTAACGAAATTCTATAAAATAAAATTTACCAAATTCATTCCAAAAAAAAAAACATTTAAAAAAATCGGTGGTATAATTAAACAATATTGAAAAATAAAATTAAAAATAAATATAATAAAACCAATGCGTAGTAGAGTTTGCTAAAAACCCTACTCAATGTTCCTTAATGTATTCGCCGCTTTAGAGCTTTTTTTTTTGGTATCATTAGAGTATTTCACATATTAAATAGTTGAAATATTCATTACGATCAACTAAAGAATTTTTTGGGGGTAGACATTTGTCTATTTTAATTTTTTCATTATATATATATATCAGTGGTCGTCACCCATAGCCACCAGTGGCCGATCATAATCGGCTTTTCATACGTACATAACACGAATGACAGACAACAAACCTCTCAACTAAGAGAATAACAAATAAAAATATTCCGTCATTAGCATGATAGTTTTCAACAAAGTAGGTACGTATTTCGGTTACATACATTAGTGTTGCCAGTTTTTTCATACCTTTTCCCCAATTTTCAATTTGCCATCCCAAAAAATCCCCAAATTTTATTTTCTGGAAAAATTCGTTTATTTTTTCGAAAAATTTGTGGAAAATACCATATTCGTTTATTTTTTGCGGTAAGTTGTTCACTCAGACTCAATATATTTGTGCAACAAATTATAAAAAAGAACAAATAAATTTAAATAACAGCAAAGAAAATTTGAACCAAAATTTTTCATTTTAAATATTTAAGAATAAAAATTGTCTGATTCATCAGCTTCAGACATTTTGTTGTGCATGGTGCTGCATTAAAAAGTTTTAGCATTTCAGCAGATGGATTAAACTTTTGACAATTGAGTAACTTGTAAAGTATATATTTAATTTAGGAAGAGCTTCTTATAACTCTTATTAAATTTAAATAACTTTAAAAAAATTATCAGGATTAAATTCTTAAATTCATAAAAATATGAAAAAGCCATAATATATTTTATCCCCAAATGATCCCCTAAAATTTCGAACATCTCCAATAAATCCCCAGTTCTACAAACGGAAGTTTTTATCCCCATTGATGATACAATGCCCAATTTGGGGATAAATCCCCCAAACTGGCAACACTGTTATACATAAGTTTTCAGTAACACTAAAACGATGGTGTTGATATTGTGTTGATTGCTTAAGTTCACAATAATATGATGTGGTAATGTACTGTTGTCATCCGTGCTAAAGGATTCATGATGTGATTCGTCTCACTATCCATATGCCTTTTTGCCATGGTGTTTGTTTTTGTTGTTTGTACTGATTCAATCGTTATAAAAAGTAAAACCACACAACTCGTTATGGCTTGTAGGCTATCATGTGTCTTGAAATCTCATTTAAGATGAATCGTTCAGCCCTTTAGTACAGACAACGGAAATGATAATTTAAGAAAATCAACTTACACATTTTCTATATTTAAATTTTCAGCAAATAAATTAACTAAAATAAAATTTCCCCACAAATTTTATGATTTTTTTAATTCTACTAACATTCAGAAAAAAGTTTAGTCATTTTAGCAAGGATTTTTTTTCATTTGCAATCAATTAAGTGTTAGCAGAACTTTTGCTGAGATTACTATTTTTTGGTAAAAATCAGCTCGCTGATTTTCAGCAAACGCCTTTTTCTGAAATTACCAACTTTTTTGCAAGCACGCTCCTGATTAAAAATTTGCTGACACAGCAACAATTTTTGCTGACTTTCTGATTTTTTTTTTGAGTGTGTGTAACGAATAACACGAAAAACTTTGGCCTCCAAGGCATCAATTGTAGATGGTTTATCAGCATAAACCAGTGACTTCACATGAACCCACAGGAAATAATCGGGAGGTATCGAATCGCACGACCTTAGAGGCCAAGTTAAAGGTACATTTCTCGAAATCAATTTATCGCCAAATTTTGATTTCAATAAGTCGGTGTTTGCGGTCGCCTTACGGCACGTAGGCGACCAAAAACATTTTGAAACCACATCTCGTCAGGATCAATATCATCCATATTTTCAAACAAAAAATCATTGATCATGGTGTGGTAATGATCTACATTGGCCGTAAAGCGAGTTCCGGCTTCATTTTTGAAGAATTAAGGTCCATTGATGCCACCAGCGTGTAAACCGCACCAAACGAAGCATTTTTCTGAATGTAATGGAGTCTGTAGGGTCTGTTGTGGATTGGTTTTACTCCATATGCGGCAATTTTGTTTATTAACAAATCCGTTAAGCCAAAAATGAGCCTCATCGCTCAACGCAATTTTGAGTGTGTAAGTTGCGCGAATTGATAACTGATTTTAAAAATAAATGTGGCAGCGTTGTTCAAGCGTCAATCTATTCATGCTGATTTGCCAGAGTATACTGATCGTAGATGACAGTTAGTAATTTCTATCGGGCTTAAAAAACACCCTGTACATAGACAGTTCAAGTTTTTGCAATATCGCTGTATTAGAAATACATTGAGCTAACTGAGAATAGAAAATGCTGCAGTTTAGTTTTTCTTTATCTCTACACTGATAGAATTTTCATCCGTAGGACTAATGAACCGATTTCATTAAAATAAATTTATTTATATAACTAAATTACTTAATGATTTTTTTTTTTGTTATATTTTTTCAGTTACTAACTGTGTATATTGTGGTCACTTTAACACTTGCTAGGCGCCAGCTGGTATTTCCACTATAAAGTATAATATTTCTGATCATGATATTGCTTAGAACCTTTTTCGTTTGAGCAATATTTGTGGTTTTTACAACAAAGTGAAAGTTGTTTGTCAGCAAAAAATGGAATTAACACGTGAAAATTTTCGGATTATCTAGACAATAGTGCATAAACAAATTAATTCCAAGTTTTTTGGATAAAGCTCCTTTTTTGCAATTGTGAAACGTTGGTACAACTTCACTTCAGTACGAAGGTTATCCAAAATCAGTTGTTTATCTAAAACTACTTAAAATTAGTTAAAAATGGTGCTGCAGAAAAAACTGATAAATTAGCAGACTATTAGCTAATTAAACCGGAAAACCGGTTTTCGGGTTCTCCAAATAGTTAAAATTCAGAAAAAACCAGTTTCAGTTCTTGAAATTAAAATAAAATCCCAATCAACCGGTTGTTAAATTTAAATTTTTATTTGAAAATTAAAAAAATTAACAATGACCCAGATTGTTGGCTCAGAAAAAGCTTCCAAAAACATAAAACCACATACAAAAAAAATTATATTCATATTATTCAATTTTGCAGTGTTTTATGGGTTAGAAAAATAACCAATCAGTTTGAAGCATTTTTTTGACTGATGAGACAACTTTTTGTTATTAAAACTTTGAAAAGCTGTTGTGCGCCTTGAAAAATTATAAAATTTATTATATTTTGTGTGTAGTTTTGAAAAAATTCAAATTAAGTATCTTGAAAAAATACATCATAACACCGGAACAATTTAAAAATGCTCCAAAAACAGATTAATTCCTAAATTTCGATATTTACCACTCTGAAAAGCAATGAAGGAAAGTGTAGACAATTTTCAGAGAATGCATTGATTAGAGTTGACTATTTGTGGTTTATTTAAAACGGAACATCTGTAAGCTTTTTTCAGAATGTGAATCTCGAGATTTCAATGCAAGTGTAAACTCAACCTTTTGGGTAAAAAACCAATTCTTTCACTTTACATAATCATTGAATATGATTTATTGTCAGATAATTTAAAAAAGATAAAATCCTTCACAGTTCTGCCTTTTCAATTTTAATATTTTCTTTGGGACAATATCTAATTCTGAAACGGTAATGCTGGATTTATCAACATATTTTGTGTATAAGAATTCAACAGATGAAGAAATAAACATGAAATACCTACACTTATAACATTTTTCGATAAAAAAAATTTTTTAAGAAGCTTAAGTAAGCTAAACATATGTGTCTTTTATACGTAGATTTATGAAAAGCAACATGTAAATATTTGAGAAGAAATTGTTATAATTTCTTTTTAAGTAAGTTTAAATGGTTAACCACTTTTTTGTAAATACGTCTGAAAAGTAGTTATTTAAAAAGTTAAAATTATTCTAAAATACCCCTAAAAATGCAACGTGAATCCCATTTAGCAAATTAATAATCTTTATTTTGAAGGAGAGATGAATTATAAATGTTTTTAAAACAAATTGTGTTACTTCTGAAACCAAAATATGTTACTTCTGTGTTCGTGTGAAGCCAGCTTTATATTTCAACATTAACTCTGTAAGAGCTTTACTATTTAGTTTAAGTTTTTAACTTATTAAATTTTTTTCTGTATACTGTAAAAATGTTGATAAAAAAATTTGTAAACTGGGTGATTTTGTAAAAAAAAATGAAAATAATTCTGCGTTTTCTAAACGGTTAATCTGATTGAAATTAAGGACTTGTATTCCAATTTAAGTTTTAAATTTGGTGTCTGCAGACCCATCGGGAGGTACGACATAGGCCATCTCGTGTATTACAAAAATCAAAACAATTCAGAATTCTTAATTTTGTCCCGATTTAAAACAAAATTTCATCAGTGGAATGTATTAATCGAGTTCTACAAAAAGGTTGGCGTCACGCATAGTTTATCTCTGATAGTTTACGAAATACCCGACTTTAAAAATTAAAATTTGCTATTGATTACCTACCGTGGTCTAGTATTTTAAACAAATATAAAACAATAAAATTTCTCCCGATTTTTTTGAAATATTTTTTGTGATTTTCCAAAAAATTGATAAATACTCTAAAGAAAGAATTTTGAAAAAATCTTTTTAAGTTACGTGCAATTTAGAGTGTCCAAAAAACCGGCCATTTCAGAAAACCGGTTTTCGCTTTGTTCGAAAATTAATATTTAAAAAAACCGGTTTCGGTTACGTTTTCTTCCAAAAAACCGGTTAAAACCGGTTTCGGTTTTTTTTGTTATACATAAAAATAAACCTGTACAAATACTTAGCAAAAAACCTAAAAAAAAATTAGTTAAAAGCGCCCTCCAGAAACAGCTACTGAAACTAATTTATGATTAAAATAGGTACTTTCCAACTAATTTATGCGACCAAATATTTCAAAAGCGCTAAAAATCATTATTATGGTAAAATATAATTTAATACCACATTATTATAAAAATAATAACAAAACATTTAAATTAAATAAAATTGTATCAAATAAAATTGTATCAACTAACCGAAAATAATGCGAGTTTTGGGTGATACAAAAGCGCTAAAGATAGCACGACCAGATGCAATTAGACAAAAATTTAAATTTTAGTTAATTGCAGAGGACATTTTACACTGCTGAAATCAGAAAACCATCACAGAAAAACATTTCCAAAATTTAATTTATATATTTTTTTAAATGGGAAGACAATCTACTCTTCTGAAAACAGCAGAAATACTATTTATTTTCGCTATTTGAAGTCTACTTATATTCAGCAAAAACGTATACTTATTTTAGCAGGATAAAATGTTATTTGAATGCAACTAAAATTTATTTAAATATAACTAACATTTTTGTACATTTAGCAGTTCTTGTTTCATCATCCCAATCGTAAATTTTTCTTAAATGGAACAGATTAATTACACAAAAAAAGTAACTAGATTTTTGTAGCAACATTCATCAGTCAACCTGTATTTTAAAAATATTCCAAACATGTGAAATAAGTGTGAAAAGATATTATTTTTAATATAAAGGAGAACAAAACTGCAGTTTCGTTTGTTAAAATAATACTTTAAAAACAAAATGCAGTCGAAATGTAGAATTTTCGAACAGATTAGTTTAAAAATAGTTTTGATAAAAACATATTTAAAAAACCGGTTAACCGACAAATAATAACCGGTTTTCGGTTTATCCGAATTTAGAAATTATTCGAAACCGGAAATTAAAAAAACCGGTTTTCGGTTACGGTTTTGGACACTCTAGTGCAATTAAAGGTAAAATTCTGAAAAAGTCGTTTTTTGTCATTTTCATTATTTTTTATTTATAAAAAAAAAATTGATAAATAACATATCGTCATATAAAATCAAAAAAGCCGTAAGTTACATTTAAAAAATTGTACAGGAGAAACAAAAAACTTTTTAAAATTGCTTGAAGTTACACTTGGGGCTGCTTAGAATTTTGTTAATAAAATCGTCGTGTTTAGTCGTAGGAATGTAAAAGTTTCCAGGAATATGTGTTTTGATACGGTGCGTCATAATAGATCGAAAAGTGAATATTGAATTTTTTGTAACTTAAACCTTTTTTGATTTTATATGACGATATGTATTATTTATACTTTTTAAAAGGCTACTTCATGAATAATATTGCTATGTAAAAAATGTTTGAAAATTTTAATCACTGTGTTCTCCTGGGTCTTCCGAAGTATATCTATTTTTTTAAAAATTTCTTTTTTATGCCACATTTACTCCAAACGCAAAGCTAGAATCAACAATTTCAAGCATTTTTATATGTTCCAATATGTTCCTAACATATATGTTTTATATGTTCCAATACGTTCCTATTCCCAAAAAAACGAAAAAAAGAACTAATTTTTGGGATTTTCAGAAGTTTTTTAGGAATTACATGATTCCTTAGTTGTGAAATTTCAATAAAAAAAGTTAATTAATAAAGTTTTTATTGCATAATTAAAAATTTATTTTATGGACAAAAACTCTCACTTTTTTGCCTAATGTCTTTAATGAATTCTACAATTGTCGAAAATTTTACTAGTTTTGAAATCTTGGTATAATTTTCTTCACACTGATGTATAATATGTCCATCTTGCCTACTTAATGAATTGGGAACATTACAATAACTACTATTATATTCATTATAAGTAGGTAATACATTTAGGGTCATATTCATAATCACTTTTAAAATTTATAAGTCACTTATAAAGCAAATTTTTCATACAATAAATATATACAATATTTTATAAATGTGTTAGAAGGTTTCTGAATTATTATGCATAGGAACTTTATTTGCACAATATTTAACCATTAACCCTTTATTTTGAAACCTGCGATTTTCTAAATTTTTAGAAAAGTTTACATGTTATACTACCTGGTATTTTATTCCAATCAGACTAACCATTTAGAAAATCCAGAATTATTTCCATATTTTCCCAAAATCGCCCACTGTGCTTTGTACGCTGAAAAAAAAAAATTATTAGAAAAATTAGTAGAAGGTCTTCTATATCAATTATACGAGTTCTCAGCAGATTTTTTGTTGAAATTTTATTTTCAGCAAAAGTTTTAGTTATATTTTCATATTTATTTATATAATAATTTTTTAGCACTAAGCTAAGTTTGAACTAATGCTTTTCTAATTTATTTTGCTACCAAAATCGTGCTTATAAACACATTTATAGTGCGGACAATGTAGTGCGGACAAAGGAAATGATATTTGAACACAACTCTTCTAAGACATAATAAACACAACTGTGAAAGATTTTTGTGGCTGTGTTTCATACATGAAACAAAAGGATGCCAAAAGATTGAATATGCACAATATATATATACATATTATAGACAAAATAAAATATTTAAATTCAGTGACGATACAGATAAAAAGTGAATGTATGTATAAAGAAAATGTTTATTTATATTGATTATGTGAAATACAAGGACAGGCATTCTTTTCAGTCATTTGGGTAATTTTTTTTTGCACCCTTTTAAGAAAAAGGTTTTTGTAATATAAAAGCCATAGTTTATTTCTTTTTTGTTATTTAGAATTGTCTACTAATGGGGAAGTCTGGACATTTTACGAAGTTTCATAAATAATGTTCGAAAAAATAACAAAAACACCAATTTTATACTTAAATTTTCAGCAAGTAAATTCACTAAAGAACAATCCCAATAAACAATTTTGCTGGAATTCAAGTTGAAATCAAGCGTAATTCCAGTCACTTTTTCCAATTTCAAGCCTTGATTTACACTTGATTTATACTGTAATTCAATAGCATACTCCAGCAAAACGGACACTGTAATTCCAGTCGAACATAACAGTGTAAATAGGCTTGAATTCAAGCCTTGAATTACAGTCCAATTCAAGTTCAAACAACACATTAAAAACCCTTGTATTCAAGCCCTATCTTCAAGCTCAAATCAAGCTCAAATAATACACGATAATTGTAATATTTCATGCAATTTAATTGCAATTATATAATTATTTTGTCATACATTAACATTTATATTTTTCTCTTAATATCCAACACCTTGAGGCGACGGAAACCAATTTTTGGTAGTTTCTCCTTCCTTTTTCTGGCAGCGTCAAACGTTGTAGTACTTTTCTTAGCTAAGGAGAAAAGAATAACATTAGAAAAAAAGTTTAGGCTCAAAGAAATGTCAATTACTTACATATTTATTAGAGTCCAAGGAAGAAATTTAGATTCCTTTTATATCTCCATATAAAAAAATTATATTAAGTTTGTTTATTTTTTCAGTATTGGCAAGAATAGAAAAACAAATTATATCAATTTGTATGAACTGGATTTTCACTGGAAAAAACACTTAAAATAAAGCTGAATTCAAGCATTTTTTACAGCACTTGAATTTTTAGTTTTTCAGTGTTTATTGGGATTTCTCTACAAATTTTTGGATTTTTTTCAGTGTACTAGTATTTGGGAAAAAGTTCCCAATAAGCACATAGGTTTTAAAAATTCAAGTGCTTTAAATTTTGCTTGAAGTAAAGTATATTTCAAATTCTAGCACTTGTTTATTTTACAAAAATATTTCAAACTTGAATTTTTGTTTCCCTTTTGCTGGAGTATGCTATTGAAATAAAATGTAATAAAAGTTGAATTCAAGCCTTGAAACTGGAAAACAGGGCTGGAATTGAACTTAATTTCAACTTGAATTCCAGTGAAAATGTTTATTGATTTTAGCAAGAATTTTTGTCATTTGCAATAGACTTAGTGTTAGCAAAACTTTTGCTGAGATTATTATTTTTTGGTAAAAATCAGCTCGCTAATTTTCAGCAAATTCCTTTTGCTGAAATTACCAACTATTTTTCTACTGTACATAATGTACAGTAGACTGTACCTCAAAAAAAAAAAGTTCGTCGTACACCCTCCAATATGAAGTACTTTTGCAACGCAATTTCAAAAAAAAATTTGTTTTTTTGGCCGAACGTAGCGATAGCCTTTTTCAATTTTTCATTATAGCTTCGGCATTTAAATTCGGATTTTAGAGTGTGATATATCGTTTATTTAAATCGTAAAAAACCTTTTTTTTTGCCTCGAGGAGATCAGTGTTTTGCTATAAAGGAAAAATCCAATGAAAAAAATTTAAAAAGGCGACCCATACGTTCGGCAACCATAATATAAAAAAAATTCTATTGGGTTTATCGAAAAACTTCCTTAGCAAAAGTTTAATGATTTTTTGAGAGCTTTAATTTTCTGATATTAGTGTGGTACATTAGGGTGGTAGCAACTGAGATCTGGTGGGTAACTACTACAACGGGATACTTGAGGTCAATGTACCTTAGAGAGAAAAACATCGATGTATCATACTTTAATCCTCTAACCGGCAAGCCCGCCTCCAGGCGGGGTATATTAAATTGAACAGAAATGCGCCAAAGGAGTGTTTTATAATAAGAAATTATGCCTTTTCAACAGAAAACAAAATTTATTAAATTTTTTGTGAAGAATTTTTTTGTATACAATGCACGGTTTGGAAGCGAGAAAGTGTCAAAGATAAAATTTCAAAAATTAAATATTTTAAAACAACCAAAATTTTCAAAAATCTTAAAAACATATTTAAATTAACCAAAACAATTGATAGTGACCATGAAGTAAGATTGGAGCTTAAGCTATTCAAAAAGTTTCTTAATTTGGTCCAAGGACGCACAGGATTCCATAAGGATACCTTTAAAGGACATCGCCTTAACTTCAAAACGAATGGATGGATTTTTCTGAAATTTGGTAAAACGATAATATTTGGTATAGGTAGCAAAGTTTATAAGTTTGAATAATACATATTGAAGTTTTGGTGCGTTTTCGATCAATTTCGCGTTTTTCGAAAAACGAAAATCGCTACATCCTCTTAAGTAACAGCACAAAAAATGTAATTTTTTTATTGCAACTACATCTTGGTAAAAGAAGTAATTTGTGCCTAAACCTAGTAATTTGTATGTGCTAGTTTTCGAGATTCACCCTTAAACTATCTTGGCCCATATCGCCTAAAGTAGGCAACGAAAAAAAAATTTGTAGAAGAACTTATTGTTTATTTTTCATGAGAAACACATGATATAAATTTCATTGCAAAAAACTTTAGGCCGGTTAGAGGGTTAAGATCCGACTGTAAATCCCAAAGATATAACGAAAAATGTAAAATGGCAACCCCTACGTTCGGCAAAAAAAAATAAATTTTTTTTGAAACCTCCTTTCAATACTTCATATTGTACGGCGTACTTTTTTTTTGCCTGTAAGTTGGTACGCTCTAGTGTACAGCTTGTGTTAAAAACCACAATTTCAGTTTTTTTAACAGACTTTATTGTTGTACTGAAGCACAAAATAAGGGCAATTGTAACAAAATTTTGTTATTAAATGCTATGATTTCATGCCTTTATTTAGAGCTGGGAAAGAAGCGCATATCGGATATCGAAACAAGTACTTTCAAGCGATAATATAATGGAAGCGCTGCACTGTTCAGTTTTCTTGACGAACCAGCTTCCACGCAAATTTTATTTAATTTATTAGCATTATTCTAGTGTTTGAATATCTCATGACTTATAAGAAAATTACAAATTTTTGGTTTAACAATAATAATTTTTTTGGAAATTTTAAAATGCAGATACCTATTTGTTTAATTTTGAATAAAAAAATTGCTAATAAGGCTACTTAACCTCCACGTAGGTGGATAAAAATTATTGCGCACTTTAAGAACCCAGCAAAAAAAGAGATGCCGAAGCAGTAGAAAAAGCACTATAATTGATGATCTATATGTACTTCTTTTTTTACCATAAACACTAATGCTTTTAACATTGAGTTGTCATAGGAGAGGAGTACTGTCACTTCAACATTTTTTCAGTACTTTTTTAACGAGTGCAAAGAAAGCTTTGTTTCACCATTTAAAAGTTCAAAAAAATTTATTCGCAAAAAAAACTTATATTTTTTTATTTTACAAAAGGTTTTTTTTTTAATGCCGCCACCGGGTATCGAACTTGCGACCTCACGATTGCTAGTCTAGCGCTCTACTGCTGAGCTATTCTTTGATATGAAAGTTGACTGGCATAAAAACACCACTTTGTTACTGTGAGATATTGTTCCTTACTCTCTTCAATAAAAGTACTTATTAAACAACCCAGTGTAGCAACGGCATTGACATATCGTTATTTTTTGGACTACTATTAATGACACCCGCTTACCTTCTGCACTATTTTAAATCATTTTATAATGAGTTACTGATAATGACTTATTTTTATCATTATTTCAAATAGAAAATAATTTTCTAGATTTTTTTGAAAACTTTTTGAAATCTATTTTTAGACTCAATATTTTTTAAACACTGGTAAGGATATATGAACCACATATTTTTTGATTTTTTGTATGTTGGCCAGTAAGCTTACGTGTGTGCAGCAGGTCAATTATGTTTTTATCTATTAAATATTACATGTCGGTATAGCTCAGATGGTAGAGCTATTGACTGGCAATCTGTAGACCCAACCCGCACAAGCAAATTTTATTTAAAAAAAAAATACAATAAAAAATATTTTTTATATAATTTATTTTTTTTGAAAATCTATTTTTAGACTCATTATTTTTGTTAGTACTTGTAGGCACATAGGTAACGATATATTTTTTGATTTTTCAAAAAATATGAAGTACTTTTGCAACGCAATTTCAAAAAAAAATTTGTTTTTTTGGCCGAACGTAGCGATAGCCTTTTTCAATTTTTCATTATAGCTTCGGCATTTAAATTCGGATTTTAGAGTGTGATATATCGTTTATTTAAATCGTAAAAAACCTTTTTTTTTGCCTCGAGGAGATCAGTGTTTTGCTATAAAGGAAAAATCCAATGAAAAAAATTTAAAAAGGCGACCCATACGTTCGGCAACCATAATATAAAAAAAATTCTATTGGGTTTATCGAAAAACTTCCTTAGCAAAAGTTTAATGATTTTTTGAGAGCTTTAATTTTCTGATATTAGTGTGGTACATTAGGGTGGTAGCAACTGAGATCTGGTGGGTAACTACTACAACGGGATACTTGAGGTCAATGTACCTTAGAGAGAAAAACATCGATGTATCATACTTTAATCCTCTAACCGGCAAGCCCGCCTCCAGGCGGGGTATATTAAATTGAACAGAAATGCGCCAAAGGAGTGTTTTATAATAAGAAATTATGCCTTTTCAACAGAAAACAAAATTTATTAAATTTTTTGTGAAGAATTTTTTTGTATACAATGCACGGTTTGGAAGCGAGAAAGTGTCAAAGATAAAATTTCAAAAATTAAATATTTTAAAACAACCAAAATTTTCAAAAATCTTAAAAACATATTTAAATTAACCAAAACAATTGATAGTGACCATGAAGTAAGATTGGAGCTTAAGCTATTCAAAAAGTTTCTTAATTTGGTCCAAGGACGCACAGGATTCCATAAGGATACCTTTAAAGGACATCGCCTTAACTTCAAAACGAATGGATGGATTTTTCTGAAATTTGGTAAAACGATAATATTTGGTATAGGTAGCAAAGTTTATAAGTTTGAATAATACATATTGAAGTTTTGGTGCGTTTTCGATCAATTTCGCGTTTTTCGAAAAACGAAAATCGCTACATCCTCTTAAGTAACAGCACAAAAAATGTAATTTTTTTATTGCAACTACATCTTGGTAAAAGAAGTAATTTGTGCCTAAACCTAGTAATTTGTATGTGCTAGTTTTCGAGATTCACCCTTAAACTATCTTGGCCCATATCGCCTAAAGTAGGCAACGAAAAAAAAATTTGTAGAAGAACTTATTGTTTATTTTTCATGAGAAACACATGATATAAATTTCATTGCAAAAAACTTTAGGCCGGTTAGAGGGTTAAGATCCGACTGTAAATCCCAAAGATATAACGAAAAATGTAAAATGGCAACCCCTACGTTCGGCAAAAAAAAATAAATTTTTTTTGAAACCTCCTTTCAATACTTCATATTGTACGGCGTACTTTTTTTTTGCCTGTAAGTTGGTACGCTCTAGTGTACAGCTTGTGTTAAAAACCACAATTTCATTTTTTTTAACAGACTTTATTGTTGTACTGAAGCACAAAATAAGGGCAATTGTAACAAAATTTTGTTATTAAATGCTATGATTTCATGCCTTTATTTAGAGCTGGGAAAGAAGCGCATATCGGATATCGAAACAAGTACTTTCAAGCGATAATATAATGGAAGCGCTGCACTGTTCAGTTTTCTTGACGAACCAGCTTCCACGCAAATTTTATTTAATTTATTAGCATTATTCTAGTGTTTGAATATCTCATGACTTATAAGAAAATTACAAATTTTTGGTTTAACAATAATAATTTTTTTGGAAATTTTAAAATGCAGATACCTATTTGTTTAATTTTGAATAAAAAAATTGCTAATAAGGCTACTTAACCTCCACGTAGGTGGATAAAAATTATTGCGCACTTTAAGAACCCAGCAAAAAAAGAGATGCCGAAGCAGTAGAAAAAGCACTATAATTGATGATCTATATGTACTTCTTTTTTTACCATAAACACTAATGCTTTTAACATTGAGTTGTCATAGGAGAGGAGTACTGTCACTTCAACATTTTTTCAGTACTTTTTTAACGAGTGCAAAGAAAGCTTTGTTTCACCATTTAAAAGTTCAAAAAAATTTATTCGCAAAAAAAACTTATATTTTTTTATTTTACAAAAGGTTTTTTTTTTAATGCCGCCACCGGGTATCGAACTTGCGACCTCACGATTGCTAGTCTAGCGCTCTACTGCTGAGCTATTCTTTGATATGAAAGTTGACTGGCATAAAAACACCACTTTGTTACTGTGAGATATTGTTCCTTACTCTCTTCAATAAAAGTACTTATTAAACAACCCAGTGTAGCAACGGCATTGATATATCGTTATTTTTTGGACTACTATTAATGACACCCGCTTACCTTCTGCACTATTTTAAATCATTTTATAATGAGTTACTGATAATGACTTATTTTTATCATTATTTCAAATAGAAAATAATTTTCTAGATTTTTTTGAAAACTTTTTGAAATCTATTTTTAGACTCAATATTTTTTAAACACTGGTAAGGATATATGAACCACATATTTTTTGATTTTTTGTATGTTGGCCAGTAAGCTTACGTGTGTGCAGCAGGTCAATTATGTTTTTATCTATTAAATATTACATGTCGGTATAGCTCAGATGGTAGAGCTATTGACTGGCAATCTGTAGACCCAACCCGCACAAGCAAATTTTATTTAAAAAAAAAATACAATAAAAAATATTTTTTATATAATTTATTTTTTTTGAAAATCTATTTTTAGACTCATTATTTTTGTTAGTACTTGTAGGCACATAGGTAACGATATATTTTTTGATTTTTCGTATGCTGGTGTGTAATTACAACTCATTATTTTTCGCGACATCGCCATATAAAGGTAATAAGAAATGTAATAACAAAAGTAACTAGTTGCCATTACCAATTATGTAGTTACATAACCACATATGTGGTAATGATTTTCTACCCTAGGAAGTGGAAAAACAATTCATTGTTTCATTCGTATTGTTTTCAATACTATTTTTACAGTTGTATAAAAAGCAATTTCTCACAATTTTTTTTTTTTCATAAATATATACATATTTCTAAAAATTTAAAAATTAAAAAATATTGAATTTAAACAAATTAATTATAAATATTAAAAACAAAATTAAAAGAATAAAAAAAATTAAAAGAATAAAAATAATTTAAATAAAAAAGTATTGGTCCCGCCGGAATTCGAACCCGCGACCCTCTGTTTGGAAGTGCCAAATGATACCAAAATCACTTTTTACGATGTTGTTCAGAAGTTATTCTAAAGAAGCTGGAAAAATATACTAACGAATGCTTTGGAAGCAATAAAAGAAGTGATTTTTTGAAGTTGTTCGGAATAACTTCTAAAAAAGCAATAAAAATACACTAACGGTGACTTGTGGAGCAGTGAAAGAAGTAGTTTTTAAAGGATAACTTCCAATTTGTTTTTGCTAGGATATTTCGGAATAGTGCAGCGTTTTGGTTTAAATTTGCATTTTGATACTATAGCTAGCTTTTACCAACACTAAAGAAATTTATGTTTAAATTTTCAGAAAATACAAAATTGTTCTTAATTTCCGATAGAAATATAATTTTATTTTTTTGCTAAATTAAATATTAAAAAAAATCAAAATATTGCTCTATATTTGAAAAATTAATCGTGTTCGTTTACTTACTACCAGAGGCTATTAATTACAGCGATAGGAAATCAGAACTTACACTACTTACCGGTAGGGGGCGCAGAAATTTAGTATAACCTGAGCAAATATTTAGTATCAGTATAGATCAGCTGAGCCCATATTTAAAAACTCATAAATTGCTGAAAACTGCACAAAAGAGCAAAAAATCAAGCGTGAAATATATTCAAATAATAAAATTTAAGATGTCCGTTTGTTTTTAGCTTTTTTGTTTGTTATTACTTCAATTTAAATAAAAAAAGAAAATTGTTAATTTTTCAAACAAAGTGCCACCTAGTGATAACGTTGTCGTTATAACTTTTGTTTTTGATATTACAAGTTAATACAAAAGGCGTGTTCGTTTACTTACTACAAGTTACTACTTTTATTATAGCTGGAAAAATTCAATACAAAAAGTAAACAAAAATTTCCAATTGTAGTAAGAAATTCGAGTAAACGAACACACTGAAAAAGTAAACAAAATTTTCCAATTGTAGTAAATGTAGTAAGAATTTCGAGTAATCGAACACACCGATTGTTAAGTATCAAGTTATGGGAGCCCAATATGTTGTGCTTTAATATGAGGCAGATTGTAAAGACAATTTCTACAATCGGTGTGAGTTAATGATGGTCAAATTCTCTAAAGTGCTAAAATGCCAAATCAATTTTAATATTTTCCTCACAAAATCTGATAGCGGAAATATTTAAATCTCAGAACATATGTTTTTGATTTTTGTTATTATTGAATCCTAAAAAAAACTTTTAAAAATTTTATGACAATTTTTTAAGTCCATCAAGCAGAAATATTGCTAATACCAAAAAGAAATGAACAAGATAATAGTAAGGTTTTATTGTTATGGGTTGTTACCACACTCGTATAACCCACAAAATGATTTCTTAAAGTTTTTTTTTTATTAGCATTTCTATATGCAGAATTCATTTAATGTATGCTCAAACCGATAGATGCGTGTAAATGTTTTTAAATGTTTTTTTATAATATTGTGTTAAAATCATAACAAATGTCAAAAAAAAATACATTACACCATTGCACGACAATACAATATGGCAAAAATACACGTTTGGGAGTTGGATGTAAGAACACATTTATACTGGGTTAATACAAATTGAAAGTAACGCAAAAAAATTTCTAAGCCTGAACCTTTCTATAATAGAATACTCTTATATGAAAATAGTTCAAGTTGATAAGTTGGGCATCATCGTAGTTGAAAGTTAAATAAAGTTTGCTATGCTGAAGTAGACTTGTGTAAAAATTTGTCTATAAATTGCTTTGAAAAAGTAAACCAGTAAGAAATTTGGATTTTGACTAAAATTAAATTGCATTTAAAACAAAGTCTGAAATATAGTCCATATAAGCGCTATGTCCAAAGATGGATCGATTTTATCCGAAATCAATATGTTTTGATTTTAGATTCTAGTGAATCAGGGTAACGGATTTAGTAGTTCAATATTTGCGGGGGCTAGGTAAAAAAATTGACTAATTTCAAACATCATCTATGGGCTTTGCCTTGTTCCGATATAAGTCGGTATACGAAATTTCATCAAAATATCTTCATATCAGAAATACCCTTACCTTTACTCGTGTTCGTTTACTTACCGAAACCTACGAAATTCGATACCGTTCTCTTACCGTTATTCGTTTCAGTAACCATTCTTCGTAAAAAGTCTTTCCAGCACCAATTCGTGTGCGTATCAGTTGAAAAATTTATGAAGATTAAATATTTTGTATTTTACATGAAAAAAAAAACACCATTTACGTATTAAAATCGTAAATGGTGTATTTTAGTATATTTGTCAGTAGACTTTATTACCGGAAAATGTGTTAAAATTTTGATGATGTTATTCTTAATGTCAACTTAATACAAAACTCATATTTACATGTTAAAAAAATTATTGGAGTGGAAATATACGTCAATGAAAATATTTATAAAAGTAACGTGTAAGTTTATTTAATATATGACGAGTTAAATGAAGTGCCTAAGAATGATTACAGTTTTTTGATTGACAGGAAAATGAGTTTTATGTATAATAAAAAAAATATATTAGTTTACAGTCAAACCCAAATCGTAGAAATCGTTGAAATGTAAATGCTTTTTTTTATTTAAAAACTTCTTTTGAATAACAAGAAAATAAATAATTTTATTTTCTTTTTGGCCCTACAAGGGCACAATTTGGGGTCTACTTTATGAATTATCAAATAATTTCAAGCAAACTGAGCACTTAACGCATTAGCATTGTTGTACCTACACTCATCCAACCCGGTGTTCTTCGCCATATTCGCCATGTAACATTATGTTTTAGCATTATAGTATATTGAAAATTTTGAGTTGCAATAAATTCAGCAAAATTCGTATGATGAAGGTAGGGTAATAAGTTGTTTGTCCAATAGAAAGTTTCAAAAGGGGATAAATTATGTATAACAAGATAATAGTTGACAATACCGCACCATATAATGAGTATTGGCAGTAGGGTTTGGGGTTCGGGAATTCCCGGGTGGAAAATCCCGGGATATCGGGAAAAGTTTGCCGAGAAACGAGAAATTTTAAAAATATTAAATTGTTTTTGTTTAGAATATGATTTTTTAATTTTAGTCATAAAAAACATTTTAAATACCAAAACAAAAATGTTATTGTTAAAATCTTTTAAAAGGTAATCAATTTCTTTAACACACAAAAAAGTCGTTGCCAAGTAATTAGGAACATTTCAACTAATAAAGATTTTTCGCATAACTTATTCAAAATTTAAGTACACACACAGAACAGAATCGTTGTGGCAACCGAATTAGTCGCCAACCGAATTTTGGTAGTCACATGTACTATCACATTATTTGGATATTTACAATCATACCTATTATCCTACTACAATATAAAGAAGTTGTTGCAACCGAATCGAATTTAACATTCTGTAGATCCAACCGAAGTCTTAAGAAATCCCAATCGAATTAAATAAAACACCGTTTCCATTATTTTTGTATTTGTTTTATTAATTAGTAGAACATAACAGAAATATTACAGAAAAAAAAATTAATAAAATACGAAAATTAAAATATAAACATTATTATTAAAGAATAACAGAAAAACCTTTAGATATTGAAAATCCCCAGATTCCGAACTCTTCCCTTTAGCAAAATCCTCCGATTCTAAGCACATTTGCTTACACAAAATTCCTCAGATTCTGAGGACAATTTCCTAAAGAAACCCCTCCCAGAACCTGATGGTTTTCCTTTTGGCAAAAGTCCTCAGAATTCCGCAGATTTTAAGAGTTTGGTATGTTGAAGCATTATGGACAAATTTTGCTTATGGAACAATATTTTTTGGGCCGAATAGAATGCATTTTGAGGGTCAAATTTAAAGAAAATTCAGAAGTTAAGCAACAAAGTTCGGCCGAAAGTTCGGCCAAATCGAAAAAAGTTCGGGGGCCGAACAGTTAAGTGTAAGTGCAAGTGCTTTAAATTTTGCTTGAAGTAAAGTATATTTCAAATTCTAGCACTTGTTTATTTTACAAAAATATTTCAAACTTGAATTTTTGTTTCCCTTTTGCTGGAGTATGCTATTGAAATAAAATGTAATAAAAGTTGAATTCAAGCCTTGAAACTGGAAAACAGGGCTGGAATTGAACTTAATTTCAACTTGAATTCCAGTGAAAATGTTTATTGATTTTAGCAAGAATTTTTGTCATTTGCAATAGACTTAGTGTTAGCAAAACTTTTGCTGAGATTATTATTTTTTGGTAAAAATCAGCTCGCTAATTTTCAGCAAATTCCTTTTGCTGAAATTACCAACTATTTTTCTACTGTACATAATGTACAGTAGACTGTACCTCAAAAAAAAAAAGTTCGTCGTACACCCTCCAATATGAAGTACTTTTGCAACGCAATTTCAAAAAAAAATTTGTTTTTTTGGCCGAACGTAGCGATAGCCTTTTTCAATTTTTCATTATAGCTTCGGCATTTAAATTCGGATTTTAGAGTGTGATATATCGTTTATTTAAATCGTAAAAAACCTTTTTTTTTGCCTCGAGGAGATCAGTGTTTTGCTATAAAGGAAAAATCCAATGAAAAAAATTTAAAAAGGCGACCCATACGTTCGGCAACCATAATATAAAAAAAATTCTATTGGGTTTATCGAAAAACTTCCTTAGCAAAAGTTTAATGATTTTTTGAGAGCTTTAATTTTCTGATATTAGTGTGGTACATTAGGGTGGTAGCAACTGAGATCTGGTGGGTAACTACTACAACGGGATACTTGAGGTCAATGTACCTTAGAGAGAAAAACATCGATGTATCATACTTTAATCCTCTAACCGGCAAGCCCGCCTCCAGGCGGGGTATATTAAATTGAACAGAAATGCGCCAAAGGAGTGTTTTATAATAAGAAATTATGCCTATTCAACAGAAAACAAAATTTATTAAATTTTTTGTGAAGAATTTTTTTGTATACAATGCACGGTTTGGAAGCGAGAAAGTGTCAAAGATAAAATTTCAAAAATTAAATATTTTAAAACAACCAAAATTTTCAAAAATCTTAAAAACATATTTAAATTAACCAAAACAATTGATAGTGACCATGAAGTAAGATTGGAGCTTAAGCTATTCAAAAAGTTTCTTAATTTGGTCCAAGGACGCACAGGATTCCATAAGGATACCTTTAAAGGACATCGCCTTAACTTCAAAACGAATGGATGGATTTTTCTGAAATTTGGTAAAACGATAATATTTGGTATAGGTAGCAAAGTTTATAAGTTTGAATAATACATATTGAAGTTTTGGTGCGTTTTCGATCAATTTCGCGTTTTTCGAAAAACGAAAATCGCTACATCCTCTTAAGTAACAGCACAAAAAATGTAATTTTTTTATTGCAACTACATCTTGGTAAAAGAAGTAATTTGTGCCTAAACCTAGTAATTTGTATGTGCTAGTTTTCGAGATTCACCCTTAAACTATCTTGGCCCATATCGCCTAAAGTAGGCAATGAAAAAAAAATTTGTAGAAGAACTTATTGTTTATTTTTCATGAGAAACACATGATATAAATTTCATTGCAAAAAACTTTAGGCCGGTTAGAGGGTTAAGATCCGACTGTAAATCCCAAAGATATAACGAAAAATGTAAAATGGCAACCCCTACGTTCGGCAAAAAAAAATAAATTTTTTTTGAAACCTCCTTTCAATACTTCATATTGTACGGCGTACTTTTTTTTTGCCTGTAAGTTGGTACGCTCTAGTGTACAGCTTGTGTTAAAAACCACAATTTCATTTTTTTTAACAGACTTTATTGTTGTACTGAAGCACAAAATAAGGGCAATTGTAACAAAATTTTGTTATTAAATGCTATGATTTCATGCCTTTATTTAGAGCTGGGAAAGAAGCGCATATCGGATATCGAAACAAGTACTTTCAAGCGATAATATAATGGAAGCGCTGCACTGTTCAGTTTTCTTGACGAACCAGCTTCCACGCAAATTTTATTTAATTTATTAGCATTATTCTAGTGTTTGAATATCTCATGACTTATAAGAAAATTACAAATTTTTGGTTTAACAATAATAATTTTTTTGGAAATTTTAAAATGCAGATACCTATTTGTTTAATTTTGAATAAAAAAATTGCTAATAAGGCTACTTAACCTCCACGTAGGTGGATAAAAATTATTGCGCACTTTAAGAACCCAGCAAAAAAAGAGATGCCGAAGCAGTAGAAAAAGCACTATAATTGATGATCTATATGTACTTCTTTTTTTACCATAAACACTAATGCTTTTAACATTGAGTTGTCATAGGAGAGGAGTACTGTCACTTCAACATTTTTTCAGTACTTTTTTAACGAGTGCAAAGAAAGCTTTGTTTCACCATTTAAAAGTTCAAAAAAATTTATTCGCAAAAAAAACTTATATTTTTTTATTTTACAAAAGGTTTTTTTTTTAATGCCGCCACCGGGTATCGAACTTGCGACCTCACGATTGCTAGTCTAGCGCTCTACTGCTGAGCTATTCTTTGATATGAAAGTTGACTGGCATAAAAACACCACTTTGTTACTGTGAGATATTGTTCCTTACTCTCTTCAATAAAAGTACTTATTAAACAACCCAGTGTAGCAACGGCATTGACATATCGTTATTTTTTGGACTACTATTAATGACACCCGCTTACCTTCTGCACTATTTTAAATCATTTTATAATGAGTTACTGATAATGACTTATTTTTATCATTATTTCAAATAGAAAATAATTTTCTAGATTTTTTTGAAAACTTTTTGAAATCTATTTTTAGACTCAATATTTTTTAAACACTGGTAAGGATATATGAACCACATATTTTTTGATTTTTTGTATGTTGGCCAGTAAGCTTACGTGTGTGCAGCAGGTCAATTATGTTTTTATCTATTAAATATTACATGTCGGTATAGCTCAGATGGTAGAGCTATTGACTGGCAATCTGTAGACCCAACCCGCACAAGCAAATTTTATTTAAAAAAAAAATACAATAAAAAATATTTTTTATATAATTTATTTTTTTTGAAAATCTATTTTTAGACTCATTATTTTTGTTAGTACTTGTAGGCACATAGGTAACGATATATTTTTTGATTTTTCGTATGCTGGTGTGTAATTACAACTCATTATTTTTCGCGACATCGCCATATAAAGGTAATAAGAAATGTAATAACAAAAGTAACTAGTTGCCATTACCAATTATGTAGTTACATAACCACATATGTGGTAATGATTTTCTACCCTAGGAAGTGGAAAAACAATTCATTGTTTCATTCGTATTGTTTTCAATACTATTTTTACAGTTGTATAAAAAGCAATTTCTCACAATTTTTTTTTTTTCATAAATATATACATATTTCTAAAAATTTAAAAATTAAAAAATATTGAATTTAAACAAATTAATTATAAATATTAAAAACAAAATTAAAAGAATAAAAAAAATTAAAAGAATAAAAATAATTTAAATAAAAAAGTATTGGTCCCGCCGGAATTCGAACCCGCGACCCTCTGTTTGGAAGTGCCAAATGATACCAAAATCACTTTTTACGATGTTGTTCAGAAGTTATTCTAAAGAAGCTGGAAAAATATACTAACGAATGCTTTGGAAGCAATAAAAGAAGTGATTTTTTGAAGTTGTTCGGAATAACTTCTAAAAAAGCAATAAAAATACACTAACGGTGACTTGTGGAGCAGTGAAAGAAGTAGTTTTTAAAGGATAACTTCCAATTTGTTTTTGCTAGGATATTTCGGAATAGTGCAGCGTTTTGGTTTAAATTTGCATTTTGATACTATAGCTAGCTTTTACCAACACTAAAGAAATTTATGTTTAAATTTTCAGAAAATACAAAATTGTTCTTAATTTCCGATAGAAATATAATTTTATTTTTTTGCTAAATTAAATATTAAAAAAAATCAAAATATTGCTCTATATTTGAAAAATTAATCGTGTTCGTTTACTTACTACCAGAGGCTATTAATTACAGCGATAGGAAATCAGAACTTACACTACTTACCGGTAGGGGGCGCAGAAATTTAGTATAACCTGAGCAAATATTTAGTATCAGTATAGATCAGCTGAGCCCATATTTAAAAACTCATAAATTGCTGAAAACTGCACAAAAGAGCAAAAAATCAAGCGTGAAATATATTCAAATAATAAAATTTAAGATGTCCGTTTGTTTTTAGCTTTTTTGTTTGTTATTACTTCAATTTAAATAAAAAAAGAAAATTGTTAATTTTTCAAACAAAGTGCCACCTAGTGATAACGTTGTCGTTATAACTTTTGTTTTTGATATTACAAGTTAATACAAAAGGCGTGTTCGTTTACTTACTACAAGTTACTACTTTTATTATAGCTGGAAAAATTCAATACAAAAAGTAAACAAAAATTTCCAATTGTAGTAAGAAATTCGAGTAAACGAACACACTGAAAAAGTAAACAAAATTTTCCAATTGTAGTAAATGTAGTAAGAATTTCGAGTAATCGAACACACCGATTGTTAAGTATCAAGTTATGGGAGCCCAATATGTTGTGCTTTAATATGAGGCAGATTGTAAAGACAATTTCTACAATCGGTGTGAGTTAATGATGGTCAAATTCTCTAAAGTGCTAAAATGCCAAATCAATTTTAATATTTTCCTCACAAAATCTGATAGCGGAAATATTTAAATCTCAGAACATATGTTTTTGATTTTTGTTATTATTGAATCCTAAAAAAAACTTTTAAAAATTTTATGACAATTTTTTAAGTCCATCAAGCAGAAATATTGCTAATACCAAAAAGAAATGAACAAGATAATAGTAAGGTTTTATTGTTATGGGTTGTTACCACACTCGTATAACCCACAAAATGATTTCTTAAAGTTTTTTTTTTATTAGCATTTCTATATGCAGAATTCATTTAATGTATGCTCAAACCGATAGATGCGTGTAAATGTTTTTAAATGTTTTTTTATAATATTGTGTTAAAATCATAACAAATGTCAAAAAAAAATACATTACACCATTGCACGACAATACAATATGGCAAAAATACACGTTTGGGAGTTGGATGTAAGAACACATTTATACTGGGTTAATACAAATTGAAAGTAACGCAAAAAAATTTCTAAGCCTGAACCTTTCTATAATAGAATACTCTTATATGAAAATAGTTCAAGTTGATAAGTTGGGCATCATCGTAGTTGAAAGTTAAATAAAGTTTGCTATGCTGAAGTAGACTTGTGTAAAAATTTGTCTATAAATTGCTTTGAAAAAGTAAACCAGTAAGAAATTTGGATTTTGACTAAAATTAAATTGCATTTAAAACAAAGTCTGAAATATAGTCCATATAAGCGCTATGTCCAAAGATGGATCGATTTTATCCGAAATCAATATGTTTTGATTTTAGATTCTAGTGAATCAGGGTAACGGATTTAGTAGTTCAATATTTGCGGGGGCTAGGTAAAAAAATTGACTAATTTCAAACATCATCTATGGGCTTTGCCTTGTTCCGATATAAGTCGGTATACGAAATTTCATCAAAATATCTTCATATCAGAAATACCCTTACCTTTACTCGTGTTCGTTTACTTACCGAAACCTACGAAATTCGATACCGTTCTCTTACCGTTATTCGTTTCAGTAACCATTCTTCGTAAAAAGTCTTTCCAGCACCAATTCGTGTGCGTATCAGTTGAAAAATTTATGAAGATTAAATATTTTGTATTTTACATGAAAAAAAAAACACCATTTACGTATTAAAATCGTAAATGGTGTATTTTAGTATATTTGTCAGTAGACTTTATTACCGGAAAATGTGTTAAAATTTTGATGATGTTATTCTTAATGTCAACTTAATACAAAACTCATATTTACATGTTAAAAAAATTATTGGAGTGGAAATATACGTCAATGAAAATATTTATAAAAGTAACGTGTAAGTTTATTTAATATATGACGAGTTAAATGAAGTGCCTAAGAATGATTACAGTTTTTTGATTGACAGGAAAATGAGTTTTATGTATAATAAAAAAAATATATTAGTTTACAGTCAAACCCAAATCGTAGAAATCGTTGAAATGTAAATGCTTTTTTTTATTTAAAAACTTCTTTTGAATAACAAGAAAATAAATAATTTTATTTTCTTTTTGGCCCTACAAGGGCACAATTTGGGGTCTACTTTATGAATTATCAAATAATTTCAAGCAAACTGAGCACTTAACGCATTAGCATTGTTGTACCTACACTCATCCAACCCGGTGTTCTTCGCCATATTCGCCATGTAACATTATGTTTTAGCATTATAGTATATTGAAAATTTTGAGTTGCAATAAATTCAGCAAAATTCGTATGATGAAGGTAGGGTAATAAGTTGTTTGTCCAATAGAAAGTTTCAAAAGGGGATAAATTATGTATAACAAGATAATAGTTGACAATACCGCACCATATAATGAGTATTGGCAGTAGGGTTTGGGGTTCGGGAATTCCCGGGTGGAAAATCCCGGGATATCGGGAAAAGTTTGCCGAGAAACGAGAAATTTTAAAAATATTAAATTGTTTTTGTTTAGAATATGATTTTTTAATTTTAGTCATAAAAAACATTTTAAATACCAAAACAAAAATGTTATTGTTAAAATCTTTTAAAAGGTAATCAATTTCTTTAACACACAAAAAAGTCGTTGCCAAGTAATTAGGAACATTTCAACTAATAAAGATTTTTCGCATAACTTATTCAAAATTTAAGTACACACACAGAACAGAATCGTTGTGGCAACCGAATTAGTCGCCAACCGAATTTTGGTAGTCACATGTACTATCACATTATTTGGATATTTACAATCATACCTATTATCCTACTACAATATAAAGAAGTTGTTGCAACCGAATCGAATTTAACATTCTGTAGATCCAACCGAAGTCTTAAGAAATCCCAATCGAATTAAATAAAACACCGTTTCCATTATTTTTGTATTTGTTTTATTAATTAGTAGAACATAACAGAAATATTACAGAAAAAAAAATTAATAAAATACGAAAATTAAAATATAAACATTATTATTAAAGAATAACAGAAAAACCTTTAGATATTGAAAATCCCCAGATTCCGAACTCTTCCCTTTAGCAAAATCCTCCGATTCTAAGCACATTTGCTTACACAAAATTCCTCAGATTCTGAGGACAATTTCCTAAAGAAACCCCTCCCAGAACCTGATGGTTTTCCTTTTGGCAAAAGTCCTCAGAATTCCGCAGATTTTAAGAGTTTGGTATGTTGAAGCATTATGGACAAATTTTGCTTATGGAACAATATTTTTTGGGCCGAATAGAATGCATTTTGAGGGTCAAATTTAAAGAAAATTCAGAAGTTAAGCAACAAAGTTCGGCCGAAAGTTCGGCCAAATCGAAAAAAGTTCGGGGGCCGAACAGTTAAGTGTAAGTGCAAGTGCTTTAAATTTTGCTTGAAGTAAAGTATATTTCAAATTCTAGCACTTGTTTATTTTACAAAAATATTTCAAACTTGAATTTTTGTTTCCCTTTTGCTGGAGTATGCTATTGAAATAAAATGTAATAAAAGTTGAATTCAAGCCTTGAAACTGGAAAACAGGGCTGGAATTGAACTTAATTTCAACTTGAATTCCAGTGAAAATGTTTATTGATTTTAGCAAGAATTTTTGTCATTTGCAATAGACTTAGTGTTAGCAAAACTTTTGCTGAGATTATTATTTTTTGGTAAAAATCAGCTCGCTAATTTTCAGCAAATTCCTTTTGCTGAAATTACCAACTATTTTTCTACTGTACATAATGTACAGTAGACTGTACCTCAAAAAAAAAAAGTTCGTCGTACACCCTCCAATATGAAGTACTTTTGCAACGCAATTTCAAAAAAAAATTTGTTTTTTTGGCCGAACGTAGCGATAGCCTTTTTCAATTTTTCATTATAGCTTCGGCATTTAAATTCGGATTTTAGAGTGTGATATATCGTTTATTTAAATCGTAAAAAACCTTTTTTTTTGCCTCGAGGAGATCAGTGTTTTGCTATAAAGGAAAAATCCAATGAAAAAAATTTAAAAAGGCGACCCATACGTTCGGCAACCATAATATAAAAAAAATTCTATTGGGTTTATCGAAAAACTTCCTTAGCAAAAGTTTAATGATTTTTTGAGAGCTTTAATTTTCTGATATTAGTGTGGTACATTAGGGTGGTAGCAACTGAGATCTGGTGGGTAACTACTACAACGGGATACTTGAGGTCAATGTACCTTAGAGAGAAAAACATCGATGTATCATACTTTAATCCTCTAACCGGCAAGCCCGCCTCCAGGCGGGGTATATTAAATTGAACAGAAATGCGCCAAAGGAGTGTTTTATAATAAGAAATTATGCCTATTCAACAGAAAACAAAATTTATTAAATTTTTTGTGAAGAATTTTTTTGTATACAATGCACGGTTTGGAAGCGAGAAAGTGTCAAAGATAAAATTTCAAAAATTAAATATTTTAAAACAACCAAAATTTTCAAAAATCTTAAAAACATATTTAAATTAACCAAAACAATTGATAGTGACCATGAAGTAAGATTGGAGCTTAAGCTATTCAAAAAGTTTCTTAATTTGGTCCAAGGACGCACAGGATTCCATAAGGATACCTTTAAAGGACATCGCCTTAACTTCAAAACGAATGGATGGATTTTTCTGAAATTTGGTAAAACGATAATATTTGGTATAGGTAGCAAAGTTTATAAGTTTGAATAATACATATTGAAGTTTTGGTGCGTTTTCGATCAATTTCGCGTTTTTCGAAAAACGAAAATCGCTACATCCTCTTAAGTAACAGCACAAAAAATGTAATTTTTTTATTGCAACTACATCTTGGTAAAAGAAGTAATTTGTGCCTAAACCTAGTAATTTGTATGTGCTAGTTTTCGAGATTCACCCTTAAACTATCTTGGCCCATATCGCCTAAAGTAGGCAATGAAAAAAAAATTTGTAGAAGAACTTATTGTTTATTTTTCATGAGAAACACATGATATAAATTTCATTGCAAAAAACTTTAGGCCGGTTAGAGGGTTAAGATCCGACTGTAAATCCCAAAGATATAACGAAAAATGTAAAATGGCAACCCCTACGTTCGGCAAAAAAAAATAAATTTTTTTTGAAACCTCCTTTCAATACTTCATATTGTACGGCGTACTTTTTTTTTGCCTGTAAGTTGGTACGCTCTAGTGTACAGCTTGTGTTAAAAACCACAATTTCATTTTTTTTAACAGACTTTATTGTTGTACTGAAGCACAAAATAAGGGCAATTGTAACAAAATTTTGTTATTAAATGCTATGATTTCATGCCTTTATTTAGAGCTGGGAAAGAAGCGCATATCGGATATCGAAACAAGTACTTTCAAGCGATAATATAATGGAAGCGCTGCACTGTTCAGTTTTCTTGACGAACCAGCTTCCACGCAAATTTTATTTAATTTATTAGCATTATTCTAGTGTTTGAATATCTCATGACTTATAAGAAAATTACAAATTTTTGGTTTAACAATAATAATTTTTTTGGAAATTTTAAAATGCAGATACCTATTTGTTTAATTTTGAATAAAAAAATTGCTAATAAGGCTACTTAACCTCCACGTAGGTGGATAAAAATTATTGCGCACTTTAAGAACCCAGCAAAAAAAGAGATGCCGAAGCAGTAGAAAAAGCACTATAATTGATGATCTATATGTACTTCTTTTTTTACCATAAACACTAATGCTTTTAACATTGAGTTGTCATAGGAGAGGAGTACTGTCACTTCAACATTTTTTCAGTACTTTTTTAACGAGTGCAAAGAAAGCTTTGTTTCACCATTTAAAAGTTCAAAAAAATTTATTCGCAAAAAAAACTTATATTTTTTTATTTTACAAAAGGTTTTTTTTTTAATGCCGCCACCGGGTATCGAACTTGCGACCTCACGATTGCTAGTCTAGCGCTCTACTGCTGAGCTATTCTTTGATATGAAAGTTGACTGGCATAAAAACACCACTTTGTTACTGTGAGATATTGTTCCTTACTCTCTTCAATAAAAGTACTTATTAAACAACCCAGTGTAGCAACGGCATTGACATATCGTTATTTTTTGGACTACTATTAATGACACCCGCTTACCTTCTGCACTATTTTAAATCATTTTATAATGAGTTACTGATAATGACTTATTTTTATCATTATTTCAAATAGAAAATAATTTTCTAGATTTTTTTGAAAACTTTTTGAAATCTATTTTTAGACTCAATATTTTTTAAACACTGGTAAGGATATATGAACCACATATTTTTTGATTTTTTGTATGTTGGCCAGTAAGCTTACGTGTGTGCAGCAGGTCAATTATGTTTTTATCTATTAAATATTACATGTCGGTATAGCTCAGATGGTAGAGCTATTGACTGGCAATCTGTAGACCCAACCCGCACAAGCAAATTTTATTTAAAAAAAAAATACAATAAAAAATATTTTTTATATAATTTATTTTTTTTGAAAATCTATTTTTAGACTCATTATTTTTGTTAGTACTTGTAGGCACATAGGTAACGATATATTTTTTGATTTTTCGTATGCTGGTGTGTAATTACAACTCATTATTTTTCGCGACATCGCCATATAAAGGTAATAAGAAATGTAATAACAAAAGTAACTAGTTGCCATTACCAATTATGTAGTTACATAACCACATATGTGGTAATGATTTTCTACCCTAGGAAGTGGAAAAACAATTCATTGTTTCATTCGTATTGTTTTCAATACTATTTTTACAGTTGTATAAAAAGCAATTTCTCACAATTTTTTTTTTTTCATAAATATATACATATTTCTAAAAATTTAAAAATTAAAAAATATTGAATTTAAACAAATTAATTATAAATATTAAAAACAAAATTAAAAGAATAAAAAAAATTAAAAGAATAAAAATAATTTAAATAAAAAAGTATTGGTCCCGCCGGAATTCGAACCCGCGACCCTCTGTTTGGAAGTGCCAAATGATACCAAAATCACTTTTTACGATGTTGTTCAGAAGTTATTCTAAAGAAGCTGGAAAAATATACTAACGAATGCTTTGGAAGCAATAAAAGAAGTGATTTTTTGAAGTTGTTCGGAATAACTTCTAAAAAAGCAATAAAAATACACTAACGGTGACTTGTGCAGCAGTGAAAGAAGTAGTTTTTAAAGGATAACTTCCAATTTGTTTTTGCTAGGATATTTCGGAATAGTGCAGCGTTTTGGTTTAAATTTGCATTTTGATACTATAGCTAGCTTTTACCAACACTAAAGAAATTTATGTTTAAATTTTCAGAAAATACAAAATTGTTCTTAATTTCCGATAGAAATATAATTTTATTTTTTTGCTAAATTAAATATTAAAAAAAATCAAAATATTGCTCTATATTTGAAAAATTAATCGTGTTCGTTTACTTACTACCAGAGGCTATTAATTACAGCGATAGGAAATCAGAACTTACACTACTTACCGGTAGGGGGCGCAGAAATTTAGTATAACCTGAGCAAATATTTAGTATCAGTATAGATCAGCTGAGCCCATATTTAAAAACTCATAAATTGCTGAAAACTGCACAAAAGAGCAAAAAATCAAGCGTGAAATATATTCAAATAATAAAATTTAAGATGTCCGTTTGTTTTTAGCTTTTTTGTTTGTTATTACTTCAATTTAAATAAAAAAAGAAAATTGTTAATTTTTCAAACAAAGTGCCACCTAGTGATAACGTTGTCGTTATAACTTTTGTTTTTGATATTACAAGTTAATACAAAAGGCGTGTTCGTTTACTTACTACAAGTTACTACTTTTATTATAGCTGGAAAAATTCAATACAAAAAGTAAACAAAAATTTCCAATTGTAGTAAGAAATTCGAGTAAACGAACACACTGAAAAAGTAAACAAAATTTTCCAATTGTAGTAAATGTAGTAAGAATTTCGAGTAATCGAACACACCGATTGTTAAGTATCAAGTTATGGGAGCCCAATATGTTGTGCTTTAATATGAGGCAGATTGTAAAGACAATTTCTACAATCGGTGTGAGTTAATGATGGTCAAATTCTCTAAAGTGCTAAAATGCCAAATCAATTTTAATATTTTCCTCACAAAATCTGATAGCGGAAATATTTAAATCTCAGAACATATGTTTTTGATTTTTGTTATTATTGAATCCTAAAAAAAACTTTTAAAAATTTTATGACAATTTTTTAAGTCCATCAAGCAGAAATATTGCTAATACCAAAAAGAAATGAACAAGATAATAGTAACGTTTTATTGTTATGGGTTGTTACCACACTCGTATAACCCACAAAATGATTTCTTAAAGTTTTTTTTTATTAGCATTTCTATATGCAGAATTCATTTAATGTATGCTCAAACCGATAGATGCGTGTAAATGTTTTTAAATGTTTTTTTATAATATTGTGTTAAAATCATAACAAATGTCAAAAAAAAATACATTACACCATTGCACGACAATACAATATGGCAAAAATACACGTTTGGGAGTTGGATGTAAGAACACATTTATACTGGGTTAATACAAATTGAAAGTAACGCAAAAAAATTTCTAAGCCTGAACCTTTCTATAATAGAATACTCTTATATGAAAATAGTTCAAGTTGATAAGTTGGGCATCATCGTAGTTGAAAGTTAAATAAAGTTTGCTATGCTGAAGTAGACTTGTGTAAAAATTTGTCTATAAATTGCTTTGAAAAAGTAAACCAGTAAGAAATTTGGATTTTGACTAAAATTAAATTGCATTTAAAACAAAGTCTGAAATATAGTCCATATAAGCGCTATGTCCAAAGATGGATCGATTTTATCCGAAATCAATATGTTTTGATTTTAGATTCTAGTGAATCAGGGTAACGGATTTAGTAGTTCAATATTTGCGGGGGCTAGGTAAAAAAATTGACTAATTTCAAACATCATCTATGGGCTTTGCCTTGTTCCGATATAAGTCGGTATACGAAATTTCATCAAAATATCTTCATATCAGAAATACCCTTACCTTTACTCGTGTTCGTTTACTTACCGAAACCTACGAAATTCGATACCGTTCTCTTACCGTTATTCGTTTCAGTAACCATTCTTCGTAAAAAGTCTTTCCAGCACCAATTCGTGTGCGTATCAGTTGAAAAATTTATGAAGATTAAATATTTTGTATTTTACATGAAAAAAAAAACACCATTTACGTATTAACCCTAGAAAGATAACGTTATTTTTTTGTACTGAAAAGATAACGATACGTCTGTGAGACGTATACTTCTTTAAATCCTTCTAAGGACATTAAATAGTCAAATATTGATACAATTTTTTTTGAGATAATTTTTTTTATTCAATTTCATTTTATTTTTATTTATTGTTACAGAAAACTTAAATATAAAATTAAAATAAAATATGTATTAAAAATAATGAGAACATTTAAAGTCTTCTTTGAAGAACTTTGGTTTTGTTTAAAAACTAAAAAAAAATAAAAAATTTGTACTCCAATTAGAAATTAATAAAATTATTGAACTAAACAAATAAACAAAAATTAAATTCAAAGTGCATTATATGCAAGAATCACAAATTAAATTCTTGTGGTCTCCACATACAGGTGTATCACATTTGACACATGACATTTTGGACATGCGTCGTATTTTTGATGGACAAAAGCCACAATATCTTTTCTTTTTGGCTACAGGATGATCTTCGACGCTAACACGATTATTATTGACTTCATCGGATGTGAAATTTTGAGTGTTGCTGGTACCACGATCATTGCTGGATCCGTTGGATATGGCATTTTGAATATTCCTGCGCAATGTTCGCGACAAAGTGGGAATTTCGACTCTTTTTTTCATCCACGGGGTTGATAATGACTTAGAAAGTTCTTTCATATACTCCCTGCGACTTAGAGGTTTTTGGCTAATAGAGTCCATATTATGACAATAAATCACATAGGAGTTTATAAATGATATATTTAACATTCCATAAAATATTGCCATAGGCCATCTGTTGGTTTTTCTTGAGCAAGACATCAATGAACACATTTGGTCGAATGTATCGACTCCACCTTTTGTTTGATTATAATCATCAATTGTTCCTTTTTCATTACAGGAAGACAGCAAATACACCATTTTAGAGGGCTTAGGTTTATATGACAAAAGAGTTAAAGGCCCATCATAGCAAAACATAGTAGTTCCAACCTTCCGGGTTCGCGAATTTTAAATTTCTTCTGGGATTTCACGTTTGTTGGATCTAATAGTTCCAACAAGAGTCAGCTTGTACGGTTCTTTAAGTAAGCCTTTTGCCAAAGGAACAGAAGTGAACCAATTATCGCAAGTTACATTTCGACACGTACCGTGTATGGGTCGCGATAGTTCCTTGACATAGTACTCGCCTAATGGAAGATCAACATTTTTTGTAGTTTTTCCTAAATATGGAATAGCATTAAACATATATTTCGTAGAACTGTCGCATATCATTGGAATTTTTATTCCATATTTGTTTGGCTTATTAGGAATATATATTTTGAATGGGCAGCGACCACGAAAGCCCAACAGCTGCTCATCAATTGTAGTATGTGATCCAGGAATGTAACTGGTTTGGCATTGTTTTATAAAAAGATCCCATATCTTTCTAACAGGCACAAATGCATCATTTGGGCGAAGGGCTGGTCGCAAAGATTTGTCATCCATTCTGAGACATCTAATTAGAAAGTCGAATCTATCACGACTCATAATTGCCGTATATCGCTGTCCACTGTATATTGTGTTGAATAAATCGACGGTTGATAAGTGGTTATCCTTCAATGCTGCTGATAGTGCAAGTATTCCAATTAAAGCTCGAATTTCATATGCATTCGTATCTCCAAATGTTGCTGAAGTCATATCATTTCGGCGATTTAAAGAAAGTTCAGCATTTGTCCATTGTACAATTTCTGATATGATTTCATCCGTAAAAAAAATATTGAAACACAAAGCGGGACCATAAATCGATTTACATTCTCGAGTAGGGCCTCTTGATGTTCGAACTATATTCATTGCAGAAACTCTGGTAGAATTACTACCCTTCAATGTAGACCAACAGTGCTTGCTTTTACTTCTTATTGTGGGACGGGACACCGTAATTACGCGCCTATCGGCTAAAGAAGTCAAATTTTGAGTCCCTTCCGGTTGCTCTTCAAGGGGTGGTATGTTCTCATTGTCCTCATCAACAAGCTCATCCTCCATGTCACTTTGAAAATCATCTTCCAATATTTCATCGTCTGGTTCGCTCACATCTTCTGAAGCATCTGAGTCGTCCAAAACGCTTTGCAATAGTTTAGCAATTTTCGCATCATCTAATTTGCGTTTGTATGCCATCGCTTTCAACTAATTTTACTATAATTTTACCTTTAATCTTCTCTGCAATTTAAATAAAATATATAAGTAAAAAAGTCCAAAAGTTACACAAAAGATAACGATACGTCTCTCAGACGTATGCTATGCTCATTTCTCAGAAAATAAACAATTTACCGCAGAAAAACAACCACCACCATCAAGCTACTGCTCACGACTGAGATAAATAAACGTGAGAACCTTCTATGTTAACGATTGAGAGAAAGAGAGCATAAAATGCAAAATCCATACGTCTCGCAGATGTACGTTATCTTTCTAGGGTTAAAATCGTAAATGGTGTATTTTAGTATATTTGTCAGTAGACTTTATTACCGGAAAATGTGTTAAAATTTTGATGATGTTATTCTTAATGTCAACTTAATACAAAACTCATATTTACATGTTAAAAAAATTATTGGAGTGGAAATATACGTCAATGAAAATATTTATAAAAGTAACGTGTAAGTTTATTTAATATATGACGAGTTAAATGAAGTGCCTAAGAATGATTACAGTTTTTTGATTGACAGGAAAATGAGTTTTATGTATAATAAAAAAAATATATTAGTTTACAGTCAAACCCAAATCGTAGAAATCGTTGAAATGTAAATGCTTTTTTTTATTTAAAAACTTCTTTTGAATAACAAGAAAATAAATAATTTTATTTTCTTTTTGGCCCTACAAGGGCACAATTTGGGGTCTACTTTATGAATTATCAAATAATTTCAAGCAAACTGAGCACTTAACGCATTAGCATTGTTGTACCTACACTCATCCAACCCGGTGTTCTTCGCCATATTCGCCATGTAACATTATGTTTTAGCATTATAGTATATTGAAAATTTTGAGTTGCAATAAATTCAGCAAAATTCGTATGATGAAGGTAGGGTAATAAGTTGTTTGTCCAATAGAAAGTTTCAAAAGGGGATAAATTATGTATAACAAGATAATAGTTGACAATACCGCACCATATAATGAGTATTGGCAGTAGGGTTTGGGGTTCGGGAATTCCCGGGTGGAAAATCCCGGGATATCGGGAAAAGTTTGCCGAGAAACGAGAAATTTTAAAAATATTAAATTGTTTTTGTTTAGAATATGATTTTTTAATTTTAGTCATAAAAAACATTTTAAATACCAAAACAAAAATGTTATTGTTAAAATCTTTTAAAAGGTAATCAATTTCTTTAACACACAAAAAAGTCGTTGCCAAGTAATTAGGAACATTTCAACTAATAAAGATTTTTCGCATAACTTATTCAAAATTTAAGTACACACACAGAACAGAATCGTTGTGGCAACCGAATTAGTCGCCAACCGAATTTTGGTAGTCACATGTACTATCACATTATTTGGATATTTACAATCATACCTATTATCCTACTACAATATAAAGAAGTTGTTGCAACCGAATCGAATTTAACATTCTGTAGATCCAACCGAAGTCTTAAGAAATCCCAATCGAATTAAATAAAACACCGTTTCCATTATTTTTGTATTTGTTTTATTAATTAGTAGAACATAACAGAAATATTACAGAAAAAAAAATTAATAAAATACGAAAATTAAAATATAAACATTATTATTAAAGAATAACAGAAAAACCTTTAGATATTGAAAATCCCCAGATTCCGAACTCTTCCCTTTAGCAAAATCCTCCGATTCTAAGCACATTTGCTTACACAAAATTCCTCAGATTCTGAGGACAATTTCCTAAAGAAACCCCTCCCAGAACCTGATGGTTTTCCTTTTGGCAAAAGTCCTCAGAATTCCGCAGATTTTAAGAGTTTGGTATGTTGAAGCATTATGGACAAATTTTGCTTATGGAACAATATTTTTTGGGCCGAATAGAATGCATTTTGAGGGTCAAATTTAAAGAAAATTCAGAAGTTAAGCAACAAAGTTCGGCCGAAAGTTCGGCCAAATCGAAAAAAGTTCGGGGGCCGAACAGTTAACTTTACGGCTAAACTACGGAGTTTTACTTAAATTTCACACTCAAAATCGAATTCAATTGGCTCAACAAAAATTTTATCCGTATGAAAATTTCTCCACAATGATTTCAAATAACAGAAAATAGACCAAATGTCACTTTTTAGCCGCACTGTTCGGTAGGATACTAAATTTTTCCACATTTGAAAATTTTTTTAATTTTTGAACCGTTAAGGCGAAATTTTTGTAAGTAATCATATCCATTCTTTATCTGTTCATGAAAACTTTTTTGCAGTACCTCTTACCTGGCTCTAGCTAGGTTTTGACTAAGATTACTCTCTTTTTGGGTATTTTAATACCAATAGACATAAATGAGTTAAAAAGATAAAACTAAAAAAGAAAATTTTCAAATAGCAATTCCGATTTATTGAAAAACTGTCTTGCCAGACACGGAATTAATGTACCAAAATTTATTAGAAAATATGCATTTCAAGGGGAAGTTCTTTAAAAAAGAAAATGTTAAATAGTGTTACATATTTCCAATATCTTCTCTATAAACGTTGTCCTATTTAGGGTTTAATTTTAAGTTATATGCATAAATACTAAATAGATAATATTTCTTTAATTTTTTTAGCAAATTGCGTAATAAAAGTTTAATTACGTAAAATTAAGCAATACCCATCAACACTTAATTCAATTTTTATTGAAAAGACAAAAAAAAGAGAAAGGAGTTAAAAAAATTGTGTTTTTTTTTCTTCTTTGTTTTCAATGAGGATTAAATTCATTTGGTTTACCCTTTTCGAAATTTAAGAATTTCTATCCCATTTAAAAAAATTTTACGTGCTCTGTGTATGCAGCAACTCAGTTTGTATTTATAAACTTTTTTATTTATTTATTTTTAAACATCAGTCAGTGTCTAGAATGCGCGATGAAGTGGGTCTTAAGGTCTTTAACATTTTCTCTTTCATTTTTGTACAGATTTTTTGTTTCACTGTTATACACCTTTTTTAAATTTGTCCTTTTTTATAAAAAAATATTATATATAAAATTAGGAAAATGTTTATGTTATAAACGTGCTGAGTTTATGTTCTCACTTTGACACTGGCCTTCTTGATTTGTTTTATTTATTCTTTGATACAAAATACGGTAGAAGAAAAAGGGTAAATAATATTGACTTTTGAAATGGGTTAATTTTAGAATGTGGTATAGTTGTCGGTCTAGTACATAAATTGTAGGGTGCCAGGATGTTGGCAAATATGTCATTTTCTCTGACATAATTGTATAAACTTATACACTTGGCAAGTGTGAATAATTTCTAAAAAAATTTGTATTTTTAATTAGTTTAAAGGAAAAAGCTCTTTGACAAAACAAAAAGTAATACAAATTTTACTATTATTTCCTTACACAGTAAAATAGAATTATTTATTGCATGAAAGGTCTAAAGTATTTCAAACAAGACCATTTCAGACTTTCAACTATAGTATTATTGTAATTTTGCACCAAAATAAATCAAAGTTAAAATATAAAGAATTAGTCTAACAATCCAGTATTTATTTTACTTTGGGCCGTGATAACAGCAAAAGCAAAAACCTTGCTCATAGAGTAATGATTTTATATAGAGGACAAATTTCTCTATTTGCCACTTCACCTCCTTCATGATTCTGAACTATGTTGCAGTTGATCACATTTTAGTGCACTAAAAAAAACAGAGATTAGAAAAATTAGTAAAGCTCTTTGTATGGCTTATTACAGTTTTGTACAAACTTTTAGTAAAAAATTATTTTAAATTAATTCTGTTGAAATTGTCCAATAAAGGAACCCTCAGATGCTAAAGCATTTTCATGTATAAAAGCTTTCGGATACTAAGCAGTTTTATAAAGGACAGACTTTCATTTCTTTTTTCTTTAAGAAGCAAATCCTCAGATTTTGACGATTTCCTCCCTCGGATTAAATTTTTTATTTGAAAAATCCCATATGATTCTGAATGCATTCTACTATAGAAAAACTTTTTCAAATAAAATATAAAATTCTAACTAATTTTTCTGTTAGAAAATTTTCTAGATGGTTACGGTCAGATAATTTCCTTTTAACCAATTTTTTTCACTGAAGACATCTCAAATTCCAAAAACATTTTTCAATAAAAGTCACTCAAATACATTAACTTGTTTTTACCTGGAAAGATTTTCACTCGAAATTTAAAGACTACACTCACAATATCTTTTCCATAACTGATTGAGGTTTATTTGAAAAGTAATAGGTAAAGTTTGTTTTCAATTAAAAAATAAATTAAGATACACGGAAAATTTGTTTAACTTTTGCATCAGTCAATAAAAAACAAACTACACAAAAATACGTATCATCTGTAGGAGTTAATAGCCGTTTTTCTAATCACTTGGATTTAATAAATCCAAAAATTATTTCTAAAAGTGCTCAACAGATGGGGTTAGAGTCTTCCTATTTTAAAAAAATTTTCTGTCCGACACTTCTTTCACCCTAATTTTTAATACCGAATTCGATGATGAAGGATTTTACTTTAACTTTTAATTTATAATTATGTTTTACATTAAACAGCGATAAACAGTCTGCCTTTTCAGTTTTATCACTTCAATTTATATTTTTACACAATTGAAAAATTCCATTGCAATATTTAATATTCACTAATTGGATTTAATTAAATTACTTACTGTAGAGTGAAAAATTGCCATTTCTATTTCAGCTATTTCTCAATGTCCAAGATGCAAAATGTGTATTTGGTAAGGTGTAGTATTTTTTTCTAAACACATTTCATAAAAAAAAATTTAATAAAAACCTTTTATTTGTTTGTTTTTCAATTTTTTAGTTTCTATTTTAATTTTCATTCGTATTTTTTTCTGACATTAAATTAATAGGCTGTTTCATATATTTGTGCTTTTATTGTGGATTTATTTAATCCAGCTTTTTTTTGGATTTAATAAATCCATTTTTTGTTTGAAAGATTCTAAATCCAGTTTAATAAAAAATACGCTAAATATTTTCAGTCAAATGTTCTATTTTTAGAAAAAATAATTTAAATAATTTCGTTGTTTTCCTGTTTTAAAACAAATTCAATTATTCAATTATTTTCGGTTTTTTTTATTGTTAAAATAAGTTTTTTATATACAAAAAAAATTATTTCAATTCAAATTAAAAGAAATTCTTTACTCATACACACAAACATAGCCAATGAAAATATGAACGTATGTGTTGTGTATGGTGGTGTAGTGTTTTGAAAATTAAACAAAAAAAAAGCTTTCAAATATGAAAAAACGAACTACAAAATCGTTTTTTACGTGTTGTCAGTTAAAAATTGATGATTGTGTTAATAGACTTTTCAATTATTTTTATTTTTTTTATGGGTTGTTTAAACAATGTTTGAAAATAAGTTGCAAAATGGTTTGAATATAATGAAAAATCAGTAGTCCATTTTTAATTGTGTTTTCAATTAATTTAATATGTATTTTAGGTTATTTCTAAGGATAAAATATTGTCATTGAGGATAAAATATGGTTCGTGTTAACCAAGGTCAAGTTTGTTTAACACAAGTTTTTTATTCACAAAATAATTTAGATTTTTAATACAATTAAAAATTTTAATAACAAATTGTATAATCCTTTCATTGCATTAATCATAACAAATTCTTTTCAAAGGAAAATAACTAAAAAATTTAAGATTTGTCAAATTGAAAAATTTTTATAAAGCCCCGTTCACATTATCACACAAGTGCTTATATGTTTGCTTCACACAAGTATGACAATAATTACCCGTGTAGAGAAGTTTAGATCTGATCAGATATTTTTGGATATACATAAATTTGATAGAATCTAATTAGATCCTGGACCAGATCTCATCAAATATGATCAGACAAAGCATATGTGATAATACCTTATGGCAAGATCTGATCAGATCTAGTGCCAAATCTGTTCAAGTCTAAAGGGATCTAATTAGATCTCAAATTTTTCCCCAATTTTGAGATCTAATCAGATATGGTAAGAGCTACTGCGATCTGGCCAGATATGCCTAGATCTGATCAAATCTAATTAGATCTCAAATTAGTCCCCAATTTTGAGATCTAATTAGATCAGGTAAGATCTACTGAGATCTGGCCAGATCTGATCTTTTTTACACGGGTATGCTGAAATTGTCTGGTTGTCAAAAAAGTACAAGAGAAAATCTTTTCAGTGTTGAGACTGTTATCGACACACACAACAAATAAATTAAAACAGTTAATTTTTCTTCTATTATTACTTTTTTTTCACCATTAGTTGTTTTTAATGTCTGTATACATTTATTTGTGAATAACACAACACTTGTGTTGAGACAAGTGTTAACTTTATGAAATATTTCAAAAAATAAATCTTGTCAAAAAAGTGTGACCGCTTTTTAAATTATATGGACCCATTTTGACATGTGTGTAACGAACTGTGTTCACACTATTACACATTTTCTTTATACAATACATTTCTGATATGTATAACACACTTGTGTGATTATCTAAACTGAGCTTAAGGAATATTCCCAGATTTTTGGAGTTCGTATTAAACATGGAAAATAATATGAAATTTAGCATGTAGGACTGTCAGAAAATGTGCGCTTAAACCGAGGGTTCGTCTTAAGCGAGTTCGTATTAACAGATGTTTTTATACCCTACACCACTATGTGGTCAGGGCATTATAAGTTTGTGCTGATGTTTTATATGAAAAATGATGACAAAACGTCAGAACTTTCAAATTGGTTCGCATTAACCGAGAATTCGTCTTAACCGAGTTCGTATTAAACGCGATTTCTTGTAAAAATTTTGGACTTTTTTCTTTTCAAATTGGCTTTGATATTTTAAATCGGGCTTCGTGTTATATTTAAAATTTTTTATAAAAAAAACCTTGAAAAATTTTGAAATTTTAATTTTGAGCGACTATATTTACAAAATTTATTGAGCTATTTATACACACCTAAGTTTGAAAAATATGGTACGGCATTTAGCTTAAACTGTGTAAACGGTTTTCTTTCTAGAGCTCTAGTTACTAAATTTAAAATTTTTTATTGAAAAAATCAGTTGAAAAATGGAAAAAAGCAAAATCGCGAATTGTGCAACATCTGGAGCCAATTTCAACAAACTGGTTGCAGATTCGAAATCAGCATCCCCCAGTTATCCTAAATCCATTGCAATATCATTTTCCTTTTTTTTTCGTAGAGCAGTGTAATTTAATTTGCGAATTTATTTTGTATTTTGTGTTTATCTTATTTTTTTATTTCTAATTTCTTTTCTTTGTTCAAATGTTTTTAATATAATTGAACTTGGTGCGTTGAGTTTCGATTTAAAATTAACGAAATTAATTCAGATAGAAATTTACGAAAGTTGATGTAAGATACATATTGGTGCTTCAATGTATTTTAACTTCGATAAATATAGTTGTGCCTTTTGTAGTATTAAAAACCTAAAAAAAAAATATTTTCTTTTGAATGTTGAAAATCAGTACAATCGGTACAAACATTTTGGGTTTTCCGTCAGTACATCTGGTTAAAAATCAATACGAATGGTCAGCTCAATGGGTATTAAGTTATACTTACAATATAGTTCTTCTTTAAAAATAAAATGAAAATTTTTTTATATTTCAATATTTATTTTATTTATTCAGTTGTTGTTTTTTTTATAAGACCCTTGATATCCTCAGATGTTTTTTTTTATTTTATTATTAACTGTTTTCCAATCATATCATTTTTATAATTAATTTTCTTGGTTTATTAATTGTTTTTTTTTTTTTGTAAATAGAATTAGTAATGTAGTTGTTATTTAACAACAACAATCAAGAAACATTCATTCATTTTATAAAGTGTAGTGTAGAAGAAGGAAAATGAAAAAGTTTTACATAAGTTGCAATTCATAAATTATAATTATTGTATTGAACTAATTATACATATATTCAATTAATTTTATAATTTTGGTGATAATTTGTTAAATTTATAATTAAATTTTTTTTATATAGTTAATAATTAGTTTTGTTGTTGGGGCTTTGTTTTAGTTAATACATTAAATTGTACATTATTGAACTACAATATACTAATATTTTATTTTTCCTGTTGTTAATGTTTTTGTTTTGCTAATAAATATAATTATATGTTTATTCAATGACAATTTTACGTTTTCGGTTTATTTTTATTTTTTGTAAATTCTTATAGTTTTTTGCTTACATTAGCATATATTTAACTTTTTAAATATTTGTTTAGTGTTATTTAAATTTTCCCTGTTTTTTTAGTGTTTGTGTGTTTTTGTTTCTATTTTATAATTATTATTTTTATTGAATTTTAATTTTTCTATATAAATTATTTACATTTATGTATAGATTTTGTTTTCAGTTCCTTAATTTGTTTTTATTTCAAGCAGTAACTTTTTTGTGATTTTAATTTTTTTCCTGCTTGTAAAGCATTTTTGTTTTGTTTCTAATTAAATTTTAATTCATCTTATTTAATTTATTTTTTTTTTTCATACTAATAGGTAACTGACTCCTGCTCTTTTTGTGTGTAGTATTTTTTTCGTTAAAATTATTTTAGCCAATTTATAGTATAATTTAATTATAACCAATTAATATGTACTCAATACTATTACTGCTAGAAATTTAATAGGACACTAGATTTGACAATTCAATTTTTTATGTTAATTATACATTTAATTACATTTAATTATTTCCAATTTAAGTATTATTTACACTGTCAATTACAAATACATATTTTATGTATGGGTCAGTTTTTATTTACACTGATTCTTAAGAAGACTCATTTTTTGACACAATTTGATTAGTATATATTTTGGAATGTTATGAAGGGATTTTTATATGTCAGATATTTTTTCGTAATTTGCTATGATTTCGAAAAGTCAATGTGTGATTACAAACGAAAAAATATCCAACAAGTACTTTACAAGTGCTTATCCAAAACTCAAGTTAATAGTTTTCAAACGATTGATATTGACGAGCAAAATATGGCAAAAATAAGGAAACGTTTTCTTACAAAACTTTTAGTTCACATCTAGCATTTAAAGTTGTCTATAGTACTCACAGTTATAAACCCCTAATCCCACCTAGCATTTGGAAGATTGTTTTGTCAAAAATCACCTAAGTGAGTCTTCTACGAGTACTTTTGATGACCAAATACTGATTAATCACTTGAGCGCTTGAAAAAAGAATCGAAAATTAATCTCGCTTATGCTTAAAAGGTGATTTATTGAAAATTCCCTACGGGAAATTTTAACAAACTGCCACCGAACTGGCCCCCTTATATGAAATAGACTGGTCACTTCTTCATGGCGTTGTCATAGGAGGTGGAAATTGACCCCTTGTGAGATGTCACAAGACAAATCCTAGGACAGGTCCCTGAACTTTGTTTTTTATGAGAGTTCAGTAACCTGTCCTAGGATTTGTCTTGTGACATCTCACAAGGGGTCAATTTCCACCTCCTATGACAACGCCATGTAAAAGTGACCAGTCTACTACATATAAAGGGGCCAGTTCGGTGACAGTTTGTTAAAATTTCCCGTAGGGTTATTCTGCGCATCTAAAAAGTGCTTGTTATGTTGTTTTTGTTTATTTGTGATTCATTCAAAATACAACAACAAAACAATCGCAAATTGATCATACAGGTGTTTGAAATGTGACTGTTTTGAATGTTATTTTAGAATAATATTTTGCGCAGCTGAGAAAGTGCTGTTGTTGTTTTTAGCTATAACGGGACAATATTACTTGCTTTGAAGCAAACGTCCAGTATTTGAATATTGTAAATAGTTGTTTATTTATCTCAGTGGATTCCTGGTATAAAGTTGTATAATTTTATAAAAGTAAATATAATTTAATATTATAATTTTTATATATTATAATTTTATTGAAAAGTGATTTTTAAATAAAAAAAGATGATGTCAGCCAAACAATTAAAAAGCAAAAAAAAAAGAAGCCGAAAATTAATATGTAGAATAATTGTATTTTGTAATTTTAATAAACTTAATTAAATAGTAATTTACATCAAAAAAATATTTTTTTTTTTTATGAATACAATTAGAAATACGGCTGATCACAAATACGACCAAAATGACTCGAAAAATTCTTACAAATGATTAGAAATACGGGTCAGAAATGAGTCGAAACTATTCAGAAAAGCGAGTCATAAAAGACTCATCAAGAAGAGTCGCGGGTAGGGTACCATTTTTTCCCGACAAAACAATCATTTATGATCAGAAAATGAGCTCAATTATGATCATGTTAATCGTCCAGAGGTGTCATAAATGACTCGAATGTGATCAATTATTTCATAAAATGCTAAGGTGGGATAAGGTTTTGTAATATTTTCTTTAAATTTGTCGATCATAGAACCAATATTTTAATTAAAAAAGGAAACACTACAAAATAGTATGATTTTTTACTTACTTTCGTAATTGCAATCAGTGTGCAAAAATTATCAATTTTGATGCAAATTATGGGAAGGATTTTAATGATATTTCTGGACTTTAAAGTGCACTTAAAAATATTTCTTTTTATAGTTTTTTCCTACACTTAAAATAATCCGTCAGTAAAAAAAATCTGTCAAACGGGTTTTAAATCGACTTGACTAATTTTTAACAAATTTTTTATTTAAAAGAGAATTTTAGTTATCATCTTTTAACAAAATACTAAAAATGCTCTATATTTAACTAATTCTGAGTGTTAATTTTTAAAATCATTTATAACTAATTATTAAGAATCTATTCGTTAAATTTTACGCAATTTATTATTAAAATATAATATTTTTGTGTTTCTACTATTACCTGGTAAATGGCGCCACCAGTATATTCTATCTTTCACTCCCGTTTTCTTAAAATGGTCAATATTTCGAAAACTAAGAGAGACAGAGCAAAAAGTACGAAAACTTCGTCTACCTTACTATACAATACCCCGCAAAAATATTATCTCTATTCAAAAATTAACTTAAAAAAACATAAACCCTAAAAAAATCCATTTCATGCCCTCATAACTTTTATAACTCGAAAATGGCTTAAATATGAGCCTAAAAAGTGGAACTATATAAGAAAAATATGCATTAAAACATATAAAATATGCAAAAAAAACAGATATTTGTGCAACAATAACAAACTTTAAAACATAAAAAACCAAACAAAAAGGTTACAGTTGAAACTATTTGCGAATTGAAATTTGTGGTAAATTGTTTATGTTCTCTGGATTGGACTTATAAAATTTTTTAATACTCGATACTATTCAATACTTTGTATATTCATGCAAAATGCATGCTTTTTATTTTCGTAAAAAACGGATTTAAATTTGCATAGGTTTTTTAAAAAAAACTTATGAAAATATAAAGAGATAATTTAGTTTTATGCTCAAAAACTGTAATAATAACTTTAAAACTCACAAATTTAGTGTCGGCCCAGAATAAGTGTAGGCCCAGAATAAAAGCGCAGAGGCTAGCGATTTACGCTCTGAGACAAAACGCGCCCGAAATAACGACGTACAGCGGCAGCGATACAATTCAGCATGTGTTATAAATAACAAGGAAACTCTATACCACTCATATGTCTCTTAGTTTACTGCAAACATAATATACAATGCTAAACGATGAACTAACAAGCTACTAATAATGTTCAATATCTCAATTGAATAAAGAAAACAGAATTTTAATAATTTAAAAATTTTATTTTTTTTTTTGCATAAAAAATAGTAAAAGAGTCAGAAGAGCCATTGATTGTCTTTGTTAGCTGTACTCTTTGATGAAGTGAACACCAGCAAAAATAACAATAGAGTTGACAACATTGGTGAGAGTATGATAAAGAAAAAAATGGGAGAATAACAAAAACCGGCATTAAAATAAAATAGATTCTATCTCACAACAGCTACGCCCAGCGATTTTTAAATGTCAAAATGTATGGAAAAAATCACTGCGCTCTTATTCTGGCCCTACACTTATTCTGGGCCTACAATTAAAGTCATTAGAAATCTGCAACCTAAGAGATCCAACTGTCTCTTAAAATGTTGCAAACAAATTTTCACCGCAATTTCGCAAGAATTCCACCCAAGTGAAAAATAATATTTTATATGGAGTTTGTTTCGCAAAAGTACGAAAAAAAGAACACTGAGCTTATATACAGAAAAATACAACATTAAAAGTATTAAGCAGGTAGTTTTAAGTACTGGAAGAAATGGTTGGTATTGAGTACTTAATACCCATATACTCAATAGTTTTACAATTCGACTGTGGGTTACAGCGTTGCTGAAGTCAGCTAGAAACCTGAATTAACGTGCATAACAAACAAAACCCTAATTAGGAGATTGCTTGAAGTACAGTGTGCATCATTATAAAGTGCAACAAATACAAATTATTTGTTGCTGTATTTTTTTTATAGATTTATATTCTGTGTAGTGTTAGATATGAATTATTATCATAATAAATATTTTATTTCTCTTAAAAGTATACGTCAGTAGAAAAATCTGTCAAAACGGTTTCAAATCGATTTGACTAATTTTTAACAAATTTTCAATTGAAACAACCCAGTGTAGAAACGGTAATTACATATCGTTATTTTTTGGACTACCAGTAATGACACCCACTTACCTTCTGCATTATTTTAAAACATATAATAATGAGTTACTGATAATGACTTATTTTTATCATTATTTCAAATAGAAAATAATTTTCTAGATTTTTTTTAAATTTTTTTAAATCTATTTTTAAACGGCATTCACGCCTAAATCTTAAACACGTGTTTCGCTAAAACGAGTGTATAAGAATAAAGAACTGTTGTAGTAGAATAAAGAGCTAAAATACGTGTTTTAGTTAAACACGTGTTTAAGAATTAGATGTGAATTCAGCCTTAGACTAAATATTTTTTAAACACTGGTAAGGATATATGTAACCACATATTTTTTGATTTTTTGTATGTTGGCGAGTAAGCTTACTTGTGTGCAGCAGGTCAATTATGTTTTTATCTATAAAATATTACATGTCGATATAGCTCAGATGGTAGAGCTATTGACTGGCACATTTGTAGACCCAGGTTCGATTCCCGCACCAGCAAATTTTATTTAAAAAAAAATACAATAAAAACTTTTTTTTTATATAATTTATTATTTTGAAAATCTATTTTTAGACCCATTATTTTTGTCAGTACTGGTAAGCACTTACATAGGTAATGATATATTTTTTAACTTTTCGTATGCTGGTGTGTAACCATAGCTCATTATTTTTCGCGACATCACCATATAAAGGTAATAAGAAATGTAATAACAAAAGTAACTAGTTACCATTACCAAGTATGTAGTTACATAACCACATATCTGGTAGTGATTTTCTACACTGGGACTGATTTAAGCAAAGATTTCAATTATCTTCAAGTAACACAATACTAAAAATCCTCAGTATTTTAACTAGTTTTGAGTGTTAATTTACAAAACTATTTATAACTAAGTAATTTATAATTCGTTAAATTTTACAAAATTTATTGTAAAAATATAATATTTTCATGTTACTGTTATTACCCGGTAGATGGCGCCATCAGTGTACCCGAAGTTTTAAAGATGGCGCTATTTCTTTCCCTCCCGATTTTTTAAAATGTCCCGTATCTAGAAAACTAATAGAGATAGAGCAAAATTAATTAAAAAATTTCGACTACCCCTAACCGTTAATACCCCAGCGAAAGGGGGTATCTCTATTCAAAAATGGACCTTGGCGGGGCCTTGGGCCCTCAGAAGTTTATAAGAAAGATTGTCCACTTCATAAAATGGCCCATATCTCGAAAACTAAGAGCGATAGAGCAAAACGAACAAAATGTTTACTCCACTGTATATGGACCTCACATGATATGGACTAGGCCCATGGAGGGTCACGAGACCCTAAATTTGGATAAATTCTACGACTTCTAATTACAGATAAAACTGTAGTTTAACAAATTTTTTACTTAAATTTAGATTTGTTAAATTTAACAAAAGGATTTGTTAAAATTAACTAATTTTATTTTAAGCCAAACAACAGAAATAAATTTTGTTAAAGTAACAAATTTTTCTGTTCAGCCAAGAGACGTAAATATCTAAAACCCAAATTAGTTGAACGTGGACGTAACGCGAAGTGTCTATCTCCTTATGAAAAATCTAATAAACTAATAGAATATAGGTGACAGTTTATTTCTTCTGCACTCATTATCTTGGGTTGAATCAGCTAATTTGTCTCCTTACATTTATGTTCAAGTAATTTGGGCTTAAGTAATTTTTTTTGAGTATTTGTTGTTACTGTCGGCTACAGATAGCTTGCCAAACTTGGGTATTTTTTTTTTTGAAACTTTGATTATTTGTTCGCTTGATGGGGAAAATTGCCTCTTATATCAGTTTTATTAAATTATTAACCAGGAAGGTGGTAAAAACCTCTCTTTTCTTGTAAAGGCAACCATACATGTTCAATATTATTTATCAATGTTTTTAAAATCAACCAATCAGAACAAATTATTTAAAAATGAAATTTTCTGATTGGAGGAATTTTGAAAACTTGATCAATAATATTTATTGAACATGTATTCCTGCCTTAATAAAGATTTTAGGCAATAAAAATTTTGAAAATCTGACCAATAATATGGAACGTGTATTCCTGCCTTAATAAAGATTTTAGGTAATAACAATTTTATTAATATGTCTATCAGGATCTCTCTGAACTTCAACTGTTTTATGTTCAACGATAGCCGCTCGCGCTTTGCCGCTCCTTGATCAAAAATAAATGGAAGAAATCTTAATTTTTGGCTTGGTATTCGCCCCATTAGATTTTTCCCATGGGGTTTGCTTAAGCCGCAGGGGTATGCCAATCAGCGGTCATTTGAACGATGTCATATTCCACATAATGTCATTGATATGCCTTTCAAATAAAACAATAAAAAAATTGGTGATATCCTATTGGAAAGTATTCAAGGGGAAACAAGGTGAATCTTCCATTCTAGGTATAGGATGTGCTCAGTAAACACTACGAGGAAAATTTCTGTGGATTAAGCAAAAATCTAATGGGGTCAAATCGCACGATGGTCAATAAAGTTTGGTAGTGGGTAGCAAAAAAAAAAAAAATTTCCAAAGGGGAAAATTATCCCATTAATTAAACCAAAAAAAAGAGATGCTGAAGCAGTAGAAAAAGCACTACAATTGATGATCTAGATGTACTTATTTTTTAACATAAACACTAATGATTTTAACATTGAGTTATCATATGAGAGGAGTACTCCCACTTCAACATTTGTTCAGTACTTTTTGAACGAGTGCTAAGGAAGCTCTTTTTCACCAATTAAAAGTTAAAACAAAATTCTTCATAAAAAAAATTATATTTTTTTGCATTAAAGGAATTAAATATGCTAAAATCCCAAACGTATTTAACAAATTGTGACAAATAATCCGTTGTAGGCATGTCCCTATCCGGATTTCATTCTTGCCTAAGGAAATCGTCAGGGGACGACGTTTTTAGAATTTCTGGAAATATTTGTTAAGTTAAATCACGAACTCAATGAGAATTTCTTGTTCTCGTCTAGGAGCGTTATTAAACATTTAAAATATCAAAGAAAAAACAAAAACAACAACAGAAAATTTTCCACAATTTGGTTTGTCATCTTCGTTTTCGAAGAAGTACAGACTTATCATTCCAATGTTTTCTACAGTTATTGTGTTTTGTTTACCTAAACGAATTTGGCCTACAAAGGTACTCGTAAAATATTAGACTTGGAAAGACGATTATCTAAACCGTAAAATTGGCACAATGATAATAAAGATTGATTTATCATTTGCACGTCCTATTGTATGACGCTATAATTTTCCTTTATTGTATGAAAAAATAAATAATTGGAAAATTAACAAAAGCTAAATCAACATAACCGTCACGATTTGTCAAAATCTGACCATCCCTGTTGGAAAGTCCTTTATTATAGAGTCACTGCAGTTGCCTGGTGTATGGCGCCACTAGTATGTCCTTCCATTTAGTTGTCCTTGTAACTGTTTTGGACTTCTGTCGATCTTTTAAAGTGAAAATATTCCTAACGAAAAGCTAATTGATCAAGCTAGTGACTATAAAATCGATTGTATTGGGGGCATATGCTAACAGATATGATTAGCATATCAAATATTTATGTTTTGCCAAATCATAAATTCATATTTTGCGTCTATTTTGCGAAATATTATTTCTATAGATTTATTTCAATTTCTCGTTTATTTTCTACAACATGACCTCAAGCTCTAATATTTACAACTTTTAAAATCATACAAACCAACAATACTGTACAATACTAATATCATATTAATATAAACAATATAAATAAACTCAAGGAGATAAATACATTCCCACTATTAAAAATTTAATTTAAATCGCTAAATATCAACGAAAAATATATGCTTTAATTTTTATTTAGATACTAGCACTATTTATTTTATAACCAAAATTTATTTTCAGCTTATCTGTTCCTTTTTGCTCTAAAATTTTAGCTGGTAAAGAAATTGGATAAACAAATTATTCAATCGATTTTCTATTTCATTGTTTAAGAAAATGTCTTGAAAGATTTGTATTCAACAATATATATTTGATTTCAACAATATTTTCGGACTTTCTGTATTTTCATATACATATTTAGTTAGAATATTGTTCTATCTACCACAAGTCCAAATTCTAATATGATATTGTCATATTAAATTTTATTTGTTGTTTCAAAAAGGTTGACCATTTTCGTGATAGACAATACAATTGTTTCTTGGGCATCACCTCAACTTTTCAGTTATCCGCAATAAGAAAATGATGACTTGAATACACAAACCTAGTGAATTTTATGAAAATGGTGAAAAATGTAGTGATTTTAGTGGTACCTAACTAAACCTATAACTTTCTCTTTGATATTTCGCGATTTAAATGATAATTTCGTATTCCTTGAGCATATCTGTATATCAAAAAGTAAACTATTTTTACATAATATTTTATGGTTTGCAATTTTTTTGATTTAGTAAGTTTAAAAATAATTATGTTATTTTTGTATGAATTTCATTTGATGTCTTTCAGTTTAGTATACTTTTTGTCCTGAGTTTTTAAAATGTTTCGGAATAATTTTTCATGATATAACGATAGCTTACCTCTTGATATAATGATCTTTCGTCGGATTTTCTTTTAACTTAATATCTAATATTATTATATTTTAGTTATATAATTAACATAATTTTATTTATACATACCTTTTTACATTTTATATAGTATATATATAATTTGGCCTAGTTTTTGCTCAGTGTAATAAAATATATCCATATATTAGCTTTGTTCCACGTAATTCTGGGTAAAGTCTGGTAAAATGAGAGTAAACAAATAATTATCTCAAAAAATGGTAAAATTGCTCACAATACCGGGAACGCACAAAACCACATTTCAAGCCCAAAAATAAACGTCAAAGTTATTCATATAAAAAAAAGCTATTTTTAACAATAAAATATCGAAGGGAATAACGAGAAAGTGTTAGAAAGTGGTATTTGTTACCGATATTAATTAATGTTTACAACTTTTGTTATTATTTTAATTATTTTTACAAATTTATAACAGCTGATTTACAAACAACAAGTGATTTGACAGTTTTACCATTTTACCCGAAAAAAAAGTACGGGTAACTTCTGGTAAAATGAGAAACAAATTATTCTCTCATCAACGCTCTCATTTACCCAATTTTTAACAATAGAAACGCTTTTTGGTAAGATTGGGTTCCCGCGGGCACCCGCGGTAACGTACGTGGAACAGAGCTATTATTTATAATTTTAACTACTTTTTTCTTAATCAAAATTTAATTTTCTGCTTAAAGCCAACAATATTTTTCAAACTAATTCAGCAATTCTTTTATTTTGTGTGTCTAATTTTTTAAAATTTATATTTAAAATTATAAGTTTTGGTAATAAATTCGTAGGCGTAAAATTTGAAGAAATAAGTTTTGGTAGCATACAAAATAAGTATATACATATACATTGCAGATTATTTTGATTTAGAGTAAAATGATTTAAATGTCAAGATTTATCTTTATTGAATATTCGATTTTTTATAATTAAAAATGAGTTTTTAGCAAATAAAATAAATTTAAATTATTTTTTTAATTTTCCATTAAAGTTCAGTTCTAAATTCTTTTCTTTAGTGAAGGGTAACCGATTAAAAATTCAACAAGGCGAAAAAATTACGTCAGAATGTAGAAACAGTAATGATATATCATTATTTTTTGGACTACCAGTAATGACACCAATTTATTTTCTACATCATTCTGAAACATATAAAAATAAGTTACTAATTACTTTTTCCATTATTTCAAAACAAAAAATAATGCGTAGACAATAATGGCTTATTCTTATAATTATTTTAAAATATTTTTTTTTAATTTTCCTGAAATTTTCTTTAGGCTCAATCATGTCTATTCTGCAATACGCCCTTCATTTCGTCGATGTCGATACTTCACTTTCATTATCTAGGATTCAATATGTTCTAAAATACGCGTGAATAATTATCGATTACAACCACCAAATTATTTACCATCTCATTTAAGGCTGGTTTACACTATAAGATTTTCGTTAGGATTTTACAACCTTGCCATATGTTTTGCATGTGTACTAAAGCAAAATCTTACCGAAAATCTTAAAGTGTAAACCAGCCTTTAACAATACACAAAAACAGAGATGAAGCAGCATAAAAAATAATCAAAATATGTTTATTAATGATAATATTGCAATGGAATTGTTTTTATGAATTTATTTTTATTTGAATTTATTTTTGTGTGTTTTTGCAAAAACAGGTCACAAACTTTGTTTTTTTTTTCGGCCGGACCTTTTTTCATGTTTTAATAAGAAAAATGCAAATTTTTATGTCGAACAAAAATGATAAAAACGCTCGTCGAAAGCTTATTGTAGAACGTGTCTTTTTTCACCAAAAAACATATGCACTTTTCAAATCAAAGTGTATTATCGAATAGCGCATATTCAAGGTGAAAGTGACAATATTTAGGAATAGCATGTAAAGGGTTTTTCAACAGACACGCTACAAAAGTAGAAAGACAGGGACAGCAAACGACGCCATATTTCTTGCCGCTCTTTTGACATTTCTCTTCAGTAAGGTTTGCCACTTCATGATGGAAAGATATACGAGCCAACAACGAGTCGAAATTATTAAAATTTACTACCGAAATTCGAAGTCAGTGGCCTCAACGTTAAGAGCGCTACGTCCAATTATGGTCGTCATAATCGTCCTAGCAGAACAACAATTGAGCGTCTAGTGGAAAAATTTGAATCCACAGGCACAGTACAAAATGTTCCCGTGCCAGTGAGACAAAGAAGTGCCCGTAGTGTCGAGAATATTGCTGCCGCTGAGGCTTCAGTTGAAGAAAGCCCAAATGTGTCTCTCATACGTCATTCTCAAGCGTTGGGCATCTCTGTGACGTCGTTGTGGCGAATTTTGCGAAAAGATCTTGGCCTGCATCCTTCCAAGATCAAATGGACGCATGAACTGAAGCCGCTTGACCACCAGAAGCGTCGTATGTTCGTGAGTTGGGCTGAGCAACAACTTGAAAATGATTCGGATTTTCATCGAAAAATCATCTTCAGCGATGAGGCTCATTTCTGGCTGAATGGCTTCATCAATAAACAAAATATGCGTTATTGGTCAGAGAGCAATCCACACGTACTCTTTGAGTCATCATTGCATCCCGAAAAAATTACGGTTTGGTGCGGTTTATGGGCCGGCGGCGTCATTGGGCCGTACTTCTTCCGTGATTATCAAGACCGGCACGTCACTGTGAATGGAAACTGCTACCATTCAATGATAACCGAATATTTTTGGCCCAATTGGATGATATGGACTTGGAGGACATGTGGTTCCAACAGGACGGCGCCACAAGCCACACAGCGAATGTCACAATCAATTTATTGCAAACCAAGTTTGGAGAACGTGTTATCTCACGAAATGGTCCAGTCGATTGGCCGCCTCGGTCGTGCGATTTGACGCCATTGGACTATTTCCTGTGGGGCTACGGCAAATCTATGCCAACAAGCCAGCGACGATTGATGAACTTCGTACGAATATCGAACGTGAAATTGCAGCAGTATCGGCCGATTTATGCTTGAAACCGTCGAAGATTGGGTTCAGCGTCTGGACTTCTGCAAGCGTGCCCGTGGTGGCCATGCAAAAGAGATCGATTTCCATACATAATGGCATCGAACGTACTTTCACAGGAATAAAGAATTTTATTGACATCCAAAACCGTTTTTGTTTTATTTAAAAAAACTTTTGTAGCGCTCTTATTGAAAAACCCTTTATTTTACAAATATGTATTTTTTGATTTTTTGTGTATTGGCGCGTAATGTTTTTATTTAATTATGTTTTTATTTAGCAAATATAACATGTCCAGTTAGCTCAGATGGTAGAGTTATCGACGAGCAAATTTTATTATTTTTTGAAAATCTCATTACTTTTTTCAATATTTGTAAGCATACGAGGGCAGTACGAAATGTTCTTAGCCTGACATAAAGATAGCGGTATAAACAGCAAAAAGCTTTGTATGATGGATACTTCCATCCGTCATATGTTAAATTTCATTTCGATCTGTCAACTTATTCGTATAGTAACAGGTGTTCAAAAAAGGCCCTTCAGTGATTTTTTTATAATGGAAAAATTAGAAATTCGTGGTGTGATTAAATATTTACATAAGAAAGGTTTATCGGGATAAGAAATTCCTAATGATATGGTGAATGTGTTAGGTGAAAGTGCTCCTTAAATGCAACAGTAAAAAAGTGGATTGCTGAATTCAAATGTTGTCGAACAAGCATTGAAGATGAACCACGAAGTGAACGTCCAAAAATTGCAACAACGCCAAAAATCATAGCTAAAGTCCATGATATGGTATTAGACGATCGAAGAGTGAAAGTGCGTGAAATAGGGAATGCCATAGGCATCTCAAATTATCCGCTACATTTTATTTTGCATTAAGAATTACAAATGAAAGAGCTTTCTGCAAGATGGGTGCCGTATTTTTTAACAGTTGACCAAAAACGCATTGGAATGAAAATTTCTCATTTCTCTGATTTAGCTCCCTCTGACTTCTTCTACCTGTTCCCAAATCTAAAAAAATCCTTGCTGGCAAACGTTTTACCTCGAACGATTATTTTGAGGAGCTTCAGCGAAATTATTCTAATCAAGGGATAGAATTGCTAGGAAAACGTTGGACTAAGTGTATTAAAGTTTCAGGAGATTATGTTGAAAAATAAAATAATTTTAAAAATCTAGCTCTTGTTTTTCATTGTTAGGCTTAGAACATTTCGAACTGCCCTCGTATAGCGACTTATTTTTTGATTTTTCCTTGTAATGATTTTTTATACTGTGATATTTTTTTTTTTTAATTGTATTATTGAATATAATAATTATGGAATCGAAATTCCTACTGAATTATGGAATCGAAATTCCTATTTCCACAAAGATAGAAACATTTAAAATCGGAGTTATTGCAAATTCTCCCAAAAATCACTTGACTATGAAATTCAAGAAAAACTTTTTGTTTTCTTTTTTTATTATTCATTAGACCCAAAATATCTCATGTATAAATTTTTGTCTCTCAACACAGAAAAAAATAAAAAGTGTATATTTATCGAAGTACTTAGGTAATAAAACTTTAAAAATATTTTGGGTAGGTAAGTTAATGAAAAAATACATGTAGATTTATTAATTTTTAGTTTTTGTCAACTTCCCAGCAAAACCTTCTATTACCATGTAAAGGGAAATGTAATAAGAAATCAAAAATTGTAACTACTTACACTTTGGTAGCATAACACATTATTTTAACTTGGGGGTGTCATTGGGGGTAAATGGTTGCCTAAGTCGTACCAGTATAGGATAAAATAAGTGATTACGAAAGAAGTACTGAAATAAGTTGTTACTTGTAATATTAAATTCACTAGTTAGCTAAAATAAGTGCATATTTTTATAAAGTGAAGTAAGTCATTACACATTAGTACATATTTCATTGGTTACATATAGGGAATAAAATAAGACGTTACCAGTAATGACTTTGTTTAAAATTACACCGATCCGAGCAATGTAATTAGATTATAAATTTTTATTAAATCGTACTTTCGCATAATAAGTAGTTATATTATACAATACCAATAACTTATTATTTTTACTTTTATTAAGTTATTATAAAGAACAATATCGGTAATATATTATTTTAAAGGCTCCAAATAAGTAGTGATATATCTCCATATCGGTAATTCATTATTTCATACCTCACACATAGGTATTGATGTATCACAATATTAGTAACTTATTACTTTAGGTTTCTAAGTAAAACCAAGGGTAAAGGGGTATCCATTACCGGGCAATGCGTGAAAAAGGTCAAAACCATTACTAAGGTTTTGCTGGGTTAGCAGAAAACTTTTGAAATTGGTAGAAATACTTCGGTAATTATACACTTTTTATTTTCAAATACAGTAAATTGTTCTTAGAACATTTTCAAAACTCCATTTCCAGTTTGTTTTGAAAATTTTGTTAAACAAATGTCTAAACATAAACCGATTTTAACCCAATTTAATAGGCTTCGACCTTGAACTCATGTGAACCATTTAAATTTAATTAAAATATATTAATATTTGCGATCTGTAGCGTGCGAACAAGCCAAATTGGTTTAGGTTTAAAAGAAATCAATAAGATTTGTCCTTTCGACCTATAGCGTGCGCACAAGAACACACGGTGGCCTAAAATCATACAACAAAATACAAGTATAGGGTAAAACTTAATGTACTAGAAATTTTGAGAAGTGGCATCGTTTGTAAAGCATTGACCAAATTTCGACACCCTACGATGAGTTCAAGGCTGCGCGCCACAATCGAATGTGTTTATGATCTCCGAACAAATCTTAAAAAAAAAATAAATCTACCTCAATGATAATAATAATAAAGTTCTTTCTCTATTTTCTGTAGTGATGTGGAAGAATGTATAAAAAACAGAAGAAACGTGTACCTCTTCAAATACGCTATTCAACAATTTCATTCAAGGATAACTCGCCGTAAAAAAGATGCAGTAAATATTTAAATTTTTAGGCAGATATTTCGTGGCTCCATGATTATCAAATTATTGATAAATTTATTGTGGTTTTTTTAAATCGCAGTTTTATAGCAAAACGTGGGTAATAATATTATTAAGTACGAGTATTTTAAAAATTTTTAAATCGCACTAAAGTTTTAGAGTTATTTCGGCTTTATTTTTGATAACAATTTTGTCTTTCTTCGTTATTCTAGGAATTTTTTAAATATAATATTACAAGAAAAATACCTCATCCTAAAATCTTCGATTTTGATAAAATTTGGATGTGTGATACAGAAAAAAATCTAAGATCAACATGTCCTGCCTAAATGCAATGCAAGTGTGGTAACGTTGGTAAGGGATTTTTGGGGACTTTTTATTGATACCTATTTTGGTACTTTTTTGAGAATTTTAATTCACTGTTCTAAAAATTCCAAAATTGTCTGTACTTTAAGTATATGGCTTTCAAATTCGCGTATTTTTTTAAACGGACAAGTATTTTTGCATTTTTCAATATTCCTGATATTTCGAGTTTGTCAGGATTTCAAAACACCTTGGTCATTTTTAAAGAATTTTGGCTGATTTCTATAACAAATGTAGGCAATAGGTATATCAAACTTCATCTCTTGATGAATACACTAAAGCTTTAATTTCAGTGTAACCATATATGTAACGGTTAAAGGATATCTCGTAAATCCAAATATTCCAAACAGGTAAAATTAATTATTTCCGATATTTTACTCACTTTGAATTTGGGACTGGCAATAGCTTTGACTTTCGATTTTCATTAGTTGTTGTTCGGAATAATGAAGCATTAGGTCTAAGACTTATTTGAAGAAAATCGAAAAGCTTATCCGTTGGCGAGCTGCACATAAAATCTTATATTTTTAAAACTTTTCGAAAAATGTCTAACATTGCTAAATTATTGAGATATTTTCTAACCATTACAGACATTATCAACCCAGGAAAATTTTCTGTTCCAAAGAATCGGTTGTACAATAGCTGCTTTTCATTCACAACCCCTTCTACTGTCGATTCTAACACCGATTCTTTTTGTTTGAAATTGTCCCAAAAGCAACCCCTTCTATGGCTCCAAAGTGGAACCGGTTGCTCAAGAATCAGTTCTGGAACTAGTTCTGGAACTGATTCTACGTCACCCACACCTTCCATATAGGATCCCAGGAACTGGTTCCGGAACCAGTTCCATGGAATCGGTTGCAGTGGAACCAGTTGTAGAATGGGTGTGGTTGGCTACCGATTGTAAAAAATTTTCCTGGGACATTTTTGTTTTTTAATTTTACACCATATAAATTTTACAGCTAATGCTACAATAATCCGAACAATAAATGCAAATTAAAAAAAAAACACTTATGCATACAAATGACCATATACGGCAATATAATCTGAAATGTCGGATCCGATATGAGAGCATGTAACATATGATCATAATTTGAACTACAAATGGACGTATATGGCAATGTATGACCATGTGTGATAATATCAAAGAGCACTTATCATCATATATATTCATATATATTTCTATTTTCACATGGCTCATTAAATTTTTTGTAAAGATTTTAAAGTTGTTGAGAATGATCAGGGTTGGTTATGTTATAAGTGAAAATGTGAAAAGCACTCTAAAATTTGCATACTAATCACTGCTTTTTACAAAAATTTATATAAGCATGTTGTGGGTTAATTTTAATTTTTTTTTTTTTACTTTTTAACCAGGCGCCTAGAGATGAATAATATTCTGTTACTTATTTTTCGCCTCAAAAAATATATATAAAACCTAGTGGTTACTGAAAATTCTCATAACATTTGGAATTATATTAAGTACTAGAAATACCTAGTCAGTATTCCACATGTTACTATCCAATTTTTTCCAAAAAGGCTTCCATTTCGAGCACAGTGAAATTAAAATAAATCAATTATTATTTATTTTAAATATGAAATGTAATGTCAAAAATGCATATGTATGGACGGCAATAGGTCGCATAAGAAAAATTATAAAGCAAATTCTTAAAAAAGCCAGTGTACATGAGAACTCAAATTAACTGAAATCTGCAGATGAAAAAACCAACTGAAATCGAAAATTATTTGAAATAAAAAGAAATTTGTGTGTTTTTGTTTTTATTTTTTATAATACTGTTGCCATATTTATTTAGATTTAATTTTTGTTCAGTTTTTAATTTTTTTTCGTTACTTATAAATTAAAAACAATTAGGAGCTTAAAATTTTAATGATATTTAATAATAAACAAAGAAATAGATTTAAACATAAGATTATTGAAAAAAACTAGAGACGAATAATTAAAACAAAACTAACTAAATTTTCTTATATAAAAACGGAAAAAAACATATTACAATTTTTATTTTATAGACTAATTATTATATTTATTTTGGGGTTTTTATTTTAAGCTAAATAAGTGTAAAGAAAAAATGTTACAATAAATATATTACAATACAAATTTCTCTTTAAAGGATTTCTTTTTCAGGGGTGTTGGTCTGTTTGTTTTTAAGGTTTTGTTTTTAAATTTATTTTTATATTATAAATGTTTTTTTTAGGTATATAAAAATGATAAATTTACATGTGTTTGTGTTTTTCTCTATATGTATAGTTGTTTTGGTTTTTTAATATGTTTAGAAGGAATAGATTTTTATTTTATTTTATTATGACTTCTAAAAAAGACATTTATCTAATCTGAGGATAAATGTTTTTTTTTTATTTAATTTATTTTTTTAATTACATTTATATAAGCATCTACTTATAGTTGTTTATTTTATTTTTTAAATTTTAAGTTTTTTTTTCTTAGATTTTTTTATTTTTTGTTATTTTTATTATAAATTGTGTTTTTTAAAAACTACGCCAGTCTCAAAAAGCTCGAGTACCACAAATAAAAGAACGTTCTGCTTTAAAACGTTTAATATAATTTCTTAATTCGGGGTTTTTTTCTTTATTTTTTTTTTCTTCTAAAATAACAGCTATTGTTTTATTTAAGGAAATTTTCAGAATATTTTTTTCTATATATAAAAAGAAAAAATAAACTGATTGTGAAATGGAATAATTATTCCTTTTAGAAAAATGTATTTGGTAAAAAATTATATATCTGAAATGTGTCGGACTAATAAATGGAAGGTTGTGGGTTGAAAATTAAGTAGGACTAATATTTTCATAGCTTTCTGTGACAAATTAGCAATACGTCAGTGACAAAACAGTATGTGATAACAGCTAATATCCTTTGTAGCAAATTAAATAATATCATCGAGTATGAGAGATTGATTCCTCTAAAGCTTGGATTAGCCAGACGTAAAGGTGAACGTATATCTGCATAGCTGAATTAATAAGTTAAATAAAAACAGAAGATGTGTTGTGTTTTTTGTTTCATTCTTAAACATTCAATATAGAATAAACATAAATACGCAACGAAAATCATAAAAACGAAACAAAAAACACAACACATCTTCTGTTCTTATCTATGCAGAGATACTTTTACGTTTTCATCTGGCTAATCCAGGCTTAACTTACTATGAACGATCTTAATATATGGGTTCTTGAGCAGAAAAGTCAGACATACTTCAAGAGAAGACTCTAAATTATTTTTTTATACCAAACATGTAACGATTTTTGGCAATTTTTTCAATATTTTTTTATCTTATAAAATATTTGTTAATTTTATTAAAGGAATTAAAAATGCTAAAATTCCAAACGTATTTAACAAATTGTGAAATATAATCTGTTGAGGCATGTCCCTATCCGGATTTCATTCTTGCCTAAGGAAATCGTCAGGGAACGACGTTTTTAGAATTTCTGGAAGTAGTTGTTAAGTTAAATTACAAACTCAGTGAGAATTTCTTGTTCTCATCTAGGAGCGTTATTAAACATTTAAAATATCAAAGAAAAAACAAAAACAACAACAAAATCTTTTTTTAAATTTTGTTTTTAACATTTTGATTTTACAGCCTTAGATCGTACGCAGTGAAAAAAACTTTGCACGGAAAAAGATAGTAAATTAAGTTTTTTTTTCTAAAAAATTATATTTTTCTTATAAAAAAATATATATTTAGTAAAATAAAGCTTAATAGAGCTAACAGAAATTAAATAAATAAACAATAATTTTCAGTAAAAACTTAACAAAATTTTTGTTTAAACATTTTTGAAACAATCTATTATTTTGTGCTCCATTTATATGTGATACTATTAAAGAATAAATCTTAATTCTGAGATTTAGATGGGGTTTCTAAAAGACGTTCGTTGTCACACGAATGAGTGACTACATGTATTTTGTTTTTGTATTGCATGTTTTTTGTTATTGTATTTTCGTTCGTGTGAAGCAAAACGTCCTCTAGAAACACCACCTTAAGGCTCCATTATTCTGGTAGTATCGTAAGGTATCGTGTCAGCTGATTACTCTTAGTTAATGATAGTATACACAACTACTTAGTTTGGAAATACATTTGAGGTAAGAAAATCTATTGAAAATAGATTTATACTTTACGATACCTCATTTCGCCATACTTTACATCCAAAATAATTTGAGCTTTACTCTTTTTCATTTTACTCGTTAAAAAAGCACACAGAAAAATAAACCGCCAACCGAATTTTAAAGCGGTTGGCGCTGCACTATTGTTGGTAAAAAGGAGTAGTAGGTATCAGAGAACTACAAAATCAACTTTTTTCTTGATTTAGTCATACACTAAAATTCTTATTCACATTTAATCAATCAACAATACTCAATGTTGAATAAAACCACTGTCATGCTGGTGAACGCGTAGTTCGGATCAGTTTGAGTCGTCTGTCGAACATGTTTTATTCACGTTTAATAACTCAAAAAACTCACTGTTGAATAGAATCACACTGTTGAATAAAATCACACTGGTCGAGCATTTGAACTCGCATGAATAAATCAAAGTATTAGTTGTTTTATACAACAAAAAAATAAATAAAAAAAATCTTATTGTTTTATAATGGGAATGTACACTGTACCATGTATATTAAATGTGTTTCTACAAAATCTGCACTGTAAACCCCCTCCTTATTGTTCTGAAATTATTTTTCTTTTATTTGGTTTGAATCATAAATAAACTCATACGCGTTAATTTTTGTTTTTTCTGATTTATTCTACATCAAAATAATCGTCGTTGATCCGAACGAATATTAATGAAATGGTTGGTATGAAAACGACCAATGATTAAAATCAGCAACGAATATGTGTATTTGAGCATATTCGGCGCTTGAACGCAAACGAATGTTTATTCGGGTGTTGATTACATATGATGGTTTTGCAATCAGCAGTTGTAGTTCTCTGATGGGTATCGAGTATTTGAATATTTGCTTAATTTTTGGGTGCTCGATAATTAAAAGTAAATACTTCCGAGTTGTATTTCCGACAAACAAAGGATATATAAATTCATCTCGGCTTAAAATTAAAATTATATTGTAATACGCCTACACGGAAAAAATAAAAGTGTATAATTATCAAAGTACTTAGGTAAAATACAACTTCACAAGTGTTTTTTGTTAATTATAAAAAAACACATGTAGATTTAACAATTTTTGGTTTTTCTCAACTTGCCTTGGTTTTTGACCTACTCCATTTTCACGGACTTCAAAATGCGTTAAATTAACTAAGTTTTTTTCCTTTTTGACTTATCTTCGAAAATATTATATTATATAATTAAAGGAATTACAACTATTAGTAACAAACTTTGAAGTTCTATTTTGCCGAAGTCCTTCGGCAATTATGGACTTTTAATTTTTTGCGTATAGGTATATAATTTCAAAAAAATTCTGACGAAAATTAAAGAAAATGGAAAAAAAAATTAGCTGGTTTCACATAAAAAAAAAGTTTGTTAAAACTAAACTGTTAAAATTAAAACTATTATACATTGAATATTTTTGTTTACTCTTTCTACATACGTATTATAGCTGTAGTAGTAACTTGTAGTAAAAAAGTGGACAATTCTATAGTATGCCAGCACAAATTACTGCTTGCTTGGAAGCAGTTTTGTCAGGGAACGTTCAGCAGTGAAGCGATTGCATTAGTGATGATATCATGCCTGATTTTTGTTCGAGATAGCTCGTGTGAAAGCACTTGTTTCGAGAACCAAAAAGGCATGAATTCACCGCTTTTATTTAGTGCTCCAGTTTTTCTTTTAAAATGTCGATTATTCATGCCTTCTCGGAAGGGCATATTATAAAGCTTTTCAACTATTTAAAATCATGCCTTCTTAAAAGCACAATATTCCTGCATATGTTTCCGTGAAGAAAAAATGCCTCCTATTTTCAGTAAAACTTCTTATTTTCACTAAAATAACTTTTTTCCGCATTTTAGAAAATTTTGATAAAAGAACCGCAAAAATATTTAAGCAATCAAAATGTATTGCCAATTTCATGCCTTTTTGAAAAGCACAGCAAAAAGCGATGTAAAAAATTAATCAACTTAGGCCTTTCATTTGTGCTCTTTACGAAGCTATACATTTTTAGCAGCGGTAAAAGTAGCAGTAAGGAAGCAGTAAACGTTTTTACTGCTTCCACATTTTTGCTGGGATCTACTATTCAAGTTAAAAGTATCAAGTATTAAAAATTAACCATATTTGCGAACATAATTTGCTGCATTCATTAAATTCGGTTAGTAGTTAAATCTTATTCAAACGCGATACCTAAATATTTTGGCTCTTGGTTGTGCAGCTATATCAAAACTACTGTAATGAATTTTATTGGTTATCAACCAACAAAGGCTAAAACACTTTAAGTCAATGTTTTACAATTGAACAATATTGAGCTTTATTGCTAGGTTTGATATGGATTTTATCAGAATTCCGTTGAAAAAGTATTTTGTAATGAATGTTTTGGGATTAGTGAAGTACTCCAAAACCGTGAGTGGGAAATGCAGCGTTTTTTACAATTGTAATTCTTTTCTATGAGTTTTGTATTTAAAGGAAATGGATATCAAGAAAATTCAAAGAATTTGAATTCTTTAACTTATTATATCCTCTTAGAAATGGGTATTTTTCACAATATGGTTTTTTTTTATCAAATTATCTTAAATATAACAATAACTGCCATTAGTATTCATCTTTATAATTTAAAGAGAAATTTTAAAAATCTTATAATTTCCTTTTTGTATTTTTCTTGCCTTATTTAATATATCAAGTTTTTGTTTTTTATTTTAATTTAATAATAACTTATCAGCTAGAGTTTTGTTTATCATTAAAGGGTAAATAAATATTTTATATTATTTTTAAATACATAATTATTCACTACTGTACACATACAAAATAAAAATAACTTAAAAACAGAATCATAATTTTTTATTTAAAATTTTTTTTAAGGATATTTTCTCTCGTCATAATCATTATCTTCTCTGTTTTATCAATAATAAGGAAATTAAATTTTATTTTTTGTTTGTTTCTTTGAAAACTTAACTAATTTTAAAGGTTAACAAAATTATTTTGTTTCTTTTTTTTAAATAAATTTTTATCAGTTTATTTGTATTTATTTTAATAATTTAAAATTTAAGCTAACATTTATGGTGTTGTAAACATTCGGGGGATGTTAAAACACCTTTACTAGTTTTCCGTTGTATTTCCTTGTCTGCCTCACTTAATTGCGTTAAATGTTGTTTAACATCACTATCTGTCGTCGTCTTCTTATTCTGGGGGTTCGTAGTTGTTGCTAAATGTTGTCGTTCTATTTCTTCTTGTTTAAATTTTGGTATTTCGTCATCTTTAAGTATGCTTCTTCTTCTACGTTTACGAGCATTGGGTACACCAGCTGCTCCTCCGGTAGCGCCTTTTCTTTTTACAAATTTTATATTATAGGGATCTTCTGCCAATTCTGGATATAGAGACACATCATGAATATATTCTCCTTCATAGTTATTGGCATAATTTTGTTTCAATATTTCATCAACTTCTTGTTGATTCCATTCAATTTCGGTATTGAGACCCGTTCTTAATGCCTCCTTCTCTCTATGCCAAGCTTTGCGTACTGCTGTTAGCTTGGCATGGTGCATAAGTCTTTGTTTTTCTTTGTCCACCGTAGTGCCATACCGTAAATTGATAATGGCATGTAGACCATGGATTTTAACATCTAAATAATTGGTACCACTACCATTTTCTCGTGTTATTTCATGGAATGTAGTATTAACTTGTCCTTGTAATCGTTTAAGTTGTTGTCGATCTTCGCTGGCCCGCCAGAGATCTTCTTTCACAAAGAAGAATGAGTCTTGCTGGGCATTATGCACCACAAATGTAAAAGGTAACAATTTCGATCGATTAAATACTGAGGTGTATACATCTCGGTATATGGCATTAGCGGCTGGTACACTTGATACTATGGCTTGACCATCCGCTGTTCTGGACACCACAATACCCTTGCCGAATGGAGGTTCAGTATCTGATCCTATATTTCTAGGTCCAGGAGTCATAACATCATATTTCAATGCTGACTTTGGTGGTGAATTTAAATCTTCAAAGTTCGACATTCTTCTTATATTTAAATGAGCCAGGAATCCACTTTCAACCGCCATAGTTGGCACGTTATACATGGGTTTCTTTAAATCTACAGCTATAGGATTATAGGGAGCTCTACCCCATAGTGATGGTTGTTCCCATAGATTTCTACTTAATTGAGGCACTAGATTTTCTACATTAAATCCTATGGTCTTCATCCAATCTTTAAATTTGGCTGGATAATTACGATCATGTCCGACATTAATTGGATCATTACCATTAAAGCGATATAAATGCATTTTGGTAGGTGTGGTTATACGTTCACGTACATTTTCCCAATTCGGTGTCATCCATTGGCCTATTAGCGGATCATATACCCTACCATCGGCCATATGAACCAAGGTGGTGACCTGATCTAATATGCCGCCACAAAAATCTATAGGCAGATAGAGGTAGGGATTCGAATCATATACTATATGGCCAAAGGGTGAACGCATTATTTCTCTGATACCTTCTCCATATTGATTAAATATCATTATAGGAGTACCACTTTGATCGGTAGCTACATAATATTTATGTCGATAGACTTGAGCATAAATTAAATGGCCCACATCATCATAAGTAAGAGACATTAATTTACCATCTCTAGGAGAATATATCTGTGAAATCTCAAAAGGTCTCTGTTGATTATTATAGAAGAACTGGGTGACATTGCCAAAGTTGTCTTTACGAGTAGCTAAGCGTTTCAAATGATCATAGTAGTATCTTACATCAAAACGTCCTCTTTTGGAAGCTCTTACGAGTAGGCCTTGGGTGTTGTAATAAAATCTTTCTTCTCTGGCATTTTGGGCTACCAAACCTCGGGTATCATATTTGTACTGACCTTCACCAAATTTAACAATACGATCTTGATTATTATACTCCATGGGTATAGTGTTACCTCGGTAAGTTAATGACAACAAGTTGCCATTATCATCATAACGGAAACCCCATGGTTCCTGAGCCTCTACACCAATCAATTGGCCATCGCAATCCCAGGTGTAATTCTTAACATTAGTATAAGTATTCACAGCCATATTACGGGTGTAAGTTCTGGTTTGGCTAATCCGTCCATGAACACCAATTGAATATTCCATACGGAAAACTTCTAAGCGATGTATAGATAGAGTAACCTTTTGTGTCATAAAACGACCATCAACTGTTCTGGTAAAACTGGCGGTACCATCGTAAACTTGTGTCTGATTCATCAGTGGATGCATCAGTTTGAACTGACCAATCATGCTAGGCTGTCCCGTACGCATGTCGTAGGCAAAATTTTGGGCTGGTAAATTCTGACCTCCAATACGACCTTGTATGGAAATAACTCGGAAGTCAGTATCATATTCGTAAGTAAATTTGGCATTACTCAAACCGGTTTTAGCAATAAAATCAATACGTTCTTCACTTAGCAAACCACCGGTATATTCAAAGTCCCAACGATATTCCAATTCTCGTTCAGTGTGTGATACAGTAGAGGGCATAGCAGTAGCTTCATTATAAATAAATTCACTTTTACCATCACCATGAACTATTTCCGTCAATTGTCCAGCAGCATTATAGCGATATAAAATGCGAGCTCCATCTCCAGGGAATATAGTCTGCAATAAAGCTCCAGAATGACTATAATGTTGAAGATAGGGCTTAGTACTTCCGGGTGGAGTGTAAGTACTTCGAATAAAACCAATTGAGGTTTGCATACTAAAGGAATGTTTAGTGCCCGAAGGTAACGTAACATGCCTTAGGCCGCCAGATTCATCATACTGTAAAACAAATTTTCTTTGAGAAGCCAAACCAATTTCAGATACCAAATTCCAGTCATTGTATACGAACGAAATAATGCCATCTTGCTGAGAGGTAATCTCGGATAGTAAACCATGTCTGTCGTAGGAATATTTCAGTTCGGCAGGACCCCAAGCCCAACCTTCAATGCGATTAAAACGATCATAAGTTAAATTAACGGCATAACCATTGGTAGGATAGTAAGACTTGGGTAAACCAGATTGATCGTAGGCAACTATTAGTATAGGAGTACGATTCATATCATAGAAGGTCTCACGATTTGTAAACTGATCAAATTCTACACCTATAACACGCGATTGATTAACCCATATTTCCCGATTCAATGTCTGTTGGGGATTACGTACATCTCCCACTAAATTGTAGACCGAATACATATTGTTGGTTAATCCTTCACCCATGGTAACACTTTGATGAGACCACATGGCTAACATTTCAGCTTCCACGGGTAAAGCGGCTTCCAGTAAAGGATGGCGTGCCACGGCTGATGATTCTACCACCACACCATTAGAGCTATGAATTACCAAAGTATTATTGGGTTTAATTTCAGCATCAGCATTTTCTTGACCCTTCTTCATAAAAGTCGATCTAACACCACCCAATACTAACAGTTCATTAGTGTCACCTTTCTCCCTCGAGAACAACGACTCTACGGAAGCATGAACATATACGGTTAAACCTTTGTTGTCAGCCAATTGTGAGGTTATGCGCACAATTTCACCACTGGGCAGTATCATGCCTGTCACACGACCAAATTCATCATACTGATAGATATAAGTTTCACCACCCGAAGATCTTGAATTCAAGAGACCAGTATTACTATCATAATCCAATTCAATTTCTTGTCTTCCCTTTTCCGTTAATTTGGTCATAATGCCTATGCCATTGATTTGTATATCCGATTTATGATCTTGGGTATTTTCGATAGAACTAACCACATTACTGTAATCTCTCAAGAATTGTATCTTATTGCCAGAAGCATCAGTCACTGTAGAGAGACGTCCAAATGAGGTATTTTTCGAGTACAGGAAACTATAGCGTGTTTTACCCGAAGCCAAATCTTTAGTAGCCACATGTTGGCCATAGCGATTGAACACATACACCTCACTGGTGGGTGGGTAGGGTATATGGAATTCACCATTTTCGTCGTGTGAAGGTAGATAATGCTCCAAAGCCAAGACATGTAAAGAACCTGGAAACAGATATAGAATATTTTTGGTTAAAATAAAATGTAAAGAGAATTTTAATTTTAGCCTAGAACTATACAACAAAATTTAAGTTAATCGCCATTTGTAAAAAAAACTGTTATAAATTCCCCCATAAACTCTATTTAAATTTAAAGTTAATTTAAATTCTTAAATTTTCATCAAAATTTTCTGTTAGCCTATTAGTTTTTTTGAAATTCCCTAAATACTTGTTATTTGACATATTTACGCTACACTCTTAAATTATCAATCAACCACAAATTAGTTACAAACATTCATGTCGAGATATGCAACACACAAATCCTTCTCGTATCAGTGATTTGTATGAATGTAGAATATAAAAGTTTATTTGTTTCATGCTATATATGTATAAGTGATTAATATATTTGTCATTGTGAAAGCCTATGATCTTTTGTTTGTGTAAGTATATGCTCGGGTCTATGTGCTTGTAAATTCTAAACCATATTGAATGCATTTGTTTCAGTATTTATCATTACTGAAAATATACAGTAAAACATAGTTAAAATTATTTTCGAAAGACATCCTAAAAGCATGCTTTAAAATTTAGCAATTTACAATCTGCCGTACATGCTATGTGAGACAAAATCTTGAATTTCTTGCTTATATAGTAAAAATGTTACCCAAACTTTGAAGCCTACTTTAAAGCTTATTCATGAAAACCTAAAATTTCAACTCTTTTTTCAAAAAACCCTCTTATTATAAATTATTAATATTTTTCAACAAAAAAGAACTAATATTTGAAAACAAATTGCTTTTACTTATTTGAATAATCTTCTATTCCGTTTTATTTCGCAAAACTAACTGGTAAACTTTTCTTTTTTCGCAAAACTCTTTTCATTGATGTTTTTTGTTGCCAAATTTTTATTTCAAAAAATCATAAGTATGACTGTTTAATGAGTTAAACAGAATAAGTGTCCGATTCCCTTCATCTCAATTGTTCGTACAGCATTTGAACATAATCTGTTTTCTTCGTAGTCTTCTTGTTTCTATAAATAAGTACAAAGCTCAGGATTTGCTATTCATACAATTTAGCCACCAAAAAGATAAGTAGCTACTTTACGAACCTAAGGCAAATTTGAGGCAGAACAAACAAAAGAAACGACCAACATGAAAAAAAAATCGAGAAAAACCACGTAATCTGTACAAAAATATTTTTGCCCATTTGGAGTTAAGCTTTAAGCCTACTTAAAATAAAAGACTTTTTTTGTGTGTATTTTGATGTTGTCTCTACCAGCCACACAAAAAACGATTAGGAAACCAAACAACTATTTAAAGGAAGTGTTTTTTACTTTTGGACTATAAAGAGTATTTTGTTATACCACAAAAAAGAAATTTGAAATAAAATCTTAAAAAGAAATCTTTAAAGAGCAAAAAATTAAAAAAGGAAATGAAAAAAGTTAATTTTTAATAAAAAAGAAACCTTAAAAAAAGTCGTCAAAAAATATATTTGATGTTAACATTTTATAAGATGAAACACTCAAATGCTTCTAAAATATTTATAAAATGTTCTGGGATTACTTTACAAATTAAAAGGGGCTTTCATATAAACTCATATTCTACTCGTAAACGGCGTAAACCTGGTATATTTATGAGTCTAATGTCAAACTCCATACACAGAAAATTTTGTGTGTATTTATAAAACGTTTAAAAGGAATTTACGAGGTTATATGAAAACTCCTAATATTTTAATATTTAAAAAATTACTTAAGAATTCCGTTATTAATAACACTATGCGACAGTCAAAATCGGGATGGGATGAAACCAACGGGAAATGTTATATCGGTCAAAAACAAGTTATACGTGTCCCGGCGTTTCGCTGGGTCACCCCTAGGAATCGAGATATATCTTTTTTTTTGACATAACTCGAGAACCACTAGTCCGATTTTGCTCAAACAATTTTAAAAAAATTTAAAATTACAATTACATCTGTTCATATAACGTTTTTCTATATACTCAACAGTTTTGCCGGTAAAAATAAATGTTTGTTACCGCTACCATAAAAATCAATAACCTTTTGTTTATTACTTTTTTTTAATATTTTAGGCAAAAAATATTTTTTTCTTCATACATTTATTTTTACCGGCAAAACTGTTGAGTATATAGAAAAACGTTATATGAACAGATTAAAGGAATTGTAATTTAAAATTGTTTGAGCAAAATCGGACTAGTGGTTCTCGAGTTATGTCAAAAAAAAGACCACCAAAGGTCAAATCGATATATCTCGATTCCTAGGGGTGACCCAGCGAAACGCCGGGAAACGTATAACTTCTTTTTTACCGATATAACTTTCCCCGGTAGTTTGAACCCTTCCCGATCACTGACCCCTACCATTTGTCTCACAGTGAAACACTACCAGTAAAATAAAATAACACAACGAAACTTTTTATTTACTTGTTCTTTTAAAAGTATTTGCGATTTTCGCTTTTTAAAAAATTCGAAATTTAGCGAAATTGGCAATAAATATCAATTAACTAGGAATAAATTAGTTTTACTTAATCTGCATTTTTCAAACAGATACTCTAAACTAGCTCAAAAAATCAATAAAATATATCATTGATGATTTCCTTTATATTTTTTTCAATTATAAAAAATTAATTTTTCAAATATATAAAATTTGCGATTTACCCATTATCTTAAAAATCGTTCGTTGTACAAAAAAGTTTGGATGCAAAAAGTTTTGCTAATTGTGTTTTCTACCGATATAATATAATTAATTTAATCAAGCAGATCTTAAGATCTGAAGAACACATTTTGATGCCCTTCGGCATTAGAGTTTAAAACAATGTGTCAAACATATACGGGATAGGATCAGAGGGCGTGGCACATCCTATAAAATCTATAATTTAAATATTCCTTATCTCGCCTCCTATGGCACTATTTCTATTTCTATTTCAGTAAACATGAGTTGAAACTAGTAAAAATTAGTTAAAAATTACATTGCAGAAAAAACTACTTAAATTAGTAGATTGTTTTTGCTAAATATTAGTAAGACAGGAACAGAAAAATATAACAGTTAAATATATTGTACAATACAGAATTTTTGTTATACTTAAGTTAGATGTTAGTTAAAAGAAAATAACAACTTAATCTGCTAAACTCAGGAAAATATTTTGTTAAATATTAGTAGAGTAGCAAACACAAACAATTTAAATTTTCAAAGAATTTTTTGTTAAATTTTTTTAATGCAAATAAAAATCTAGCCTTCTGAAATTGGCATTTTACAATTTTTTTTTGATTTTGGCAGGATAGACCGCTATTTTCATTCAACTAATTTAATTTAAAATAAACAAAAATGTTGTACATATATCAGACTGTGTTTCCTATTTATAGTTTACTAATATTTAGCAAAATTTTCTGCAGATTTTTAAGTATAATTTGTTATTTTAAATTAACTAGAAGTTAACTTAACTATAACTAAAATTCTGTAAATTTAACAGTTTCATTTTTGCAGTTCTCATTTTACTAGTATTTAGCAAAACAAATCTGCAAATTTCATAATTTTTTTTGCAGGGGCAATTTTTTTTACAAATTCTTAATAGACTTATATGCTATTTTTACAGGTTTGTTTCTTTGAGTAATGCCGGCCGATCCATTTTTATAAAAAATCCACAGAAATACTATGTAATTTTTCTTTAACAGTTTGCATCATAACACTTCGATAATGAAAGGAAACATTAGCCCAACTCAGAGCAATATGGAATGTAACGAAAAATGAATGAAAATCAGCGACGAAGTGGAATTAAATGGAGAACAAATTTTATATTATTGAAATGTGATAATTAAAATTTTTATCACATAAAAAGTAAAAAAAATGTAGAAATGTAGAAAATTTGTAGAAACGGTAATGACATATCATTATTTTCTCGACTAAGGGTAATGATACTGACTTACTAAAACTTTGATACCGACTTACTAAAACTTTGATACCGACTTACTAAAACTAGACTACAAGGTATAATAATGAGTTTCTAATAACTAGCTAGCTTTTCCATTATTACCAAATAAAAAATAATGCATTACCAATAATGCCTTGTTTTTATTATTATTTCGAAAGTAAAGTAATGTTTAGATGTTTTTTAAATCTATTTTAAGACTCAATACTTTTTCAACACTGGTAAGGATATATGTAACCACATATTTTTTTGATTTTTTGTATGTTGCCGAGTAAGCTGACTTGTGCCCAACAGGTCAATAATGTTTTATTTATCAAATATAACATCCCAGTGTAGAAACGGTAATGACATATCATTATTTTTTGGAGTACCAGTAATGACACCCACTTACCTTCTGCATTATTTTAAAACATTTAATAATGAATTACTGATAATGACTTATTTTTATCATTATTTCATATAGAAAATAATTTTTTAGATTTTTTTGAAAATTTTTTGAAATCTATTTTTAGACTCAATATTTTTTAAACACTGGTAAGGACATATGTAACCACATATTTTTTAATTTTTTGTATGTTGGCGAGTAAGCTTACTTGTGTGCAGCAGGTCAATTATGTTTTTATCTATTAAATATTACATGTCGATATAGCTCAGATGGTAGAGCTGTTGACTGGCAATCTGTAGACCCAGGTTCGATTCCCGCACCAGCAAATTTTATTAAAAAAAAAAAAAATACAATAAAAATTATTTTTTTTTATATAATTAATTTTTTTGAAAATCTGTTTTTAGACTCATTATTTTTGTCAGTACTGGTATGCACATAGGTAACGATATATTTGTTGATTTTTCGTAAGCTGGTGTGTAACGACAACTCATTATTTTTCGCGACATCGCACAGTGGGGCCAAATGAATGAAAAGTGGCGATTAATTCATAGAAGTCGTAATTTAAAAAAAAAAATATTTTTTATTAATGGATATTTATAAATACATAAAAAACCAACATTTAAAAAAAAACAGAGTGAAAAAACACATTTTTTAACCCTTTATGGGCCATTTTGTGTTCTGTAAAAATCCTCTTTTTTCACATTTTTTGCTGTAACTTTGGAACGGTGCGCTATAAATTATTCAATTAAATTGCAAATTAAAGCATACTAAATGTACTTTAAGAAAAATAAGTAATATTTTTAAAAATAATAAGGAATAAATATTTTATATGTATTTCTATTAGAAAATTTTTAAATTAAAATCATACCTTTTTTCTCGAAATTTTAAAATTTTGCTCAAAAATGAAACATTTGAAAATCTAATTGTTTTTTTATTGATAAATAACCATAAACACACTATTTAAAAAAAATTTAATTAAATTCGGTTATTCTATTTTTTTTTTCTTTTTGAAAACAACAATATTTTATTATAATCATTATTACCTTCAATGTTAGTATTTACTTCACATTCAATTTCATAATCATAAATTAATTCGTTACAATAATCTTAACCTTCATCTCCATCTTCATCTCCATCTTCATCTCCATCTCCATCTTCATCTCCATCTTCATCATTGCTATTTTGATTGCTGAGAAGTACAAGCAACTCCAATGCAGATTTTGTGGAACTCCTTGCTGGTACCGCCACATATGTAGCACTTTTGTGTGGACTTTGTGTCTGTAATCGCGTTACACACTTTACCGTCAATCATAACGAGAATTAGTTTGTGGTTCACTTTTATCTTTCTTTCTCCAACTGATATTACTGTATCGATAAGAGCATTTTTTTCTGTCTCCACTCTTTCTCTTTCTGTTTTAATACTGTTGACCGTTTCTTTCATAAATTCAATTTTTAATGGCCTGCAAAACCTAGTTGAAGACGGTCGAGGATTATGCCAAATGATTTTGTTTTTACAAACTAATTTTAATGGTACAATTGACGTAATAAATACAGAAGAATCAGATGCATTACTGTCATGAAAGGCTTGTTTGTAAGAACTATGCCCTGAACTTCCGTCAAAGCCCCACTTAGTGTATAAAGTAATTTTTTCGATTTCTTCGTTGTCTAACGAATTTAAATCTGCATTTTTAACCGACAAAAGGCGTTCAGTGGTATGATCCAATATTCCTTGTAGGCTAACTTGCGCTGATGTTTCAGAAATTTTCATTTGTTCTCCCTTTGGGTAACATTTTTTCTTAGCTCTTTGGACCAATTTATATGATGGAAATTTCTCAGGTGCAACCTTTCTAATAACATTATATTGGTGGCGACTTAGCTTCGCTTCTACCAAAACGGACAGAGGTTCATCCGGAGTTAACTGCTGTGGTGGTACCTGTTCTATACTTTTTCGGTATTTTTTGGCTTTTGTTGGAGATGATATTATTTCCTTAACAATTTTCGACTCATCTATTTTTCCAGCAGCTCTCAAGCTCATTTGAGAGAAATTTGATCTCTTATGTCTTTACATTTCTTAACTTTTGTTTTTTCTTTGCACTCTTCAAATGAGAGATCATTGCGACCTCTTTTTTGTTGTGGTTCTGGTGGTTGACTGAATGAGATTGAGGCATCCAGCCAATTCTTATTATTTTTTACAAAAATTTCATTCTTTCTATGACATTTTTGCCACCGAATCTCATAGCTAGAGCAAAAATTATGAAATCTTGTCATAAAATCTACCATATCCGAAGGGTCGACACGTTTTATTACTTCCCATCTCAAAAGCTTAAATTTATCCTGAAGTGATTTAGGTTCTGCACTCCTCATAAAATTATGCAACTCATGACGAGGAATGAAAATTGTTTTGGGACATGTTCCTAAAATTAATAAGATTTCTATTCGTTTAAAATTTGCAAAAAGTAATTCCTTTAACCCTGTACCGAATAATTTACACTTTCACAACACTTTAAATATGTAACATCACATCACAAAACATTGACAGCTAAAACAATAAATAAACGTGTCAGTACCGAATCAATAATACCCTACGGATGGATAGAAATTCTTAAAAATGTATTATCATTATATTAGTAGATTGATATCACCAGCTTAAAACAAAATTAAAACTTTACTCGTATGATGCATGTATATGACCAACAGTTATTATGTAGGACTCAAATAAATGACAATAATAAATAGGGATGGGAGCGTGACCTCCTTCAATTTTTCAAAATAGTGCACTTGTGCCATATACAATTTTCTAATAATTTAAAATTAACAAATGTTTAAGTAAAATTCATTGAAATATCATAAACACATGTAAAATAATTTAATTAGTTTTATTCATAGTAAATAAACCCAACATACGCAATCACGTGAGCATGCGTGAATTAAAGTTACTCACGCCCCCATCTCTAATTAACAACACATTTTTTTAGCTACAATAACAACTACTATAACGAAAATAATGACAAAACAAAGTAAAAACAACTTGATGTTTTGTTTTGTTTTTTTTTTTTTTTTTCATATTTGTGGATTTTTAGCATCTTGAGTTATTTCACAAAAACAAGCATAACTCAAAAATCGCAAAAAATCGCAAAAAAATATTTTGGGGTTTATTAGTTGAGATCTGATATTATAACACTATATAGACGATTTTACGCAAGCTCACGAACAAAGTTGTTGAAACTCCATATATAAATCAAAAATAGCCCATTTTTGGGCTAATTTTATTTTATTAACATTTAATATTTTTAAAACATTTATTTAAACAAAAAAACATGTACTATATAGTAAACTACCTGAAGTTGACGGTTCCATTATAAAATTTTAACTTTTAGAAGTATTAATAGAAAAAATTATCAATTGAAATATCAAAATTTTCACTTTTTTTCAATATGCACAAAAAAAAATAACAATTATTCAACTTTAAGTGCTCACTTCAACTAAAGCAAACAACTTAAAAGTATAATTTTTGCAATTAGTGATGCAGAATTTTATCCACTTTCACCCGGTACCAAACACGATCATGAATTTTAAATTTCATATTTTGAATTAATCGCCAATTTTCATTCATTTGGCCCCAATGTGCATCGCCATATAAAGGTAATAAGAAATGTAATAACAAAAGTAAGTAGTTACCATTACCAAGTATGTAGTTACATAACCACATATCTGGTAATGATTTTCTACACTGGGATGGCGAGATAGCTCAGACGGTAGAGCTATCGACTGGCAATCTGGAGTCCCAGGTTCGACTCCCGGCACCAGCAATTTTTATTTAAAAAAATTTACAACAAATAAAAACATTTTTTATAAAACTTATTTTTTTGAAAATCTATTTTTAGATTAATTTTATTTTGTCAACAACATTCCATTTTTATATTTTTGTTTCTCCTCCGTGTCTCCTTTCTCGCAAATATTCCCAAACTTAATTATTGTTTTTACATTCCAGAGCTGGCAGCTTGCCCTGTTTCCAACCAATGAAAATGTTTCAAACAAATATTTTTCTATGGTTTTCATATACCGCAAGAAGTAAAACAAAGAATGTTTAACGAGTAAAAAAGTTAAAGTCGGGCATGCCGACTATATATCATCCTATACCAGTCTGGTTAAAAGCCAACTAATGTTTGGATCCGAAATTCGAATTTGTTAAAATGGACTTGTGTTAAAATTTTCTATAAAATGATAAAATTAGAGAAAATCGGAAATATAACCCATATGGGCTATAGGTCCAAATATGAACCGATCTTATCCAGAAACAATAGGATTTGTCCTTGGGACCATGTGAGTCAGAGAACCAAATTTCATTGCAATATCTTCGTATTTTCGACCTGCAGCGTGTAAACAAGCCAATTTTGGGAGGATTCGGTGTACCAAATTCGGTGTAAAATACCCTAATATTTGCGGCCTGTAGTGCGCACAAGAATGCATGGACATACAGACAGACGGACAGGTGGGTCTAGGTCCAATATTTTTTAAACATAAGCACAAACATAATATACCCTGTCCACGTAGTGGTGTAGGGTATAAAAATAAATATTAAACGGTGGGTCCCATACTGTAGGGTTAACTTTAACTTAACTATTAAGGCCCATTAACTTGTCTCGAGAAGTTAACTTTACCTTAACCATGGGTAACTAACCAATACTAAATATTTATCCCTATGAAAATTTAACCATTATAACTTATCAATATTTTAACTCTGGGTAGTTAACCTTAGTATGAAATGTCAGAATAAAAACAAAAAGAAAAACAAAAATTAATAACAAAAAATTTTTTTTTCAATACCGGAAAATTAAAAGTTTTTCTCGCGGTTTTTTGTGTGTTTCTTTCTGGTCGTAAAAAAAATAATACACTTGACCACGTCGTTTTTTTTAAGATTTGCGGTCGCTAAATGCTATAAAATGATTGTGTCTTTTTGCATACTACGAGAGGTGATTTAATTAAATCCATTTGGTAAGTCTATAAAATAAAAGTGGATTATTGGAACTATTAATAAGTATTTCGTGCTAATCGAGACAACCGCGCAAAGATTCGCGCATAAAATTAAAAAAAAAATAGTGTAAATTTTGTGATAGATTATTAAATTAAGGCAATTTATGTGATCAGCACATCAAAGTGAGTAGAAAAATAATCGCTGTGTATGATTTTGTATCTTTTTGTAATTGCGAGTCAAAACCAGGGGTTCCTCACATACTTTTAAAATATTTAAAACAGGATTGGTTCACATTTCCTAAATTCGAGAGTGATTTCTATGCGCTTTTTTATATTTAAGAATTAAATTCATTAGTCTTGTACTTCATTCAGTAGTCTTGAGCTTTGATACATGATTCATTTTGAATTTGATACGCTGATTCCAAATTCTTAAATGTAAGTTACCCGAAATTGATGGAACAATTGTTTTTCTGAGAGTGGTTTTCAAAAGAATTTTTTCCTATAACGGTACACAAATTAAGAAAATGTTATTCTATGTATTTTAGAGAACAAAATTCATTCTTTACTACCATCGTAACAAAAAGTCTTAAGCTATTTGAATGCGTTTTGTATAGTATTTTAAAATTCGAAGAAAGCTATTTTTCGCGTTTTTAATCACGATTTTTTTCAAAATTGAGAAAAATACTAAAAGTATGTATCAAGCTTCTACCAACAGCGACTTTTCATTTTGTAGAGGTGTATAATACGTGTCAAATTGTTGTTATATTGGTCACCATTTTTGGTTTTAATTATTCAAGACAAATTTTGGCTCCCTGAACCAATAAAAAAATACATGTTTCCTATTTCCTTATATGAGGCCAATTTCTGTAATCTATCACAGAAACCTAAATCCTAAATAGCAAAAATTTGTGCACGATTTTACGTACTGATGCAATTTTCATAAGTTTTGGTAAAGTGGGGGAAATGCACATCGAAAATACTTACATGTGTCATAAACGATTCTTAGTCAAAGTTTGGTTAAAGCTGCGCTTTAAATTTTTTTAATAATCATCATTACAAGTCTAATGTATTAAAATATCTTATGTAGGGTGAATTGTTCTAAAATAGCCTTGGTTAAGTTTCTTAACCACAGAAATTTCTATGTTTAATTTTAGCATTGGTTAGAAGAAATGCTTGGTTAAAATTTAGATAAGTTATTCAAAAAATATGTTTACCAGTGGTTAAGGCTAGTAGAGGTCTTAACCAGGGTATAAATTGAGATAAGTTAACGGGCCTAAACAAAATAAAATTTTTGTCATTTTATTTTGTTTAATAGTTTAATCCTTGCAAACATTAAAATACGAAAATATTTCGCCATCGTATCGCCTGGAAGAAAAACTTTATTGCGGCAATAATCATATTCTTATTGCGGAAGATCCCCCTTTCGGGAGTAAATGTATTCTCTATAGCGAAACCCCAAAGCAATACGAAAGCAATACTTCTGAATGATAAATCGGCGATGTCGCTAATTTATCACCTGGAAGATAAAAAGGTGATATCGCCAAATTAACTCCTCCAAACAAACTAAACGATTTATATTTTTTAATTATTATTAAATTTAAGTTTTAAAAAGAATATCTGCATACATAATCCATTGAAAAAAACATATATTATCTTGTTGCCATCATACCCGGTTGTTTTCGCGCGCTAATCCTCATTTTTCAACGAATTTGTTTCCCATATTTCTTATAAATTGTTTTTTTGTACAAATTATACAAAATTTATTTTGAAAATTAAGAAAGTTCCTGCAGGGTACTAATTGAAATACAACATTTCTAATTAATATTTCTATGGTGAATACAAATTCGAAAAACATTTCGAAATCCATCCATTTCCTTTTGAGAAAAATATACTTTTGCTTTTGGGTAATTAAATTAACATTTTATTGAAAAATGATTTTGTCTGTTCTCTTCGAGAATTCTTTTCGTTAGTAATAAAATGGAAAAAGTGTTTTGTTTTGAGATATTCCTTCCTTGCGGAAGGTTCTTGTTTAAAAATGATCAAAAACACAATTTTTATAATAAAAGCAACATTGGCCACCTAGAATGAGCCAGTTCGAGTATACTTCAAACCTTATTTGAGTGGGTTTTCTCGATTTTAACATTTCTTTCAAAGAGCTTTTCTGTTAATCGAAATAAATTTTGATTTAATTGAAAAATTATTAATTGGAATGGAGTTTGCATCGTTAAATGAAATCTTTTATTAACTATTCCACCCAATTACTTAATTGTTGACATGCCTGATTAAAAAAAAAAAAAGGAAAACACTCAAATAAAAAAGTATAAAAATTCTTAATATCTATGCAAAATAGTAACAGATGATAAGTCGTGTTATCATAAAGAAAGTTAAAACAAAACTGTGAGCATACTTTTAGGCTTGCTCTTTGAAATATTGTTTTTGAGGTTTTTGCGGATAACAGTTGCATATAAATAAAATAAAGCATACTTTTAGGTCAATGATTGCTAATAAAAACCAAAGTACACTTTTGGGAAATGTTTCTTGTTTAAAAATATCGTATTCAGATTTTTATAAAAATTATTTAAATTAAACAACAGGCAGCTATATTTCTGCAGTTTTTTAAAAGTGATAAAAAATTTAATAATAACAATACTTTAATAATGATATATAAAATGAAGTATCAACAGAATTAGGAAGTTTATTTTTGCTCCTGCAAGCGAAAAGATCGGCTACCACAGCATTATTCAAAAGTGAATCCTGAATATTTTAAATGCTGTAAATTCAGTTGTACCAACCAAAATTTTGTTGTAAATACCAAATTTAATTTGTCCCAGCCCATTTGAAATAACTGAATTTCAGTTGGAAATTTTTCTTTGTGGGTAAAAAATTATTTACTTAACTAAAAAGTAAAAAAAGTACAACTACCGCCTTCTCTATTCGCTTTTCGACCTCATTGTTCTACTTATAATATACTCATATCCTTTTTAATTATATTAAATACCTCGTTAAGTGACCTTAACATTATCAACATCATCTTATACATATATTGAATTTTCCCAGTACTATTTAACTTGTCCTTTTTTTTCTAATCTCTGACCATAATACCAACAACGGTATTATGACCACTATCTAAAGCTTATTGTCAGTTTTATGTCGTACTTATGGTATGAGTTTATCCTTTTAAAATTCTAACAGAATTGTATCGAAAATAAATGAAGTGAAAAGCGATTATTACCAAGAAACACCATGCTCATGGTACACATCATTAATTCGATGAAATTGATGAGTTCAACGAAAAAAAAATACATACTTACTTGTTTTAATGATAACGACAAGTTTGTCATTGTGTTCTGTTACTTAAAACCACGAAATATATAAAAACGAGTAAGTTATTAGAAAAGATATTTAGATAGAGCTTACAAAATAAAAGATGATGTGGTTGAGGTTTTTAGTTACATGATATGACGTTTTTGTTTTAATTATTATTTTTATAAGCTTTTAAGGTATAAATGAATAAAAGCGGGAAATTTTAGGCACATCTATTAAGAAAATCATTTTCAGTAAAAACAAATTTAGATGGCTTGAGACATAAATTGTTCCAATTAAAAATGGATAAAATAAGTTTAGAGGTACACAATAAACTACTCTTTTAAGTCAATCTGAAATCGTCACACTTTCACCGTGAAACTAAAAGACAGTAAATTCTTAAAATTGTTGTGCAATATCGCAAAAAACAGCTAATAATATTAATTTTAAGGCATATTTTTAGGATGCTACTTTCTTTTTATAGAATATTAATTTGCTTATTAAAAAAAATTATTAATACCGACAGTTGGTCGAATATTTATGATGGCTGACAGCGCAATCAACACTGTTGTTTGGTTTTTATGTCATACTTGTAAAATCAAGTTATGTTTCCGAATAGAATATATAATTAGAATACTGAACGAAATGCATATGTGACCCTCTCCGAGAAAAGGGACCTAGTGTGTGAAAATGAAGTTTTGAGAAGAACGCATTTATTTATTTATATGCTGTTCCATACACAAGACTAAGAGTCTCATATTACAGTATAGAACTGAGTCTGTGGAAAAATAAAAATCGTTAAAATTAGAAATTTGTAACTTATAAACTAATTACAATTGATAAATAAAAACCGTTAATATTAGAAATTTTTAACTTAAAAACTAATTACAATTGATCAAAAAAAAAAAAACAAAAAGAAAATATATGTAACATATATATTAATTAATTAAACAATCATATTGAAAACTATTAAGAGCATCAAACTAATTAGTTACCTAGCATTTTGTAATCTAATCAGTGTGTGAAAAAATGAATAATGTTTTCCTTAAACTGTTGTGCGTTACATAATAGTTGAGTGTCATGAGGAAGTGAGTTCCAGAGAGGAATGGCATGAATATAGAACTGCCATTTGGACATTAGGCTATTGTGTTCGATTGATATTAGCCTTTTGCCTCTGCTAGAGAAGTTTGAGAAATTTAGTTTTTCAAATAGATGTTTAGGCTGGCGCGTATAAATAATTTTATGTAGAAATATTAAGATGCGTCTTTTTAGCAAATCGTCAAAGCTAATGCCGTATAGTTTAATAGCAAACAATGATACGTCTTTTCAATCCAAAAACATAGCGGGCAATATTGTTGAAGACAACTTTTAATTTACCACTACTTATTTCATCACAGCTAGCAAAGAGTTCACAACCATAAAGCAAAATCGGAACTAAGTACGTCTTAGCAAGTAACATTCTTATTTTAATTGGTGTGCAATGTTGAGTTTTCCAAAGTGATCTTATCATTGAAAAGGTACGACCACAAGCGTTATTAATATGATTTGACCATGTGAGTGAGTTATTGAAATAAATACCAAGATTCTTGGCAGATTTTACAATTTCTATTTGCTGATTGTTAATATAGATTTTTGGTGTTAAATTGATTTTGGATAACCGCTTTTGAATAACAATACATTTGGATTTTTTAGGGTTAATACTAAGACCATTTGCGGTTGCCCATAAATAAATATAATTTAATTCCTGATTTAGAGTGTTAACACACTGTTCAAACGAGGCTTCATTACAACTGATATACAGTTGGACATTATCTGCATACATCCTAATCTTGCAGTATTTAAGTATGAGCGGGAGATCATTTGAGTACAACGAAAACAAAAGTGGACCAACAATAGAACCTTGCGGAACACCTCTTGTCACGGGCAGTGGTTGTGATATTCTGCCAGTTGCTTCGACAAACTGATAACGGTCGTTGAGATATGTTGACAGAAGACGTGTTGCAGTTGATGAGAAATTAAACATATTTTCCAATTTGTAATATAACATATTGTGGTCTACGGCATCAAATCCAGACTGACGATCATTTAACAAGTTATTATTATCCAAGAATGTGATAATTTGGTTGTGTATAAGCTTTTCGAAAACTTTAGAAAGGAAGGGTAATATAGATATTGGCCAATAACACTATGGAACATTTTTGGGATTATTGTCTGGGGGGTGAGAAATTCCAAGTCAGGGTGATGGTACTAGGTCAGTATAGTAAAACCCTCAAAGGGTTTGGCGTTCGTATGTGTCATTTTTTTTATGACCTTTTAAATTTTTTCCTTATCTTGATGTTTTTTCGCTTAGTTGTAACTCGAGAACCACTTGTCCGATTTTGATGAAACAAATTTAGAAAAATTTTTTATGAATTTAAAAAAAAAAAATTTTAATTTTTAGGCAAAAAAATATTTTTTTTTCTCCACAAATTTATTTTTACCAGCAAAACTGTTGATTATAAAGAAAAATGTTATATGAACGGATTAAAGAAATTGTAATTCTTAATTTTTCTAAATTTGTTTCATCAAAATCGGACAAGTGGTTCTCGAGTTACAACTAAGCGAAAAAACATCAAGATAAGGAAAAAATTTAAAAGGTCATAAAAAAAATGACACATACGAACGCCAAACCCTTTGAGGGTTTTACTATACTGACCTAGTACCATCACCCTGACTTGGAATTTCTCACCCCCCAGATTGACTGTTGTACTGTGTAATCAGTGCTGGATTTAGGTATAGGAATGATTTTAGCAGTTTTCCACTTGGTTGGAAAGCAACTTGTCGTGAGTATCTTGTTAAAAAAGAATGTGATTAATGGAATCAACTGTGGTAAAAGAATTTTAATAAATTTAGGATGAATCCCATCCACTCCAACAGCATTAGACTTTGTCGACAAGCAACTTGATAATACATCACATTGATCTACACCAGTGAAGAAGAACCTATTTTCATATTCATGATTTGGGTAATTGTTGTAATAGTTAAGGTTAGAATTTGTCATTGAGATAATCACAAATTGTTCGTTAATAGTATCAACATCAAGGTAGCAAGGTTCTTGGTTGGAAGCTTTACCGATCCCAATTTCCCGAATCGTCTGCCATGTTTTCTTGGATCCTATCGCGGTCGAAAACTTTTCAGCGTAGAAATGAGATTTTGCCTTTTTAATCATTTTGTTGGTTTCTCTTCTAGCTATTCGATATTCCTCATCGAGATGAGTGGTTTTAAATCTTTTCCATCGAAAATAAGCAATGTCCCTTTGTTTAATTGAATTTTTTATTCGTGCAGAAAACCAAGGTTTTTGCTTTTGGCCAAGGGTTTTAGTTATCAAGGGGACAGTAAGATTAAACAAGTTGTTCAAATAGTGCTCAAGAAATAAAAGCTGATCGTCTACTGAAATAAAGTAATATAAATTGTACCAATCAATTTTAAAAAATTCTTCCTCCAAAGACTATGTAAGTCGATGTTTTTAAAATCACGATAGGTAACCACCTGAGCTTGTATTTTTAACTGATAATTATATGCCATGAAAATTAGGTCGTGTCGCGAAAAACATGCCGCTGAAATTTGATCGTAAAGTAGTACGTTCGATTCATTACTAAAAAAAAACAAATCCAATAGTGTATTATTGGTTGCAGTGTAATGCGTAGGTACGCTAGTGTTAGGCGAATTTAGGCCAAGTGCAATCATATTTTCAAAAAGACTACGATCAACCAAAATGTTTGAGTTAAAATCACCCGTTAATATAACGTCATCATGTAAAGTTTAAAGTTTCATAACGCATTATCACTTTGAACACACAAGTTTGTTTTGTACATTTTTATGGGATAAATAAATTTTTATCAGAAATCTAACTCATTTCATCTTAGTCTACACCCTTTTAGGTACCAGAATCCACTCTTAAGTCCAAACCCGTTTTTTGACACACTAGGTCCCTTTTCTCGGAGAAGGTCACATATGCCTCTTCTTGGGCTTTATTAAAAATTCAAATAGGCGATATTTGAAAAAATTTTCATTTGCATTAATCAATTGTAATGCCAAAATATTTCATTGGCATTGGTCAATTGTAATGCCAATGAAATTATCAATTAATTGGTCCATTCAATTAACTAGTCCCAAGTATGGTCTAAATCGGTCAATATTTATAGCTATTGCCCATATAAAAGTCCCTAAAAATTGGCTCTTATGCTTGCTGGCATGCTAGAGAAGGCAAATTTAAGGACATTTTCATGAAATTTGGCACACATATTTATATTGTTTAGAATCAGTGTATGTTTATACTTAATGCTCCCCTAATAATTGGCTCTTATGCTTCTTCGCGTACTACAGGTTGCAAATATGTAACATATTTTAATAAAAATTAGGTACGCTAACTTGCATGGACCCAAGGATAAATCGTATTGAGTTTCGATAGAATCAGTCCATATTTTGATCCATCCCCCATACTTGCGAATTTTTCATTGGTATTGAAATTTAATTGGCATTACTTGATCGCGGTGCCAATGCTAAAAAATTTCATTACCATTCAATGCCAATGAAATTTTTTTCAATTGGCATTGATTAAAACAATGGTAATGAAATGTTCACGTAATGGTAATGAAATGTACATATAATTGAAGAAAAAAGCATTGTATACAAAAAATATTGTTTTATAAAAAAGAAAATTAAGCCAAGAATGTAAAATTTCTGAGCTATAAACACTATAAATATAAGCTATTTTATCAAGTTTTATCAAGTATACTGCTGTTCACTCTTCTTTTAACACTGGTTAGTCTAGATGGATCAGCCTCTAGTAATGTAACCTTGACAAAATAGCGAATATAAGATAAAAAACACACGAATTTAAAATTTTTTTTCTTAATTTGTTCTTTTATCGAAACATGAAAACAAATGCTTTTTTCATCAGTTATAATTGGGCATTTAGGCATTGAACAATGAATGCCAGTTGCAAAAAAATGTCACTGGCATTGATCAATTGTAATGCCAAAAAATTTCATTGGCATTAGTCAATTGCAATGCCAATTAAATCATCAATTAATTGGTCCATTAAATTAACTAGTCCCAAGTATGATGCGAACCATATTAATAATTTTCCTATAATTTTTATTTTTACCAGCACTAGTACTAAAACTGTAATTCCCCCTAAATGTATGCTTTAATTTAAAAAAAACTGTCTATAAATAGTTAAACTTTAGTTTTTAGAATAAACTTTAATTTAAAGTTTTGTTAAACAATTTTTAAAAAATTATTCATAATTTTTATACAATATTTAAAATACCGGAAATCCTCCATTAAGAGCTAAGTATGTATCATCAAGAGTCAATGTACGTATGAACATTGTTCTAATGCTCCTTTACCCTACAATATCTCTTAGCAAAATATTTGTTCCTTTACAATATTTTAACAAAAAAACAAAAAAAACAAGATTACAAAACAAAAATTACAAAAAACGTTGTTACTACGACCACCACCCGTTAAGAAAAAAAAAAAACGGCAACGACAAAACAACTATGCAACAACAATGAGTAGAACAATTGCCAGTAAAAAGAGCACAAATTTAACAATTTTTGTTGTAGCTGTTGTTATTTCTTGTTGTTTCTATAGCCGTTGTTATTGCAACAGAAAAAAACATAATAACAAAAAATTGCTTAAAAAATATAATAACAAAAGCAAGTAAAAATTTATAGTCGGCCAAAGCTGACAATACGATACCCCTATGGTCTAAATCATGTTCCGGGAAGTAGACCAAATTACGAGAAGGGTTCTAATCCTTACGATATGAGAGAAAAAATTAACAAGGCAGTACATATAGAGCCATACCACGATAAAATTGCCTAAGGAGCGCTCTTAAGCTAATATGAATGAGGACCAGTTCCGAAAGTGGTACGATTTTCTTTAATTTTATATGCAAAATTTGTAAGCGTATATTGCATTCATAACCGGAATATTAATTTCTTATATTTTTAGTTCGATTTCAGAACATCCCTTTAGAAAAACGTGTAAGTCCACACAATGTAATCGATTTCGTGTACTTCACATTGTGTGTACGTACGATTTGGGATACTTGTGTATAACAATTGTATATGAAATTTAAAATATTTGAAATTTTTCAAAAATTTTCTTTGCTATTGCAACAAAAATAACCAATGCCACCGCTGACATCAATTGTTACGTTTTACCATTTAAACGTTCGTTTATTTCCTTTAGATACCTCAAGGCTGTTGCTCTTAGCAATCAAAATAACTCTCAAACTTTGTTTGATTGAGCTTACACACTTATTTATTTACACTGCACACAAACTCTAATAATCAACTAACTATAAAATGCTAATACGCAATTAATAAACTCCAGTAGGCAACTTAACATCACAAATGTTAAAGTGCAACTTTACTCCACAAATGTTAATGCTCAACTTCCCCTTCTTTTGTAATGTTCGGTTTTTATAGTGTAACGGCAGTAAATGTAGTACATAGTAGAAAATGCAAGTGCTTCTAAAGTTATAACACTTATGTTATTCATAACTTAACATTATTTATGGCATTTAACCTTATAGCATATGCCGAGGTGTATACTTAAATGTAGTGTTACGTTACCAGATTGACGTGTTTAGTTAATCCCGCCTCTCGGGATATTTTCTTTCAGAAAATTCCAGAGTTTTCTATACTATATTAAACTAACTTCGTAACAATACATGAATTACCCGGTAGAAAGGATTTTTTAAGTATAAGTTTTTTAATTTAAGTTTAAAGTTTTTGTTCTATCGATAATATATTATTATTATTATTTCAGATCAAATTGAATTTGAATATATATGATTCGCCAGATCTGTCTATATCTGAACTGATCTCATTAAGTCTCAAATTTGTTCCCAATTATAAGAATTTATGCTAGAACTGCTTATAAATTAAAATAAAAAAAGTATACTAAATAAAACAAAATAAAATTAAATAAAGTTAAAAAAAACTAAATACAATTACGTATAAGTAAATAAATAAATAATGGATCTTTATCCATAATTCTTGATATCAGCGCAAACCCATTATGCCCTATTTATATAGTTGTGTAGGGTATAAAAGATAATAGTAGTAAACAGTCAACATAAATTATGGTAAGAATGAAAAAATAACAACACAATAAACAATACCAACCACAAAAACAGCTACAACAATAGCGTTAGTGGCAATTCAGAAAGATAGAAAATTTAAAAAAGAACAGAAATAACTGGAAAATAGTTGGCTGGTCTAGAGTTTTGTTATTTTATAGAAAAAAAAAATAATTTTAAAAAATTTAGTGATATTTTATCAAGATAAAAATATATTAAAATTATAGTTTATTGTGTATTTAGATAGCGGAAAAAATTCTATTAATTGACAATGTATTTCGGTTGGAAAAAATAAAACTGTTATAAGGCATGGTAAGCTTATAAATTATACCACAATATTCACTAAAAATTATATACACAAAACATTTCATACCTTTTAGCTAGAAAAACCAGTGTATTAAACTGTTGAATTTGTGCAATTTAGAGAAAAATTAAGTAAGTAAATAACAGGATCTAAAGTAATTAAACTAAAGTAAATAAAATAAGCACGCAGAGAAAAGGCATGGTTGCAATATGATCATGGCTAAAAACAGACCTGGGAGATTTCAATTACATTTCAATTTCATTTACTTTTACTTGTAATTTGTAATTGAAAAATTTTAATGTTTTGGTAAAATTTTGTAAAAAAATTAGCTGGTATTAATTTAATTTTTTCAATTAAAATTATGTGTTATTGTGCAACTAGATGAGTAATTAATTACAAAATGTAATGATTAACCCCCAGGTCTGGCTACAAAGCTATGTCCCCTACTGCCATCCATGGTTGTTGCAATTCAGTTATTAATGTAATTGATCATACTATACAAATATTATGGTCGTCTATAATAATTTTATAATAAAAATCTCTCTTTTGTTTTATTATCAAAAAATTCTCCGGTCTACTATCATATTATTATCTGAATACAGAAAACTATAGTTCAATAGCGTCTATAAAAATATTTTAGATCAATCTAAAATATTTAGATCAATCTAAAATATATTTTAGATCAAAAAAAAATTATCGCAAAATTTTCTACACCACCATAATAATACCACTTTAAAAATGTTATAAATTTTTAGAAAAATATTGTATTATTACTATTTGTAGATAAGAATAATGCAAGACTTAATGAAATTCTATAGGAATTCCAAAAATATACAGTTTGTACAGAACCGATCAGTACTGCCTAAATTTTACTATGTAATTTGATAAAAGGTTGATATCGCTAATTTTTCGTTAAAAGCCACGGCCACTTAAAACAATTGACAAAATGAAAAAACAAACATTACGTTAAAATTCTGTACAATTTTCTGAACCATCTCCTTGCCTTTCGTGGCGAATTTAGCCACTATTTTGAACTTTAAAAATAAAGGCAACAACAATACAATTAGAAAAAACTTGAATTGACTTAAATTCGTGGCCACAACTGTATGTATGTAAAATACTCAATAACCAAGTGCAATTAGCTAAAGCAAAAAACTAAAAATGATAGGAACAGTATTTTAGGGATAACTGTATTTCGTTTATTACGGTAACGGTATTTTAATGGTATCGATATTTCGTTTAGTTCGTTATCGGCATTTTAAGGATAACACTACTCGGTAACGGTATTTTAAGGAAAACGGTATTGCCATTATTTCGATAACGGTATTTAAGGAATAACGATAGTCAGTTGAGAGGGTTTTCATTCGATAACGTTACTATGCCAACCCTGCATAATAGCCAATTTTTAGGATAACTTTATATGGGCACTTAGTCTATGCATGGACTGATTCCTTACAAAATAAACAAACCTCATGCTTGGCCGATATAAGAGAGTGTACCAAATTTCATCTAAATATCTTAATATTTGCGACCAGTAGGGTGCGTAAAAAAATACATAAACAGACAGGTGAACGGACGGATGGACATGGCTAGAGTGAATCATAAGAACGTTTTGCTTACATAATTATTTTCTTCGGCGCATCGACGATACATCAGATTAAGAAATCGGACAATAAAAATTTATTGATATTTTTAAACATTTTAACCAAAAATAACCCCAAAACCTGACAATTTCTGAATTCCATTTTGAACATTAAAAAATCAATAAAAATAATCACTTTTCCTTGTACTTGTACTATAACCTGTACTTGTACTTTACAGATCTGTGTAGTTCATTCTAGTTGTCCTTTCTCCTTCATTACCAAACCTTGATAAATTACTTAACAAATTTTTCTATTTTTCTGCAGTTTTTGCAATATATTTTTCTTCTTAACAACTCAGCATTTGTTGTTTACCTTTCCTTAAGGCAAAATACCTATAACAACATAAAAAATAAATAAATTTTCTTGCAAAATAAAAAAAAAAAGTAAAAACATAGAAGGTATAAATTTGTGCTTATTATCCCAGCTTTTCTAATTAGATAAGCGACTCAATGTAATTAATAAATGTCTGGCTATAAACAGTTTTTTTTCTGTTTAATTTTGATATCCATACTAAACTGATAGCATTACAAAGACTATATAGAAAATGTTAATGTAGTATTTTTCAAATACACAAAAATGTAGTTAAGATAGAGTACGAGTACATGGGGAAAAAAATCAATATTATGTAATTAATCAAGTTACTTAGCAGCAAGAGCTGCTGCAGAGAAAAGAGCACATATTTAGGTATCAGCTCATCTGGATGGCCTGGTAATACACAACACCTAAAAGTATAGTCAGCAACACACTCATAAAAAAAGGCCGTACAAATAGGTCAAAATTGTGCTGGTGCAAATACATGTACTATTTCTTGTTATTTTACAAAATTTTTACCTATTTGTACGGGCTTTTTAAGAGAAAATAACAGAAAAATTAGTTCAATTTTTTCAAAACGCGTTTAACAGACTTTTGTACTAAATTTTTTTTATGAGTGCATGAAATATATAAAGAGTAAAAACAGATATCCTTCGTTGAAAAAAAAATAAGAACATTTTCAAATCAATCTTAATAGCTAAAAGTTGTTGGCAGAGTTATTAATCACCTTTGATGGTTAAATTTTTTTTCGTTTTTTCAAACTGAACAAATATAAGCTTAATTTATGTGTATAATTTTGTTGATTTTTTTTTTGTATTGAGATGAAAACATTTTCAAAAGGTGGTGAAAAGTGATTTTCATCGAGAAAATTAAAAAAGAAATCAGTTTGAATATTGGAGATGGGTTGCAAAATGAATGAAACATATTTCTTGTTATGGGGTTTTAGATAATTATAACAAATTGTAGCATATTTTATGGGGCTCAGCATTTTTGTTACGAAAGGGAAATTTGCTGATATGTATTGAGATTTTTTAAAGAATAACTAATAGCGTTCAAGAAGTCATTCTTCTTTTTTTTACCAAATAATATTTAGTATAACACAACTGGCTAGATTTTGAATTTATGTATATAATAAACACATTAATGCATAAATTCACTGGCAAAGTTTAGCAAGTTCTCTTTTGGTATAAATCTTATTTTCAGACATACTAATACTCGGAGGAAGCTCCTAGTAAGTAAAGATATATAATCTTGCAGCTGCGGACTCTTGTATGTGTGGAGAGCACGTCGCATATTATAGAAACACTACCAGAGATGGGAAATGAAATTTTTGTGTCGTTTTGGAAAATTTTTTAATTTTTTTAAATTTGTGATTTCAACTTCTGTAAAGATAACTGAATCAAAATTATAGGCTTAATGAGTTCGAAGCTCAACAAGAACAAGGATTTTTCAAAATAAAAGTTCAATCGCATCAACTGTTCCATCTCTCAACATCAACAACGACATTGAAGAGACTGTGAGGCTATACACTGAATATTAAGCCGGACTGTAGAAATGAGTTCACTTATTTCGGCAGAATAATTTGATGCACAGTTCTAATTCCGACAATGCTTCAATAAGTCGATGAATCTGTATTGCCTACTGTCTGTAATTGATAGGCGCCTATACCGTTCTTTGTGCAAGCTCCAAAATAGACTTCGAAGCTTTTGCCCACATGTTGTTGAATTTCATATTTAGTCGGATAGAATTGATATGAATAATATGGAGTCAGATATTTCTTACACGCGCTTCTTACAACGAACATCTCACTGAAACCTCGTGCTTAGAATATCAAGAGTATTCGATTGATATTCTAAGTATTGACATTACCTATATTGACGGTAGAGCCCCATGGATTAACATATAACATTGGGCTTTATCTGAAATAAAAATCGACCCGATTGTGTCATTTATAATCAAATTTTTTGCCCCCAAACTCCAAAAGGATTGGCCTAAAATCAAACAAAAGTGTATGACAAATATTTCTGTAGTCAGCGGGAGAATAGATAGTATTGAAAATTTGATCAAGAAGATCATTAATGAAGATAAGGTAAAAGAGAAACAAAGAACCGAACTTTGCGGTACTCTTAAATTTGGCTGGAATTCCTTGGATAACATCCCATCTACAACAACGCATATAGTAAAATCCATAGTATACTATAGTAGCCGCACTCATTAAAAAATTGAGAGCTTGTCCCTATCTCATGTAGTTGTAGTGGTATTAAGAACTATATGTACAGGTAAAATTAAAACCACTACTTAATTTTTTCAAATGACGGAAAATGAGTAAAGCTACTATACACTCACAATATATTTTCCATAACCGATTGAGGTTTATTTAAAAAGTAATAGGTAAAGTTTGTTTTCAATTGAAGAATCAATTAAAATACATTGAAACATATTGTTTAACTTTTTTTGTCAACCAATAAAAACCAAACCAGAAAAAAATATGTATCGTCTGTAGGAGTTATTATTTTCAGTCAAATATTCTATTTTTAGATTTCTATTTTTAGAAAAAATTATTTAAATAATTTCGTTGTTTTCTGTTTTAAAACAAAAAATTCAAATATTTTCGGTTTTCTTTTTTGTTAAAATAGTTTGTTTATATACAAAATTATTTTAGTTCAAATTACAAGAAATTCTTTACTCATACACACAAACATAGCCAATAAAAATATGAACGTGGCTGTTGTGTATGGTGTAGTGTTTTGAAAATCGAAACAAAAAAAAAAACTTTCAAATATGAAAAAACAAACCACAAAATCGTTTTTTTTTACGTTTTGTCAGTTAAAAAATTGATGATTGTTTTAATAGACTTTTCAATTATTTTTATTTCTTTTCTGGATTGTTTAAACAATGTTTGAAAATAAATAGCAAAATGGTTTGAATATAATGAACAATCAGTAGTCCTTTTTTAATAGTGTTTTCAATTAATTTAATATGTATTTTAGGTTGTTTTTAAGGATAAAATATTGTGAGTGTGTAATACTATGGTACAATCTATTAAAATTATCGAAAAAACTAGGAAGGGTCATTACCACTACCAACGGCAATAATTTCAAGGGTTCTCAAACGTTTGGTAGCGCTATACGTAATGTCGGAAAATTATTTTACAAATACCGTAGACTAATATTGGTCCACCACAGCATCAAAAGCAAATCCTTTTTATATATTTTGTTTCAGAAATGTATTTAAAACTTAAATTTTTTATAAAATGCAGTGGTGATTAGTTTTAAACTAAATAATAATTACTCTACGGAATTTACTTTAAAATATTTTTCCCCATAATATGCCCAGCACTACCAATAATTTGTGTCCTATCTTGTCCAAAAATTCGTGAAAAAAATTTAAAAAAAATACACTACGAACACCAACTTCAAAAGGGGATAGCGAAACGGAATTACCCTCGAATATTTTTTTAGTATTTTTCCCACAATCAGCCTGTTAACACGCATCGCCTGAGTGCTATTAATTCAGATTTTCCAATTTTGGGTTGCCCTAGTAAGCACTTTTTGTTATGGTTTAAGATTATAACTTGAATTAACTTCCAGAAGGAATTTGTAATTAATTGTCCTTATAGGACTAGAACTGCTTTGAATAACATACAATTCTCCTTGAATCATAATAAAAACAAAAAAAATATATATAATACTATATATATAAAGGGTTGTTCAACAGGGACGCTACAAAAGTAGAAAGACAGGGATAGCAAACGACGCCATATTTCTTGCCGCTCTTTTGACATTTCTCTTCAGTAAGGTTTGCCATTTCATGATGGAAAGATATACGTGCCAACAAAGAGTCGAAATTATTAAAATTTACTACCGAAATTCGAAGTCAGTGGCCTCAACGTTAAGAGCGCTACCTCCAATGTATGGTCGTCATAATCGTACTAGCAGATCAACAATTGAGTGTGGGGCTACGTCAAATCTACGGTCTATGCCAACAAGCCAGCGAAGATTGATGAACTTCGTACGAATATCGAAAGTGAAATTGCAGGAGTATCGGCCGATTTATGCTTGAAAACCGTCGAAAATTGGGTTCAGCGTCTGGACTTCTGCAAGCGTGCCCATGGTGGCCATGCAAAAGAGATCGATTTCCATACATAATGGCATCGAACGTACTTTCACAGGAATAAAGAATTTCATTGATATCCAAAACCGTTTTTGTTTTATTTAAACTTTTTTACTTTTGTAGCGCTCTTATTGAAAAACCCTTTAGTATATATTGAAAAGTGTTATGAAATAACCTTGGTATTAATTAATTTCCATATAAAAAAGTAATAGAAAAAATAGGCTTTTGTTACAATTGTCATACTTTAACGCATAATTTGTATTGTCCCTTAAAAGTTTGCTGTAGTTTTTGCACTGAAAAGCCCCCCATAGTAGGCATTAATTTTTCAGTATTTCAATTTGCATTTTTCATAATTATTGACCATGTTATTCAACAGATATTATTTTTCCACTTAAAACAAACAAAAATAAAATGAGAAAAAATACCATTATATAAACTAACCTTAGGCAAGCAATTTCTAAGAAAATTATTATTATTTTTTTCACAATAATACCCATTACTATCTTTGCAAAAAAAAAGAATTATAATGAAGTCTTTTTGTTTTGTATCTCTACAACCATTTCTATTATTATTATTTGTATGCTTTCTAAACAAATAACAAAAAAAAAAAAATATTATAAGGCATTAAATTAAGCAACTAAAATAGTTTTTGCACAAAAAACAAAAAAAAAAAATATATGCTTTAAGAAATAAATGTATGGGTGAGTGAATACAAATATGTGTATTCGAATAAAAATATAAATTATTTGCCTGAAGTGTTAAAGAAATATATACAAGCACAATGATTTGGAAATAATAATAATATTCACATAACATTAAATATAATATACAAAAAAAAAATTGAAGAAAACATGAATAAGGAATGAAAATGTCATATTCGAAAGAACTAGAAACAAGAAATGTACAAAATATAATCCAATATTAAAAGTAATTGTGACAATTGTGATTATTGCTACGAATAAATTGAATGATATAAATCAATTGAGTAGAAAATGTGGATAGAGTAGGCTTTAATGCTTTAATAAATATAAAGAAAATGTACTCAAATAGAAAATATAAAAATGTACCTATGACGGCAAAACTCAACAAAGATATTGCAATTCATACATTTTGTACAGACTTTTAAAAGAAAACATTTGTTTTGTTATTTATTTACCAACTATATTATACTTATATAAATGTGACATTGTCAAATAATTGTTTTTATACAATATGTGCGTCCACCTATACATCCGTTTCCGTTAAAAATGTTTTCCTGCCTTAACTAAATAACATACACATACATGATTGTTAACATTAACAAATAGCAACAAAAAGTGAACAAATTGTTCCATTGCTCTTTAAAGAAGATGATGCTGGTATGGAGTAACAAAAACGAAACATATGCATATATTAAGAGTTTTCTATTTATTTTCTTTCTTATTTTTTTTTGTTTTTTTTTCAGGAAAACTCTCATACAGACAATCATTAGCTTTTTTCTACAAAGTGCCAATTTACTTTTACTGACAAAATGCTAACGGAAGTCAAATACGAACATCCGACATTAACAAAACATCCACACACTTATAAAATGAAAATTGTTACAAATTCTATTACCTATTGTAAAGGAAGTCAACAAGATGTGTGTGTGTGTGTGTATGTGTGTGTGTGTGTGAGTGTGTGGGAGGTAACAAGGAGTTTAGGTCTACAGAAACTTATAGAAATATTCTTTTTGAAAAATGCTGATTATTAGAAGTATTTGTTTGTCAAAAAGTTAAAGTTTACAAGCTTTTGTTAAATATATACAAAAAATGTATTTTTTTCTATTGTATCCATGAAAAATTTATATAAACTTTAAGTTAAAGAAACTATTTGAAAAATATATTCCAAGGACGTTTAATGAACCAACAATGTTTAGCGTTTATTAACAATAATTTTACTAATCATTTCGATTCTTTGACTACAAATATAAAAAATATTGAATGCAATTTTAATCAAAGAAATGGGATTCAAAAAAATATTTCATGCCAAAAGTTCAGATATGTTTAAATTTGTAAGATATTTCTAAAACCCTAAAAAAGTTTTGTTGTCCCTAAGGCCAAATTTGGTTGGGCCAACAGTTGCATGCAAATATTAATATTTTGATAAAATTTTGTGCACTGACTTATTTCGGCCCAAATTATAGTATTCGTACCTTACAGGTAGTAAATACGTAGATATTTTAATGAGATTTGGTACACGGATTCACATGGGCTCATAAATAAAACCTATTGGTTTTGTATGGAATCTTTCCATGTTTAGGCCCAGTGTCCATATAAAGGTCCCCCAAAAATGGGCATATTCGCACGCTACAGCTCGCAAATATTAAAATATTTTAATACATCATTCTTATATCGGCCCAAGAATGATGTTTACTGATTTTAATCGCTTCTTTTTAGACCTAGTATACATATAAAGATCCCCCTAAGTTTCGTACTCTACAGGAGGCAAATACGAAGATATTTCAATGAAATTTGATACACTTGTCCACATGGGCCCGTGAAAAAGGGCTGTTTGGTTTAGATTTTTGGCTGTGTAGACCTAGTGTCTATATAGAGGTCCCACATAAATAGACAACTTCGGACGCAACAGAATTAGCCTAGTTCTGGTATTTAGGAGGAAACTTTCTAGCTTATTCTACAACCAAGACAGTTAAACTATAAAGGTACTGCCACTTGACGAATGTAGTAGGTATTAGCATTAGCGTTTATATAGTCCAGATGATCTTTAGTAAATCTTTGTATTCAAATCGTTGGTAAACTTGTAAGTGCAAAGCTGTGTGGTTATTTTAGTGCAATAGAAAAGAACTCGGTTTATTTAAAGAAAATAAACAACATTTTCAAAAGGTAAACACGTAACAGTATTTTCACAATTAATTCACAATTCACAATTAAATAAAATTTTATTAAGTTTTAAATCAAGAAAAGGTAAAAACTTATAAAAATATTTTGATGCAATTTCGTACACTGACTGGTATTGGTGCAAGGACAAAGCATATGGATTTTGGTTAAGATAGGTCCATTTTTAAACCTAGTCCCCATATAAAACTCCCCCCAAAATTGGCTCCTTCATAAGATGCAGGTCGCAAATATTAAGACATTTAAATTTACTTTGGTAAACTGATTCACATGGTCCCACAAACAAAGTCCGTTGATTTTCCATGTGTAGATCGAGTTTCTTACCGTTTTTCTAATGTTTTCATAATTTTTTATCATTTGACGCAAGTCCATTTCAACTCATTTAAATTGCGGATGGCGTTCAGTTTAAATTTTACTCGTTTTAAAAAAATTTAACAAATTTTTGTAATTTAAATGAATAGCAATAAATATTTCTTGAAAAAAATCCTCGCTAAGTACGTAGAAGTACATTTGGATTGTTTTTTTATAGCACTAGAAGTCATATACTAAAATTCAACTCTTCAAGAGTTAACATCTACCGAATGCGCCCTATGTTTCAGTGGGAGTTAGAGGAATATATATATCTACCGAATGTATTCATTATGGGTACCCAAATCTGAATTTAGCTCAAGTAAACTTTCACATTGCTTTTGAGCCACGTCTCCTACAGTCCTGGTAAACAAATAAAAATTTTAAACTGTTACGAAACTACACGAGTTTGGCTTTGTTCGACTAAGCGAGTAACTTGATTTTGAAGTTTTTAACTTGATCGATTAGATTTTTTGTTTGTTTTAGAGTGTTTTAAAATGCAAAGTTATACCGGTAGTTTTATTGTTTATGAACAAATTCTTTTTATTAAGAAAAAGTTATAAAAAATTTGACAATATACGAAATCTTAATATTTATGGACGTATTCCTAAAGTGACCTACATTCGTCTAAAGCCAATTTACTACAAAGATGCACCTTCAAATATGAAGTATGTTCGCAAGGCAATTTCGAAAAAAAAATTTTTTTGCCGAAAGTATGGGTCGCTTATTTAATTTTTCGTTATACATAACTTCGGCATTTGCCTCGAGGAGACCAATGCTTTTCCATAAAGAAAAAATTCAATGAAAAAAAATGTAAAAAGGCGACCCCTACATTCGACAACAAGTGTGCTGGAATTATCGAAAAACTTCCTGAGCAAAAGTTTAATCATTTTTGACGAGCTTTAATTTTCTGACATTAGGATCGTTCAATAGGGTGGTAGGAAATGAGATCTGGTGGATAAATACTAGAACGGGATACTTGAGGCCAATGGCCCTTAGAGCAAAACATTGATCCCCTCGAGACAAAAGCACCGATGTTTCATACTTTAAAATCCGACTGTAAAATATAACGAAAAATTTTAAAAAGAAACCACTACGTTCGTCAAAAAAATTTTTTTTTTCGAAACCTCCTTGCAAAAGTAATTTAGATTCGATGGTGTACGGCGAACATTTTTTTTGTGGTACGATCTAATGTGCATAAATATAAGCAAACAATTTGGCAAAAAAACGACCTTAGGAAAATTTTACTAAATATTATGTTTAAGATCATATTAATTATGAACTATAAAATTATAAGCATATTTCATAAAATATTATGAAAATAATTTTTTTTGGGTGTATAAATTGCTGCCCTGCTGCTTAAGGCACTAACAAAGATTTCAAAAAGGTTGCCCACTTTTTGGATATTATAATTGCAGTGTACAACAAATTTCAAACTTTTTCCAAAATGACGGAGTTTTTACAATCGATTCTGGTAGAGGAGACAAAACAAAATATAAGTGTGTCGGCGTTTTGAAAGATCAGATCGGCATTTTTTTTAGGGGGGGGGGGGGGTTAAAGTTTCCCCCTTTGTCCTGTTCGTGTTATCGGTATATGAAACAATGTGTTTTTTACATCTTAGGTGTAGGGTATATTCAGCAACTTTGTAGGAAATATTTAGCATGTTTTTTAATCACCTGGATTTAGAATTTTTCACACAAAAAGTGGATTTATTAAATCAAAAAAAAAGCTGGATTTAATAAATCCATAATAAAAGCATAAATATATGAAACAGCCTATTAATTTAATGTCAGAAAAAAATAAGAATAAAAATTAAAAGAGAAACAAAAAAATTGAAAAACTAACAAATAAAAGGTTTTTATTAAATTTTTTTTATGAAATATGTTTAGAAAAAAACTACACCTCACCAAATACATATTTTTAATCTTGGACATGGAGAAATAGCTGAAATAGAAATGGCAATTTTTCACTCTACAGTAAGTAATTTAATTAAATCCAATTAGTGAATATTAAATATTGCAATGGAATTTTTCAATTGTGTTAAAATATAAATTGAAGTGATAAAACTGAAAAGGCAGACTGTTTATCGCTGTTTTATATAAAATATAATTAAAAAATAAAAGTTAAAATAAAATCCTTCATCATCGAATTCGGTATTAAAGAAGTGTCGGACAGAAAATTCTTTTTAAAATAGGGAGAATCTAACGTCATCTGTTGAGCACTTTTAGAAATACTTTTTGGATTTATTAAATCCAAGTGATTAGAAAAAACGGCTATTAAGGAAAATAAAGTGTGGTCCAACCAAAACGCACGATGTTAATTGTAAATAAAACAAAAAATTTTCAGAGAATTATCTTATTATTTGTCTATTATGTTAGAAGGATCTATGGCAATTATGTGTGAAACAAAATATCGGCCAAATGCTCGCCACGGCTTCGGTTAATGTGCCGAATTATCTCATCCTTTGGCTCTTGAATTGTTTTTGGCTTTTTGACGTACACTTTTTCTTTTAAATATACCCAAAGAAAGAAGTCCAACGGTGTCAAATCACATGATCGTGGCAGTCAATTAACATCGCCACGTCGTGAGATAACACGGCCATCGAATTTCTCGAACAAAAAAGCCATTGTTGCGTTGGCTGTGTGGCAAGTGGCACCATCCTGTTGGAAGCACATATCGTCCAGGTACATATCCTCAATTTCTAGTCACAAGAAAATCGTTATCATCTCGCGATAGCGAACACCATTCAATCGAGAAGGTTGACGGCTCTTCTGTCACACTATCGCGAACAACAGCAATGTTTACCGCAGTACGAACTGGGCGAGCATGCACAGGTATTTTCACATTTCCTATAGACCCGGTTTGCTGAAATATGCGCACAATTCTCCCGATTGTGGATACATTTGTTCGATTATGCTGACCAAAGAAATCACGAAATGCACGAAATGCATTTTGATTTGAATGCCCATTTTTGTAAAAGGCTTCAACAATCTTAATGCGCTACTCAATTGTGTACCTCTCCATGGTTGAATTTGTCAACAGTGAAACAAAGATATGTCAAATTAAGTTGAGCAGAACACTTGACGTTAAGGTGTGACTCGCAATTAACATCGTGCATTATGGTTGGACCACCCTTTATTTTTGTGGAACATATTAACCTTCTAGCTCCCCCACATAACTGTATGTTTTGGCTCTATTCTAACAAATCGTAAAAAACACCCCTAACAAGGGGGAGGGTGGGGTTGAAATGTTATATAGAAATGTTGGCCATACAATTTTACTACATATTTCAGAACGCACCGAAGCCCAAAACTTATCACAACATCACAAACTAGTCAAATTCAAGATTGCTCGTTAAGGGTTAATTTACATATTGTTCACATATGTAGGCTGTCCCATCTCTGACGAAAGGGTTTGACACTTAACTACCGAATTCTTTTGTATCTATGTCACCAAGACTTAAGTTTTTCTTCTTCGTTCTTTGTGTCATAAACTTTTTGCCACTCAAAATTGCCATAAGGGAATTTAAGCTTTTTTAATTGACCCACATTAGAATTTTAAGAATAAAATTGCCTGACTGTTTGGAAAAACTTGACTGCTTTTGCTATGTCTGCGCTTTTGCTATATAAACTTTATTTTGAATTGGAAATTTTTCCAGATGAGCCTGTGGTCTGAAGGTAATACAGGTTTTGATTGATATTCTTAGCATGGCAAACATTTTGTAAATTATTGCTTCAGGTGAACGAAACTCATTGAACTTTGGCATTCCGATGCGTTGGCTAGCGCCAGGTGAAAACGCCGAAACTACATGCTTGTTTGCCAAAATAGTGGCATAATGAAATTGAATAGGCATAATCGAAAGAGCTTTGTATATGAAGCCATGCCATCAGCTTTGCTTCCAGTGTCACATTCGGATGTGCTTCCGATATCTCCACTATCTGTTCGCAGTCCAATCCTACGTTGGAGACATAGTACAAGCCATATTATAATATAGTAGCTTCAATATTTTTCTGTCATTTGAAAAAATTAAGAAGTGTTTGTAATTTTACTTGCACATATGGTTCTTAATACCACTACAACTACATGAGATAAGGACAAGCTCTCAATTTTTTAATGAGTGGGGCTACTATAGTATACTATGGTACAAGCATCGCAACCGAAACCATCATCTCAAATTTTGTACAATTCGAAGCAACATCAAGCCCAAAATTAATGTCACAAGAGCATTTAAATGCTTTGGTGAGAAAATTGGGACTATCAAAAAATAATGCAGAAATATTAGCAGCCGACTTGAAAAGCCTTCATTTGCTCTAGCCTGGAGTGAAAGTTTCGAGTTTCAGAACGCGCCATCATAAATTTCTGCCATACTTTACATTAAACCAAACGAACACATTTTTTTATTGTAACGGCATTGTAGACTCAGCTGATTTTCGTATTTTTATCAGGGCTGGCAAGTAATTCCGCTAAAATACCGTCATCGATTCAAATCCCTTCAACTGACTACCGTTACCATTACCGAAATAATCGAAATACCGTTATCCTTAAAATATCATTACCGAAATAACTGAAATACAGTTATCCTTAGAATACCGATACCGAATTATATGAAATGTCGATAGCCATAAAATACAGTTACCGAAATAACTGAAAAACTGTTATCCTTAATTCTCTGTTCTTGGTAAGTGCATGTGGTTAAATAGTATTTCGCATAAATTAAGTAGAATAATTTATATTCTTTTGGTTTTTGCAGCAAAAAATGAGGTGTGCAACGAAATTATTGACTGCACCGCTACCGAAATACCGTTATCCGTTACTGAAATAACTTAAATACCGTTATCCGTAAAATACCGATTCCGAAATAAATGAAATAGCGTTAAAAACTTCAATTAGCCACACTCAGCATTATGCCGACCGTGATGAACCGAGTTATAGCCTGTGCAGAGAGCTGCCGATTCGATCCACGGTCATGGCAATACACAAAAAGACAAATCAACAATTAAAAATTACTTTGATCAGTTGACACATAAACTAAACACTGACGAGTCTTTGGGTGAGACGAAACTGTGGCAGTCTGGTGATTCCCTTGTATCTGTTAAATTTTTCATTAAATATGTTATTATAATTGATCGAAAAATCATTTCTTTTCAAAAAGAATTTTTTTTGATAAAAGAACAAATTTCCCAAAAATAATTTCACATCTTATCTAAATATTCGCTATTTCGTCAAGTATACATTAGTAGAGGCTGATCCATCTAGACTAACAATTGTTCAAAGAGTCTATTTGATACAAATTTATAAAATACATTTTACATTGATGTCTGAATTTTCATTTTTTCCAAAATAATTTTTTGGTATACATTGCATTTTCCATCAATTATAATTGGTTGCTTAGAAAAAAATATTAAAGTGACATTGAATTGTAATTAATTTTTTTTTTTAATTGTTATTAGCATCAATTAAAGCCAGTTAATTTCAATGCCAGTGAAGAATTCCCAAATATGTATAAGAATTTGAAAAATTGTAAAAAAAAACATTAATTTTTATAAAATATAATTTCCTCTTAATTAATATATTTTCTAAAAAAAATGTTGCATAACTTAAGGCTTGCGATTACCAATAAATTTTCATATATTTTGCGGGCATACATACACATTGGTTAGAATACCTAACGTCTCATTAAAATCAAAATTTTAATGCAAGAAAAATAGCTAAAAGACCAACTTACCTTGATCAGCCACATTAATAACACCATCCTGGGCAACCGCAATTGCTGAAATTGCCTGAAAACGTGCATTTGATGACAATAGTGTTTCTGCATTACTCAAAGTGCCATCATCATTCATTGTACCAGCCGAACCCAGTGTAATACCCAAGCCACCAGCTGTTGTTGTTTTAGCACCCAACAAAACGGTGGTTGTTGTAGTGGGGCCGGTAGACATAAGATTACCCGATACAATGCCAGCTAATCCAACGGGTGATGGGGAACAAATACAGCCACCATTAATAACACCATTTGTAGCCGTAGCAGACGACGACGCACTGTTGCCATTGAAACCGCCATTTCCGTTTCCGTTAAATGCATTACTACCCGATGGTGTGGTAGGAGTTGTGCCACCATTATTACGAGTAGGATTTGTAGTTGTTGAATAGGCACCAGCACTAGTGCTGTGGGAAGAACCAATGTTGGAATTTAAGCCGGATGTTGAAGCATTAAGGCCAGCACCATTTGTGCAGTCACATGTTAAGGCACTATAAGTATGTGTGTTTCAAAATGAAAATAAATAAAAAAATACGATGAGAAAGGGAGAAAAATACATGGCATTAGTACAAAATTCGCTTATTCACACACAAACAAATATAATACTTAGTGTACAAGATGAGTTTAGATTAAAATAAATTGAATTTTAAATTGTAAATGTTATATATCCGTTTCACCAAAAAAGAAATAGAAGTTTTGTCTACATATTTGAAATAAAACTGAGCTTTACAAACGGAAATATAACCAAAAATCATTATTTTCATAAAATAAAATATTTAGGAAATTAAAAAAAAAAAAAAAGTTATGGTACACATAAAGAGAAGTTTTTGACTAACACAATGATAACCTTTGTGGTTTTTAAAAACATTTTTTTTACAAACAACAAAAAGTTTAAAAAATAGTTGTATGAGATAAATTTTTTCATTATTTTAAAATTTTGCGGAAATCGTAGCACTTTAGAGCACATAAAACCATAAAAAATATTGCAGAAAAAAAATGTTTTTTGTTTCATAAAGCAATAGCAATGTAAAGCTAGAAAAAGGTTGTTAATGACAACAAAACCGAGAAAACTATACCAGGCAAACTACCTTAACACCGTCATGATAATTTTAGCAAAAAAACTATATAAGACTTGAGCGAACAAAAAATAAAATGTTTAGTTTTTTTTGATACACTTAAAATATTACAACTACAAGAAAAAATATCTAAAAAAAAAATTAAAGATAACCAAGGACAGTGGTAAGAACGAACAAAACTATCAGTAATAGCCTGGGAACAAAATGTTTTCTTAAAAAAAAGAAAATAAAAATTATGTTTTAGTAAAATATAGTTTTAGTTAAAGTGTAGTTTTATTAAAAAGGTAGTTTTAGTAAAAACGTAATTTAAATAAAAACATAGTTTTAATAAAAACTTAATTTAAGAAAAATCGTAGTTTTAGTAAAAACGTAGTAAAACAAAAATACCAAAAAAACTAGCTCTAGTAGAAACCTACACTAATAGAAAAAAGTGCATAAAAAATTTAGCTAAAACTATTAAAAATTAGTTCAAAATGATGCAGATTATTTCTGCTATATATTAATAATATAGGAACAGCAAAAATAAAACTGCTAATTATACAGAATTTTAGTTATATTTGAACTAAATTTTTGTAAATGGAGAATAGCAAATTAACCTGCTAAAATGACCAAAATAATTAGTAGCCTAAAAATCACCAAAAAGTTTAAAATTTTCGTGATTTTTTAATAAAAATCGAGCCTTTTGAAAACAGTAGTTTACAATTTTTTAGCAAATATTTCTGCTGATTTTAGCAGAATAGACTTCTATTTGCATTCGACTAAATTTAGCTTAAAAATAGCAAAAATTTTGTAGATTGTAGAACAGTTTATTTTTGCTATTTGCTATTAGTTTTAGTAAAATATAGTTTTAAAAAGGTAGTTTTAGTAAAAACGTAGTAAAACAAAAATACCAAAAAAACTAGCTTTAGTAGAAACCTACACTAATAGAAAAAAGTGCATAAAAAATTTAGTTAAAATTACTAAAAATTAGTTAAAAATGATGCTGCAGAAAAAAACTTCTAAATTAGCAGATTATTTCTGCTATATATTAATAATATAGGAACAGCAAAAATAAAACTGCTAATTATACAGAATTTTAGTTATACTTGAACTAAATTTTTGTAAATGGAGGATAGCAAATTAACCTGCTAAAATCAGCAAAAAATTTTCCTAAATAATTAGATATATCAAAATTTTTAAAATTTTCGAAGTTTTTTTTCGATTTTTTTTTAAATGCAAATAAAAATCGAGCTTTTTGAAAATAGCAGTTTACAATTTTTTAGCAAATATTTCTGCTGATTTTAGCAGAATAGACTGCTATTTGCCTTCAACTAAATTTAGCTTAAAAATAGCAAAAATTTTGTAGATATTAGCAAATATTTAGCAAAATTTTCTGAAGATTTTACAGTACAATTTACTATTTTAAATGAACTAAAAGTTAGCCTAAATTTAAAATTTAAATTTAATTTGTAAATTTAACAGTTTTAATTTTGCTGTTCTCATTTTACAAGTATTTAGTAAAAAAAATCTGCTAATTTTAGCAGTTTTTTCTGCAGCATCATTTTTAACTAATTTTTATTTTTTATTTTAAGTTTTAAGGAAAACCTGATTTTAGTAAAAATGTCGTTTTAATAGAAACGTATTTTTAATAGAAACGTAGTTTTAATAAAAACGTTGTTTTAATAAAAACGTAGTTTTAATAAAAACGTAGTTTTAAAAACGTAGTTTTAATAAAAACGTAGTTTTAATAAAAACATAGTTTTAATAAAAACGTAGTTTTAATAAAAACGTAGTTTTAATAAAAAACGTAGTTTTAATAAAAACGTAGTTTTAGTAGAAATATCGTTTTAGTTAAAATGAGGGTAAAAAAACGTAGTTTTTGTAAAAACGTAATTTTAGTAAAAATATAACTTTGTCAAGTCGCGTTTGAAAAGAAATGTTTTTAGTAATTTGCGTAAAAAATAGTTTCTAATCACTAAATATCCTATTCTAAAAACACCCTGATTTTACATTTCTCCCACTGTTTTTAACTCATAACGAACAAAAACCCTCGACTTAAAGTTTAAAGAATTAACAACTTGGCAAACAGCAAGCGACAGATTAAAAAATAGCAAACAATTTTTTTTTTGTTCTTTAATTTAGCTTCTTCCTTTAAAAAATATTTAAAAAAGGTATACATTGCCTTATATAAAAATATAAGAAATAAAAATATCTGTATAAAGAATATCAAGCAAAAAATGTCCTGTGTCTAGGACACAAACAGATGGCAGTCAAAGTATGTATGTTAGCTAGGACCAAAAAATTAAAGAATCCTTTTCTGATAGTGGAATACAACCAAATGTCATGCTCATTCCAGAAAAAAATAGCATGACAATGTTGCCAACTGATAATACAGATGATACATTTTTTGTTGTTTTGTTTTCAGAATTTTTTAAGACAGTTTTGTTATGATGCTGTTAGGTACTACATGCACAACTACTTATTTCATGATATCCACTATGTAATGATAGTTTGTTGGTATTTGCGCATGTATTCTATATATTGTGCGTATGTATGTATATTCAGTAGTGTTGGTTTTTTGTGTATTGTATGGTTGCAGTTTTGCCAGTATGTTTGCTAGCAAGAGAAAAAGATGACGATTTTGGTTGATGATTATGATGTTGTCATAAGGCATATTTAAAAAAGAAGAGCCTGCATGCCTGCTATTGCTAGTGGTACTTTTGCTAGTTGTAATGCTGAGCAAACAAAAATGTTACTGATAAAAAAAAACATTGTCATTTACGCGAATTTATTTTTTATTTCAGTATAGTTCTAATTTTTGTTTTTTGTGGTAGCTGAATACAAAAATTATGATATAAATAGTTGATAACTTTAAAGGACGTTGACATGAAATGAAAACTAGCAATCCCGGTAGTTTTTTTTTTGTGTTCATAACATGTTACTAGAAAGTTTTGGGTTACTTTTTATAAGGGGGAAATAATAGTTTTTTTTTTTAGAAATCTCCAGAATAAATTTAAGGTATACATTTTAAATTTTAGTTAACCCTCTAATGCTCTCTCTTCTGATTACAATAATATTTAAACCATATATTTGGCGTTGAAAATCTACTAGGGAACAAATATTAATTTTTTAATTTATCGCTTTATTTAGGCGATATAGCACAATAAAAATAAAATTAAACAAATATTGGTCCCGCCAAGAATCGATCCCGCGATCATCCGTTTGGAAATTAACTGTATGAAAATCACTTTTCGAGGTCACAATTAATAACAATAATTCTTTAGAAGCAATACGTAAGTGATGTTTTGGATGTTGTTCAGAATTACTTAAAAAAAGCTGTAAAAATATGCTGAGGGATACTTTGGAAGTAATAAAAAAAAAGTGATTTTTCGAAGTCTTCCAAAATTGCTTCAAGTAAAGCAATAAAAATACACTAAGGATATTTTTGAAGCAATACAAAATTGGTTTGTATAGCATGACTCCCATTTTTTTTTGCTGGAACATACCCATGAAAATCTCTGTTCCAAAGAATCGGTTGTAGAATAGTTACTTTTCATTCACAACCCCTTCTACTGTCGATTCTAACACCAATTCTTTTTGTTTGAAATTGTCCCAAAAGCAACCCCTTCTATATCTCCAAAGTGGAACCGGTTACTCTAGAATCACTTCTGGAATTAGTTCTGGGACTGATTCTACGTCACCCACACCTTCCATATGGGATCCCAGGAACTGGTTCTGGAACCAGTTCCATGGAATCGGTTGCAGTGGAACCAGTTGTAGAAAGGGTGTGGTTGGCTACCGATTGTAAAAAAATTTCTTGGGTAACTACATCCCAGGAAAATTTTCTGTTCCAAAGAATCGGTTGTAGAATTGCTACTTTTCCTTTACAAAGCCTTCTACTGTCAATTCTAACACCGATTATTTTTGTTTGAAATTGTACCAAAAGCAACCACTTCTATAGCTCCAAAGTGGAAGCGGTTGCTCTAGAATCAGTTCTGGAACTAGTTATAGAACTGATTCTTCCATATAGAATCCCAAGAACTGGTTCCGGAACCACTTCCATGGAATAGGTTGATGTGGAACTAGTTGAAAATTTGGTGTGGTTGTCTACCGATTGTAAAAATTTTTCCTGGAATATTTTACCATATTTAATATTTCTTTAATTGAAATCCCCTTCCCGGAATTTGTTCTACTTCCCGAAACATGAATTAAATCGTGCTGCAGTGTAGAGCTTTATACATTCCGCATGCTATATTAAATATTTTTACTTGTTAATTTTAATTTTACTATTTATAGCTTAATTCATTTAACATTTCATTATCTCTTGTTCAATACAATTATGTGAAAATAAATGACCTGATTAAGTGATTGAAATTAAAACACGAATTTTCATATAAATGCAAAAATATCAAAATATAAAAATTGCAGCCATTATTAAACGAAAAACTGTGAAAGCTTTAATAAAAGAAAATTTAGTTAAATCAGAAATGCTTATGATGCTACAAAAAAGTATTTACTACTTAAAGTTTTCACAGTATTATTCTGGTTATTAAAACACCACATATTTAATGCCTCAATAAACAATCACTTAATTGTATTGTTAATTTAATAAGATTTATACTTAAATGCCTGTCATTTATTATAAAATTAATTTACTTACCCCGAATTTTCTTGTTTTCCAGCAAAATAGCGCATATTTCCAGAAGTATCTACTACTCTTATCGAATTAACACGCCTTGAGTCACTATCGGCTATATAAAGATCGCCAAACGGTGAGAAAGCCATAGCCAAAACTGTGCCCAAAACATTATCCGTCGTCTTATTAGCCTTATCCTGGCCATTATTATTGCAATGCAATGGGGTACCAGCTACAACACGTATTTTCATATCCGAAGTTAATCTCAAAACCAAACGATCGTCGATAAAGTGTAAAGAGCCATCTAAGGGACTTAAAGCCAAGCCAGTAGGCCATTGAAGTTGAGCCTGATTAGCCATTAAAGTACCAGAACATGGAGCAGGACTCCAATGATTATGATGACCGTGATGACCAATTAAGGTATGGATAATTCCCTTAGGATCGACGGCTCTAATATTAGTACCGTCAGCAATATACATAGTTCTATCGGCAGCAATAGCTAAACCTTTGGGATGTGATAGTCGAGCTTGCAAAGCGGCACCACCATCGCCGCAATTACCCTCGTCACCAGGTATACATCTTTGCCCTGAACCCACCACCGGCTCACTATTAATGGAGGGATCTTTGACTTTTTCCAATCTCAATAAACGCAAAATTTGATGTCTTTCTGGATCAGATATATACAAGTGACCATCGGCTGGCGAAACAGCCAAATAATATTGATACGACACTTGTGTAGCACTTAATTGCAAAATAGTAAAAACTTTGCCATCTGGTGTAATACGTCTTACAAGATTAAAATCTCCTACATATAAACTGCCGTCGGGACCCGAAGCTAAAGCTATAGGTGTTAACAACTTAGCATCTTTAGCTATACCATTACAATGATCTGGACAATTTAAAGGTCGCTGCAAGCCGGTACCCATTACCACCTTAACGGTTCGAGGATACTCTTTCATATGTAAAGTACTGCCATCTCCCTTTTGCAATATGCCCTCATGGAAGTTATAATGATGGTGTATGTCCAAACCCCAACCGCCAATATCCGATATATCAACATCATAACCTTGCAGTTTAGCTGTTTGCGTTATCCACACTGGTGTATCACATGTCGAGTGTTGATAACCCACCGATATACGAGCAATGGTAACACCATACACTTTTTGCCTGTACACATTACGTTTATTCCACGCAAAAGTATGTATAAGATTTGGATCCGCTTCGTAAGTTTTAACATGTAATGAACCTTCAATTTCAACGCCTACATGGACATGTGTTAAAGTTTTTGGTATTTGCTCCGAAGTTAAACGCATGCGTACGATACTTAAATAGCCAGAGGCTTGTGAGGATTGATATGTTAAATGCAGATCAGAGCCAGGAATTTGTATTGATTCTTGAACGATCTGGAAAATAAATACAAATTAAGATAACATTTTAGATTTTGTGTTTAAAAACATTACATATTACATTAGCATATAAATTGAGTTGAAAGATAATAATAGATAGAAATGTTTTTATGAAATTATAATAAATTTAGATTGGTAATACTACATGTTATATATTGAGAGTCTATACTCAAAAGCCTTAATCATCAATTTTAGCTAAGATGGGGATATATTATATCAATTTGGAACTAAAATATCCATTTTTTTTACGTTTTTTTAACAATTTAGTTTCTTATATATCAGCAAACAAATCTATTTTCAAATGCAAAACTCAATATAGGCATAAAAATTTATCTTATTTATTTGAATAAAGAAGGTATATATAAAAGTACTTTGAGCATATGATTTGATTGGAAAGGAAGTTTTGAATATTTTTGATCATTTTGGGAACTGAAATCCTGAGGAAACTTATGATAGGTTTGAGGAGATTAATGAGAATTAGTTCGAAATCTAAAATGTAATAAATGAAAGGAAACTCGTTATATATGTCTGTATTATAGTTCGTCTCAAAAATTTAATTGTCGGATATTATCACTTTTATGAATCCATATGATTAACAACAAAATGAATGATGAAATTTTTCTGGGAAAAGTTAAGCTGCTTCAATTTCTTTGTACGATTGTCCTACGCGACGGTTACAAACACTTAACTAAAAAATAGTAAATGAATGTTTTTTGTTAGATTTGAGATCATACAAGTAAGTTTCAGAGAATAAAAATTGGAAAAATTCGATAAGGCCAGCTGGATAGAAATGTATTTTCGGATACCGCTGCAGACCAATCCTCAGTATCCCCGTCTATATGTGTTAATAATTGATATTGGTCTACTTATATTGATTGCGAAAAAAATCAACCAACTATTGTAAACATAACTCAATTAGACTAACATCAACGACATTTCAAGAATGATATTTTTATCCTATGTTGTTACTGTTTTTTGCTTTGGACTTTAATTCTTAAAGTGCGATATTCAGCTCTGGTCGTCAGCTTATGAATCACAGATCTATTGAAGGGCAACGAACCGTTAATTTTAAATGCATATTCTAGTTATTTTTTACCTATAACATAAATCCATGTTGATAGTAAACAATTAGGCATATTAAATTATATTTTTCACTGTATTTAGTGTATTGAGATGTATGAAGGTATTTATAGTTGATCATTTAATTGGTAAATCAGTGTTTTTTGTTAGATTTGATATCATACAAGTAAATTGCAGAGAATAAAAATTGGAAAAATTCGATATGGCCAGTGGGATGGAATATGTATTCTCGGGCACCGCTATAGACCCATCCTCAGTATCCCCGCCTTTATGGGTTAATAATTACTAATGGTCTACTTATATTGATTGCGAAACAAATAAACTATTGTAAACACAACTCAACGCAATTTTAACAATGCCATTTTTATCCTCTGTTGTTATTGTTTTTTTCTATGAAATTTAAAACTTTTAAAGTAATGTTCAAATATGTGCATTCAAAATTGTTATATATACACAAATTCCTGCACTTGTACGTAAAAACTATACGTCAGTGTGGCAACATTTGTGAAAAAGGTGACAAAGAGGAGATAAGAAGATAAGCAAAAAATCTAAAGTAGAATGTTTGTATGTCTGTTTGATCACTTCTGAGAGTAAATTATCATATGTGACGCGCAAAATAGAAAGGGACCTAAGGATAGAAAGGGACCTAAGGTCAGGAGAGCATGGGATCGGTCTCATTCGATGATCAGATGTTGTCCACAAAAAAAAAAAAATTGATTTTTTTACCCTTAGGTCCCTTTCTCTATGCGCTGTAACATATAGAGACAATCTGACTATAAAATATAAACAATAATACAATTTAATGGAATATCACTGATGAAGCCTGTCCATAAAAAAGGCAGAAGCTAGATCTAGTCTGATTTGCAAATTAATAATGTGTCTATAACTTTGAAAAAAATATTGATTCTTCTTCTTAACCTCAAACCTACTTAATTAAAATTAACAAAAATGCATATTAATTACAATATTATTTGCATTTAGTCTATATGACGCATTTGAAAAAACAACACTTTACTAGTTATTTATTTTCATTGAAAACCCCCAAAAAAAATATTCAAAAATAAAAAGAAAATTTTGTAAATAAATGTAAAACTAAATCTAACTGTGCAATCGCGCGATAAAATCAGGCTTGCAATATATAAAGCGTGTTTTTTTAAGCCCGATAGAACTCACGAAATGGTTAACTGTCAAACGAAATGTCATACTGCACACACTTTTGGACATTTATGGTGAGTATATTCTGTCAAATCATCATGAATAGATAGAGGTTTGAATAACGCTACCAATTTGAAAATCAGTCATCAATTCGAAAAAAATTGTGTTCAGTGATGAGTCTAATTTTTGGCTTAACGGGTTTGTAATAAACAAAATTGCCGCATATGGAATGAAACCAATCCACAACAGACCCTACAGACTCCACTACATCCATAAAAATGCATCGTTTGGTGCGGTTAACATGCTGGTGGCATCAATTGACCTTACTTCTTTAAAAATGAAGCCGGAGTTCGTGTTACGGCCAATGGAGATGATTACCACACCATGATCAATGATTTTTTGCTGAAAATATAGATTAAATTGATCCGGGCGAGATGTGGTTTCAACACGATCGCGCTATGTGCTATACGGCAACCGCAAATATCGACTTATTGCAATAAAAATTTGGCGATAAGTTGTTTTCGAGAAAAGGACATTTCAATTGGCCTTCAAGGTCGTGCGATTAAACACCTCTCGATTATTTCCTGTTTCCAGTAACAAAATAAGCTCCGGGGAGCGAGATTTGGAACAACCTTTGAAATAATTGCCCGTCTAATATATATATAAGGGTTATCATGAAAGGATTAATTCCTTTCATCAATGAACAAGCTTTGCCATACCTATTATTTTTCAGTAACAATTCATTGGTGAGCGATTTATAAAAATTTAATTCATAATTCCCTATTTAAGCTTTTAAAATACCTTAAGGCATATTTGGCTTATACACATTACCTTCGTTATGACTTTAGCCTTGTCTTAATATAAATTTAGATTTACTTTAAAATGACAACAACAGGATTACATATTACACTTTTAGTGTAGGTCAATAGTTCCCAAGACTATAATTTTAATTTAATGAAAGTAAAAAGGTGTTTTAAATCTCACTATTTTACTCATTTCTCCCTGCTGTACATACACATAGAGCTTATAAAAAAACTAAAATTTTAAAGTGAGCCATAAGGTAAATAGTAATTTAATTAAAACGTTCACAAAGTTGCAGATGGTGTCAGTGAAAAGGTAATATGCCATCCAACAACAACAGCAGTAACTATAACAACAACAAGTGAAGGAAACGCTATACTGCTATACAACCTGCATGAGTTACAACTTTAGCATAAATAATGCAAAAATGTGTAATGGCAACAAGACAAAAAAAAAAACTAAAAAAATTATTTATACATAAAAAAACTATAACTTAAGCTGAAAAAGAGGAAGTACAAAAGAAACGCGACCATTAAGTTGAACAAGATATTAAGCTGGAGTACATGAAAGAGCAGGTTGATTTTAAACATGAACAAGAGTATTAAAATATTATATTAAAAAAATGTACTATAGTATAGTTTTAGGAGCTTTATAAAATTTTCTATTGTAACCTGTAACCTACAAAAAATATAGCAAGTAAAAAGGCCAACAACAAGAAAGATTTATTAAAAAGACCCTTAGGTACTACTAACATAATATACTGCTATAGACTTCTTTTTAATTTTTTACAAAACGTGACCAAAATAAAGGTTAAAATGTTATATTTTATTAAATTCTACTAATTAAGCTTTGTTTTTGTACAAGTATTTAGCTGGGATACAAACTAAAAATATCATTATTTTATTTTGCATTAATCATACGCACCTGTGTCTCAGCGAATATAACACGTTTGCCAGGCATAGCACCGATACCATTTGGCATCCAAGTACTAATTAATTGTGGTTTTAGCTCTTCATGATCATGTTCCATACAAATTTTATGAGCTTCTGTGGTGGGTTCATCAGTAAAATGATATAGTATAGAGTTGAGGAAGGTTAAGGCCGGATTTAATGGTGCCACTCTGTGGAGAAAATTTTATGAAATAAAATGACGGATTATTTAGTTTCATTTGTTGTGCTTTAGCAGAAAATTAAACTTACTTTATATTTCTGCTGGCACTTTCATCATCATCACTTAATTGCATTTGCACAGGTGGCAATACCACTATACGATTCCAGGGCACAAATACGGTACGAGTCAATGGACGGAATGGTGATCTTTGGAATTGTAAAGTTACAGCACCACCACCATTAACTAAAACATCGAACCTAAGATAAAATTCATAATTAAATATATAAAATTATTAAGATTTTAGAAATATATTTAAGAAATTTAGTAATAATTTTCTATTGAATTTGGTTATAAGTTTTGATATAAAATAAAGATTAAACTTAAATATAAATTGTTTTTTTCAACCAGTGTTCAAAGAAGAGTGAACGGCGTATAGTTTATAGTTCTACATTCGTGCTTTAATTATACCTTTCTTCAAAACAATTTTTTTTACATACGATGTTTTTTAAATTTAAATTGAAAAAATACTACATTTGAGAATAGCACAATACAACTATTTACGTATATTTAATATCCTATGTTTAAGTATGCTAACAGAGAGAAAAATCAATAGTAAAAAATTTTTAAAGTCAAATAAAAATTTTAGCAACAACTCTGTTTTTCGATACAACATACAGCACACCCCTTGGTAACAACCTAAATATAAAAAATAATCTTAATTTCTTGGAACTTATAGAAAAAAAATGTTCCTACAGTAGATTATTTCAATAAATTTTTAAAAATTTGGATCCGAATTTCTAGATTAAGTGGTCTGCGACACATCAGTTGCCGCGCATGTGAAAACCGAAATATATATGAACATATATGATTATACATTGACGTGTATATGCATAGATCAATGTATGACCATTAGGGTGGGCCTTATTTTGCCGATGTTACTGTTTTTGCTGTTTTAGTTCGTTGAGAGCAGTCGTACTGGGAGGTGATTTTGTAATTGCGCATTATAGCGACAATTACAAATAATGAAAACTGCATTCATTTTATAAATTAATATAAAAATTTATAGACAATTAAGAAAAAAATCCTTAAATATAAATTGTAACAAAATATTGAGCAGTTTTCCTTTAAACATATATAATACTTATAAACAACTGTAAATTGCACGCGTGCTAACCCGGTGTATTTAAATGCAATAAATTATATGATTTGAAATGTCAAAACCATTTCAGCGAAACGTTAAAATGATATCAATTGCAAAGTGGTGGAGAACACTTGACCATTTCATGGATAAGAAATATCATAGATGTTTCTTCGAAAAACACCAAATTTTATGAAGCATTAATTTTTACCGAAAAATAATAAAAAACTTTACACTTTTCCATTCTTTTTTACCACATTTTTTGTTGTTTTTCTATTGGAAAATTAAAATTAAAACTAAAAGTGACATTTGATATCTGGCATCACTGCAAGAGCCGATTGCGTGTCAGCGATATGATGTTTATATTAATTTCATTGTGCATAGACTAATAGCGTCAGAAAATTACAATTTTATTAAAAATTTTATTATTAAGAAAAACATTTAATTATGTAATAAAATTAATAAGAAAGGGATACAAATTTTCTATGACTAAAAAAATAACGAAATGAACGATTGTACGAAATGAACGATTGAACGAAAAGAACGAATAATGGTGAACGATGTCATATCGTTCAATGAACTGAACCGTTCAAATGAACTAGTTCGTTCATGAACGACACAACTCTTATAGCACGAGGTTTTTCTAACAAAAACATTCGGTAGTGTTTTGATAGTTAAAAAAATAAAGTGAATTAAAATAATAACTTCTAAAAATCAATAACAATGGTACCTATTGCACCAGTACATGGTGGTCATCCTGGGCTACATGCTCCACAACCTATGCCACCGCACCCAGTGATCCTAATAATATTTTCAAACATCATCTTCGACCGGAACAACATCCTCATCTTCAAATAAATCGTCTTTATCCGTAAAACCCAATTATACTTTAAAGTTTACTTTGGCTGCTCATACCAAGGCAGTATCAGCTGTGTTCACCCAATGGGGAATGGTTGGCGAGTTCATGTAAGTACCAGAAGTGGGAAAAGAAATAATTTCGAAATTTTATGAATTGACCTGCCTCTGCCGTTCATTTCAATCGTGATGGTTCGTTAATTGTTTCTTCTAGCTATGATGGCTTATGTCGTATTTGGGATATAGCCAGTGGTCAGTGTTTGAAGACTAATAAATAGATGATGACAACCCGCCTGTAAGTTTTGTAAAATTCTCCCCAAATGGCAAGTATATATTGGCGGCTACTTTGGATAATACTTTGAAATTATGGGAATATTCAAAAGGAAAATGTTTAAAAACCTGCACTGGACATAAAAATGAAAAATATTCTATTTTTGCAAATTGTTCAGTAACTGGAGGAAATTTTAGTTAAAGGCAAGAATTTGTTTATCTATAAATTTGTTTTAAATGTTTGTAATATTTTTTAGTGGATTCTTTTCGGCAGTGAAGATAATATCGTTTACATCTGGAATCTACAATCGAAAGAGGTGGTCCAGAAATTACAGGGTCACACAGACACTGTGTTGTGTACTGCTTGTCATCCAACAGAGAATATTATTGCTTCGGCGGCTTTGGAAAATGACAAAACCATAAAATTATGGAAAAGCGATACATAATTTTACAATTATATATGGTTATTCCAATATTGGTACCATACGTGAATTGGTATTTAAAAAGGTTTTGCTCGTATCAATGGCAAAAAATAACCCATTATTGGTTTGGAAGATATTATTCATGAGATATATACAGTGGGTACACATGTTCCAGCTGTTAGTGAATTTATGTGTGCATTTTTAGTAAGTTTATTGTCTTTATAATAATTTATATGTAGCAAAAATTAACTTCTATTTTGTTATCTACAGTTTTGTAGCCCACGTGAAGCTTGGAAGAATAAAGTGTCGGTATCCTTTGAACGTGGAGGCGAATACGGCGATCGTGGTAATGGTATCAATGATTAATAGCAGGCAGTTTATAAATATATTTTTGTAAAATTTGACACTGTCACTTATAAACTAGAAAGTATTTTAGAGGCTTTGACATGTCTTTTTCATATTTATGTGGTTTTTCATTTTAAATACCCGATTGAATGTAAACATGTATGGCTCTTCAATCACATATTTTTGGAATCAATTTTCCTAAAGACAAGTTATCAACAGCAATCCTTAGCCTGACAACTTCTTTAAAAAATATAAATGAAGAGAAAAATTTATAAATTTTACTCCTATGTTAATTTGATAATTTCACGTTTTAAGTCGTTTAAAACATGTTATTTTTCGCTGTTTTCGCATCAATTTATTAATTAAAGGAAATAACAATTGCCTACTTTTGTTAACTTTGAAATTCTAAATTTCTAATTATAATCTTTACAGCTGAGTTTCATACTGAAGACTTTAACTTCACTATTAAACAAAAGAAAATGGCAAGAAATTTGTGTACGAAACAACAAAAAATTATGGATTAACTAAAAGTAAACTCAAAAACCCACACTGTGGCTTTCATACTGAAGGTTTTTGAGTTAACCATTAGTTATTTAATTTGTTATTTCGTATATAATTTTTGACATTTTATCTTTCAATATCGTTAAGTTCAAGTTAACTTTAAATATGAAACCGAGCGTAATAGATAAATAAGTAATAAAATGTACCTACATTAATTTGGAATAAATGTGGGCACTTTTTTAATACTTTTAAAAGTGAATACTTATAAAAATTTGCATTAAATGAATGTTTGACTTTCTTTTAAATACTTATATATATTAATACTCCAAAAATTAATTTAAATGTGAATATCAATTTGATATTGATCTCAAAAGCCTATTATTTAGTACATATATTTATAATAAATGTTTTTATCTTTTTATATACATACATTCAATGTATCATTCATCTAAAAGTTATTTAAATTTTAAAACTTTACTTATAATTGTATTTAAAATTACATTTCATTTTATAACTAAAAATAAATAAATGTTTGTTTAAAAATTTTTACTATTCGTAAGCATTTTTTATGGATTTTATTTTAGATTTTTTGGAAATAAAATACAGTATGCATACTAATATTTAGTATAAGTACTATTTTATTTCCATTTTAAATTTACATAAATTTTACTAATATATAGTAAAATTACTAATTTTTGCTTTTAAATGAATTTCACTAATATTTAGTAAGAAATTTGGCTAATTTTAGCAAATTGATTTTCATTATGAATATACTAAAATTATACTAAATTTTAGTAACTATTACAAATTTTTTCCACAACTTTGACTTTACTAATAATTACATACACATTTTGCTAAAATTAGCTAATCGGTCTGCTGGCCTAATATTAGTTAATTTTTCTGTAATATTAAATTTTTATCTGTAACTTTTACAGACTTTTTTGTTTGAGTGTACGTCATGTGGTTTTAATCTTAAAATAAAGTTTTTTAAAGGTATTTAATTTTGTTTGTACCTTTAAGCTTTTTCTTTAAAATATTATTTAAAAATTCTTCGCCAATTTTTTTTGTTTTTAATGCCATTTTCTTCCATTAACTCGTACAGTTTACAGCTTTCCAAAAGAAAATTATAAAACAAACTAATTTTTTGTTTTAAATTACCAAAGTTCACATAAATAAGATAATACATGCCATATTTTGTTCATTCTTTGCAGTATTTCAAACTTGTCTAATAACATGTTTTCGCACAGGAAAAATAAAGTTTTTTAATTGAAATCCAATATGTTTTTCTATATACCCACATAGTACGCTAAAAATACCACAACAAACCCATTATAAAAAAGTTGTTTTACTTTGTTTGTACTTTACCCGCGCAACGTAAATAATATTTTATTAAAACGGAAAAAGAAAATATTATTTAATAACAAAGAAAATTAAATGGGTTTAAACTCACAAGAAGTTAGAGTTTATACTTTTTTTTTTGCAAGAAAAGAGCTATATTAATTTTAATGGCAAAAGCTATTTAATTAGAAAACCATGTTTTTACTCAACCACAAACCATAGAAACAACTAAAACAATAAATGTTGAAATATAAATAGAAAAAGAATTTAAAGATATAAAAACAATTTAACAATTAAAACAGAAAACGCAATTTCAATATTGTTATTGGCAATCGCGGTATCACGGCAAATAACACTAATTTACAAAAAAAAAATAATCGCTCTAAGTTCGTATATTTTGATCATTCAAACCCGAAAATTTATCTGTATACAGTTGTTTTTAATCCGTTTTACAAAAGTAAAAGCATTAAATTCGTTTTATACATTTTTTTTATCCATCACGGCATTTTTGTGTTTATTCTGGTAAAAAAAATATGGTGAAATATGTTATTCCCCATACGCTAATATGATTCTATTAATATATGTACACCAATTCGTAAGGAATATCTAGAGGCTACTTCACATATTCGCCCATAACTTTTTAAGCGCTAAACTGATTTTTTTTATTTTCAACACAATTAATCTGGATAAAAATGATCTACCCCGGTCCAGATTAAGCATTTACTGCCAAATAATCATCAGTGCAATGCAAAGCTTCGTATGAATTAATTTTTTGATTCACTGTTGAATTTTTAATTAAAATTTAGTAATATCTCCTTTTCTTATACGTCCAGAAAAATCTTTCTTTACCAAATAAGTGGTTATATGATAGAAAGTCATAGCTCCGAACAACTTAGTTTTTGGCGTCTAAACTTATTATTTTTGTTTGGCATGGTCGTTTTTGTAAGTAGTCACGCTTATCCGCTTGCTTACGAAAAAATGAGAAATAAGTAGTAGTAGATTTTGAATAATAAGTGGTTACACACATGTTTACAAAAAGTTGAATTATAAGTGGTTATCCGATTGCTTACTTGATTTTTAAAAATAAAGAGTTAAGCTTAATTAAATACATTCAGAAAAATTTAAGTTTTCTCTAGTGTGTAATTTTGGGGCTCGTCATAAAAATTTAAACATGAAACATATTTACATATAATAAATAAAAATGTATAAAATTTAACTGTGTAAAAAGTACTTATTTAAACTATTACGAGTAAGTCATTATTTTATATTTAGAAACAATGAATACAATAGGCCGTTATTAGGAAGTCATTATTTTATATTATAAAATAATGCAAAAGGTAATGATATATCATTTCTGGTAATGCAGATAGTAATGAGGTGTCATTACCAATATTTTACTGGGCGAGTACCTCTTCTTATTTATTCAATCACTGGCTTCTATCTTTTGCTATTCGTACATAGTGAATGATTCTCTAATGAATTCACCAAAAAGTGATTCTGAGTGGAAAGGTGTACTAAAAAGAGGGTATATGTATGTCCAATATTTTTTGGTATTACAAAAATCAGCACAAACTTATTATACCTTATCCACGTAGTGGTATAGGATATAAATATGTAACACATCGGCTAAAAAGTCCGTAGGATAACGCATAAAACAACAATTTTTTGGCAAAATTCGACTTTATTGATCAACATAGTCTCCTGCAAGAGCGATACAATCACTCCAACGCCTTTCTAGCATTTCAATAGATTTTTTATAGAATAATTTATCTTTGGACTCAAAATAGTCCTCTGTTTCGGCAATCACATTTTCATTCCAACCAAATCTCTTTCCAGCGAGCATTTTTTTGAAGTCTGAATACAGGTAAAAATCGCTGGGAGACAAATCTGGCGAATATGGTGGGTGTGGAAGCAACTTAAACTGTAATTCGCGCAATTTGGCTATGGTAGCCAACGACCTATGACACGGCGCATTGGCTTGGTGAAAGAGCACTTTTTTCTTTTTCATGTATGGTCGTTTTTTTCTTAGCGATTTCCTCCTTCAAATGCACCAGTTGGGCGATCACTATTGATGGTCTGGCCCTTTTCAACGTAATTAATTTACAAAATTCGTCCGTACCCCAAAATACTGATGCCATAACTTTACCAGCTGACTTTTGCGACTTTGGCTTCTTCGGACGAGGTCTGCCAGTTGCTGTCCACTCAGCTGACTGCCAATGCGACTCTGGAGTGAAGTGGCAGATCCAAATTTCATCCATTGTTACATACCGATGCAAAAAGTCCTTTTTATCTCGCCGAAACAGCTCCAAATAGCTATCAGAATTATCGACACGTTGTTTTTAATGCACTGTGAGCAAACGCAGTACCCATTTCGAAAACAGATTTTTCATGGACAAATGTTCATGCAAAATAAAGTCGACACGTTCCTTCGATATATTTAAGGTATCAGCTATCTCCTACGACTTCACTTTGCGGTTTGCCAAAACGATTTTGTGAACTTTTTTGATGATTTCCGGTATCACCACCTCTTATCGGTGACCAGAGCGTTCGGCGTCTTCGATGTTTGTGCGACCACGTTTAGAGTCAGAAAATCACTATTCTACCATTTGCTTCGATAGAACAGACTCCGAATAATACCACTGTGAGACAAATGGTAGGGGTCAGTGATCGGGAAGGGTTCAAACTACCGGGGAAAGTTATATCGGTAAAAAAGAAGTTATACATGTCCCGGCGTTTCGCTGGGTCATGTCTAGCAATCGAGATATATCCATTTGACCTTTGGTGGTCTTTTTTTTGACATAACTCGAGAACCACTAGTCCGATTTTGCTCAAACAATTTTAAAAAAATTAAAAATTACAATTCCTTTAATCTGTTCATATAACGTTTTTCTATATACTCAACAGTTTTGCCGGTAAACATAAATGTATGAAGAAAAAAATATTTTTTGCCTAAAATATTAAAAAAAAGTAATAAACAAAAGGTTATTGATTTTTATGGTAGCGGTAACAAACCTTTATTTTTACCGGCAAAACTGTTGAGTATATAGAAAAACGTTATATGAACAGATTAAATATAACGTATAGGAATTGTAATTTTTAATTTTTTTAAAATTGTTTGAGCAAAATCGGACTAGTGGTTCTCGAGTTATGTCAAAAAAAAGATATATCTCGATTCCTAGAGTTGACCCAGCGAATCGCCGGGACACGTATAACTTGTTTTTGACCGATATAACATTTCCCGTTGCTTTCATCCCATCCCGATTTTGACTGTCGCATAGTCTACTTATTAGGCCAAAATTTGGCTTGAACGGTGTTTTTTCCTATGTGTCAGCCTACGGATTTTTCTGCCACTACGGATATTTCAGCCAAATTTTCCTATAGTTACTTTGGGAAAAAAAATATGAAATAAAATAAAATTTCTAAAATTGGGCCTTCTTTGACGCCAATTTTAAACATTTAAATATGAGTTTGGACAGACAAAAAAAAATATGTACCCTTTAGTTTTTTCTCGTCTACAACATATCCGTAGGCGACTAAGATCTGGCGGTCCCCGTTGGGACCCATTCTTTGTAAGTTATACTGTTAACCATACTAAGAAAGTCTTCTTGTCTTCTTGCTGTATGTATAAAATCACCAGTTGTATTTAAAAATGGCATTACATGATGTCACTATTAATGCCAAAGGGTTTTATAATTCAATGTCAATTCAATGTTTTTCAATTGACATTAATTAAACCAAGGATAATGAAATATACACCAATGCCGAAAAGCAACCAATTATAATTTAAGTAAAAAGCATTATATACAAAAAAATTAAAAAAAAAAAGAGAAATTAAGAAAAGATTGCAAAATTTTAGAGCTATGAATATTATAAATATTGGCTGTTTTTAGTTAGCCTAGATGATCAGACTCTAGTAATGTAAACTTGACGAAAATGCGAATATTTAAATAAAAAGTAGGGGTATTTAAATATTTTTTGTTAATTTGTTCTTTAATCAAAACGAAACGTTTTTGAAAACAAATCTTTTTTCAATTGAATACAATACAATTAAACAAATTTCACTGGCATTTAAATTGTAATGACAAAAATTTCATTGGCATTACAGTTTATCAATGATCTTTTAATTGCTCAATTCAATTAAAAAGTCCCAAGTATAAAATTTTGTCATCAGTCATCAACAAAACAAAAACCTCAATGGAGCAATAACAAAACATAACATTTTCGTAAATTTACGTACTTTTCGGCTTTAAAAACGTGTATAAAAAAGATCCGTGATGAATTCAGTTAAAATTGGATCTGGTTTCTTTCCATAATGAAGACCTTTTCATATTTCGCTCAACACTCTGGAAATTATTTAGGTAAATCAACTGCAAATGACAGTGAAAATAACTGCATTTGAAATTAAAAAGGTGTAGACTACATTTTCATTTAAATCAATTGCAATATGAAGTTATTTTTAACTGTTAAAAGTCAACTGACAAATGTAGTAAAAACAACTACCAATGCAATTAAAATAACATACATGCAAATTATTGTAAAACTGTATAAACAGCTGCAAATGTACACAGAGAGAATTTTTCTGGACGAGTTGTAATGAAATTTTTCAGCAAAGTAATGAAGTTTTCTTCACAAAGTAAATGAAAAAGTTCATAAATATGATGAAAAAGCTACATATATTTTATGAATCTAGTTTTAGTGAAACTTTTTCATTGAGTGTATGAATGTTTTAATAAATGAAATGAAATTTTTTAAAACATTTTATGAAAAATTCCATTAATTCAATGAAAAGTTTCAATGGACGAGTTCCAGTGCAACTTCGTTATTTTTATGCAAAAATTCATGAATATCATGAAGATAATTCTCTCAGTGTAGTTAAAATAACATAACCAAAAATTATTGTAAAATTTATTAATTTAATAAAAACAAATTTGTGTAGATACACTTAATTATATTCTCAAATAAATTTAAAATTGAGAAAACAAAATTTACACTTATCACTTTTATTGTTCACTATTAAGATGTTGTTCTAGATGTCCGTCTGTGAGGGATGAAATATTGTTTGGCTTCCTTTGTTTTCTCCAGGTAGAAAGTGATGAATATATTAAAGAGCTGAAAGAAAACAAATACAATATTTTTTAATATTCCCATAAATAAATATAGATTCTATATTATAAAACTTACCTTATTATTTAAATTATTTAATAAAATAACCTTTTTACTTATTACGCATCTTCACTCTTTAGCGTTGTTTTATAACTAACGATACAACAGAAAACATGTTCTTTTCATAGTCTTTTACTAGAAATTTCTAAACAAGCGCCATATTATTTTTGTGTGCTTCGTATACACATACATACTTGAAAATTGAAGTATTTGTAACAAAATTCAAAACAACTGCATAAAATAAATGTTACTACAATCCCAGCAAAAAAAATTGCAAGTAATGACTTGCAAACTACTTCTTTCAATGCATTACAAGTATCAGTTAGTGTATTTTTACTGCGTTTTTAGAAGTTATTCTGAACAACTTCAAAAAATCACTTCTTTCATTGCTTCCAAATTATCCGTTAGTATATTTTTACAGGTTTTTTAGAATTATTTCTGAACAACATCCAAAAAATCACTTAAGTATTCCTTTTAAACAGTAATTGTTCTAAAAGTGGTCGTAAAAAGTGATTTTGCTATCGTTTGGCATTTCCAAACAGAGGGTCCCGGGTTCGATTCCCGGCGGGACCAATATTTTTTTTATTTTTTTTATTCTATTAATTTTTTTAAAATTTTTATAATTAATTTGTTTAAATTCAATTTTTTTTTTAATTTTTAAATTTTTAAAAATGTTTATATAAAGAAAAAGAAATGGTGAGAAATTGCTTTTTATGCACCTGTAAAAATAGCACTGAAAACAATATTGAATTGGAGTGCACCTTTTACACTTCTTTAATAAGTACTTTTATTTATAAGAATAAGGAACAATATTTCGCAGTAGCAAAGTGGTGTTTTTATGGCAGTCAACTTTCATATCAAAGAATAGCTCAGCGGTAGAGCACTAGACTAGCAATCGTGAGGTTGCAAGTTCGATAACCGCTGGCGGCAATAAAAAAACGTTTGTAAAATTCTTAGGCAAGAATGAAATCCGGATAGGGCCATGTCTCCAACAGATTATTTTTCACAATTTGTAAAATGCGTTTGGGATTTTAGCACATTTAATTCTTTTAAAAAAATATAATTTTGTTTTGTAAAGAATTTTTTTTTTAACTTTTAATTGGTGAAAAAGAGCTTCCTTTGCACTCGTTCAAAAAGTACTGAAAAAATGTTAAAGTCGGAGTACTCCTCTCCTATGACAACTCAATGTTAAAATCATTAGTGTTTATGTTAAAAAAGAAGTACATCTAGATCATCAATTGTAATGCTTTTTCTACTGCTTCGGCATCTCCTTTTTCGCTGGAAATGTAGCTGTTTTTGTAGTTTTTTTTTAAATAACTGTCAAAAACATTTAAAAATTTTTCTCTAAGTAAATTAAAAGCAATTGTAGTTAAAATAACTACAACCGCATTAATGGACAAATAACTGTCATGTAGTAACTGCAGAACTTTTCTGAGTGTAGATTGGTTATACGTTCTGATCTCAATATATTCAAGCTAAGATATGACTTTTCTATGAAGACTAGCTCAAAATATCTGTTTTAACCCCATCCAACTAGATTTGTCCTTCGAGTGCACTAGTACAAGCTTTTGTACCCAATTTTTCCGAACTATTCAGAATTGCGGCCTATTAACCCATTTAAAAAATTGCTAGTACTAATTTCAGGGTCAGTTACGAATGTAAACTAATAACCGTTGATACATTAAAAAAATTATGCTTTTATTATTTACAATATATACAAATATGCCTAGAATTAAAAATAATAATTAATAAATTTATAAAATAAAAATCCTACAACGTTTTTAATAATATTTAAGCTAACACCATGTCAATAATAGATGAAAAAAATATGTGGAAAAAATTAAATAAATACACTCAAAGTAACACGTGTGTTACTTTGAGTGTATTTATTTAATTTAATTGAGTTGGCTGGACAGAAAAATTTTTTACTTTAACAAAATGTATTCCTATTTTCTGGCTTAAAATGAAATTTGTTGATTTTAACAAATTATTTTGTTAAATTTAACAAATCTAAATTTAAGTAAAAAATTTGTAAAACTACAGTTTTATCTGTAATTATACTAAGTCGTAGAATTTATCCAAATTTAGGGTCTCAGGACCCTCCCCGGGCCTGGGTCCATATCATGTGAGGGCATCTGAAGGCACTCCTATGGAGTAAATTTTTCATTTTGCACTATCTCGCTTAGTTTTCGAGATATGGGCCATTTTATGAAGTGCAAAAATTTTAAATAAAAATTTTCGAGCGTCCAAGGCCCCACCAAGGTCCGTTTTTGGATAGTCGAAATTTTCATCAATTTTGCTCTATCTCTCTTAGTTTTCGGGATATGGGCCATTTTAAAAAATCGGGAGGGAAAGAAATAGCGCCATCTTTAAAACTTCGGATACATTGGTGGCGCCATCTACCGTGTAATAACAGTAACATGAAAATATTATATTATAACAATAAATTTTGTAAAATTTAACGAAGGGGTTCCTAAAAATTAGTTTTAAATAATTTTGAAAATTGACACTCAAAATTAGTTAAAATACTGATGATTTTTAGTATTGTGTTAAATGAAGGCAACTAAAATCTTTGCTTAAATCAGTGTTGCAACTAAAAACTTGTTAGAAATTAGTCAACCGGTTTGACAGATTTTTCTACTGACGTATTATTTTAAGTGTAGTATCAAAAATATAAACTGAATTTTTTGTATTAAAATTATGCAAGTCAAAAATAACTTACGTGTGATTGTATAGGTCTTTTGGGGAAATACTTTAATAAATTAAAAAAAAGTTAAATTATATTTTGGCTTTATGTTTTTTATTATTTCTGCTCTGTTATTACTTTTATATCCATGATGAGCCATAATTCTTCATTAGCCTAGTGCCTTAAATCCTTGCTAACCATTCCCATATTGAATTGTATGTATATATTATATACATATTATTTGAATGTGTATGTGAATATGTTTGTTTTTTAAGTCCCGTTCACATTAGCTCACAACTGTTAATAATTTACATCACAAAAAGTAAGTTATGATGAAAAAATATTTAAAGTTGTGTTATATCCAATACTATAAATATAAATCTATTGGGTATTCAGATTCTTATCGACAAACACAACATATAAATAAAGGCATATGTTATCTTATAATTATTAATTTTTTTCACCATTATCAAATATTTCAAAAAATAAATGTTGTCGAAAATGTATTAACGCTTTTCTAAAATCTATGCACACATTTCGACATGTATATAGCGAAGTCTCTTCATACTATTAAACATTTTCTTCATACAACATATTTCTGGCATGTATTAACACTTGTGGGATAATGTGAACACAGCTCAAGTGATATTGTTGTTATTATACATGTTAACATTGCAGTGTATTTGCGTGTTGTCTGCTGTTCCATATAAAACTCATGTTTTAGTGTGTATGTATATAATGTACATTTTTTCTTTGCATATATATGAATATTTTTCACAAATGCATACACCTAAAATAATACGTCAGTAAAAAACTCTGTCAAATGGGTATCAAATCGACTTGACTAGTTTTTAAAAATTTTTTAATTAAAACACTGATTCAAATAAAGATTTTATTTACCCTCATCTAACGGAATACTTACTAAATATCCTCAGTGCTTTAAGTAACTTTGTTAATTCTGAAAATTATTTATAACTAATTTTTAAGAACCGATTTATTAAATTTCACACAATTTATTGTTAAAATAAAAGATTTTCATATTTCCGCTTATTAACAGGTAGACGGCGCCATTAGCGTGTCCGGAGTTTTAAACATTTGGCTATTTCTCACTCTATCGATTTTTTAAAATGGTTTATATCTCGAAAACTAAGAGAGATACAGCAAAACGGAAGAGGTTACCTCTATAAAAAAATATACCCTCGGAAATTTCTAATAAAAAAATTTTATTTCATAAAATGACCCATATCTCGAAAATTAATTGAGATAGAGCAAAACGAGTAAAAGATTTGTTTCTGTGAAGTATGAAGAGGGTACCGATACCCTATATTTAAGCAGATTTTATGACTCAGTATTATTAGATATAAAACTGCAGTTTTATTAATTATTACTTAAATTTAAATTCGTTAAATTTAACAAAAAATTTGTTAAAATCAATATATTTTACTTTAAGCCAAAAAAGAGGAAAACATTTTTTTTAAGTAAAAAAATTTTTTGCTCAGCCAACAGACACATTATTTTGAGGGTAATATTTAAATATACATAATATATATAATATTGCATTGTTTTCTATATATCTGTATTCTATGTACATTAGACCGTACCGCAAAAACAAAAGTTCGCCGTATACCCTCCAATATGAAGTATTTTTGCAAGGCAATTACAAAAAAAAAAAAATTTCCCGAACGTAGGGGTCGGCTTTTTTAATCTTCCGCTATAGCTTCGTCATTTAAAGTCAGATTTTAAAGTGTAATATATCAATTTTTTGCCTCGAGGAGACCAGTGTTTTGCTATAAAGTTAAAATCCAATGAAAAAAAAATTTAAAAAGGCGAACCCTACTTTCGGCAACAAAAAAAATAAAAAAAAATTTCTACTGGGTTTATCGAAAAATTCCCTTAGCAAAAGTTTAATGATTTTTTGCGAGCTTTAATTTTCTGACATTATGGTGGTACATTATGGTGGTAGCAACTGAGATCTGGTGGGTAATTACTAGAACGGGACACTTGAGGTCAATGACCTTTAGAGCAAAACATTGGTCTCCTCGAGAGAAAAATATCGATGTATCACACTTTAAGATCCGACTGTAAATGCCAAAGATATAACGAAAAATGTAAAATGGCCATCCCTAATTTTTTTTAAATTGCCTTGCAAAAATACTTCATATTGGAGGGTGTACGGCGCACTTTTTTTTGGCTATAAGGTGGTACGGTCTAATTTACATAGATATTTGCTCTGCATATGAATATTTTGTTCGCTAGCAAAACCAAATTTTTAATAAAAAAAGAAACGCAAAAATATATAAGTAACAATATGGCAGTTTTCTTTTATTACCTACATATGAGGCTTTCCAAGCCCAATGCCCAGAGACAGGAAAAAGTCTATGGCATCAATGTAAACCTTAGGTATTTATTGCTCTATATCATATGAATAAGAAATAGAACAGATTTTTTCAATATTGGATAAATACTAACATATTTAGCCTTCATTATATATTTTTTGTCATAATTTAATGGAATTTGGAAAATGCTAGAAATTTGACTACAAAAAAAATATTATTATGAAAAAAGTTCAGATGGCTTTCAATCGATTCAGAAAGTTTATTCGTGCTCCTCGGCTTCGTTCAATACTCAACGAATATTGTCTATCTTATATATTCAACGAAAATTCAATCATTTGTTCTATATTCAGTTAAAATGATACATTTGATGTTGATCGTACACCTTGCGGCTCTAACTGATTACAGAGCACATTTTTGAAAATTATTGGGTATTTAAAAAAGACCATATTCTACACCCAGAAAACAGATTCGGTACTGACAACCCAATTTTTTGCCAATCGAATTTTTCAGTTGGATCAAATAATTTTTTCGGTTGTGACTACCGAATTATTCTTAATACACCTGAAATTTCGTTGTCACAGTCCATTAAGCCCTGTCTCAATTGATTTTCTGTTTTCACAGCCAAAAAACTTGGCTACAAAAACCAAACCATTCAATTGTTTACAAATGTGGTTGTCAGCAACAAATCTGTTTTCTGGATGTTAGAATATTTTCTTCAAAAAGAAGTTGAGTAACACCATGAAACTCCATGAATTGAAAAAAGGTCATCTGAACTGTTTTAGTAATTAAAAAATAAAGAATAAATTTGGCCGATTTTCATTAAATTAAGTTATCTATTACACTAAAAATGTAGAAGTAAATAGTTCTGAATTAAAAAAATTTTCAAAATTACATAAAAACTTTACTGATATGGTAAAAAACCATAACAATTCAACACACCATCTGGATTTGCCATTACCAATTTATATGAATGTTACTGACACTTTAGAAAATATTGTTTTCTATTGGCGTTTATACATGAATGGATGTCACTACATTGCTAGATCTGTCAAAACAACAGAGTAGTATATTGGAAGATGACAAAGCAAATTGTGGTAAATTCTTTGTAGTTGTTTTTTCTTTGATATTTTGAATGTTTAACAACGCTCCTAGACAAGAACAAGAAATTCTCATTGAGTTTGTAAGTTAACTTAACAAATATTTCCAGAAGTTCTAAAAACATCGTCCCCTGACGAGTTCCTTAGGCAAGAATGAAATTCGGATAGGGACATGCCTCCAACAGATTATTTTTCACAATATGTAAAATACGTTTGGGATTTTAGCATATTTAATTCCTTTAATGTAATTCTCCTTTACTGTAGTACCTACGTTAAAACTTAACTTTAACTAACGTATAAATGGCGGCAGTAATTAAAAAAATGGCTTTGGTGAAAAGTGGCAACCGTATGAAACATATTGTTACTTTTTATTTTTAAAAATTTGGTTTATTTCCTTTAAATAAACCGGGTACTTTTCTATTGCAGTCAAAACAACAAATCCAACTGGTACCACCAATTGTTACGTTTTACCTTCTAAAGCGTTCGTTTGTCTCCTTTAGATAAACCGGGTTGGTGCTCTTTGTTATAAAAATAACAAATCACTCTTTGGTTTAAGCTTATACACTTCTTTATTTAACACTGTATTACTTTAAGTACAACAATATAACACACACGCAAACTTTAATAACACAGTGCAACAAAATCAGAAAAATTTAATGCATCGGGATTGCGACACATCATTTCTAATAGACTTTGGGACGCAGATCACGAATATGGTACTAGAATTTTAAAGTTAGCTATAGTTTAAGAAATATTTGCAAACCCGTATTTGCAGAAAAATTAAATTTTGTAATAAACTTTTTGCAAAAAAATACAAAATCAAAAGATTTTGTATTTTTTTACTTTTCAAGATTTTAATAGGATGAAATATGCCCTTTAATTTGATATATCGCACGTTTTGACAGCTGCGATAATATTCTCTATATATGCATTTGAAGATGAAATTTCTCTTTTTTTCCGCGATTTCGTTAATAATTAATCTGCGATGAAAGGAATATCCATTTTTTTTAATTTATACCATTAGTAAACATCTCATGTTACTTAATTTATCAAACAAATTTCGCACTTTGTTTTTTAATTTTAAGTAAAAATTGGCTAAAGCTGAAAAAGATTGATTTTTTTACTACCTAAAAATTAAGGAGTCTGTGACGAATTTGAAATTAAAAAACTCAGATAAAACCATTGAAATATGTAACACACATATTTTTTAATCAATTTCAACAAATTTTTCGATAATTTAAGTGCAAATTGCTAAAAAATAACGAATTTAAAATATGCATGTTCAAAAAAGTACTATAAAAGAGCATTTCAAATTTAGTCCGTTTTATTGTTAAACATACGGTTTTGTTAATTTTGTAATGAAAACCCTACAAAAATATTTATATTTTCAAACATTTTGATTAGTTGAAAATAAATTAACTAATCAGAATGCTCCAAAAATAAACCAAGTCAAAGCATACTGCCACCCAAAATTTTAAATGAAATCGACTTTAACAACAATATACATTTTTGTAAATTGGCGATAAAATTTGTGTTTCAGATTAAATTTCGGAAAATGTTGATGCAAAAGTTGTGATTTTTTTGACAAAAAGAATTTAGTGGAATATGAGTTTACGTCATGTGTTAAGACTTTGCAAATCCGATAAAGGAATTTTACTTGATTTGCAAAATAGGAAAGTAAGTGAAGTTTTTAATTGAATTGCAATTATATCCTAGATCCTTTATCTAACAAAAATAAGTTGGTATGGTTCTAAAAGCCCAAAGTCTATACTTTTGAACCATATTAAAAATTATCCGTAGTTTAGTCAGGTATATGAATAAATAAGAAATTTTAACGAAAAAACTGACTTTTTGCTAAAAGTTAAATTTGCGAATATTTCAAAAACTAGAGCTAATTTTAAAATTTTGTGTTCACATTCGTGATACTCATCCTAAAATCTATCAGAATTGATATGTCACATGCCCGATGCATTTTTAGTGTTGTACTGTGTAATCATCAATGCCAAAACGTAATTAGCAAACTCTAGTATACTTACTTATCGCAACTTAACAGCATAAATATTAAAGTACAACTTCACTTCACAAATGTTAATGCACAACTTCCGCTTCATTCGTAATGTTCGATCTTTTATAGTTTAATGGTCGTGATTGTAGAACATGATAAAAGTGATTATAATATTTAACATTGTTTATGGCATATGCTTAATACAAAAATTTAGTATTACGTTACCAGATTGACGTGCTTAGTAAATTCCGTTTCTCGGGATATTTTCTGCCAGAAAATTTCAGAGTTTTCTATAGTAAACTAATCTAATTTCGTAACAATATGCTTTAGATTTGAAGACGCTACTTAGTTAATATATTTTTTTTTTTGAGCCATCAATAATAAACGATCTTAGTGAATTTGTTAAGGCGTTCACACATCCACAATTCCGATGGCCAAAATCCGAATTACTTCATATTCACCAGATTTAGCTCCCTCGGATTATTTTTTGAAAAAATGGTTCGGTGGTAAAAGATTTTCCAGCAATGAAGAGGTGGAATCTGTGGTTGATGGCTATTTTTAGGAGCTAGACGGTTCTTTCTTTAAATAGGGTATCGAAGCTACTAAAAATGGCTGCGGAAAGTGTATAGAGATAAAAGGAGACTATGTTTTTACCAAATTTGTTTTGTTTTCTTTGTTAGGCCGGAAAGTTCTGGAACCGCCCTTGTAAGTTGTCACACATCATTTTAAATCTAAAATTTTGATCACGGCGTGACGCGAGTAAATGTTGTCTGATTTGGCTCAAATTGTAATTAAGTACTTCTGAGCGCAAACTAAAAAAAATTACAGAGCACATATCGAAAGTCGACATTTCGACAAATTGCTACCATCCTAAAGAGCATGTGTCAGTACAAAACATACTTAGGGCCACGGTTTTAGCTAGAACTCAAAAACGAATAAATTTCCTAGAAATGTAGATGGGGATTCAGTAATACAAACATATTTTGTTAAGAATTTTTAAAAATGCGAAATCCGTTATGTGGGTATTTGAACTCAACACCCCCAAAAGTGATCTTTAACCCTTACATGAAAAAAATAGTTATGCATCTCGAATCAAGGCATACATTTTTGACTTCAAAATAAAACCAATATTAAGTTTATATCTTGTATAATTAAAAAGTCACAGGCAATTTTGTAAATATAATTTAGTTAAATTTTAATATTTTGTAAAATATTTGTGTTATCATATTTCGATAACCGAAATGGACTTCGGTCCTATATTTATGCTCCATTGAACTCTTGTAGTGTGCTATGGTTATGGTGAATTTCATTCAAATCGGAGATGGAAAAGTATAGAAATTTTTAGGAACTTCTTTTGCTGAAATGTTTTCAGCAAAAGTTTTAGTTATATTTTATTAACACTAAACTAACGCGGCCAATAGACTACGGAAGTGCATAATAACGAGTTTGTTCAATTTGAGCCCAACATACTATTCAAGTAAACTGTGCGAATTTCATTTTAATTTACACGTAGCAGCAGAAACATGTAGCGGATTATTATTGCCATGAAGCAATATTAGTTTTTTAATGCTTTATTTTACACTTTGAGTAGGCCAAAATACGTGCAATCTTTTGTGATGTTCCGAAATTTACATTAACATTTTGTACTTTACATTTATTACTAAATATTTTTAATTTTTTTTATCCGTGTTTATGATGTTTACTCTACAAAAATGACTGCTGAACTGTGTTAATTTCCCCATACATATAGGCCGCATAATTTGGAACTATTGTTTTACTAATTTATTTTGCTACCAAAACAGCGTTCATAAACACACTTATAGTGCGGACAACAACCAGACAGAAAACCTGTAGATGTCTCAGATTGGCAAGATGAAATGCAGCCAAAGAAAATTATTTTAAAAACACTCTTCTATACTAGAGTTGTAAAAGTATTGAGTATTCCGGTACTGAGTACTCAATACTGACTCTTTTTTTGAGTACTCAATACTAAAACGGTATTACTCAATACTTTTAAAGATGGAATTTTCCGTAGAAATGTGAATTGTTCGTATGAAAATACAACTCTAAAAATAGTAACCTAAAAATACAACTCTATTTTTGAATCAAAGAAATTTGTAACGAATTTTTGGGAAAAATTATTTAATTAATTTATTTAAAATGTTTTAAATTAATTAAAATGAAAGTAACAATAATTATTTGATATTTTTTGTTCCCTACTCAATGTTCCTCCGTGTATTCTCCTCTTAACATTTTTATTTTTAAATTCAAAAACACCGTTAAAAGTATTGTGTAGTATCGAGTACTCAATTAAAAAGTATTGAGTAGTATTGAGTACTCTAAAAGTTTCGAAATTTCACAACTCTATTCTAGACATATAAAAAATACAACCGTGAGTTTTGTATTTGTTTTCATATATAAAACAAAAGGAGGCCAATTGATGCGTATATAAAAAAATATGACAGAATAAGATAAAATATGCTTTAAATTGTAGACCAAATATAATATTTAAATTTAATGAAGATGAAAAAATGTGAACGAATAAACAAAATGCTTATAAATAGTGATTATCTGAAATGCAAGCACAGATATTTTTTTCAGTCGTTTGGGTAAATTTTCTTTGTTTCCTTTCACTTTTTTAAGAAAAAGGTTTTTGTAATATAAAAGCCATGGTTTATTTCCTTTTCTGTTATTTAGAATTGTCTATTAAGTCTTGAAAATTTGCACACACAGCAACATGTTTTGCTGACTCTACTGATTTTTTTTGGATGTTAATTTTTCTATTAAATTATTATAAATAATATATCAGAAATGGTTACTAAATTGGTCAGTATTTCAGTTTGTTTAAATTATTATTCATATTACAATAATAAATACTGTAAGTTTGATATTGATAACACATGTCTCTTTTAGCTGGACAATTGGCTTGGAAGGCCGCATATGTATATGTGCTCATCCGTATACTAAAGTCATAAACTTTTATATTTTAAGCTTGATTAAAGCTTTAACACAATGCCATATAAAATAATAATGAAAACAAAAAAAAAAAAAAAACAAAAACCGTTGAACAAAAAATAACAACAGCTTTACAAAATTATAATAATTTTTTAGCTGGTATTCATCGCACATATCCAACACAATGTCCAAATGTGTAATAAAAACTTATAATTATATGAAAGCATGCAGAAGCTTAATTTTGCTCATATTGTAAAACAAAAAAAAACAATATGTAAACATTATAATAAAACCAATAAAGGTTGAAAAATTGTTAAAGTTTTTTTGAATACTTTAATAGTTGTCTGAATGGGTACGAAGGATGCAACCATAGTAAGGAAGATATTTAGAATTTTTAATGACATTCAATTTAAATAATGTTTTGTTTTATATTATCAGATTTAAAGAGAAAGAAAGAGAGCATTGTTTATACAGGTATATAATGACAAATATATAAACAATAATTGATAAAAATCGAAAGTTTACAAAAAACTGCCGCTCTAATGTACAATTTTAAAATTAATATTTACCCCATAAATATTAACTTGGGCCTTAATGTTTTGAAGGGATTTTGTGCCCTCTGTAAAATATCCAAATTATACGGAAATCTGAAGGAACCCAAACACGGAATTTATTTGTAAGCTTAAATAATATTTACCATTTAAATGTGTTCGATATGCTAAAAAGTTTCAATATTAACCCTTTGGCGAGTGGCGTACATTATAATGTACGTCGACTTCATCAACTCGTCACTGATTTGAATTTTAACCAAAGCGCTATTCATTTACTGTTATCGGTTCGTTATTTTGTTCTTATTAAAATTTTATGCAGGCTGTGAATTTTCAAAACAACATAAGGGCAGTAGAGTCCGTTTTATCTTGTGATCATCAACCCTGCTGAGAATGTGTTAAAATTTAAAAGTTCAAAAAAGGCTAAAGTTTAGTCTCAAAAATTGTGTGATGAATAAAATTCAAAAATTCAAAAGGTTTTGTATAGAGATTAGTAATAGGAAAAATATAAAATTAAAATTTTAAAAATATTTTAACCCGCTCGGAGTCGGCAGCATGTTAATGTTTGAACTTTAATTCCAAATATCTCCGCTAGTGGGCGCTGCAAAGCCATAAAAGTAATAAACAATATTTCTTGGGCACAGACCTACATTTTCACGAAGTTTGGTCGGAAAATTCCTAGCCATTAAAATTCCCGTGTCAAAGGGTTAAGCTATTCTTCGCATAAAACGCAGAGAAAAGATAGGATTACATAATGATCACTGCTAAAAAACCATGTTCCCTACTACGATAGTTGGTTGTTGCAATCAAATTAATAATATATGAATATACAAATTATATGGTCAGCCATAATCATTTTTAGTTAAAATCTCTCTTTTTCGGTTATCATGTTATTCTCTCGTCCACAGTCATATATTATCTGGGTAATCATATTCCTGATTACAATCATATTATTATTTAAATTGAGAGAGATCATGTTCACAATCAGTGGAATAGTTTCGCCAACTATAAGATGATCAGTATATTTTTTTGAGCATAATCAATAAGTTATCGTCATTCTTGCTCCAGATTTTGTGAAAAAAATTTTTAAGAAGCAGTGAAATAAAATCACACATATTAAAGAAAAATTCACAAAATGAAAAGCAACGTATTGGTATTAATAGTAATAGTGATATTATTTGTGGAAGAATGAATCTGGTCTACACAAGATGTTTCGGCAAGATGTGTCAAGCACCGCCTTGCTATTATTGTTTACTGCGAATTAAAGGGTAAGTGTAATAAATTAAGTAAAAAGTGATCGAGACGTGATTTATTTTTTTGTATTGACGTAGAAAAAAAAATTTTTGTACGAAAAAAATTTAAAAAAAGGTGAAATGTGAATGAAATAATCATAATATATTCCTACTGACCATAATATGACAATAAGTGATCATAACATTTTCTACGTGACCATAATATGATCTCTGGGAATATATTATGATCATAAGGAAATTATTATGTTCATTAGAAAAATATTATGATAATTTTTGATATATTGTGTAATTGTATTGTTAACAATTATTTTCACATGTTTCCATAAATTATTTTTGTTTATACAGGGTGGACAAAAAGTCACGCCTGCATGTAAAAACTGAATAACTTTTTTGTTTATTATTAGTTTTTATTTTTTTCAGATTTTATTTATCGAACCGTGTTACATCACCATGAAAAATTTAACGACCGAGCAACGATCCAAAGTGGGAGAATTTTCTTTTGCAGTGGGCATTTAATTTTACTGACGCAACGAGCATATCGAAATTATTTCAACACCAGAAATGCACCTAGCAAATCGCAATTCATCTTATAATTACACGGTTCCAAAAACAAGGTTCAGTGTCAGACTTTCCACGATCAGGAAGACCGAGAATAGTACCAAGTGAGCATTGATTGTGTACGGGACAGTGTTGAAGAATATCCAGAAACTTCAACGCGAAGATGTTCTGGACAACTGGGCATATATAGAACATCACTTCGACGTATTTTTTCACGTCATTTAAACATTCATCCATACAAGGTCCAATTGGCCCAACAACTTCTACCAGTTGAATACCATCAAAGACTAATTTGAGCAACACGAATTATCTCAAAAAATTCAGAATTCAACTGACCAGCACCTTCACCAGATTTAACTGCGCCTGATTATTTTCTATGGGGTTATCTCAAAGAAGGAGTGTATGTTAACAAGCCCCAGACTATCGAGCAGCTAAAGCATAACATTGAAGCTGAAATCAGGGCAATAGAGCCTGAAACTTTGCGTGCAGTTATGCAAAACCCCTGTTTAAGTGCATCGATGAAAATGGAGGTCATCTTTCTAATACTATTTTTCATAATTAAAATTTAGATCATACAAAGTTAATGTTTTATTAAAAAAATAAAAAAATAATAAACAAAAAAGTAATTCAATTTTTACACGCCGGCGTGACTTTTGGCCCACCCTGTGTATAAGTGATAACTAAAATAAACTTCATGACGAATTTATTTGAATATGTAGATAAGTCCTTGAATAAATATAAGTACTATTTTGAAAAAAAAAAACGAAATGTACAAATCTTTATAATCCAGCTTCAACAGAATGCTGGAAGAACATTCTAACTAAAATATAATAATATTGGCATTCATTCATTGGTTATCACAGTGTGATAATATAATTTAAGGACCATATTATGATAAATAAAAGATTAGAGTATGATTGTCACAACTGTTTCATTATATGATGGTAGCAAACATAAACTCAAAAATATATCATGCTCTTCGAATATGGTCATCCCAACCATGCAATTTTCTTTGCGTGAATGTGTTAATTTAAGCTCAAAACATTAACTTACAAAAACGATGCAAATTCTAATAATGGATAGATACTTTATATTATTTCTACCACTCCGTACACAATGTTAAAAATTTACAAAAAAATATATTTAATAATTAATGCATTGCAAAATTGATGCCTACTCCTTTTACAAAACATATTTGCAGTTGCATGCATGCTACGAAATGTCCATTTAAAATACAACAACTTTTATTAACTTTTATTCATTTAATACCCATTTTTATTGTGTATTTACATGTTATTTACATTGATTTCCGCAAAATAAAAAATGATATTGTTATAAAAGGAGAACAACAAGTACAAAAAATGTCATATTAATTAAAAAATGTACCGAATATATTTTTTTATTTTGCCACAATCACTCTTAACATTTACATACACATATACATAAATATTTTAACATCGACTCTATTAAATGGAAAAAAATTATAGCATTTGTTTTGTGAATTAAATAAAATTACAACTGAATTAAATTAAGTTAATAAAACATATAAAATAACTAAATTTTTTTTGCCAGATTTTTTCAAACGAAATTTAATTTTAAAATCAATTATACACTTCTGACTTATATACGAGAAATTATATTAACGATTTTAAATTTTCTCAATCCACTTTTCTTTACATTAAATATTTAATAAATTATCTTGTTTAAATTATCTGTTTTTTATTAAGATTTGTATTTTATTTTTTTGGTTACTATAGTCTAAAAAATCATTTTATAATCGTTAACGCCTCATTGCGTAAAACTTTCGTTTATATGTTTTTTTTTTTTATTATTTATTTTCAAACTCATATTTCCTGATCTAGATGTATAGGAAACATCTTCACAAGCTTTATATAAATTAAAGTAATTTTTCTTTCAATACATATAACAAAAATCTCTCAACTTTTCATAAAACCAATAAAAAAAAAAAAAATCAAACTAACCTCTAAACTGAAGGACAATATAACTTACAAAATCATATAACAGACAACTATATTATATAAATATATACAAAATACTAGTACAGTAAAACTTAACAAATAAAGACACTATTAAAAAAGATTACTTGAAACGGTCGAATTCATTGACTGTAGTTTTGACCATTCCCAAAAGCTTTCACTGTTTTATGTACTATAATATGCTACAAAACAATATAAATGTATTTGTTAACCACAATATTATAAGAATATATATCGTACACATGCACACAGCCACTCATGTCCAATACAATAGAACATGTGTTTTGATGAGATTTTTAACATACCATCTCCTGTTTCTTGTCCTTTATAAGTATTAGGATATCCCCTAAATTACGATTTGTCGAATTTAAATGCTTACACCCCCAGCTTTGTCCACCTAATATCAAACATACGAAATCCTAAAATTTTTGACCTACCGTTTCTAAACAATCTTCTTTTGCTAATCGTGAAATATTAAAAAATGGTTAATTCGAAGGGTTTTCAAGTTGTTACAACTAGATTATCAGTGCAAAATATCTCTTCAGAAATTGCACTGTAATTCCATTAATTTTACGAAATTTGTCGTCCACTTTACAAAGAAGGCTTTAGAAGCACAGAAAAATGTTTAAATCGAAATTACGCTGTTATTTTTTTGGTAGTAGTTTGAAAAATAAATAAGGTCAGAAATGGCACACTCTTCCATCTATGTTGACATGTGTGTGTGTGTATGTTCCATTTCTTAACTTATTTCTTTTTCAAACTATTACCAAAAAAATAAAAGCGTAATTTCGATTTAAAAATTTTTCTGTGCTTCTAAAGCCTTCAATTTGTTTTTGTTGCTCAAAATTTCAAAATTGGATATTTGTTCAATTTTAATGTATTAAGATTGAACTTAAAAAAAGAGAATAAAAAAATTCAAAAATTCATATCTTTAAAAAAAAAAACGCCCTCTTGAAAATTTCAGGATGTTTAAAGATCAGTTAGAAGTTTTATTTAAAAAAATTCAGCAAAACAAATTAGCTTTTTGAGTTTTTCGACTGTTAAAATTGTAAAATTGCAAAATTTTAAAGTTTTTTTGTTTTTAAATATTTTTTTTGATATTTTTTTTAATACCGCTAAATATCCTCTTTAAAACGAGCTAAGAACCATTTTGATAGCTATTATAGTTTTCGAGATATTCAAAAATAACCTCGTAACAAAGCAAAAAACTAGAAAAATTATTAAATTTTTTTAAATTTTAAATGTTGCATAACTTTGTAAAAAAATTTTGTAATTTTTTTCCTTTGTTATATGATAAAAGAAAAGTTCTGACCAAAATTCATCCAAATCGAAAGGCCTCGATTCCAACCATTGGTCGATTTGAGATGGAATGACTCGTATGTATTAAAAATTTTATAATTTAAAAAAATTGGGAGTTTATCCTCAATCGGGCTGGGATTACGTTTTCCAAAACGTTATTTTTGTTCAAGTTCATACATTTGAAAACAAACGAAACAAACACAGATAAAAAACGAGTAAAAAGGTTAAAGTCGGGCATGCCGACTATACAATACCCTACACCAGTCTGGTTAAAAGCCAACTAATGTTTGGATCCGAAATTCAAATGGGTTAAAATGGGACTTGTGTCAAAATTTTCTATAATGTGAGTCAGCGCACCAAATTTCATTAAAATTTCTTAATATTTGCGACCTGCAGTTTGTAACCAAGCCAATTTTGGGGGGCCCCTTATATGGGCACTAGTTCTAAACATGCACCGATGTTCACCAAAATCAATAGGCTTCGTCCTTGGGCCAACATAGGTCTATGTACCAAATTTCATCAAAATATCTTAATATTTGCGACCTGCAGTGTATAAACAATATAATTTTGGTGGGACCCTTATATGGGCACTAGGTCTAAACATGGACCGATGTTCACCAAAATCAATAGGCTGCGTTATTGGGCCAACATAGGTCTGTGTACCAAATTTCATCAAAATATCTTAATATTTGCGACCTGCAGCGTATAAACAGTATAATTTTGGTAGGACCCTTATATGGGCACTAGGTCTAAACATGGACCTATATTCACCAAAATCAATAGGCTGCGTTATTGGGCCAACATAGGTCTGTGTACCAAATTTCATCAAAATATCTTAATATTTTCGACCTGCAGCGTATAAAGAGTATAATTTTGGTAGGACCCTTATATGGGCACTAGGTCTAAACATGGACCCATGTTCACCAAAATCAATAGGCTGCGTTATTGGGCCAATATAGGTCTGTGTACCAAATTTCATCAAAATATCTTAATATTTACGACCTGCAGCGTATAAAGAGTATAATTTTGGTAGGACCCTTATATGGGCACTAGGTCTAAACATGGACCGATGTTCACCAAAATCAACAGGCTGCGTTAATGGGCCAATATAGGTCTGTGTAACAAATTTCATCAAAATGTCTTAATATTTACGACCTTCAGCGTATAAACAGTATAATTTTGGTAGGACCCTTATATGGACACTAGGTCTAAACATGGACCGCTATTAACCAAAATCAATAGGCTCCGTTATTGGGATAACATAGGTCTGTGTCCCAAATTTCGTCAAAATATCTTAATATTTACGACCTGCAGCGTATAAACAATATAATTTTGGTAGGACCCTTATATGGGCACTAGGTCTAAACATGGACCGATGTTCACTAAAATCAAACTTGTTCGTCCTTGGGCCAACGTAGGTCTGCGTACTAAATTTCATCAAAATATCTTAATATTTGCGACCTGTAGAGTGCGCACAAGATTGCATGGACAGACAGACAGACGGACGGACGGACATCGTTAAATCGAAATAAAAAAAAATTCTGAGCCGATCGGTATACTATAAGGTGGGTCTACGACCAATATTTTTTGGTGTTACAAACATCAGCACAAACTTATAATACCCTGACCACATGTGGTGTAGGGTATAAAAATTACTAAATTTTAAGTGATAAAAATAATTGCTAAAATTCAATTTCCATTTCAACAACATTTTTAATTTAATCAATATTTTGTTCATATGACAAAATTCCATTTTTTTTTTTCAATTAAACTTGTTTGTTGAAACTCAATAACGTGTTTGTTGAACTCAATAAGTTCTTTGCTGGCCCTCGTCGTCAAACTGGGGGTGTTAGCATTTAAAATCGACAATTCATAATTCAAGGGATGTTCTAAGACAAATTATATAAAAAATCCAATTTTGTTGAACCATTTCCGCAAAATAAAAATAAACACATAGAGTATTTTGAAAATAAGGAGTCTGGTTTTGAGGGCAAAAGGATGGTATTGTATTATATGTCACAATATAAGTAATATTTCTGTGTGTCCTTTGTTTGACCGTTGAAAAAGAATTTTGTTATTCAAAATACTCTGTATAATAAAATAAAAACAGGCTACTTTATTTTAGAGTAATTTTTTAAATAGCTACGATATTTTATTTGGCACTGACAAATCTGTTAGGGCCAGTTCTATAGTCGAACTTAAGACTCACTGTTTTCTTAAATATTTCTTAAGTAGGAAATTTTAAACAAAAATTCTTACAAACAGAACATTAATTGGTTTTAGTTCCATCGGAAGCAAATAAATTTTTTCGGTATTCAAAAGTTTTAATTGCAGTTATTTAGAATTCATCACCAGAAAAGTTAAACTTAATTATGAACGGAAATTATATAAAATTAGTCAAAACACTGTAATATAACCCAAAATATTGGGTTTTCTAATCAATGATGAAAATATACTAACTTCTACATTACCTTCAATATCAAAAACCACCAATTTATCGAAAATATTTTAATTTGACAGCAAAAACTTAGTATCTGTTCTGTTTCAATAAAATCACTCTATCCCAAGTATTAGTTTTTTCAATCAATTTAATTAATTTTTTTTTTTCAATTTCAGTGCATTAACCATTAAGTTATATTATTCTATTAATTATAATAATATTCTGAGAATAGGAACAGAAACTTTAATTATTACACACATAATAATCCATGCATAAAAATACGAAAAAATGTCAAAATAACAAAAAAAATTGTAAAATATACGAAAAATGGTTTATTTTATGAAAGTTTTTATTGTTTTGACATTTATTTCGTATTTTTATGCATGGATTATTATGTGTGTATAACACAATTTTGCAATGTACGAGGGCTGATCAATAAGTCCGTGACTTTTTTGAACTTCCCTCGTAGTTAAATGAAATGCAATACTGCTCCGGTCAAGTACCATGTTTTAGTAGACTACTGTCGACTTTGAGCAAGTTCCGCTTAATTTGCACTTAACAGGTTCTGAAAATATTTACAACCTCGAAAATTTTAATAAAAATAGGAAAAAGTGAATTTTTGCGAAAACCCCGTCACTCAAACCAAGGAGACTCTGCACCTTGAACTTCAATGGTAAAAATTGGTTTACTGAGTTTCGTTGTGGTCGCATAATCACTGAACGTCCTGGACGACCAATTGAGGTTAATACACCCGAGAATGTCGAAAAAATTCACGATATGATATTGGTCGATCAGAGAGTGAAAGTGCGTAAGATTTTTGATGCTACAGGCATTTCTTATGGTACTGTGGCTTCGATTAGGTGCCACATTTGCTCACAAATGACCTAAACAAAAGCTGAAGAGAATTATTTTTTGTGAATTCATACAAAAACGGTTTTATTTGGAAATTGCATGAAATTGTTTTTGGTAATTGTTGTTTACCCTTATGGTAGTCTAAACCTCCTTTCAAAAGTAATTTAAGTGCAATATTATAACAATTTTTTTTAATAGTTTAAGATCTTATTACGACATGAATATTATTACTAATAAAATACGTACTAAAAATGAATTTGTTGTTCAATTAAAAAAAAATATTTTTGAGTGGTTTAACTTTAAGCACAGCTTTGTTGAATATACGCATTTTTGGGAGACTTTTACGTACTTTCTGTGGATTTTTTCTCATTTGTGTGTAGTTTTTTACACATTTTGTGCGTCCATTTACACATGAAATAAGCCTTTTTACTCAAAAATTTAGTAAATTGGAGCACTAAATTAAAAATGTCATTTACGCACTTTCAATTTAAAATCACACATAATTTGTGCACTAACTTAAACACAATGTGCGTGTTTTTTTTCAACTACGAACATAGAGTAAATTTACGAAAATTTATAGTAGGAGTACCTTATCTCGGTTTGTGTGTTCCAATCATCATTTTCTTATTGCAGATAATTGGAGATTGGGGTGATGCTCCTGAAACAGTTGTATTGTCTATTATGAAATTGATCAACCTTTTTCCAGAGCTTTAAAAGACTTAATTCAATTTAAGCTTAAATCACGAATAATTGAGTTCAGATTTTAAAAATGCTCATGTACCATTCCGTTAACCCATTCATTCATAAGCTTCATTTAATAAGCTTTAATAAGAATTTAAAGAATTCTCAACTTTTTTTTAATTTTTTTTTAGTTTTAAATACAAAAAAAATATATTCACATAACTTTTAACTTTGTTTATAACCAAATGTAATTTAATTGTTCTATACACCTACAAAACAAATTTGTTGTCCCAACCGAATTTAGTTCCATTCGAATCGTTCGGTTGCTGCATCCGAAAATTCGATTGCTTCAACCCTATTTCGGTTGTCACAACTCTATTTCGGTTGCCACAATCCTATTTCAGTTAGAGCAACAGAAATAGGGTTGTGACAACCGAATTATCGGTTGCAAGAACCGAACAATACGGTTGGAGCCAAATTCGGTTGGGACAACAAAATTTGTTTTTACCCGTATAAAAAAGTTTAGACCTGATCAGATATTTTTGGATCTAAATAGATATGAGTGAATCTAATTAGATCCTGTACCAGATCTCATCAAATATGATGAGATATGGCATATGTGAGATTTGGCAAGATCTGATCAGATCTGGTGCCAAATCTGCCTAGATCTGATCAGATCTAATTAGATCTCAAATTTGCCCCCAATTTTGAGATCTAATTAGATCTGGTAAGATCTACTGAGATCTGGCCAGATCTGATATTTTTACACGGGTAGGTGTATAAATTGATTTATTAAAATATATTAATAGTTTTTATTTAAAAACTTTTACTTACCATCCTCCTTGTCTAGTCAAAGTAAATCCAAATCGTGAATCTCTGTCTACCGATACTCGTATACCCACAATGCCCAGTCCTTGTGGCGTTATAACCTGGCCACGCATTACCGATACACGGCTAAAGTTTTAAGGAAATTGAGAAAAGATAAAATTTTTTTATTAGCTTAATTGTAATTTATTTTAAATTTTGTTTAATAATAATGAAAATGATGCATTAAAAAGTATAATTTTTGTAGTATATGCCTTTGTTTTCTTTTGTAATAATGATTTTTTATGAATGCTTTTTTATTTGATTAAATAAATAATATTTTAGGTAAAAAAAGTTTTAAAAAAATTCTAAATGAATGCAGCTAATTTAAAAAAATAATGTAGTATTTTTTTTTTAAATAATTATATAATAAAATAAAATATTGCGGTGTTTTATATACAAAAAGTTTGGTGTTTTTAAAGAAATTTTAAAAGAAGTTATTTTTATTTTTAATTGTTAATGGAAATCGATTTGTAAACCTTAAAAGAACTGTACAAATCTTTAGTATTTGAGATACTAAACAAAATACCTACACAGAGAAAATATATTGATATATTCGTGACAATCGAGATCAGTTCTAAAATCAAAACAATGCTAAATCTTTAACTGATATACTATTTCAGTAATAGATACAAATATAACAAAATAATTTAAGTAAAAGAGGAAAAAAGGAGGGCTTTTGGTATTTCCTTAAAATATACATACACCCAGAAAACAGATTCGTGCTTACAACCGAATTTATTGCCAATCGAATGCTTCGGTTGTGATAACAGAATTTTTCAGTTGTGACTACCGAATTATTGTTGAGGCAATAGAAATTCTGTTGCCATTATCAAATGAATATTCACTTCATTGATATTCAGTTGTCTCAACTGAAAAATTCGGTTACGGCAACTGAACCATTCGATTGGCAACAAATTCGGTTGTAAGCACGAATCTGTTTTCTCTGTGTACCTTCTCAAGCAGATATTTCTAACAAGCAAAAAAATAAAATCGGGCATGCCGGCTATATTATACCCTACATTAAATATAAGTTCGATTAATTTCATTGAAATGCTATAAATACTGAAGAGGTCCTGATTTAATGGTTGGGGCATAAATTATAAAAAAAAATCTAAATGCAATGTGCAAAAAGGGGCACTTAAGTAAAAATTTTATGGGAGATATGTAAGTCTAAATATATAACCATTTTTGACACATTTCCATAAGTATTTTCGTTGCAGCTATACAAACCCACAAGCCACATTCAACTTAATTTTCTTTACATTGACGATTTTCACTTTTGTTACAAGATTTACACAGCAAGGTTCTTCAAATTGCAAAACGTTTGAATTTTCTAGCTAATCAAGGCCTCATCTATGTGACTATCTTTTAAATAGAAGTTTACACATTAAAAAAAAAAGTTGAAAAAGTTTTCATCTTAAGGTCCCTAAAGATAAAACAAACAAATCTAATATCATAGAACACGATACATCAAATCTATTAAATATTTTAGCGATAATTACGAATTTGAAGTTGAATTTCAAATATAGGAACGGGTTTTGCAAAATCGCCGATTAAAAATTTTCTCATCGAAATAGCTTTTACCCATATTCTTTTCAGTTTAATTTCCACTATTATGGAACTATTTCACTGGTGAATTTTTATACTCACAAAAATCGTTATCTATGTGAAATCTAGTTTTTAATAGAATTTTAAAATTAAGCAAAAAGTCATATTTTAGGGAAAATTGCCAGAATAAAGTTATCTTTCCTGCAATGGCTTTAAGAAAGATTATATTAAAACAATATCTTTTCATGCAGACTAGTTAAAAAAAATTAAAATTTTAATATACATTCTTTTTCGAAAGAAGAAAAACCCGAGTACATTGAAAACAGTTAAAAATTTAATAAACTTTATTTCATATTCCTAAACTATATAAAATTGTGATTCAAAATTTATGGAGAAATCTTTAAGAACATATTTTAAGTGATAACAAAATTGGTTTAAACTTTTTTTTTTTTTTTTAATTTACATGTAAAATCTTCAATTTGGACCTCTAAATTAAATTCAATTTCGCTAAAATGTGGTACAGATGTTGCCGTATTCAATTCACAACAATCCAGCCTTGAGGACCAAAAAATCGGACCACGTCGTATTTCCCCATTCGATTTTGAAGAACCCTAGTGCACAGTGAGTTTCTGTTGTATATTTTTAAATTCAGCCATTTTTTTTTTTTTTTTGATGGCAGGGTTTTCAGGAAATTTTACAAATCCATAGCCTACCAAAAAATTGCCATGTGTTTTGTGGAATATAACAAATAACGTTATAAAAAAATTGTCATAGCCCTCAGTGGGTTTTGAACCCAGTCCTGTAAAAAATAAAATTTTTGTACAGAACAACTCTACCAATTGAGCTACTGATGGATTCAAAATTTGTTGTTTAAATTCAAATTGAAAAAAATAATGATTTTAGAAGAATAAAAGCTTTGAAAACTTTATTTTTTTACAGTGCTTCTAAGGCCTGCCCAAAAATTATTTATTTACATTTCCAGAATACGAGCATAATAACATTTTTTTTTTAACATTAAGAAAGCTTTTGCTATAATAGACATAATAAGAGTGATTCTTACTGAAAACGGGCAGTTAAAAATATTATTTTTTAACTTTGTTCTTTAAAAAGAATTTGTAAATGATATGGAATATTTAAAATTCTTATACTAGTTAAGACGGAATCGCATATTAAAAAACGTAAATGTAAACCAAAAAAAATGTTTGATATTTTTTAGTTCTAAAAGAACCTTTTTATAATAGTTGAAATTTTATCTACCCAGCCAGCAATTTCGGAGCGCTCATAAATAAGATTCTTAAATAACTCATACAAATGAATATTGTTTTTTTGAAAACACTCTTTTTTTGGTAGAAAATATGAACCCTCAGAAATCAATCCAAAAAGTTGTCTCTGCAATTTAAAAAAGCTGTCTTAAAACGAGGGTTCTTTTTTCGGACTCAAAGAAGATTCCAAAATTATTTAAATTTATGTTGAAAATTTCGATTTTATACGTTCTTTTTTCTGAGTTAGTTCTGAGTACACAGGAGGCTCTTTTGGACGGACCACTTTCATAGGAAAAAGTGGAAAAATGTTTATGTTTTTGGAGCTCATTTCTGAGTCATTAATGATCATCTTTGTTTGCTGGGTAAACGAATATTTTTAGTTCGATTTCAGATCATAAATTAATATCACTTTCTGTTTAAATTATTTTTGAAATTAAGAAAAGATGATACAATTTTCACAAGTAAATTACAAAGAATAAAACATTTTGAAAGAATTCGATAAGGCCTGTCTTGTATTTTCGGCTTTCGCGGCAAAGCCATCATCATTTGCCTTGACGGGTTAAACTTTGATAATCGTCTACTTATGCTAAAGTTGAAAACAAATATAATATGTGAACAATTCAACTCGACTAACATCAACGAAATCTAACAATGCTATTTTTATACTTTTATTATTACTGTTTTTTACTTTGAACTTTAATTCTAAAAGTTTCGCAGCTGGTTCTATGCAATTCTGTGTATGATAAACATAGATTTATGAATTACAACGAACCGTTAAATTTATAATGTTTGTTATTTAAATTATATTTTCCATTGTATCATGTGTTTTAAGATAATTGAGTGGTATATATAATTGATCTCTTATTTGGTAAATTAATGTTTTTAGTTCGATTTCAGATCGTAAATTAATATCTTGCTGGCTTTATCCAACTGTTAATCTGATTTATATTTCTAAACTATTCTATATTCATTAGGGTCTCCAAAAAAAAAAATTGTGAGATATTGACTGGGCCCCCTTAAAATATGTATTTGGGTGTAAAACCACGTCTCCCAAAAAATTAGGACAATCGGATAAGAGGAACACGTGCCTCAACGGCCTGAAATTTGAAAAACGGTATATATGGGAAAAATATGACTTTTTTTTTAATTTGTTAAAATTTTTAATATTTTAAATTAATCTTGAATTAAAAGGATTAAAAAACCGTAATAAACAGTAAATTATCTTTCTAATAAGGCAATAAAAACTAAAATCGGTTAAAAAAACCAAGTTATTACAATTGCCCCCGGCAACTAATGAGTCACAGAACGCTTAATCAAGAAGTTCGAGCCCAAATTTTGAAATTTGTAGAAATAATGTAATGCAAAAACATTTTCTTATTTTATTAACTCCAATGTACTCAATTAAAAAGTGTTTTTTATCATACGCTTTGCAAACTCGTTTTAAATTAGTGCCAAAAAGGTCGGAATTCTTAAACACTGTTTTCAAATCTACAATTTTACATTTTTAAAAATTTTTTTAAAGAAATTTTAAAAAATCAACGCTTGGACTTTAAGGTTTTATTAAGAACATATTGTAGATTAAAAACTACAAAAATTGTAGGAATTCCTTTTTTCATTTGGTTGGGGTAGAGATTTAATTTTAGCGGATTTCGGGAAAACAGCGATTTTTGGTATTTATTTAGCTTTTAGGCAAGTTTTTCTTTTTTCTTCTTTTAATTGCAAATAATTTATGCCGGAATAAAACAACACAAGAATAAATACTTCAATCCTTAGGCCAAAATATAAATACACTTAATTGTGTAAGGTCAGAGGTCAAATTTTAGGAAGACTATTTGAATAAACCAATTTATATTTTATTACGTAGAAAGGTAATTTACTGCAAATAAATTCAATCCTTTTAATATAAATTTGATGCAAATATTCACATTTTTGAGAGAATTAACAAAAACTCAAATTTCGATCGTGTAGTGCGTTTATCAAACTTAAGTACCGATAGGTTTCTCCGATATCCGATAATACTAATGTTTTGAAAGATATAGTTTTGTACCCAAATAAATGCTTCTCAGGAGGACCGGGTCAATAACTCACAATTCTTTTTGAATTTTTAACCTTTAAAACTTTTTCATAAAAACAAGTTTTAGGTACTGGCTAAATTTGTTCTAACTAAATCTAAATTTAGAAAAAGTACTGGGTAACCGTGGTGTTAAAAATAAAAGATTGGTAAAACAGTCATTTGAGACGCTATACGAGTGTTTGCAAGAAGCTCTTTGGCAGTACTTGTTTTATAAAACCTTTAGCGGCACACAAAAAAAAAATACTAGGAAAAAATTGGCTTAGATTGCTCAGCCAACGTTTGCAAAAAGTTCTATAAAGTCAAAAATTGCCATTACGGCTTTAAACGACAACAACAGTGTTAGGATTTTTGCGCAACCAATGGTTATCCAGCTGTTGTCATTTATTTATATTTTTAGCTACGAAATATTACATATCTCGTTAGCTCAGTGGGTAGATCTGCCGTCTGTAAATTTGGCAGCCTGTGATCAGATCACAAAAAAAAAAAATACAAATGAAACCCACGTGTTTTCAGAAATCCTGTATATTGGTTTTAACAGCATTTTACCAACGTTGAAATTCTTGTTTTTCCAGTGCTTTCTCGGTTATTTCTGAAATGTTGTCCTTTTGTCTAATGATGTTATCATTTTGGGAATTGGAAAGCACTTTTTGCCAGTACTTGTACCACCAGTTAAAGAGTTTTGCCGTCGCTTCCACGTTTGTATTTTTCTGACGGGGCAGCCACAACTTGAGTCACAGAGTTTTACCTAGGAATATGCGCGTTAATTTGGCCAGTTTGTACCCACCCTTGATGTGGATATAAATTTTATAAATGTTTTTCCTATAGTAGATCAATTTCCATTAACAATTTATATATTTAAAATAATTAACTAAGAACATGCAGAATTTTTTGTAATAATAAAAAACTGTTACAACCCTAAGGGTCTGTATAATTATTTTTTTTTATTTAAAATTAATTTTATCTCATATATAAAATATAAAGAAATAAACTACAAAATTATTAATTTTATTAAAATTTCTGATATAGTAAAGCTTTATTCACACTCTATCCATCCCTGACTTACCATATCGACTATTTCCCAGTATTGGGGATATGAAATGTCATTTTCAAAAGGGAATTTACAAAAATTTGACAATTCATATCCCTAGTACTGGGTAGTAGTATATAGCGGTAGCCAAAGTGTGAATTGCCCTTAATACATATAGTACAACCTATAAAACAATGTGACATTTTTACAGGATTTGATGAATAAAAATAATATTTAAAAATTTAGTATATTATATATTACCTAGAAGGACCTATAAAAATATGTTTAGTCTAGTTAACTTATCTCAAATTAACTACATATTAAATACATAAATGAAGATCTTTGGCCGATTGATAAGTTAAGGTCATCAAGTGCTTCCTTAAAAAAATTATCCACGCTTAATAATTTTTTATAATATTCGTGGTATGTATTATTTTTCAAAGAAACAAGAGTGAAAACAAAACTAAAGTTTCTATTTTGTTACCCTACTTTAAGCACGTACATTTGGCGGGTCATAAAAGTTTGAGCACGTAGAAAATTATGTTAAAAAAGTGTAGTTAATAAAATGAGAAAACATAACAATTTTTGTTAGAGTTAAGAGTAAAACCCATAAAATTTGTTGGCTTAATTTTATGATAACGCCCTTCCAGCCTCTCCCCCTTGAACTTCATTGAAATAGCTGTTGGTTTTATGTTGATAACTAAAATTTATAACATAAAAAAGGGATAAACTAATATTTTATAATTTATCATAATTTATTAAAGAATTTATAGGCAATTTTACTAACGCCTATAGGGTAAAATAAAAAATATATAAAAAAAAATGAGAAATAAATAGCCTAAGTCTTGATAGCTTTCAGGACAATTACATTTAACACCATTATAGTATAATTTTTGTTTCAAACATATATGAATATGAAAAGCCATGAGTTGATTACCCATCATTATGCTTGATATATTTTTAGTATAGTTTTTCTTTCTCACATTTTATTTAACTGTTTATAACTATTTTAAGTATTGCCTAGTAGTGGCAGTTTGTTTATATGTGTAAATGTGTGTTTTTATGAGTAAGTGTTTGTAATAGCGTTTGCATGTGTGGTAAGCTTTCTTTTGTTGGCAATAAAAATCCTCATCAAAGTTTCATGCTTTAATACACTCGTTTCATAATTTCGCATTCTAACGCTTGACTGCATTAAATCTATGTATAAGTTGGTTTGAACATAAACATTTTGCTTTTTTGCAAAAACATATGTAATACTCCTTAACATATGCTACATTTAATAAAAAGCAAGAACAAAAATTCACAATATTTTTTATATGTGTTTATATGCGGCCATATTTTGCGGCTTTACTGGTTGACACAATTTTGTGATGTTTTATGAAATAAAATTTTCGTTTTTTTTTCATCTTTCTTTTCATACATTTAGACTGATATAAGAGTTTGTTTTGTAAGTCATAAAAAAGTAAGTTTCTTGTAGCAGCCACAAAATATGCTACACGAAAAAAAGTTTTTGCACTAAAACGAAATTCATATAAAAATAATGAAAACACTATGTATGTAAAAAAGGAAATATAAAGATGTCATTGACAGCTTGCCAAAACTGAAGGCTTATAAGAAATAATGATTTTCTTTCTAGGCTATTCAATAACAGTAAGATGATGCTTTACATTTTTGTCTTTTGAAATAGCATTTAGTATATTGCATTTTCATTAGTTTTAGTAGAAAAATAATATACTTAGTGCACTTAACTCTTTTAAAAGCTGATTGGAGTTAAAAGTTAATCACAGATATTTAAATATTAATTTAAATTTTGGTTGTTTAGAGGTAAGTCTATAGGCCTCAAACCAATTAATCAATTATTAATCTCAAATTTATTTGAAAACTAATTCTTAAATATTCATCTTATATCGATTGAACAATTTTTTTTGTGGCTATTTCATAAAAATGCATTGCTGGCAATCCCTATCTGATCTAGTTTATCTATAGAATAGCAGTCCAATCTTTGCCGAGCTGGCATCCATTTTGCGATATCTCCGATCATATAAGTAAGCAAGTTTTGGGAAAGATGCTACGCTCAGAAAACTTTTGCAGACAAAATTTGTAAGTTGTTTAAGTAGTACCTACTTCAGTTTTGTTATTTTCAGTAAAAATAACATTCATTTGTAAAGGGTGGTTAAATTTTAATGGCCAATGTTGAATGTGAGCCACACATAAACGTCAAGTTTTTTTCTGCATTTCGTTTGACATTTCTCAATTTCAGACTAACTCAATTTGAACCATGGAAAGATACACAATCGAGCAACGCGTTGAAGTTATTCAGGCTTATTATGAAAATGGGCGTTCAAATCAAAATGCATTTCGTGCACTTCGTGATTTCTTTGTACAGCATAATCGACCAAATGTGTCCACAATCGGGAGAATTGTGCACAAATTTCAGCAAATCGGGTCTTTAGCAAATTTGAAAACACCTGTTTTTTGTGTTTGGTGCGGTTTATGGGCTGGCGGCGTCATCGGGCCGTACTTCTTCGAAAATGATGTTGGCCAAGCAGTTACCGTGAATGGTGTTCGCTATAACGGACTGCTTGTGGCCAGAAATTGAGAATGTGGATCTGGACGATATGTGGTTTCAACAGGATGGTGCCACGTGCCACACATCCAATGAAACAATGGCTCTTTTGCGCGAGAAATTCAATGGCCGTGTTATTTCACGTGGTGGCGATGTTAATTGGCCGCAAAGACATTGTGATTTGACACCGTTGGACTTCTTTTTTTGGGGTTATTTGAAACAAAAGGTGTACGTCGATAAGCCAGCAACAATTCAAGAGCTAAAGGATGAGATAATTCGGCACATTAACGGCATAGAACCTCAATTATGCCTCAGTGTCATCGAAAATTTGGACCATCCGGTGGAGGTGTGCCGCCGAGGTCGAGGCGGCCATTTGGCCGATATTTTGTTTCATACATAATTGAACCATACCAATATTATCATATAAAAAGAAATGACAATAATTTCATAAATAATTTGTGTTTTTTTCAAAATCAACATCGGCCCTTAAAATTTAACCACCCTTTAGAAGAAATGTTAATTACATCTACATTCGTAAGTCATTAAAAACCAAACCGCCTAAAATATTGATACTACGTAATATTCTTTTTATTCAGTCCGTTTTGTTTTTAAAAACATTTCTTTAAAAACATAAACGAAAATCAATATATACCACAAAAAGATCTATAATCGTCACCTACTTTAAATGCCGGTGTGCTTTAATTGTCAACCCCCTTTAAAGGTCGGAAAATTTGATTCATGTAGTACTTTAATTGTCACTATGCTCTTAAGCTCGTAAAAAATATATTAAATAATTCTATAACTGTTTTTTTATGATATATATTATTTTTTAATGAATGGTTCCAGGAAGTGTTTATACCTGAAATAACAACACATTTAGCTCCCAATTAAAGCACTGTTGATTCTAGACAATGCAATGTGCCACTATCATCCTGCCATTAAAGAGTTGTCATCCGAATCTTAAAGTTATTTTACTGTAATATTTTTTTCTCCTAATACAACATCTTTGATTCAGCCTATCGATCAAGAAATCATTAGATCCTTTAAAAGGTCCTATCGACAAAAATTGCTTCTCGATATTTTAAAATACTCAGGAAGTACAGTAGAGAAGTTAAAGAATAACAATTTAAAGTCAGTTTTATTTCTGATAAATGACGCTTAGTCAGATGTAAGCCGTACAGTGATAATCAAAGGCTGGAAACGAATTTACGAGTATGTAAGCAGGGAAAATTTGAAACTAAATTTACCAGAAAATCATTTTGACGCAGATTCCGATATTCTAATAGCCCAGTTATACCACCATGTTATTCCAAATACATTGATGAATAATGACGAAATAAACAATTGGGCTACTGGAGCTTATGAACCGGATACGAGCGATCATTTAATCACTGATTATGATATTATAGATTATCTAAATGGACTCAACATGGAAGTGAAAAACACAATGTTCAAATTGATCACACAATTTCATCGTTTAATGACATCATTGTTTGGGCATCTAATCAAAATGTGTCCCTACAAGATTTGTACATCCTGCGCAAACTTTCTAACAAAGCCACCATTCAAAAGTACTCAAACCTATCACACTATTTATTTCTGAAATCAATCGATACGTATTTTTTATTCACATGCTTAAATTTATGAATTACATGCTCTGAAAGATGTTCCTTTTTATTATTTAACCCTTAATTTGTTTAAATCAAAATTAACAAATAAATAAAAATAAAAAAAAATTGCTTCCTAGTATGTTTTAATCAGGGGTATGGCATCACCTAAAAAATAAGTTATAAAAAAATCGTTATCACTAGATGGCACTTTGTAAAAAAAATTGACAATTTTCTTTTTTTATTTAAATTTAAATAATAACAAACAACAAAGGAAAAAATACAAACAAATGTTTAAAATTTTATTATTTTAATATATTCCGCGTTTGTTTTTTCCTTATTTTGAGCACTTTTCAGCAGTTTTTGAGTTTATAAATATAGGCTCAACAGATATTAAACTGATACTAAATAGTTGCTCAGGTAATACTAAATATCAGCGCGCTCTATCGGTGAGTAGTTTAAGTTTTGATTTCCTATCTCTATAATTAATAGTCTCTGGTTTTAATTGTCTAAAAATTCTATAAAAGTCATATTTTTTAAAAAATTGAATCAGGCTAGGTGACACTTATAGAACTTTTAGTTTATATAAATAATTTTTATTAGTAGTTTTCACTTATTTGTTGTTTATTTTAATAACAGGGAAAAACAAAAGAAAATGTGAGTGGAATGTAATGAAATGTTAGTGATTCGGTTTTCAAGGGAATCTTAATTTGTTTCAAATACATTTAAAGCGGTCTTCACATACAAATATATTAAGTGTCCATTTCTATAAAACTGCCAAATTGTAACTTGTTCATTTTTAAAAAATTTACGTGATAATAAAAATTATCACACTCCTATAATACAAATTTAGTTTCTTCTTTCCATTTCATCCCTAAATTTAGTGTTGCAGTTCCACTTGTTCCGCTTTCTATTCCATTTCGTTAAAATATATTTATAAAAGAAATTTTAAATTAAGCCACAATTATTATCATTAAAAATAATGCGCGACGACGATATTTTTTTTTTTTTTTTTTTTGAAATATATTTTTTGTAATTTAAATGTCCTTTTCACAGTTTTACTTCTGCATAATTTTTAATTTATCTCGTAAATCTAAATGTAGAGAAAACACCTCGAATTTCAAAACGCAGAAAAAATATGGTAATGACATATCATTACCGTCATGTAGTGATATGTCATTACCTTTTGCACTACATTAAAATTCGAAATAATGACTTACTGATAACAATCTATAGAACTATTTTTATTTCTTATTAAAAGAATATATTAAATAAGTACCGATATAGTACTTCTTTTGAGTAAAGTGTTTGTAACCGTCGCAAACAACAATCGCAATTAATAAACTGGGGAATTAAATCGGCAACATTATAGATTAATTTTTAATATTTGTTTAATAAGAAATTCTAAAATGTATATTTAAAAAAATAAATTTGGTTGTCCATGAAAGCAATATTTGCAGAAAAAAATATTTTCAACCAGACAAAATGTTCGCTATTAAATTCTTTAACTTCCTCAAGGAAAGCTAAATAATTTCACTAAGATTTTGTGAAATTCGTACATTCGTACATGCAGTTATAAAATCAATACTAATGGTCAGGCTTGTTACGTTGTTGAAGAAAGCGCAGTGAGGAATTTAGCAGAAAAAAATGGTAATCGCTATTGATAACTTTCATTAGGCTTTCGTGAGTTTAAGTTTAGACTTTAGGTTCTACAGGGCTTTCGGGAGCGGTATAATTGTTTTTTTTTTTGATAAATGTAAAATAAGTTTTTTGATAAAATGTAAAATAAATTTTGTAGCTTCCAAAAGAAAACCCCAATATAATACCTTAAGTTACCCACTTGAGGTATTATATTTGGGTTTTGTTTAAATATTAACTGATTAAGGACATGCCATAGATATTTTTCAAACAAAACCGTTTTCAGAAAAAGTTTAGTTATATTTTTTTAGCATGTTTTACTAATTTAAAAATTGTACTAATAACCGTATTTATAAAGTGGACGACAACCAGATAGACAAGATGTAGATGTCGCAGCTTGTCTGGATGTAGTACAGACAACGGAAATGATAATCAAAAAAAACAACTCTACACAATTTCTGTATTTAAATTTTCAGCAAATAAATACTCTGCTAATGTTCAGCAAAATGTTTAGAGATTTTAGCAAGGAAGTTTTTCATTTGTAATCGACTAAGTGTTAGCAAAATTTTTGTTGAGATTACTATTTTTTTGGTAAAAATCAGCTCGCTGATTTTCAGCAAACACCTTTTGCTGAAATTACCAACTTTTTTGCAAGCACTCTCCTGACTTAAAATTTGCTGATACAGCAACATTTTTTGCTGATTTTACTGACGTTTTTTTTGTTTTTTTGAGTGTAGTTATTTATGTATTAAAATGAAAATCACATGTTTTTTAGGTAGCCACTATTTTTCTCTGTGTTCTAGTTCTTGCTGTAATTTAGATTTTGTTTATCTTTATGAAGAAATCTTTACTCAAAAGTTAACCAATTTCAAATTTTTTTTAAATATGGTGGTATAGTATTTAGTAAATATAATCCATATTTACGTTTTTCATAAAGGTGGAATAAATTTAAACATACTTTTTAGTTTATACATTTGGAAAATTCATCTTCGCATCGGTCAGATTTTCACAAATTTTATAAAATTGCCGAACTATTTTTTTTTTGTCTCAGAAATAGTTTTCTTTTCTTCATCAACATACCAATCAGAGATAAAAATTTTCGGTTTTTTATATTTTGAAATAAGTTTTAAAAAATGCACCATAAAAAAATCAAACATTTTATAAATATTTGAAAAATGTGGATAAAACTCATCTAAAAACACTTTATTTAGGTTTGTAATTAAGGTACGAAGCTATTTTCTGGGTTTTATCTTTATTCAGTAAAAAATTATAGATGTTTAAATGTACTGAACTGAAAACGGAAAAACGTGTCCAACATGAGTTAAATTTAAACAACAATTTTTCTCAAAGATTGGCCAAGATTGAAAAAAAGAACCAAGGTTGGTAACCGATACCATTATAATACGGTTATCCGTTTCAAAACCCTTTTAAATTGATAACCAATACCAAAACTCTTAAGTTCAAAAAATACCGGTATTCAAAAACCATTTCCCTTAATACCCCAGTGTAGAAACGGTAATGACATATCATTATTTTTTGGACTACCAGTAATGACACCCACTTACCTTCTGTATTATTTTAAAACATATAATAATAAGTTACTGATAATTACTTATTTTTATCATTATTTCAAATAGAAAATAATTTTTTAGATTTTTTTTAAAATTTTTTGAAATCTATTTTTAGACTCAATATTTTTTAAACACTGGTAAGGATATATGTAACCACATATTTTTTGATTTTTTGTATGTTGGCGAGTAAGCTTACTTGTGTGCAGCAGGTCAACTGCGTTTTTATCTATTAAATATTACATGTCGATATAGCTCAGATGGTAGAGCTGTTGACTGGCAATCTGTAGACCCAGGTTCGATTCCCGCACCAGCAAATTTTATTTAAAAAAAAAATATCCCAAGTAAAAAAAATTGATATGGAGCCATATGAAGTTATATTTAATTGTATATAATCTTTTATGTAATTAGATATAATTATATCCGAAAAATGAGAACGTCTTATTGTATCATATTGTATCGAATTGTATACAATTGTATACAATTTGGTACAATTTGATACAATTTTATGCAATTCGATACAATTGTATCCGAATTTTGTCCTCATCCAATTGCATCAAATTATATCTTTTTGTATAAAATTATATAAAATGTTATAAAAGTGGACATAGTTTGATACAATTATATCTAAATATTAACCTTATACTTTTTATCATATTATATAGGACCATATCTAACAATATACAAAAATTATTTTTTTAAATAAAAAAAAAAGTTCAATTACTTGTAATTGTAATTGTTCTTTTCTGAATTGCAATTACAATTAATTGTAGTTGAGTTTTTTTTCAATTACAATTACATGTAATTGAGTAATTGCATGTGTAATTAATTACAAAATGTAATAGCAAATTGAAAGAAAATAACTCAATTAGGCTAACATCAACGAAATTCTAACAATGCTATTTTTATCTTCTGTTATTACTGTTTTTGCTGTTATTTTGTTTTAGTTTTTGCTGCTTCCTATGGAATTCAACTCTGATCGACAACTTATAAAGCACAGAGAACGACAACGAAAATATTTCCTAGATAGTAGTTCGCGATTTAAACTGTTAAACGAACTGTTCTAGAAAAAGTGGAAGTCATGGATGTTTTATATTTAGCCCTTCTTTCAGAATATATTAAGTAGATTTTGTCATTTGTACAACCAAAGATGAACTTTGTCGGACGGTGTTTAAATAGAAATCGAGTTTTTCAAGTACAACATATGTCGGATTTATTTATTTTCTATTGAGCGGGAATTCCCGGGATCCCGGGAAATTCAGAAAAAAATCCCGCTGTCCCGGGAAAAGAAAAACCCTATATACAACCAAGATATAATATAAAAAATCAGTCTAGTGTAAGTTATAGAATAGAGAATTTCGTATTAGAGCTTCAGTGTTGTTAATGTTATGGATGCGTAAGCCATTTTTGACTCATGCTCCTAAACAAAAACAAATTACTCACGCACGAGCATTTCGTTTCTTACTCAGCACACATGAGTATATTAAAAACTTACAATCAGAAAATTCTCACGCAAAACAGTAAAAATTACTAAAAACATATGATGCAAAAAATAAACTCACACACGAATCATGCACGGATTATTCTTACTCACGCTCACGCACGAATCACTTAAGTATAGTAATTATTACTCACGATCACGTGTGAATAATGTGACTCACGAACATTTCGTGTCACGCGCAAATCCCTAGTAATTACTAAATCTCAAACTAGTTCAAAATCATTGATAACATGGAACCAAATATAATATAATGCGGTTTTATATGGACCTTATATATTTTTATATAAAATCACTTTGAAAAAATTGCCTATGTGGGATGATATATAATTATAGATGATTTTATAAAGAACGTTATAATTTATATATGGGTTCATGTTCGTCAATATATAATCATAACTAACACAAATTATAAAATATTTTTTATATGGATCCACATAGTTTTATATTATTATGTATAGTATCATACTAAATTATATATAAACGTATATGTAATTATATCTTTTATATGTTACTTTATGTACTTACATATAGCATATACATATATATGTAGGCCAGTATGTAATAATATAAAATCAAATATGTCTACATATTAAAACCTTTGAGGAAAAAATATCTAATATATGACTATATAAAAGTATAAATGCTTGAATTTAAAAGCATATGTGGCCATATGTAACTATAAGTTACTATATGCAATTAGATAAAATAATATGTGATTATATCAAAACTTTTTTACTCGGGATAATAAAAAATATTTTTTTTTATATAAATTATTTTTTAGAAAATCTATTTTTAGACTCATTATTTTTGTCAGTACTGGTAAGCACATAGGTAAGGATATATTTTTTGATTTTTCGTATGCTGGTGTGTAACGACAACTCATTATTTTTCGCGACATCGCCATATAAAGGTAATAAGAAATGTAATAACAAAAGTAACTAGTTACCATTACCAAGTATGTAGTTACATAACCACATATCTGGTAATGATTTTCTACACTGGGACCGGTATCGTTCCGGTATTGACTCTTTCTAATAAAATATTTTTTTACTTTTTTCACAAAAAAAATATAATTTTTTTTTACAAAATATGGAAAAATTGGAATTAATTGAACTCTATCAGTGTTTTTAATAAAAAGTCTATTAGAGTTTTATTTCAGAAAATTCCAAATATATTTAAAAATTGTCCAAAAATGTTTTAAAATTATCCAAAAATATTTTAAAAGTGTCCAAAAATGTTTTAAAATTGTCCAAAAATCATTCAAAATTGTCCAAATATTGTTCAAAACTGTCGAAAAAGCTTTGACATTTCTCCAATTGCATTTCAAAATTGTCAAAAATGTATTTTAAAATTTTCAAAATGTATTTCAAAATTATACAAATATATTTTAATATATTTTAGTTGTATTTAATAAAATTATATTTGTATTTTAAAATTGTCCAAACACATATCAAAATTATTCACTTGTATTTGAACATTTGAAATCTGTATTTCAAAATTATCCAAATGCATTTCAAATAATTCCATTTGTGTTTCAAAATTCTCTAAATATATTACAAAAAATTCCAAATGTATTTAAGAAAACTCTATTTTGGAATATAAATATAGTCTTTTTAAATATATTTGGAATTTTCTCAAATACATTTGGAGAATTTTGAAATACAAATAGAATTACTTGAAATGCATTTGTACAATTCTGAAATACAGATTTTAAATTTCTAATTACAAATGAATAATTTTTGAAATAGATTTGGACAATTTTAAAATACATATGGAATTTTCTTAAATACAAATAAAATATTTTAAAATATATTTGTAATGTTTTAAAATCTATAATTATTATTAATTTGAAATAAATTTTTGAAAATTTTAAAATACGTTTTGGACAATTTTGAAATGCAATTGGGCAAATATGAAAAGTTTTTAGACAATCTTAAACAATATTTGGACAATTTTAAATGATTTTTGGACAATTTTAAAACATTTTTGAATAATTTTTGGACAATTATAAGACATTTTTGGAAAAATTTAAAACATTTTTGGATAATTTTGAAACGTTTTAGACAATTTTGAAACCTTTTTAACCTTCGCACTCCTGAAACCCACGTGGGTGGGTTTTTTTAGATTTTCAACAATCGATAACTTTACGATTTTTGGTCAAAACAAAAAATGCTTACTCATTATTCAAGACTCGAATATTCTTTATATTTTTTTTCTTTAGTTTTTCAATTTTTCAACGCTTCGCCTGAAACCCACCCAGGGGACTTGTTTCAAAATATTGGGTTTTTTTTTCACTATTTAGTATAAAAATAGTACAGAAAGCATAATTACTTTTTAAAAATATTGTTTTTATTCATTTATTATTAAAAATACAATAATATTTTGACAAATTTATCTAAAATTTATTATTCACTATTAGTCCTTTTTTAAATACTTTGTTGATACAAATTACAAGAAGTTTGAACAAGAACTTATGCATATTTATGCTTATGCTTCACGGTATGTATTGTTAGCTATACTTTCTATAGTTTTTTGTTATTATTATTTTTTTCATCTCTTCTTCATTAACCCATTATGTAACCCATTATATGTTGGAGTAAATGCATTTTTTTTTTATTTAAAATGTGTGTAAACTATAAAGAACCCACCCGGGTGGGTTTTAGTATACTACGTATGTAAAAAGCTTTAGGAGTGCGAAGGTTAAACAATTTTGAAATATATTTGGAAAATTTTAAAACATTTTTGAACAATATTGAGATATCTTTGGAATTTTCTGAAATAAAACTGAAAATGGTGTAGTATTGCTATTATTTTTCTAATTTGGTTTTAAAACAACACATAATTCATTGTGAGAAAACAATTCTTCAATAATACCGGTACGTACCGGTATTGATGTTTCGGTATCGGTAATACCAATACCGATACAAATGAAATACCGTTACCGATAACAAACAAAAAAAAACAAACAAACAAATAGATACCAATACCGTTATTCGTTTCGGTTGGTCACCCTGCATTACACAGGGTGATTTAAGAGATGATAAAATGGACTGTAGTCTTAGTCGTAATTCTTTCAGATATCGTAACATTAATAACTGTGGACACATGTAGTTTTGTAAAATATCTAATTAAATTAAAAATAACTTACATGCAGTGCATTATTAGCTGATTTGGTTTCATATATATTTTATTGTCTGCGACTCACCCTATATAAAGCAGAGCAGAGTTGCATTTCACATGGTTTTTGCGAAAAGAGTTTCGATGCGAGAAATACAGAAACGGAGTGCAGATACAAATTCTTTAATCCCTTAAGCACCGTAACTTGTTTTTAACGTGGAAAATTTTCACTCAAACTTTAGTAATTTAAAATCTGAAAATGAAAAATTTTTTTAATGCAATTAGCAAGCAACAATCACAATAAACACAAAGTGTCCTTTTTCACAAGAAAAATAATAGTCTTGTATATTAAATTTGCTTGAAAACAAAGTCTACACAAATTTCACGTGAAACTCGTTGTCGTGAAAAATTAGTTTTTTTATATAGAGTATAACAGTTTTTCACGTGAAACTCAAACAACATACGGTGCTTTAAGCATAGTAATTTGTTTGAGTTTCACATAAAAAAAAACGGTTATACTCCATAAACAAATAAATTTTCACGATAATGGGTCATATGAATAAAGCTTAGCAATTACTTCGAAGTAATTACTTTGGGCTTAGGAATGGCTTTCAACTCCAAATTTACCAATTGGCTGGTAGAATAGCATGAAATGTAAACGAAAATTAAAAAATTAAATTTATAGTCTAATAGGGGGAAATACAGGGTTTTTAAGCAAATTCTTCACAAATCTAGTCTACTTGGGAGTAGACTATAAATTTAATTTTTTAATTTTCGTTTACATTTCATGCTATTCTACCAGCCAATTGGTAAATTTGTAGTTGAAAGCCATTTTTAAGCCCAAAGTAATTACTTCGAAATAATTGCTAAGTTTTATTCATATGACCCAATGAGTTTGACGTGAAAATTGTGTAGACTTTGTTTTCACGCAAATTTAATATACAAGACTATTATTTTTATTGTGAAAAAGTGACATCTTGTGTGTATTGTGATTGTGGCTTTCTAATAACATAAAAAATTTATCATTTTCAGAATTTAAATTATAATTTAAAGCATTTAAAATTTGAGTGAAATGCTTCCTCGTGAAAAACGACTTACTGTGCTTTACAAGCAATTAGGTTATTCACAAGGGGTCTTTATAGACAAGAAACTGAAATTTGGTTTGCATTTTAACTACATTTGTAAAAAAATTTCAAAAAAAGTCGCTTTCCTTAGAAGAATTCGTAGAAAAATTTCTACAATTACATCTATAAGAATATATAATACCATGATAAAACCTCATTTTGAATACTGCTCAACGTTACTATCTCTTGGAAGTCAACTAATGAAGGAGAGACTTGAAAAACTGCAGAATAAAGGCATCAGAAACATATTGCGTTGTCACAGATTATCTCACATACGGGACATGTTGAATAAGTTGCAGTGGCTGTCGGTTAATCAAAGGCTGGTGATGAACGGTTTAATATTCGTATTTAAAATGAAAAATGGAATGCTGCCGAATTATATGCAGAAGCAGTTGGTTTATGTAGCGGACGTACAACCGTATAATTTACGCAACATTTCTCATTTTAGATTAAATTTTAGTACAACAAATTTTTATTAGAACCTTTTATTTTATAACGGTCTTAAATTATTTAATGCAATTCCATTAGAATTAAAAAACGAAACTAATTTTTTTGTGTTCAAACGTAGAATTGTACTATATGTAAAACAATTTTTTTAATGAAAAAAAAAATCCATAAATTTATAATTATAATTTATTAAATTGTATAATTAATAGCACTTATGCTAAATAAATAAATATATATTAAAAAAGGGGTGTGCTATCTGTTGTATCGTTGTATCGTCCTAACAAAAAACAGAGGTGTTAAAGTTCTTATTTGAGTTTAACAACGATTTTCTATTGGATTTTCTATCTGTTAGCACATTCAAATATAGGACATTTAACATACGTAAAAATGTTGTATCGTGCTATTCTCAATCTGGTATTTTTTCACTTTAATTTTTAACAACTTGTTAGGACGATACAACAATACAACAAATAGCACACCCTTTGTGAACCACCTTAATGACTTCAAAATGCACCCATCTTATTCTCTATTTTATTTAAAAGGACATGTGTTTTTTTCTGAAGCATTTTTGGACCAACATGGAAAACTTGTGCTAAACCATACACAGAGAGGACTTTTCTGGGCGAGTTTTAATGAAAATTTCAATTAACTAATGAATTGAAGAAAATAACAATTTCTTAGATTTGATGAAAAAGCTTCATATATTTTATGAATCCAGTTTTAATGAAACTTCTTCATTGAGTGTACGAAAACAATGGAGAAGTTCCAATGAAACATCATTGTCGGTATGCAAAAATTCATTAATATCATGCAGATAATTCTCTCAGTGTAGGCTATGTATACTAAAATTTCTGTTTTGAAGGATATATTATTGTTATTTTTTCCAAATTTGTAAGTTTTTGACATGTTTAATTTTTTTCTTTCCCCTTTAAATAATTTTTTTGTAACTAATCTTTAGTAAGGGTCTCACTCGATCCCCCTTTTTTGCTTTCTGACACATTTTTGATGATCAATGGTGATCTTAAACAAATTTTTTTTATTTTCTGTTTTCCAGCCTACTAAGGTTTGTTGGTTGGTTTTAGATTTACCAAAGCGGTCATTTCAAAATATATTTTAAATAATTTTATATGTTTATAATCGATCTATTTTTAATAAATAGGACTTTTTGAATAGACTCCCAGCAATACCTTGGTAATGGGTTGGACCTTTTCCATGCATTGCCTGGCAATAGGTACCCCTTTACCCTTGGTTTTACTTAGAAACCTAAAGTAATATGTTACTAATATTTTGATACATCAATACTTATGTGGGAGGTATGAAATAATGAGTTACCGATATCTCACTACTTATTTGGAGACTTCAAAATAATATATCACTGATATTGTGTTATATAATAACTTATTAATAAGGATAAAAATAATGTTATTGGTATTACATTATATAACTGCTTATTATGCGAAAGTACGATTTAATAAAAATTTTTAATCTAATTACATTGCTGGGATCGGTGTACTTTTAAACAAAGTCAATACTGGTAACATCTTTTTAATGCCCTATATGTAACCAATGAAATATGTAATAATGTGTAACGACTTATTTCACTCCATACAAGTATGTACTTATTTTAGCTAACTAGTGAATTTAATATTACAAGTAACAACTTATTTCAGTACTTCCTTCGTAATCACTTATTTTAGCCTATACCGGTACGATTTAGGCAACCATTTACCCCCAATGACACCCCCATGTTAAAATAATGTGTTATGCGACCAAAGTGTAAGTAGTTACAATTTTTGGTTTCTTATTCCATTTCCCTTTACCTGGTAATAGAAGGTTTTGCTGGGCTTTTTAAAAAAAAAATACGTTTGTCAACTTTTTAACGCCCACAATATCTCAAAAGGCAGAAGTATAAAAAACAATCTACCTGTTTGGCATAGCATTTCATTGATGTGTTAACCAAATAGTGGAAGAGACTATGTTATAATTTTAAAATTTCTAGCCGAAGAGGATTAGACAGAACGTTGTAGGGGAATCCTTTTCCTTTCGACTCACTACAATCAGAGTTCGCTTACTAAAACTAAAATCGTTTGGTAAATACAACTGGCAATTCTTTTCGTAACCGATTTTTGTCGTAATGGCTAATTTTTACCCTGGTGTACTCTTTACATATATTAAAGAAAAAAAAATCATAATTGATTTTATGTCGCCATTAGAATATTGCAGATAGATTCTCCAGGTGGATAATATTTTTGAGAGCCTATGTCCACCATGATATTATTGCAAAAATGTTCAATTCCAATTTTCAGATACGAATAACCGATACACTTTAAGAAGAAACCCACTTAAGAAAGTTTCTAAGTCCTTTAATAGAAGATTACAAAATTTTTTAAATTAAAAATTGACGAGCTTTTAAAGTGTCGCATGCCTACTTAGGCGCCGAATGTCTCAGCTCCCAGTATATATGTGAGATCCTTAGTCGTAACTTAAGCCCAGAGTTATGTTGGCTGTAACTAAGTTAAGTTTCAAGGCAATCACATTAACCAGTAAGAAATGGCTGAATTATTGCCAATGTATTTTAAATTCCCCCATAGTGCAGTCAAGGAAAAAGCAATTTGGGATTAATACATAATTCAACAAATTTCATTTGTTGTTACTTTATAAACAACCACCTAATGTCTTATATTTTTCTACACTTAATATATAAAAATTATTGAATTAATGCCACAAAATTATAGACATTAATCAAAAACCATTTTGTAATTAGGTAAAAAGCTCTAATAAGTACAGCTAGCATTAAAACTGAGAATGAAGAAATGTAAAAGAAAGAAACTTTTACATTATACAATGAACTCTATACTTAACACGAAACTAACAAACAATGTAATAATGTAGTTTAAGTTTTAGCAGGAAAAAGTAAAAAAAAAAAAAAAACTAATGAAGAACGAAGCATACAAAAAAACACAACCTAAGAAATCTAAAACTTTATTAATGCCACTACTCTATTTGCTATAATGCAAGGAGAATGAAAGGGGGATGTTCTGACTAAAACAAACGCAAAAACAAGTTAAGAAGAAAAAACTTAACTATAATCACCTTAAATTAAGGCATTCATTTAAGCTCAAAAGAAATCCCATACTTAACAAAAAAAAAAAAAAAGGAATAACTAGAATAAAGTAAACTTTCTTTTCTTCGATATGCTGTTGCTATTATTTTATTAGAATTAGAGTTGGAATATAAAGAGAGCAGATTCACGCTTACATTATTTCATAAAAGAGTTTTCTGGATTGTTTTTTTTTGCGCTGCTAAAACTTTTATAATTTGTTTTCCTTGGAAAACGTGTAAGTGTTACAACAACAGAAATGTGAAGCGAGTGAAAAAACGAAACTTTACAATTTATGTTATGGTAGCTCATAGTTGAAGTGCACCATATATCATATGAAAACTGCATGATTGTAGTATTTTTTTGTTAAGTTTTTTTTCCACTTGCTATTGTACCAAAAACAGACCCTTAAGTGTTTCCCAAAAGACTGGGCAAATTTAAAATTTACCTTAATCTAGCAACAGCAGTTACATAAAAAAAGGAAAAAACTAATAATAAATTGAAAATAAGTAGCATTTCACTGTTAAGAAATATAGTTTAATTTCTGTTTACAGTATTATATATATAATAGAATTCTATGATGCTATTTACTAATATAATACGAGCATAAACACAGTAAAACAGGCGCGTAGCTAGCTCTTGTTTTTTTTTTTTTTTGGAGAAAGAGGAATCAAAAATTTTTCTTTCTAATAATAATATTGTATTTATTATATTTTGATTATAGTTGACCTTTTTGTTGTAGAGTGTTGCGACGAAATACTTATGAAACCCGTGGTCAAAAAAAAATTATTAAAAATCTTAGCTGCAATACTGAACGAATGAATTATATTTTTTCTATACCCGGCGAAAAGGTTTATATGTATATGGTCATATATAACTTCCCAGTGTAGAAAATCATTACCAGATATGTGGTTATGTAACTACATACTTGGTAATGGTAACTACTTACTTTTGTTATTACATTTCTTATTACCTTTATATGGCGATGTCGCGAAAAATAATGAGTTGTCGTTACACACCAGCATACGAAAAATCAAAAAATATATCGTTACCTTTGTGCTTACCAGTACTGACAAAAATAATGAGTCTAAAAATAGATTTTCAAAAAAAAAAATTATATAAAAAAAAATATCTTTTATTGTATTTTTTTTTTTTAAATAAAATTTGCTGGTGCGGGAATCGAACCTGGGTCTACAGATTGCCAGTCAACTGCTCTACCATCTGAGCTATATCGACATGTAATATTTAATAGATAAAAACATAATTGACCTGCTGCATACAAAAAATCAAAAAATATGTGGTTACATATATCCTTACCAGTGTTTAAAAAATATTGAGTCTAAAAATAGATTTCAAAAAATTTTCAAAAAAATCTAAAAAATTATTTCCTATTTGAAATAATGATAAAAATAAGTTATCAGTAACTCATTATTATATGTTTTAAAATAATGCAGAAGGTAAGTGGGTGTCATTACTGGTACTCCAAAAAATAATGATATGTCATTACCGTTTCTACACTGGGTTGCTATAACTTGAAATAATCTTATATATTTATATATGCGGATATATGTAACGATCTACATTTACATATTATACTTATTTTTATGAAAACTGCTACACTCATAGAAATAAATCTGTAAAAATAGCAGAAAAAGTTACTAAAAATTAGATAAAAATGATGCTTCAGAAAAATCTGCTAAAATTACCAGATTTTTTTGCTAAATAATAGTAAAATAAGAACAGCAAAATTAAAATTGTTCAATTTGCAGAATTTTAGTTAATGTTAAGCTAACTTTTAGTTAATTTGAAAGAACAAATTATACTGTAAAATATGCAGAAAATTTTCCTAAATATTAATAGATTAAAAATCTAAAAAATTTTTGCTATTTATACCCTACACCACTATGTGGTCAGGGTATTATAAGTTTGTGCTGATGTTTGTAACACCAAAAACTATTGGTCCTAGACTCACCTTATAGTATACCGATTGGCTCAGAATTTCTTTTTATTTCGATTTAACAATGTCCGTCTGTCTGTCCGTCCGTCTGTCCGTCTGTCCATGCATTCTTGTGCGCACTCTACAGGTCGCAAATATTAAGATATTTTGATGAAATTTGGTACACCGACCTATGTCAGCCCAAAGACGAAGCCTATTGATTTTGGTTAACACCGGTCCATGTTTAGACCTAGTGCCCATATAAGGGTCCCCCAAAATTGGCTTGGTTACAAACTGCAGGTCGCAAATATTAAGATATTTTAATGAAATTTGGTTCGCGGACTCACATTATAGAAAATTTTGAGACAAGTCCCATTTTAACCCAATCGAATTTCGGATCCAAACATTAGTTGGCTTTTAACCAGATTGGTGTAGGGTATTGTATAGTCGGCATGCCCGACTTTAACCTTTTTACTCGTTTTAAGTTAAATTTAGTTGAATGCAAATAGCAGCCGATATTGCTAAAATCAACAGAAATATTTGCTCAAAAATTGTAAACTGCTGTTTTCAAAAGACTCGATTTTTATTTACATTTAAAAAAAATCGAAGAAAAACTTCGACAATTAAAAAATTTTTTTTTTTTCGATTTTTTAGACTACTAATTATTTACTTAGCAAAATTTTTTCCTGATTTTGGCAAGTTAATTTGCTATTTTCCATTTACAAAAATTTAAGTCAAATATAACTAAAATTATATACATTTAACAGTTTTATATTTGATTTCCCTATATTACTTGAAGGAGGAAATCGCAAAATACGGCCCCATATAAAGAAGAAGAAAACAGCTTTTTCACCAAGACAATGCGCCCTATCACAAGCCGTTGACTAACATGGCCAAATTGTAGACATTACACTTTCAATTGCTTCCACACCTAGATTTGGCTTCCAGCGATTTTATAAAGTCGAATTTTGCCAAAAAAAATTGTTGTTTTTTTGGTTATCGTACGGACTTTTTAGCTGATGTGTTATCATCACATATTATCATATATAAATAGATTTGTTAAAATTGAGCAGAACACTTTTATCACTTTTATATGTATTTATATACAAATATATATGGTAGGATTAAAAAAAAAAATACTTTCACATACATAAGCAAATTTAAAATCTCATCCAGTTCTCCAATCAATTGATTTATATTTAAATTTTTATTATTTTTAGGAACGTAAGAAAAGTATTAGTATGGAATTCAAGACAATTTCTTAAAATTGGATCAATTTGTAAAAAATTGTATTAACCTTCCGTGAAAAAAAATTATTCGGTATTATAACTCTTTATATTCGGCACCAAACTATATTATATAAAATTTAATCTGGAAAATTAATCAATACAATTTTATAAAAACGAATAAAAAATAATATTTGAATTGATATAATTTCATCCAATTTTATCGGAGTTTTGGTATTATTCAGGTCAAATAAAAATGTGTCAATTCACAATAAATAGTGTAATTTCTCTATATTACCCAGTGTATAAATCCATATCCAATTAAAGGTTTTATAACCCTTTATCAGTCAAACCCAGTACTTTATTCAAAAGTGCACAAAAACTGTAATAGAAATTTTAAAGTCAACAAATTTTTAATAATCAATAGTAATCAAATAGTAAAACAAAATGTTATTTTTTTGCCACATTTTTGAATGGTCCTTACATTTTGAAAAATTCCACAATGATTTCGCAATGATTCTAATAATTCCAGTGGCAATAATACTTATTTTAAAAATGTTCGTAAAACGTATAATGTTAATTCAAATATGAGCTAAAAATTTATTAAACTAACCTCAAACCTACTAAATTAGAATTTATAAAAATACATCGAACAATTTTTCTCAAAAATTGTTGGAATAATTTAAAATGTCTAAATTTCGTATAACGATTAATTCGAATAATTTCCTACGATTAATCGATTAATCGAAATTGGCAGAAAATTACAAAAATGTTTAAAATATAAATTTTTTATTAAAGTAAATGTGCTAAAATATCAAACTTTTTTATAAACTTATGATAAATAATTTTCTGTGGGCTTTTACCTATCCGGATTTCATTCTGGCCTAAGAAAATAATTAAGCACGACCTTTTAGAATTTCTGGAAATATTTGTTAGCTTCAACTCAGAGAATTTTATGCTTTTAAGTAGCAGCGTTAATAAAAATCTTAAATCCCAAACAAAAAACAAAAAAAACATAACATTATCACAGTTTGCTTTGTCATCTTCCAAATTACTAACAGAGTAGTAATTGTGACTTATCTAGTAAAGTAGTGGTATATACCCAGGTAGAAAATTACAAAGGGGCCAGCACTGGCAAAGCACCGAAATGGGTGGTATGAGTGCTTGTTAACAGCGCTTTCCCAACGCCCAAATGATAACACCTTTCCACGGTGGTGCCAATGCTTCACCAAGCCCTGGGAAAGCACCCATAAACATAAAAATCAAATGCTTTGCCAACACTCAAATAAAAAAAATTCAAGTGCTTTTCTGACACCCAAATGATAACACCGATCTATTTAATGCTTAGCAAAGTATTGAGATAGCACCAAGAAACATAAAAATCAAATGTTTTCCCTGCCACCAAATTATGAGTCCTCATCACTGAAGAATTTTAAATTACTCTAAAAATAGACGATTCTTGGAGTTATTGTATTGTGGAGTCAAACATTATTTAAATATTCACTCTTCTGGAGTTTCTTTTTCAAAAACAAAATAATGTTATAGGAAAACAAGTGCTGGGAATTCACCCTTTTAAAGCGTTGGGAAGGCGTCCAAATTTAGTGCTTTGCCAGTACTTCTTTTTGTAAGACCGCGGTCTACTTGCGCTTTGCCAGTGCTTCTTTTTTGTTACCACCTGGGTAGTTACGTATAATACATTTTTGATTATTTTTTACCACTTTTTAAACGCTGATATTAATCGAAGGCAATAATAATTATTGTAATTAATGATTATTATAATTACACTATGCGACAGTCAAAATCGGGATGGGATGAAACCAATGGGAAATGTTATATCGGTCAAAAACAAGTTAAACGTGTCCCGGCGTTTCGCTGGGTCACCCCTAGGAAACGAGATATATCTTTTTTTTGACATAACTCGAGAACCACTATTCCGATTTTGCTCAAACAATTTTAAAAAAATTAAAAATTACAATTCCTTTAATCTGTTCATATAACGTTTTTCTATATACTCAACAGTTTTGCCGGTAAAAATAAATGTTTGTTACCGCTACCATAAAAATCAATAACCTTTTGTTTATTACTTTTTATACCCTACACCACTATGTGGTCAGGGTATTATAAGTTTGTGCTGATGTTTGTAACACCAAAAAATATTGGTCGTAGACCCACCTTATAGTATACCGATCGGTTCAGAATTTTTTTTATTTCAATTTAACGATGTCCGTCTGTCCGTCCGCCCGTCCGTCCGTTCGTACGTCCGTCTGTCTGTCTGTCCATGCAATCTTGTGCGCACTCTACAGGTCGCAAATATTAAGATATTTTGATGAAATTTGGTACGCAGACCTACGTTGGCCCAAGGACAAACAAGTTTGATTTTTGTGAACATCGATCCATGTTTAGACCTAGTGCCCATATAAGGGTCCTACCAAAATTATATTGTTTATACGCTGCAGGTCGTAAATATTAAGATATTTTGACGAAATTTGGTACACAGACCTATGTTAGCCCAATAACGCAGCCTATTGATTTAGGTGAACATCGGTCCATGTTTAGACCTAGTGCCCATATAAGGGTCCTCCCAAAATTATACTGTTTATACGCTGCAGGTCGTAAATATTAAGATATTTTGATGAAATTTGGTACACATACCTATATTGGCCCAATAATGCAGCCTATTGATTTTGGTGAACATCGGTCCATGTTTAGACCTAGTGCCTATATAAGGGTCCTACCAAAATTATACTGTTTATACGCTGCAGGTCGTAAATATTAAGATATTTTGATGAAATTTGGTACACAGACCTATATTGGCCCAATAACGCAGCCTATTGATTTTGGTGAACATCGGTCCATGTTTAGACCTAGTGCCCATATAAGGGTCCTACCAAAATTATACTGTTTATACGCTGCAGGTCGTAAATATTAAGATATTTTGATAAAATTTGGTACACATACCTATATTGGCCCAATAATGCAGCCTATTGATTTTGGTGAACATCGGTCCATGTTTAGACCTAGTGCCTATATAAGGGTCCTACCAAAATTATACTGTTTATACACTGCAGGTCGCAAATATTAAGATATTTTGATGAAATTTGGTACACAGACCTATGTTGGCCCAATAACGCAGCCTATTGATTTTGGTGAACATCGGTTCATGTTTAGACCTAGTGCCCATATAAGGGTCCTACCAAAATTATACTGTTTATACCCTGCAGGTCGCAAATATTAAGATATTTTGATTAAGTTTGGTACATAGACCTATGTTGGCCCAACGACGAAGCCTATTGATTTTGGTGAACATCGGTCCATGTTTAGAACTAGTGCCCATATAAGGGTCCCCCCAAAATTGGCTTGGTTACAAACTGCAGGTCGCAAATATTAAGATATTTTAATGAAATTTGGTGCGCTGACTGACATTATAGAAAATTTTGACACAAGCCCCATTTTAACCCATTCGAATTTCGGATCCAAACAATACACCAGACTGGTGTAGGGTATTGTATAGTGGTTCTCGAGTTATGTCAAAAAAAAGACCACCAAAGGTCAAATCGATATATCTCGATTCCTAGGGTTGACCCAGCGAAACGCCGAGACACGTATAACTTCTTTTTTACCGATATAACTTTCCCCGGTAGTTTGAACCCTTCCCGATCACTGACCCCTTCCATTTGTCTCACAGTGTTATTCATTATAATTAATGTAATAAAGCTTGTTTAGTGAGCACTCTGAATTAATAAAATAAAATAAAGGGATGGAGGTACGGAAACGTAGGAGGAAAATCAATTCTCAACAGAATTCCTCTCTACCTTTACGTTTTGTATGTATTCGATGCATACGAAAGAGATACAAATTAATGTGCGGGTCTTATATTCTTCTTTAACTCAGTTCGGTGTGGTTCTCCCCGATTTGGATAAAATTTTAATATGTGGAAGAGAGGATAAAAAAAAATAAAAATAATGACAATATCTGATCTCAATTATTAATTTTTTTTTTTCATTTTTATGAATTTCAGAAGCATTACTGAATTTATTTTTGTTCCCTTTTTTAAATAAAATTATTAAAAACACAACAAGTGTATGTATATAATTTTACAGAAATTTTATTCGATTAATCGAATAATTTTAAAATTTTGTTCGATTAACCGGTTAAAAAAAAACCCGAATAATTATTTGCACGATTATTCGATTAAAATAAAAAGCCAATTAATTGAATACCCTAATTACAACTTTTGAAGCGTTATCCGATTGTTATAAAATTTACACTTAGCAATGCTTATATAATCTACTTTGGAAATAAATTGCAAAAATAAATTGTGTAATGCAAAAAGGATAATACAATTTTAAAATGTCCTTAATTTGCAAATATCTCAAAAAACCCACCTTTAATTATGCCCTACACCACTACGTAGAGAGGGTATTATAAGTTTGTGCTTGTTTGTAACACTAAAAAATAATGGTCGAAGACCCACTTTATAGTATACCGATCGGCTCAGAATTTGTATACCCTACACCACTACGTGGAGAGGGTATTATGAGTTTGTGCTGATGTTTATAATACTAAAAACTATTGGTCCTAGTTTTTATTTCGATTTGACGATGTCCGTCTGTCCGTCCATCCGTCCGTTTGTATGTATTTTGATGAAATACAAAATCAATACAAGGACGAAGCCTATTGATTTTGGTTAACACCAGTCCATGTTTAGACCTAGTGCCCGATAAGGGTCCCCCCAAAATTGGCTACGTTACACGCCGCAGGTCGCAAATATTAAGATATTTTAACGAAATTTGGTTTGCTGACTCACATGGTCCAGAGAAAAAAGCCGATAGGTTCTAGATAGAATCGGTCCATATTTGGACCTATCGCCCATATGGGCTATATTTACAATTTTCTCTTCTTTTATAATTTTATAGAAAATTTTGACACAAGTCTCATTTTAACCCATTCGAATTTCGGATCCAAACATTAGTTGGCTCTTAACCAGACTAGTGTAGGGTATTGTATAGTTCGCATGCCCGACTTTAACCTTTTTACTCGTTTTCTTTAAATTATTAAAGCAGATAACTTAATATCTCACCTACAAACTGTGGAAATTTCCAATTGGGACGCCAATCGGTTCAAGAGAAAACCGATATTTTTTAACAAAGTTTTTTGAAATTTCAAAAATGAGCATAATTTTTATGGGAAATATATAACATTAAATAGAAAATATCTTTGATAGAGTTAGCAGAGTGCTATAAATACGCAGAGTGCTATAAAAGTGTATAAATTTTCAAGATCGTCATTTAAGAAGCGCAGTTTATTCACAAACATCTCTAAAAAGTAATTTCTTGTACAAATTATATTTATAAAACACTTAAAGTTTCACCGAGAATATGAGTTACTTTCAAAATCGTACGTTTTCTTTGTGGAGTAAATATTAAAAGGTAAAACTAATTTTGTTTTTCCGATTATGTAATTTTAAAATGCCATTTTGTCCTCTGTCCGATGGTATATTCCAAATGGATGAATTGTCGCTTGTTTGTTCGTCCAGTGGTATGACTGTATTTCGTCCAGTATTGTAAATGTGTAGTTTTGCTTAAAATCTAATGCTACAAAAAATTCGTTTAATTTTAAATTTTCTTAATTACTTCAAAATCTCGATGCTGTTTCTGTCATAATATTCCTGTAAAATTGGTCTCAGCCTTTCAAAGATTTTTTCGATGTGCTTAGTGGAATATATATCGGAGATCCAGGTTGGAATACGCCAAAGGGTTTTATTTTTGGGTGATAAGCCATATTGAAGGGATTGCAACATCTTTGCACGGCAACACGTTTCATTCTATTTCATTTCAATATATACCAAAAAATTATCTGATTTAAAAAGCCCAAGAAAATCTAGGTTTGGCTCTATAAAGCTCTTTATAAAATTCCACATAATGTTTGATAAAAATACTGGGAAACGAAAGCAATTTTAATATGTGTACTTCTTTCATTAAACACATCTGAGTCCCGATTACTGAATGTCGAGTTAAAATTTAGCCGACAGGTAATTTAGCTCAATAAACACTCAGTAATTAGGCCATATTCGTATAGATTTTTATGCCTGTAATGTAAATGCTTAAAAAAATTAGGAAACAGGATTAGAGTCCCCGCTGCAAAAAATATTGTACTTTTTACCACTTCTTGTAAAAAACTCTTAACCATTAATTTCATATTACTTTAATAACAATCAGCTAATTTTCTGTTCCAAAGAATCCGTTGTAGAAGTGATTCTCCGTCAGTCAAACCTTCCATTTAAAATCCGCAGAACTCACAATTAGTAGAATGTATGAACCGAGTTTTGGCAAAATCGAAAGGGGTCATGTCCAAAAACTTCTATTTTTGTATACATTTAATACGGAATGATACTATACTGAAATAAATTTTAAAACCTCAAGCCAAGTTGTTATGCTTTTCACCTATTTTTGGAATATGCTACTTCTAACAATTTTGAAGATAATTAAACAAAATTTGGTGTATCAGTATGCATTGCTCCAACACGATTGCAGATTTTGATTATCGCACTACTGTTCTCAGACATTCCAAATACAAAATCAAGGAAAACATTTCTGATGATCGCACCTTTGATTTGAGACAATTAACAGTTGTTTTAAAGTTTTTTTTTATGGCTTAATATTTTCGGTACAATATTCGTGCAAGATCAGATTTGATTTCCTTTTGCTTAAAAAAAAAGAAATCATGACCCAGAAAACAATTATTTTTAAAAGTTTTAGCGTTGTTCAAAATTGAATTGAAAATAACATTTTTGAAAATTTTCTAAACTCATTACAGGTTAACCTTAGATTTTACATGCATAGTTTTTACACAAAAGAGTCTTTATAAACTGACTACAAAAATGTTCAAAAAGCACCTTCTGTACCAAGATGTCTCTATAACTTTACAAAAGGGATGGATTACAAATACACATCCATTACATATGAAATACATGAAAATTATTGCAAAACTGTAAATACTTTTGCATGTACCCAACCGTAGAAATACATACACGAACTTGTTTGTTGTGTATAGAGCAAAAATTTTCGCTAAAAAGTATGCAATGCATTTTTTATGTGTAATTTTTTTTTAGATATTCATTACTTTTGTGTAAAAATGTAAACACATACCGGTATGTAGTTACATGGTGTATATACAAATACAAACATATATGCCATACAAAGGTATGTAGTACAACATTGAACACACATCTAACCAAGTAATGGCAGCAACATTTATTTCATGTAACATGTTGCCATAAGTAAAAAACAAGCTGTTTTTTTATATGCTGTACATCTTGCTGGAGGTTTTTTCTTTTTTTTTTTTTTTTTTGCTTAACATTTTTTTTATAAGAGTACAAAAGAAAGAAAAAAATTAAATTCATATAAAAATTGACCCACATTGTATCCATATGTATATAGAGTGGAACGAATTTCAAAATAAGGGTGGAAAATTATTTAAATTATGTGAAGTAAACGGAGATCAGTTTTCTAAATGATTAAGCATGCATTTATTTCCCTACCAAACGTATAATTTTGATGAATTTCTTTTGGGACACGAAAACGGGAAATTTGATTTTCGCTTATCTAACATATTTCTTCAAGACTTTTCTTTAAACATTTAAGAACCAAACCTGTTTTGGATTTTGTACCATTCTAATTTATTCAAACATATACCTGCATATGTACACTCTAAAAAGTGCTTGTAAATTCACTACTATAAAATATGTAAAATTTTAAGTAATATCACGCAAAATGCCTATATTTAGACACCAAATGTGTAAAAATTCTGTATACACATTTTTGTCTACGAAAATACACAAAGAATGGATTAATAAGCATTTTTCATTTACAAATACACATTTTGTGTGTACAATTAGTAATTTATGCTTAAATACAAGTATTAGGCATATTGTGTGTAAATGTACAAACACTTTAAAGTAAAAATCGAATTGTCATTTAAATATTTGGAAATAAAAAAAAAATATAAAATAATAAAATTTCAAATGAGATTAGGAAAACATAAAAAAAGCGATAAGATTCTTTTAAACAATTAAAAATAGTTGGTTCCCTATAGACCCGTTAAATAATTATGTTATGGTTTTCACAAATAAGGTATGTATAAACAAAGAAAAATAAAAACAATTGAAGATAGTTTTACAATATTTTCAAATATCTATAAAATTTGTTTGTATATACAGATGCACGTATAACAGAAAGTAAACATGGTGGGTCCAGTTCCTAAATAAATATAAAACGCGAAATCAGTTGATCAGATTTATTGATTGCTTTACAAGTTCCCGGATTTCATAAGTGTCCTCGATTTTAAAGTAAATACAGATTGCAAAAGTAAGTGGTGTGGCAATAATTGTTCCTACATTTAATTTTAATACCTGTTTTTTCACTCTAGCTAATCTCCAAGAATTAACCGTTTAAGAGACCAAGCACATTCTTTGCCTTCTTTTTTAAATTGAAATTTAATTATGGCCAAAGTTAAATGAGGCTTCAAAGTGATTTTTTCAGCACATTTATGAGGTCTTCATCTGTGCAACAAAGTCCTGGCTGCAAAAGATAAGTAACCTTCAATTGTAGTAACTACAAGGAACAGAAGAATTCTGTAGTTAAATTGTCAGTTTTCTACAAAAGCTTGATAATTTAAGTTAAAAAGTTGGAGAATCCCACTACAGATCGGATAATTTCAAGAGTACCATTTCAATTTCAAAACAACGGCATTTTTTTACAATACCGGAAGCAAAACCGATGTGAATATTTTAAAACCTCGTTATCATTAGAGGAATTTTGTTTATGCTTTATCATTTTTATGTCCATGTTTTATGGATGTGATTTCCCATTTTAGCGATTTTGATTTTGGATTTTTGTTTGCGAATTGTCGTAAATTACACCGGGAAAAAATGGCAATAAGAAAAATCCCCCGAATAACTATTGGATTTTAAAGTATTTATGTCGGGTTCGGTTTCGGAATGGTAGACAAATACCGTATTATATCCAACGTTCAAACATTATCAATAACATTGACGAAATCAATAAATATCGATATAGAGATTTAAGATATAGATATTTATTTGTAGATAAATTTGATGTGTCCCTCTTGCCAATCCCGTTGTCCGTTTTCATTTATCATATTCAGGTTTTGAGGCACAGGTTATTTTCCCAATTAAAGCCCTTTTCTACAAGACTCAGTTTTCAAAATAAACGGGAACTAAAATTCGAGCAATTTAAATCAAAATTGGGGCCGGCATTGGGGCTTTGGGTTGGGTGGACCTCTGGTGCAAACATATTTTTTCTAGCTCTTTTAGTTTCCGAGATATACGTGATTAAGAAAGCGTTATTCGTTTTAATTTTATTCATTTAGTTTTAAAAATATGTGCAATATTAAAATTTAAAGCAGTTTCTAATGTATTTCTATCAAATGCTTTTTAGTCAATAATTAGTAATGTTTTTTCTAATGATAAAAAATTCATTACCATTAAATGCCAATGACAAATTTTCCAGTTCCATTAATTTCAACTAATGGCAATGAAATTTAAATGGTAACGAAAAACTCCGAGGTTATTTTTTTTTAAGTTAAATTCAGATATATACGACTACTAATGACTTTGTGTTTTTTTTTACAGCTTAGTGCTAGTGGAATCAGTGGTAGCAATATCAATAGTAAGCCGAGCAATAGGACAAATTTCATATTACCAACATCAGTGGTAGATGTGGTGCTAATAGCGCTCAATTTTATTATGATGATAAAAAGAAGCTTAAATAATCCTATGAAACTTCAAAGATTGTTAACCAATAGTATAAAAAATTGTGCTAGCAGCAGCGGTCAAAACTAACACAGAAATATGTAGTGAAAATAGGATTGAGTACTAATAAAGGTTTTATAACTGCATTCGTTTAATGTGTTTTAATCTTTAAACTAAATTTTACGGTTAATTATTAAAAAAATACATGTAAATATGCGAATTTCGCAAGTATTTTCACTCATCATATGCTTAAATTTACATGTTAAAAATGTTTTTTTAAGCACATCAAATGTACATTTGCACATCTAAAGCGAAATTTTTAAATATTTCATAGACACATTTAATATAATTTTACACACTTTGTGTGAATGACTATTACGCACAATGTGTGTACCATTTTAAATTTACACACATAAAGTAAATTTACTGACACTGACATTATAGTAGGCAAAAAGTTACCTACTATAAATAGGGTAAATTTAAACATAAATTTATTAGAGTGTACGTATAAAAATAAATACTCTCACATACCTTTACATTCATTACAAACAGTCAAATAAATGCATGTACATATGCATGTGTGTATAAATAACGCAAGCTGTCTCTTGTGTATGCATTTCGTTATGTTTGAATAATACAGACTCATACGTTTGCATTTCGTTTACTTTTTATTAAAAAAAAAACGAAATGTATGCAAGAGTATTAGGGTGCCCAGAAAAAAAAAATATGTTTCTTTGGTGAAAAAACTTTGAAAATTATTCTTAGATTAAAAACGAGTAAAAAGGTTAAAGTCGGGCATGCCGACTATACAATAACCTACACCAGTCTGGTTAAAAGCCAACTAATGTTTGGATCCGCAATTCGAATGGGTTAAAATGGGGCTTGTGTCAAAATTTTCTATAATGTGAGTCAGCGCACAAAATTTCATTAAAATATCTTAATATTTGCGGCCTGCAGTTTGTAACTAAGCCAATTTTGGGGGGACCCTTATATGGGCACTAGGTCTAAAGATGGACCTATGTTCACCAAAATCCATAGGCTTCGTCCTTGGGCCAACATAGGTATGTGTACCAAATTTCATCAAAATATCTTAATATTTGCGACCTGCAGCGTATAAAAAGTATAATTTTGGTAGGTCCCTTATTTGGGCACTAGGTCTAAACATGGACCGATGTTCACCAAAATCAACAGGCTGCGTTATTGGGCCAACATAGGTCTGTGTACCAAATTTCATCAAAATATCTTAATATTTGCGACCTGCAGTGTATAAAAAGTATAATTTTGGTAGGACCCTTATATGGGCACTAGGTCTAAACATGGACCGATGTTCACCAAAATCAATAGGCTGTGTTATTGGGCCAATATAGGTCTGTGTACCAAATTTCATCAAAATATCTTAATATTTGCGACCTGCAGCGTATAAACAATATAATTTTGGGGGACCCTTATATTGGCACTAGGTCTCAACATGGACCGGTGTTAACCAAAATCAACAGGCTTCATCCTTGGGCTGAAATAGGTCGGTGTACCAAATTTCATCAAAATATCTTAATATTTGCGACCTGCAGCGGATAAAGAGTATACTTTTGGTAGGACCCTTATATTGCACTAGGTCTAAACATTGACCGATTTTAACCAAAATCAATTGGCGTCGTCCTTGGGCCCACATAAGTCGGTGAACTAAGTTTCATCAAAATATCTTAATATTTGCGACCTGTAGAGTGCGCACAAGAATGCATGGACTGACAGACAGACAGACGGAAATCGTTAAATCGAAATAAAAAAAGTTCTGAGCCGATCGGTATACTAAGGTGGGTCTAGGACCAATATTTTTTGGTGTAACAAACATCAGCACAAACTTATAATACCCTGACCACATAGTGGTGTAGGGTATCAAAATATTTAGAAGGCATATAAAAAAAAAGCCATCCCTCCAAAAAAAAAATATTTTTTTTCTATTGGCTATTAAAAGGCCGGGCCCCTGGAGCAACCAGGCCCTAAAAAATAGTACGCCTTCCTACATAAGAGTATGGACACTCAAATGAAAGGAAATTTCCTGGCGATTTTTTTAGATCAGGAAAACGTAGTTTGAGCTAGAGGTATTAGTATATTTGGAGCCTCGAAGGGGTGGGAGGGGGGGGGGGGGGTCAGAAAATGGTGCACTTTAATAATATACAAATATGTTACTGAACTGAAAGGTAATTCCCTGGTAATTAAAAAACAAATTTTCTTTATGATTTATAAACGCATTTGTCAGGTAATAAATTTCTAAAGAAATAAAATTAAAAAAGAAATCACAAAACCCGATTACATCCAATTTTGCGCAATTTCCAATATTAGTGTAGTGTCCCAATTTTTTGGTAAACAATCGTCTAAAATGTAAAAATAAAAACTCTTCAGCAATTTTATGAAAAATTGTCAATAAATCGTCAACAGTAAAATATAATAAAACACTAATTTCATATATTTTTATTCAAAATTGTTTCATAGAAACTGAAGCAACAATTAATTTTAACTTACATATATGTTAGCACCCTTAAGATAATTCGAAGCTTTTATAAATTCGAACTATATAAATTTGGAAACTACTTTTTACTTTATTTGTAAAAATGTTGTACTTATGCTATGATTAGTAACAGATAAAACACCTCAGCATGCTTTATGCGGTTCAAATTCTTGTTAATAATTTATATAGACCTTAAGTTCGTGATACCGAACACTGTTATTAAAACTTTCAGTCACCTGATAATTTTTCTATGATTTACAAATAAGCGCATATCCGTATTTTTGCCCGATATTTAAAAAAAAATAAAATAAAATATTTGACGTGATTGGGGCAGTTGGAAAACAGGTATGGAATCAGGTAGCCTAAATCTATAAAAAATGTTGCACCATAGCTTAAATCCTACAAAAATTAGTTTTGTAAAGCTGTGTAAATTAAAAATTAACCTAATTATAATTTTTGTTAGTTGCTTTCACCACGAACATATTCTTCCACTCAGGATCGACGACTATTGCGAATAAAAAAAAACAAGATCCAAGAATTTGAGATTTCCTTAAATGCTTTTCTTTATAGTTTAGCTTAAATCGTCAAAGCATATGAATCTCTTATTTAAAAACCGTTAGTCGTGATTTGTAAAATTTTGACTAAAAGAATCGTCAAAATGACGTAAATCAGTCACGTCTGGCATCACTGTGTGGTACATAAGTAAACAATTTATTGAGCAGTTATTTGTCTTTTAGGCGATACGTTATTGCTGGAAGTTAAAATGGCTATGGTATCAGCGTTAAATAAGAATGGTACAAAAAATAGATCTCGCAAAATGATTATAGATAAATATATAGTAGCAAAACTTTAACTACATCATTTCGTCATACATACCACCAGTCAATTCTTCAATGATATAAAGATTTAAGATTTCTTAAATAAAGACTCGGAGTTGTGGAATTAAAATAAAACCATATTGACGGTATAAAAAACTAAGTCAACTGCAAGTTGTTAATACCCAGCAAAAACATGGTAATGACAGGTCATTACCCTACGGATTACCAAGTAATGATAGGTAGTTACTTTTTGCATTACTTTAAAATACAAAATAATGACTTACTGATTATAAGTTATAGAAGTACTTATATATTCTTGCAAAGTAATCACTTACTGGAAATTGAATAAATAAGTACCGACTTAGTGTTTTTATATTAATATAGGGTTTTGTAATAGGTACTTGACAATTTTGAAGTTAATTTGTGAAGGCACTATTTCACTGATCATCTAACTGTTACTTTCCTTTATCTCAGTAAACTCAACATTTTCATCATGGTAAAGTACACGAACGAACAACGTATGCAAAAATGTACTACCGAAATTCGGAGTCGGTAACCGCAACTTTAAGAGCGTTAACTCCAATTTTCGGTCGTTATTCTCACCCTAGTAGACAAGAAATAACAAGTTTAGTGCAAAAATTTGAGACTACATATTCTTTGTGTGATGCTGCCGTGCCAGTGAGACAAGGGGTTGGTCGAAGTGACGAAAATATCGCTGCCGTTCAGGCGTCCGTTGCAAACGATCCAAATCAGTCTATTCCGCGGCGTTGTCAGGACCTGGGCATCGCCAAGACTACTTTATGGCGAATTTTGAGTAAAGATCTTGGTTTACACCCATACAAGATCAAGCTGACTCAAGGATTGATGCCGATGGACCATTTGACGCGACGTACGTTATTTAAAAAAAAGTTGTCAAGTCCTTATTGGAAAACCCTATATTTTATTTATTATTTTGTTTTGAACTAAATAGGAAATTTTCCAAGGTAAAAAGTTATTTTGCCAATATGATCAAGTATTTCACAATGTAACCACTTATATCATAACTTCTGAGTAATCACTTATTCTATCTTTGGGAGTAACTATTTATTTTTTCTACATGGGTAACCACGATGTTAACACATGAATTTTTGGACATCGCGAACAAAAGTAATGTTGCGAGTAAATAGCTTGCTAACCCTTTGCGTGCTACTTACTCACTTAATTACTTGGAAATGTCTGTTTTCGCTGGGCATGAATTCACTTCTTATCTATTAGTTTATCGATTGACTATTTTTTATTATTTTTCATAAAATAGAAAACGTATATTACTTCACGAGTTTCTTGTTTTTTGTAGAATAGAAAACCAAATTATTTCAACTAATCTATAGAGTTCATACTGTCACCTGAAACCCGAAGGCCTTGATTAGTTTTTTAACAGAGAGGCAAAAAACATCGAAGGAATTCACAGTTTAAGTGCTACGTAGCACGTTGGAAAATAGCATGATTTTTTAAGTTTAACCCATTGAAAATTGTCAAATTTACGGTAAATGCTAATTTACTACTTACAATAGCATAAACTGTGAAATTGTAAATCACTATAAATTAAAAAATAAAGGGTTCTTCAATAAGAGCGCTACAAAAGTTTTTTAAATAAAACCAAAACGGTTTTGGATATCAATGAAATTCTTTATTCCTGTGAAAGTACGTTCGATGCCATTATGTATGGAAATCGATCTCTTTTGCATGGCCACCACGGGCACGCTTGTAGAAGTCCAGACGCTGAACCCAATTTTCGGCGGTTTTCAAGCATAAATCGGCCGATATTCGTACGAAGTTCATCAATCGTCGCTGGCTTGTTGGCATAGACCATAGATTTGACGTAGCCTCACAGGAAATAGTCCAACGGCGTCAAATCGCACGACCGAGGCGGCCAATCGACTGGACCATTTCGTGAGATAACACGTTCTCCAAACTTGGTTTGCAATAAATTGATTGTGACATTCGCTGTGTGGCTTGTGGCGCCGTCATGTTGGAACCACATGTCCTCCAAGTCCATATCATCCAATTGGGGCCAAAAATATTCGGTTATCATTGAACGGTAGCGATTCCTATTCACAGTAACGTGCCGGTCTTGATCATCACGGAAGAAGTACTGCCCAATGACGCCGCCGGCCCATAAACCGCACCAAACCGTAATTTTTTTGGGATGCAATGATGACTCATTGAGTACGTGTGGATTGTTGTCTGACCAATAACGCATATTTTGTTTATTGACGAAGCCATTCATTATGACGACCATAAATTGGACGTAGCGCTCTTAACATTGAGGCCACTGACTCCGAATGTCGGTAGTAAATTTTAATAATTGCGACTCGTTGTTGGCTCGTATATCTTTCCATCATGAAATGGGAAACCTTACTGAAGAGAAATATCAAAAGAGCGGCAAGAAATATGGCGTCGTTTGCTGTCCCTGTCTTTCTACTTTTGTAGCGTCCCTGTTGAAGAACCCTTTATTTAAACTTAGTACACAAATTTTATAATCAATCTTGAAAGACAAGTACGGTTTTGTCTCTGCGTAAAAGTATTATTTCTTCAGTAATGTTAGTCACGGCCTTTCGCACTCGTTTTTCTGAAACCAAAAGCCGCAACTACTAAGGGTGAACATACAAAAGTTGTGATACTTGGGAAAACTTATAACTTACTCAAAAAAATTTACATATTTTGAAATTAAAATACCCTGAGTAGGCCATGACTTAGGTTTCATGTATGAGAAATTTCATTCGAATTTGACTTTTAATTTCGTCAAAAATGACCACCGAGTTAGAAACGAAACAAATTATAATATATTTAAAATCCGGTTCTCAGTGCGCGTAAAATTGCGAAAAATGTAAAAGTACACCACTCGACGTTTTTCAGGGTTTTAAATCGCTACAGAGAAGGTCTGACAATTACTAGAAAGCCTGGTAGAGGAGGTGATCATCACCAAAGTGATACAAACAGTGCTCAGAAAGTCTTCGGGGCATTTTCGCAAGTTCCGAAGATTTTGTCACGTTCTGTTGCAAAATCTGTACGCAAATCGCAGTCTTTCGTACAAAAGGTAAAGCGGCAAGCTTCACTGAGAAGTTTTAAAGCTCAAACAGCACAAGATCGAGACGCAAAGCAGAATGTTACGGCGAAATCCCGCAGCCGCAAGTTGTACGAATCCCAAATCACGAAAAATGAATGCATTGTCATGGATGACGAAACCTACTGCTTTCAAAATTTCAAATATACTGCTGGCCAAGATTTTTATACTGCTGCAAGTCTTAAAGATGCTCCTGAAAGGTGTAAATTGAAAGTGGTGTCCAAGTTTCCAAAAAAATAAATGGTTTGGTAAGCCATTTGATCCTGTGTTCGTAAAAGCAACCCTTCATCACATCTGGGACAATGAACGTTCAAATTTATCGGGATGAGTGCCTCAAAAAGCGTATTTTGCCATTTATTAAGAGACACGTCAGCAAACCACTGTTCTGGCCGGACCTGGAAACCTGCCACTATGCCAAGGACATATTGTAGTGGTACAATGCAAATAAAATCTATTTTGTACCTCGCGACTGCAATCCACCCAATAGCCCAGAGCTACGCCCTATTGAGGAATATTGGTCAATAGTGAAGGAATATTGAAGAAGACAGGTGAACTGGTAACAGATATTGCAGAATTCAATACCAAGTGGTTGTCGGCATCGCGAAAAGTCGATGATGCACTCGTGAAAAAGATGATGGCGCGTGTGCGACGAAAAGTCCGACCAGTTGCATATGGAAGAAATAATAACTAATGTTTTAATATTTTTATTACCTCTAAACTTCAGAGTATTTATTTCAAAGGCATCTAGTTTTTTTCTGGTATTAGTTTCTAAGTGTCGCAGTTTTGGTTTGTACACCCTTTATAACAAAGTTTGTGCATAACATAAAACAAATGAAAAAATAAAAAAATACTATATTTCGGCCGAAATTAAAAAAAAAATTATTGAGACTTTTTTTCTACATTTAGTGTAGATGTAACATTAGTAGAAAAAGGCTGTAAAAAATTTAGTTAAAATTTCCAAAAATTAGTTAAAAATTATGTTGCAGAAAAAACTGTTAAATTAGCCGATTATCTTTGTTTGCACATTCACAATAATACGTTTGTTTTTTGGCTTAAAATAAAATTTGTTGATTTTAACACTTTTTTTTATTAAATTTAACAAATCTAAATTTAAGTTAAAAATTTGTAAAACTACAGTTTTATCTGTAATTATATTGAGTCGTAGAATTTATCGAAATTTAGGGTCTCGCGACCCTCCCCGGTCCTAGTCCATATCATGTGAGGGCATATAAGGGCACTCCGATGGAGCAACCATTTTGTCCGTTTTGCTCTATTTCGCTTAGTTTTCGAGATATGGGCCATTTTATGAAGTGGAAAATTTTCATTAAAAATTTCCAAGAGTTCAAGGCCCCGCCAAGGTCCATTTTTGGATAGAGATAACCCGTTTCGCTGGGGTATTGCACGGTTAGTGGTAGTCGAAATTTTTATCAATTTTGCTCTATCTCTCTAGTTTTCGAGATATGGGCCTATTTTAAAAAATCGGGAGAGAAAGAAATAGCGCCATCCTTAAAAGTTCGGATACATTGTTGGCGCCATCTACGGGATAATAACAGTAACATGAAAATATTATATTTTAGCAACAAATTTTGTAAAATTTAACGAATGAGTTCTTAAAAATTAGTTAAATAATTTTGAAAATTAACACTCAAAATTAGTTAAATTCAGAAAATTAAATTCAGGATTTTTAGTATTGTGTTAAATGAGGATAACTAAAATCTTTGCATAAATCAGTGCTTCAACTAAAAATTTGTTAAAAATTAGTCAAATCGATTTGAAACCGGTTTGACAGATTTTTCTATTGACATATTATTTTAAGTGTATATATTAGCAAGATACAGAATTTTAGTTATATTTGCGATAAATTTTAGTTAATAGAAAATAACAAATTAACCTGCTAAAATCAGCAACAAATTTAGCTAATTTTAGCAAAACAAAAAAATTTAAATTTTCGAAGTTTTTTTTTCCTTTTTTTAAATACAAATAAAAATCGAGCCTTTTGGAAATAGCAGTCTGTAATTTTTTAACAAATATTTCTGCTGATTTTAGCAGTATTGACTGCTATTTGCTTTCAACTAAATTTAGCCCAAAAATAGAAAAAAATTTGTTGATGTAACAGTTTTTTTTTGCTATTTTTATTCTACTAATATTTAGCAAAATTTTCTACAGAATTTCCAGTATAATTTTCCATTTTTAATTAACTAAAAGTTACCTTAAATATATAAAATTCAGGCGAAAATTCCACATTACTTTTCTTATGCATGTTCATATTCAAAATGCATAAATATCAATGTCGAAAACTCAACGTTTTTAAATGTTCGCCTCTAACGTTATTTCTTTGCGTTGCGTCCAAAAGGTTTTGCTACCATTCGTTAGATTATTTCGAACATAACCAAGGTTAAACATTAACCACAGATATTTCCATATAAATTTGACATTCATAGCTATGGCTAAGCACTAAACTCAATTTATTTATAGATAAGACATATATTATAAACATGAGCTGTTTAAAAAATTTTCGGACTTAAATCGATTTAACGTAGATTTGCTTTAAATACTTCACGGTGATAGCTCAAAGTGAAAGTACAGCTATTATTAAAATTTATATATAGATACTTGGAAAGACGATAGAGGATATCTTATAAAATTAGTTATTTAATAAAAATTAACCTTTCACTATATTAACATTTTTAACATATTAGTAATTGAATTAAAAAAAATATATTAATCGCCATTGCGCGATTTCTGAATAATTATTTAAAAAATCTAAGAAACAAAAAAATATTTAAAATTTCCATTATATTAATATTTCGAAAATATTGTAAACTAAACAATTTTTATTTATTTATGTTTTTTTAACGCTAAGAAACTGAAAAAGTATTTTGATTTATTTCTTACCAAAAGAACATAAATTGGCGCTAGCGCAGAAAAAATTACCAATTTTTATTCATTAGAAGGAACGCATTTGAGGGGTAAGGTTTAAAAAATCAGAAAAAAATATTTTTTTGGGCACCCTAAAATATATATACATATATTTGTCTCTCTATTTGTATGCAAGTATTTATTTGCACCGTATTTCAGTACGTATTTCAGTATGTATTTGTGTGTATTTTTTTTCCTTCTTTACGCTTTACTTGTTAGCTCCTAAATAAATATTTCACATTTTCTTTTTATAATGCATATTTGCCATTCTATACACTCAAGGAAATTTCATTACATGAATGAGAAAATTAAAAAAGAAAAATAAAGAATTTCTTTCTTGTAATTTAAATATATTGTAGTTAGCAATTTCAACGAATAGCCGAATATGATCATCAAACCATATACATTAGACCGTACACCCTCCAATATGAAATATTTTTGCAAGTCAATTGTAAAAAAAAATTTTTTTGCCGAACGTAGGGGTTGCCATTTTACGTTTTTTGTTATATATTTGGCATTTACAGTCGCATCTTAAAGTATGATACATCGATATTTTTCTCTCGAGGAGACCAGTGTTTTGGTCTTACCCACCATATCTCAATTGCTACAACCCTAATGTACACCCTAATGTTAAAAAAATTAAAGCTCGCAAAAAATCATTAAACCTTTGCTAAGGAAGTTTTGCGATAAACCCAGTAGAATTTTTTTTTTGTTGCCGAACGTAGGGGTCGCCTTTTTAAATTTTTTTTCATTGGATTTTACCTTTATTGCAAAACACTGGTCTCCTCGAGGAAAAAAAATTGATATATGTGTCACACTTTACAATCTGACTTTAAATGGCGAAGCTATAGCGAAAAATTGAAAAAAGCGACCCCTACTTTCGGCAAAAAAATTTTTTTTTTTTTTTTAATTGACTTACAAAAATACGGTACGGTCTAATATATATGAATATATTATAGAATTTTCAAATAGAAAATTTATTTGGTTGGGTTTTTAATACGCATCGCTAGAATCGTGCCCTTTAATATAATTCCATTGAGTGTAATTTATTTTCTTGCTGCAGTTATTTGTAGCCACTGACGACCGATAACAGCTGATGATATATGCATACATATATTCTCTATATAAGAGCTTATTTATATTTATGCAATATGTAGCTCGGTATGTTCATATTTTTTATATTTGTTGTAATAAATTTTAAAGGGTTTACATTTTTTTCTTAAGATATTAAAATCATGTATTTAAATAAAATAAATATAACTAAAAATATTCTTTTGAAAAAATTATTTTAAATATTTTTATATATGTTTTTAAATTTGAAGGAGAGAAATGTCAATAAAATTATAATAATGCTTAATTTGCTTTACCTCTTTAGAAAATTGTATAAGTATGCACAATGTGCTTTTATATCCTACGTTTTATATTTATATTTTTAACACCAAAAAATTTGGTCGCACCTTTTAGTTTACCGAGCGCACGCTACAGAAACAAATGTTGAGAATTGGTCATGAAATTTAATCTTGGTATGTTTATGTTCAGACCTACTGCAAGTATAGGATCCCCCAATTTAGTTCTTATGTGTGTTCGAACGCAGTATTAAGAAAATAATTAGGTACGCTGACCCAAATGGGCCAAATGACAATATCGGTCTATATTTGGACCGATATTACTAATTTTCCCTTAAATTCACCTAACTTTAGGCAAAATCAAATTTTCTTATTAATTTTCTAATTTAATTACCATTTTATACCCAGTGTAGAAACGGTAACGACATATCATTATGGATTGCCATAATGAAATTGATATTGTTGAATATAATTTGCACCCAGGTCACCTAATTTTCGTATATCACTTCCTGAAATATGCTTTGAATGTCTTTCGAGTATCCTTCGGAGATCTTTGAACATAATTTAAAACTTAACACATACTATGAGTATTCTGATATATCCCTTAAGTATCCTGCCATATCCTGCGAAGGTCCTTGAATATTATTGAAGCGTGTCATTCGTAGGTCACTTCCTGACATTTCCTTTGAATTTAATGCCATATCCCTGCCATATTCTGCGAAGGTCCTTGAATCTAATTTGCATCCAGCAAGGTGCCGTTCGTAGGTCACTTCCTGCCATATCCTTTGAATATCGTGCGAATATCCTTTAACGGAATTGTGCTGTTCATAGGCCACTTCCAAGTGCCGACTTTGAATCCCCGTACTTCCGTCAATACCCGTGAGCTTGCTCAAACTCGTCAGCGAAATTTTAATAGACACATTTAAACTTGCGTTTTTGGTAATTAATTAATAATATTTATACCCTACACCACTATGTGGTCAGGGTATTATAAGTTTGTGCTGATGTTTGTAACACCAAAAAATATTGGTCGTAGACCCACCTTATAGTATACCGATCGGTTCAGAACTTTTTTTTATTTCGATTTAACGATGACCGTCTGTCCGTCCGTCCGTCTGTCTGTCTGTCCGTGCAAACTTGTGCGCACTCTACAGGTCGCAAATATTAAGATATTTTGATGAAAGTTGGTACGCAGACCTACGTTGGCCCAAAGACGAACAAGTTTGATTTTGGTGAACATCGGTCTATGTTTAGACCTAGTGCCCATATAAGGGTCCTACCAAAATTATACTGTTTATACGCTGCAGGTCGTAAATATTAAGATATTTTGATGAAATTTGGTACACGCAGCCTATTGATTTTGGTGAACATCGGTCCATGTTTAGACCTAGTGCCCATATAAGGGTCCTACCAAAATTATACTGTCATTACGCTGCAGGTCGTAAATATTCAGATGTTTTGATGAAATTTGGTACACAGACCTACATTGGCCCAATAACGCAGCCTATTGATTTTGGTGAACATCGGTCCATGTTTAGACCTAGTGCCCATATAAGGGTCCTACCAAAATTATACTTTTTATACTCTGCAGGTCGCAAATATTACGGTATTTTGATGAAATTTGGTACACAGACCTATATTGGCCCAATAACGCAGCCTATTGATTTTGGTGAACATCGGTCCATGTTTAGACCTAGTGCCCATATAAGGGTCCCACCAAAATTATATTGTTTATACGCTGCAGGTCGTAAATATTAAGATATTTTGACGAAATTTGGTACACAGACCTATATTGGCCCAATAACGCAGCCTATTGATTTTGGTGAACATCGGTCCGTGTTTAGACCTAGTTCCCATATAAGGGTCCTACCAAAATTATACTGTTTATTCCCTGCAGGTAGCAAATATTAAGATATTTTGATGAAGTTTGGTACACAGACCTATGTTGCCCCAATAACGCAGCCTATTGATTTAGGTGAACATCGGTCCATGTTTAGACCTAGTGCCCATATAAGGGTCCCACCAAAATTATATTGTTTATACGCTGCAGGTCGCAAATATTAAGATATTTTTGATTGATTTAAATATTACACATTTTGTAAAAAAAACGCGTGTTTTAGATTTTTCACAAACACACGAAGTAAAACCAAAATTTTTTCTATAACTGTTTAAAAAAATTTTAGCTAAACTAGAAGACCACTTTGCACAGAAGGATGCCCAAAAATTCAGTTTTGTGCATCAAGTGGGTTTTTTTTATTAAAAAACTAGTATGTTGCCAAATGTCTACACCATGCGTTTAAGGGTTAATTTCCTTTGTTCGTGATGTGCCAAAATTTTTGGGTGGCCTTATACTGTCGCTTATCAAAAACGTGATAATAATGAGTTACCAGGATGGCTACCCACAGTCAAAGTATTATTCAGAATTTAGGAAACAAGTGGTTACTCACAGACTGTGAAATAACTTGTTGCTAAGCTTTCACTTAAGTATAATTACAGGTTCAATAGTTCAGTCCAATCTTAATTTTGCAGTAAATATTATAAAAAACCTGAAATTATAAATGAAATTTAATGGAAATGGAACTTATACGAACAGAGTTATAAAACTAAAATTACCCAGTTGAAAATTTAACGAAAATTTAAATATTTTACATCGATCGAAGGGTTTTCGAGTTATTGTTACCGCAGTGGGTAAAGCGTTCTAGGGTAAAGTCTTCTAGATTTTCAGTCTGTTTTCGATTTCGATTCGAATTCGATTGAATAGAAATGCGGTTGTCAGCACCGAATATGTTTTCTGGGTGTATTTCAAAAACTTGCGAACTTTGGACACGACACGTCATGGGCAAACGTTCTCCAAAACTATTTTTTTCTTCAATTTCTTATATTTGAGATCAAATGGAAAAAAATTCGGGAAATGAAAATTTGATAACTCGTAATTTAAGGGACGCCTTATATATTCCTCTAACTCCAACTGGAGCATAGGGCGCCTTAGTCCACATTTTTTTTATCATAACCTGACATTTTTACGTCTGCCACATCAAAAGAAGTGAGACTCGTCAAATCAAATTATTTTAAAATATTAAATATATCTATTTGCCAAAACACTTAATTCGTTTACCTCATCAAAAGGTATTTACTTGTTTTTTCAAAATACTTTCCCAACACACTGTAAACCATTACCACCACCATAGAATATTGTCATTATTTGGGCGTTGAGAAATCACTGCTAACTAGTCATCATTCTACAAATTTCCGATGCTTTGTCATGTCCCTTCGTAATTTTCTACTTGGGTACTTATTATAACAAACCACTATAATATTTTGTAACAATTAAAATAGAATTTTAAATTAAATTCAAACTCTTTTGCACTCTACATATTATAAAAATGTAGAACATAATTTGCACTTTTGTATATTATTTACATAAAACGCACAGTTTCTTTTGAACAACTTTTTAGCATAATATATTAAAAATTTTTTATAAACCTATGTACATATGAGATGGAAAAATAATATGAATACAATTTTACACCTATACCTTGATTTTCAAAAGGTATAAATAAAATCTAAAACGAATAAATAACCCGAGTAAAAATATGTTTTATATAACCATTTATGATTTTATAGAATTATATATTGTTGAGTATTGTCATATGTAACACCAAGTATAATTTTAGATGATTATATCAAAATATATTTAGTTATATAAAATTATATTAAGTATATCCACCATTTTTCGGATCTAATAATATATTTTGATATATAATTCTATTAATCCATATATACTTTGATCCGGAAAATGGTGGATCTGGTAAATATAATTTTATATAATTAAATATCTTTTAATATAATTATATAAAAATATACGTTTCACACTACTCGACGAGATATAATTGTATAAAATCATAAATGATTATATACAAATCATTTTTATTAGGGAATAATAAAAAAAATTAGCAATCTATATCAAAAGGTTGCTTTATTGTTTCGATTTTTATTGTTTGAAGATAACACTGTGCTAGGCGCTGTGGTGTAATGGTTAGCGCGTTGGACTGTTAAACGTGAGTTTGTGGGTTCGAGTTCCAACCAAGGCAACATCAATTTATGAAAAATAGTAATATGTATGAGTTTTTTCTATCCCTCATAGATATCGCAGCGTCCTCCTTCGGTGTTCCCATAGCACTTAACCCCACCGAAGTAAAATAATATAACAGGGCTATGAACTAAAAAGCTTCAACAAAGTTCGCCAACTCACCGACAACTGATCTAAAAAATTCAACATCTCGCGCAATTACAGTGTTGCCATATTTGAAGCCCTTCGTCTTTCACCACCTTTCACTTCTTTTCTATCCCCTTCCAAAGGAAGCAACACATTAATTAATAGGAAGAATTTCCTGAGTGTTGCTTCTCTTTCAAAAAAAAAAAAAAAAAAAAAAAAAAACTCAGCAGTACTTATTGGATATAAAAATGTTGAGTTCTTAAGTGCATTATAGCAAAACTGCTTATATAATTTAAAATTGCCTGATCCTGTTTCATTTTAAATTAATTTTAAAGGTAAACATACACGTTCAATATTATTGATCAATGTGTTTAAAATCAACCAATCAGAACAAGGTATTTAAAAATAAAATGTTTTGATTGGTTGATTTTTGAAAAATTTATCAATAGTATTGAAATATAAGGGCATAAAATTATGTCATAAATATATGTACCTTCGCTTGTGTGATATTTATTAAAAGGTATTATTTTATAAACAGCGATAGATTGAAGCAAAAAAAAAATCATTGCATAATATACACTTAAAAAAATAATTTAGTAGAAAAATTAGTAAAACAACTTTTATATCAAGTGTACTAGTTTTCAGCAATTTTTTTTCCTGAAATTTCATTATTTATATTTCTTTGGCCCTAAACGAATTTTGAACTAATGCTTTACTAATTTATTTTGCTACAAAAATTGTGCTGATAACCGCATTTATAGAGTGTACGACAACCAGATAGATAAGATGTAGATGTCGCAGCTTGTCTGGATGTATTATATACAACGGAAATGATAATTAAAAGAAAAAAAAAACTATACAATTTCTATATTTAAATTTTCAACAAATAAATTAACTAAAGTAAAATTTCTCTACAAATTTTTTGAGTATTTTTCAGTCTACTAATATTTAGCAAAATGTGTAGTTATTTTAACAAGGATTTTTTTCATTTGCAGTCGACTAAGTGTCAGTCGATCAGTTCGCTGATTTTCAACAAACACCATTTGCTTAAATTACCAACTTTTTTGCAAGCACGCTCCTGACTAAAAATTTGCTGACACAGTAACATTTTTTGCTGATTTTACTGCCTTTTTTTTTGAGTGTAGATATTACTTTTAAACATAATTTTCCCATTATCGTATGCTTTGAAACTCTTAAGGGGCGTTGTGGTTTAATGGTTATCGCGTTGGAATGTTACAAATAAGGTTGAGGGTTCGATCACCAGCGAACCAACCATAATTCAGAAACAAAATAAGTATGAGTTTTCTATCCCACATCATGCGCGGTTCCAGCAATTAATGTAAGGGGGAAAATCATACGCCTCAGTGGCCTTATATTAACTGCTGGAACCGCGCATGTCCCACATACATACATATCGTAGCATCCTCCTCCAGAAAAGAATGTTCATAAGAACTTATTTTTCAACCTGGCAATGCACCACGCCTTAAAAATCCACTTACTCAGGGATGCTTTCAAACTCAAAATACTAAAGATATGGAATGACCCATATATTTTCGGGATAAGAGCCGAATTTTGAATACCTACGGAATTTTGTTATGTAATTGTTTTCCAGAAAATCGATAGTATCAAACAGTTTTTGATCTTAAAAGAGTAGAAACTCGTTTTTGAAGACCAATGAATGAACAAAATTGCTGGACAGTGGATGCCAAATGGGATTTTTGGTATTAATTAAAGTCAGGTCGACTTTAGCTAATATTAAATTATTTTATTTAATTTTTTACTCAAATCTTTTTAACTTCCAAATCCATCTTTCTGAAAGTGGGGATATAGTTATGAAACACAAGTAAAAATAAAAATGGCGATTTCAATTAATCTACGTTAAAACAAAATTTTTTGTGGAAATATATGTCTTTTAGATATAACTTTTAGTTATAAGGTTTTTTATATGTCTAAATTATTTAGAACCTCACATATTAGCTGTTTTAGTGCGGCTATAATTATGAAATATACTGTAGTATTCACCATCTTGCGCAATTACGGTATTATCATATTTGGAGCCCTTCATCTTTCACCAACTTTCACTTCCTCTCTAACCATCACCAAAGAAAGCACCACGTTAATTAATAAGAAAAATTTTCTGAGTGTTTTTTATTTAAAAAAATATTTTCTTTCTGAGTTTGCATTTCGGGTTTAACCGTAACCGAAATGTATGGAGATGCATGTATGGAGATTTATGTATCCATGTATGGACATGAATGTATGTTTATGAGCATGCATGAACATACATTTAACCTTTATGTATTCATATATGTCGATTTTTAGCTGGGTGTAGATTAGGGTGGGGCGATTTGAACATCTTAATAGGCGCTTCGCGTGTCTGATTCTTGGGATTGTACTGAGCAAAAAAGTCCACTACGACATATCAAAAAAATCATTTTCGAGGTTCCCGAATTTCAATTTTTTGAAATTTTCTAATAAATGCTAGATTAGCGCCATCTTGCGGTGCTTTTTAAAACAATTAATGAAGTTGTAAAGAATATAACATTACAGCCTTTCCAGAAAGGTATTACTTATGAAAATCGGATAAAAAATGTGGCAACTAGAGGTAAAAGTATATAAGTAAAATTATTTTCTGCTTGATGATGAAATGATGATAATGATGATGAAATGATGATGATGATGTTGATGAAAACAAGCAGAAAATAATTTTACTTATATACTTTTACCTCTAGTCGCCACATTTTTTATCCGATTTTCATAAGTAATACCTTTCTGGAAAGGTTGTAATGTTATATTCTTTACAACTTCATTAGTTGTTTCAAAAACCCACCGCAAGATGGCGCTAATCTAGCATTTATTAGAAAATTGCAAAAAATTGAATTTCGGGAACCTCGAAAATGATTTTTTTGATATGTCGTAGTGGAATTTTTTTTCCTCATGCCAAAAGTTATCGAAAAATCAATGGCACAGTATCAAAAAATTTTTGTCTATACAAATCGCCCCACTATAGTGTAGATGTTTCTTTATATTCAACTGATTTCATGTAAATTTCCAAGCAAATATTATTTAAATTTTTGCAGCTTTTTTATTTTACTTTAGATTTTTATAAACTTAGGTGCCTATTCCTAGTTGTGACTGTCATAGGACTATTTTTAAGACTGAGAGTTCCAACTTTTCATCCAAAACAACAATAAAATTCAGAAAAGTCCATTTTTTTTGTCAATTTTATTATTTTGTGGATACCAGGTCTTAATTATTTTGAAGTTTTCATGGAAAAATTTTAATAAATATAACTTATTAAGACAACAAATAGAAGGGGAATATAGTCACATCTAACAGTCATAGACTTTTCGTAGAAATAGACATGACAATTAAAAACAATTGAGTTACAAATATATTTTATAGTGAGTGCTTTTAACTGTTAACCGCGATTAACTGCAGCAATTGTAACCGTAATCGCCATTTAACAAAATTGCGGCTAAATGCAAACTCTAGCCATATACACCCAGTAAACAGATTCAGTTTTGATAACCCCATTTGTAGTCAATCGCATGGTTCGGTTGTGGTAGCCGAAATTTTCAGTTTTGTCAACCCGTGTAAAAAAGTTTAGATCTGATCAGATATTTTGGATATAAATAGATATGATTGAATCTCATTAGATCCTGTACCAGATCTTATCAAATATGATCAGATATGGCATATGTGATAATACCTTATGGAAAGATCTGATCAAATCTAGTGCCAAATCTATTCAAATCTAAAGTGATCTGCAAAATTGCGCCAGATATGCCTAGATCTGGTAAGATCTACTGAGATCTGGCCAGATCTGATCTTTTTTACACGTGAATAGAAAATTAATTGAGATAGGACTAATTTGACTGCGACAACGGAATTTCAGTTGTATGAAGAATAATTCGGTAGCCTCAAACAAAAAATTCATTTGATGCAACTGAACTATTTGGCAACAAATGGGGTTGTCAGCACCGAATATGTTTTCTGGGTGTAAGTATGTAAAACAGACCGCAAATATTTTTTCCAAATTTTAAATTCAAAAAGATCTGAAATTTTAAAGTTAGTACGCAGTTTTACCTCTACATCTGTTAACTGGCTCTGTCCCACGTTTGAAAAAATTTTAATAACAGATGAAAAGTTAAATTTTATGGTTAAGCTTTAATATATTTTGAAATTTATTTCATCGAATATAAAACATATGAAAATCTATAATGAAAAAAGTGAACCCCTTGGTTTCAATTTAACTTCTTGAAATATCAGACAGAGCCAGTGATTGAGTTTAACAGTAGGTGAGCGACTTCAATAGAGCATGGTTTTACTACATATAGTTTCTAGTTTATATATATATATATATATATATGTATATATATATATATATATATATATATATATATATATATATATATATATATATATGTATATATATATATATATATATATATATATTCCTCTAACTCCCACTGGATCATAGGGCGCCAAAATGGGAATTGGGACTTTCATCAGCGGTGCACGTGGTGCGGAAAGTTTCTGACTGTCATTCGATTGGGAGTGAACAGAAATGATTCTTTTGTATGACTGTTCAAGCAGCTTAATACTTCCGGTACTAGACCAAGTATTTCCCGGGCAATGGCTTTCCAACACCCGCTGAAAGCTAGCTAGAGTGAGAAGGTGCACAGTCATCTAACCTGAAGGGCCACGGACAACTTGGCGTCTCAGAAAAGTAGGTAAATGATGAATGAACGTTTGCTGAAGCATGACTGCAACGTGGGATTGGACACAAGGATAGCAGCCCTATCAGCAATCTAAGAAAGGAGGGCTAGCAACCCACTTTTCTGAACTTACCCTGCTAACGAATCGCTAGTTTCTAGTTTAACGTATGCATAAGGTTTTTTTTTTCGCACGTTATAATAGTTTTATAATTCAGAAATACTTATGTATTTTATATGAGAGAATTAAAATTAAATTTTTGTCAAAAATCAAAATGACCGCATTAAAAATCCGTTAAAATTGTTACACTAACACAAATACTATTTGAATTACAAAGCGTTATCCTTGGGATAAGTTTAAAATTAAATCATTTTGACTATTAAAAAGAAACCAAAGTGTTTTTTTAGTTTTTTTTTTTGTGAATGTATTATTTTTGCTTAAACACAGTTATAATGGCTTTTAAATTAAGTTGTTGACATTATTTCATCGTATTTCTGGGGTACAAAAGTGAGTTTGTTTTGCTGTGAACAAGCTTTTGTTTCAAACAAAAAAAAAATGCATAGTACTTTATTTTGTATTCAAAGTGGTGTTTCTTTATTTATTTTTAATACTAAAGTATGAAAAAAGCAACATAAAGCTATTTAAGTTAAACTATATGATGCATTAAAATGAAAGAAAAAAGTGTTTTGTGTGACTTGAAAAGAAGGACAAAAAAAAAAAAAATCAAGAAAAGCGCACAATTTTTTATTTAAAATGTCATTAAAGAAAATTCAATTATGTATTTCTAGATTTTTTCTAAAGGAAGAAAGATTTTCGTGTTAAACAAAGTATGTGTTATGAAAACTATTTTTTTTCTTTAGACCACAAAGAAGATAAAATTAGCATTTTATTTACTGGCAGTATGATGAGAGTAGATAAATTTAAATTCTCGCTTAACCATTAAACTCTTTAAGATCAGTATACTCATTTTTCTTTAACGTGAACTGCACAAAACTTTTGTTGTGGGGAAAACCTTTTCTTCAAAATGACCTTATTACTTATGGTTATGGTTCTGTTTAAAAGTTGAACTGCAACGATACGTAATGATGTTTGGTCATTATGCTGATAATTAGTAAATAAGGTAAATGAAAAATATTCGCGGTGAGCGATGGTTATTGTACTTACAAGGAAACTACATAGTTATCAAGTATTGTAACTTATAAAAAATTAAATTGGATTATCAATAGATTCATTAGAAACTTGAAAATGGCTAAAAAATATACATTTTTTGTCAAAATTTCAACTCAACCAAATAGCATTTTTTCCCAATATTGGGATTTCTACGCTAATTTTTATAGATTTACAGCCAATGATTTCGAATTAGCATTTGGTTCTTAGTTAATACAAAATTAAAATGAAACGTGAAACAATTTTATTTTGTCCATTTTTGAAAGTCCATTGAGAGTCAAAGTGTTACACACAGAGAAAAAATATGTAATTTTCCAACTGAAATTCGGTTACATCTACTAAAATAGGTTGGTGCAACTGAATATTGGTTATCAGAACAAAATTCGGTTTATACAACTGAATTTTAGTTGTAATACCCAAAATATTTAGGAATAACATTCCAATGTGGTTTCACCAACCGAATTTATTGGTTGTAGCAACCAAAATAGGCTTAGCAATTCGGTTAGCAACTTTTTTCCTGTGTGTAATGACTTTGTATAAAATGAAAAATTTATTTCAGTTTTTATGAACACTGATGGAAATAGGGTTTTAAAAATGCGACTTCAGCTAAATTGTCAACAATTTTTTTTTGGACTTATCAACTTCTAAAGCGGAATATGAATACTTATGACCCAAACTATTTTTCAGAATTTGTTGTTCAGCTAAAATGGAGTTTATTCAAAATATAACCTCAAATAACATGATTTTTTTAAAAATTATTTTCTCCTTCACAAAACCGAAGAAGTCACCATACAAGGGTTCCAGCCCACAAAAAAAGATATTCGTAGTAAAAATCATTTGGTTAAGGGTGGCATAATGACCTCAAACATACATTCTCAAAAGACTTCCGTTATGTCAACCCAATTTTTTTAAACTGAATTGATTACTGCAATCTCGTAATTCGGTTGTCACAATCAAATTGCAGTCGAATTCGGTTGCCACAACTGAATTCCGTTGCAGCAACCGAATCAATACGATTGACAAAAAATTCGGTTGTCACAAGGGAATTATTCTAAAAGTGCAAATATTAAAAATTTTACAAGTTCAAACCTCTAAAAGTCGTTAAATAGGCAAAGTATGGGTGTTGAAAATTTTCATACATTTGCTTAAATTTTCATACATTTCCTTAACTCTCGAACGCTCTTGCGCTGTTTTGCAATGAAAGTTATACCATGTACCATGCACAAAAAATAAACTATAATTTGCTTTATAAAATGTTGTTTCGTTGTCTACTTTAGGCGATATGGGCCAAAATAGGATAGACTAATCTTAAAAACTAATACGTAAATATTAGTTGGCTAAAGGTTAAATTACTACTTGCACCAAGATATAGCTTCAATCCACAGATTACATTTTTCATTAGCGATTTTCGTTTTTCGGCAAAAGCGAAATTGAACGACAATCATGCGCGGTTCCAGCAATTAGTATAAGGGGAAAAATCATACGCCTCAGTGTCCAACTCAATGTATTTGTCTACGGTGGCGTATGATTTTTCCCCTTATATTAATTGCTGGAACCGCGCATGACGACAACGTAAGTATATATTTTTCAAATTAAAAACCTTTGCTGACAATACTAAGTACAAATTTCATAAACATCCGTCTATTAGTTTTCAAGTAAATACGATGTCCTTTACGGGTATCCTGATAGAATCCTGTGTGTCCTTGGACCAAAATAACGCCAGATTATGGAAGCTAAAGCCTTAGTTTTACTATGAGCTCATTATTAAAAGCTTTTAGAGAACTTAAGTATGCTTTTTTGATTTTTGAAAATTATGTTCGTTTTAAAATAATTATTTTTTTAAATTTTACGAAATTTTAATTTTGACACTTTGTCGCTTCGAAACCGTACGCGAAAAAATTCATCTACAAAGATTTAAGGAATTATAATTTGTATCGGAGTTGCTTCAGTTATGATTATAAAATATACATTTGACGCATTTGTGGGCAATTTTATGATAGCTGCCCTGAGGCATCCTTGCCCTTTAGAGGGTTAAATTGCATTTGAAATAGAAAAAATGTGTTTTGTTTCAATTTTCTTTATTTTTCCCAAAGTGGGAAGAGTAAGATTATAATAAAACTAAAGGTATTTTAAGAGACTTTCCCAGCAAAATCTTTCATTACGAAATAAGTGGTTATATAATGAAACTAAAATTTTTTGCTACTTATAATTCGGCGTCAGTACTAGTTATTTCTGTTAGGCGAAGCCGTTTTTATAAGCAGTCTAGCTTACGCGCGACTACTTATTTATTTATAAAGATAATGTTAATTTTGTAACTACTTATTTTTTAACCACTAGTAAGTATATAAGTAAGCCATATTATTTAACAACATGTAATCACTTATTTTTTAACTGCGTATAAGCACACGAATAACTACGTATTTTGGTAACTACTTATTTTATATACTTTTGTAATGCAGCAGGTAAGCGGGTGCCCACATTTTGTGCTTTTTTCATGCAGCGAATATGGACAACTACTTACAAAAACGACCTTGTCGAACAAAAATAATGAGTTTTGACACGGAATTATAAGCAGTAGACCCTAATTCCACAGCTTATTATTTAGATATTAGTAATGAGCACCCATTACTGAGATTTTGCTGGATATCTTATTTCACGCTCATACAATAGTAGCCCCACTCATTAAAAACTGAGAGCTTGTCCATTTCATGAGTTGTAGTGGTATTAATAAACATATGTACAAGTAAAATTACAAACACTAAGGTGCTTGTCAAGAAGATAAGGTCACTTATATTTTGTACTATTTCTGCAAAAATACAAAGAGTATTGAATAGTACCGTTACCTAAAAAACTTGCTGTTCAAAACTTGTTTATATATAATTTATTTGATTTCATTTGTTTACCGTTAGTTCAAATCATAAATCAAAATATTAATAATGTGCACTTGAATGCCTCAAAATAATAAGGTCAGTACTAATAAATCTGCAATCTTTAACGCATTCTTTTTTTGTCAGTAATTCAATACAATATTAAATTTAAAAAAAAATGGGATGAGGAAAAGCTTTGCCTAAACTTGAAAACGGTCAGATTGACGCATTTTTTAACCAGCAATTGGGAATGCGAGAAATTGCACGAAAATTGGGTCATTATCTTTGTCAAGTGAAAAATTATTCAAAAGATTGCGAAAATTATTATTTTGAGAGCCACTAAAGTACAGCTTCACATTATCCGAGCTAAATTAAAGAAATATCCATGTTTGAATGCGACGGTAAGACGGTTGGAAATTGCGAAAAACCACATGTCAATTAACTGGCATCAGGTAGGAATCTAAATAATTTTTTAACTAACTGGCATACCAATTTTACTAATTTTCTAATTTTTTGTTTTGAAGATTGTTTTTTCTGATGAAAAACAAATTTCATCTGGTCTCTTAAACCATGGTCCAGATGGTTTAAGAGACTATTATCGATATTTTAGAAAGGAACCCATGTATTTCTCAAGGAGAATTTTCGGTTGCAATTCCCTAATGGTTTGGATGCATTTAGCTCAAGTGGAGCCCTTTTTTAGCGTTTTCTTCATCAAGAATGGATAGTTAGGAGTAACAGCGAGTGGACTCAAATTATTTGTTGCCATATCTGGCCACACATAGCGAAAAAGAATTTATTTTCCAGCAAGACACCTCTGCAATCCATGTTGGTAGATCAACTAAGACCTGGTTTGAGGAACATGGAGGGCCGGTACGTTCACCAGATCTTAATGTTATGGAGAACATGTTGGGACTGCTAGTGCGGTAAGGTTATGCTGAAAACCGTCAGTATAATTCGGTTGGAGAGGTAAAAGTGGTATGCACTGGTATTTTTGCAGAAACAGAACAAAATGTGAGTTCTGACGTATATCTATCACTTTCACTTTTTCTTACTACCATACTTTTTGACTACATTCACAAAAGAAAAATTTGATATTTTTCTAATGAAATTCGTTAACTAGATGCAACTGAATATTTTTTTCATCCCATGTGAAAATCGAAATATATATGAACACACATGATCATACATTGACTTGTATATGATCATGCATGGGCATACATTGTCATATACGTACATGCATAGTTCAATGTATGACCATACATGATCTCATATATTTCCATATATCTTTGGATCCGAAATTTGAGGGTATATGACCATACATGTTCATATATGACCATATATGCTCACATATGATTCATGTATGCTCATATATGATCATATATGGCCATATACCTCCATATACCCTCAAATTTCGGATCCAATGGTATATGGAAATATATGAGATCATGTATTGTCATACATTGAACTATGCATGTAAGTATATGACAATGTATGCCCATTCATGATCATATACAAGTGAATGTATGATCATGTGTGTTCATATATATTTCGATTTTTACATGGGATGTTAAAATTCTGTTTAAAAATTTAAGTTTTATTTGGAATGCCCAACATATTGGCATTTAAATATGATTGTGTTAACCGAATTGTAGCAACTAAAATACACTTCTTAGAGTTCTCAAAACCGGTTTCCGAAATATTCGATAAACCCGGTATTTTATATTTTTCCGTTTTTTTAAACGGTTTTTAAAAAAGGGCGGTTTAGTTTAGTTCAGAAGCCGGTTTTTTCCTCGAATAGTTCGACATTTTCCAATAATTAAGAGCGAATATTTGCAACAAATTTTCATTAATTCGTTTAATATTTGATCGGCTAATTACTGGTTTGACCTACTAACCATCTTTAAAAAAATTGAGTTATCCCGAGTAAAAATACATATATATGGTCATATATGATGCGATTGAATGGAGTCACATTAGGACACATATCATTATATACAACTATATCTGATATTATGTTTTGAACGAATTTTTTATACGGTAATTGATATTATAATATGTCCCCAAATCTTACTCCTTATATAGCTACATAAGCCATATGAAATTAATAAAAATATATGTAGTGACCGATATGATTATATATAGTTCCATGCAAATTTACATATAAATGTATGTGACGCCATACTAGAAATATTTTCTTTTAATTTTATATCACTTTATATATAGTCCTATACAAATTAATATATAGCTTAACATAACATTTAGTTGTCTGTAAATTAATATTTAAATTTATATGGCTCCATACACAAATAAAGTTATTTTTTATATATAATTTCATATTAAAAAAATTATGCGTACGTTTCATAAGTCAAAAGCATTCTAATGCATTTTTATAAAACACAACCAATATTTGTAGGAAAATTTTTAAACAATGGGTTGTTTTCTAAAATTTGGGCCTTTATTAAAATTGTTTAAGATTTAAATTTTCAACTAAATAGCTGTTAAGCATAACTTCCAGTCATAAAAAGTCTACCTACTATCTGATTTAATTATATAAAGTATAATAAGTGGCTATTTCTATTAAGTGATCACGTATCACATTAAAAGTAACTCCTTATTTTACGGTTTTAAAATATCCCATCTGTAAGAAGTCGCTGCTATTATTTAGAACTCATGTTGTGTATTACAACACCCAGAAAATACATTCAGTTCTGATAACCCCATTTGTAGTCAATCGCATGGTTCGGTAGTGGTAGCCGAATTTTTCAGTTGTGGCAACAGGAAACCAATTGGGACTAGACAAATTTGACTGTGACAACGGAGTTTCAGTTGTATCAAGAATAATTCGGTAGCCGCAAACGAAAAATTCATTTGATGAAACTGAACCATTCGATTGGCAACAGATGGGGTTGTCAGCACCGAATCTGTTTTATGGGTGAAGTAACTCTTTTCTTTGAGGTGTTTAAATATATCATTGGTAATAAGTTGCTATTACTACCCAGTAGTTATGCAGCACATTATACATAAGACATTACATTTTAGTTATGAAATAATGCAATGGTAAGGGGTATGGTATTACCAGGTAATGTGTTCTGTAATACCAACATATTACCAAGGTTTTGCTGGGGCGTTCCGGTATAAATGCAACTAATTAAAAAGGAGCACCTAGATGCACTTGAAATTGATTTAAAATGTTAAAGCTGATATTAGAAAATGTATTGGTAGTTTTTCCAACTGGAGGCAAATGTAACTAAAATTCAAAGTCCAAGAGTTTGGAGAAATATGGCTTTTTTATTCTATGTTCATAAAAATATTTTTAAATGAAAAATAAAAATCTCTGCAGCGTTTATTTTTTCAACCTTAAAAAATAAAAATAGAGACGTCAGTTTAAGCGATAAAATAATATTCGTCTTGAAATTTTTAGGTTTAATTACAGTCAGTTCAATAAAACACACAAGTAATAAGTTTGAAACGGCTATAAAAAAAGACTAGAAGTCAGATCATTTGATTTTAACAGTTATTCCGAAATTAAAAAATGCCATTGCATATTGCATATCACTATTTGACTTTTTCCCGCAAAAGCCCCAGTGTGCGACGTAGCTGTGTGTACCAAATTTCATCAAAATATCTTAATATTTGCGACCTGTAGAGTGCGCACAAGAATGCATGGACAAAGATAAACAGACGGACTGACAGACAGACGGACATCGTTAAATCGAAACAAAAAGTGATGGTGATTCGATCGGTATACTAAAAGTTGTGTTACCAATATTTTTTGGTGTTGCAAACATCAGTACAAACTTATTATACCCTGTCCATGTAGCGGTGTAGGGTATAATGTCAAAACGTAAGTCTTCTTCATCATTTTCTCGATAGCAAGTTTTGGGTGAAACCAATAATAAAGCGATGATTTTTAAAAAATATTTAATTTTGTTTCCCTATTTAGGTGGGATTTGTTTATTTTGTTATTAGTGTGACGTATATTTTGGCAAACAAAAAATATCAAGACTTTCTCAAGAGATCCTATAAAAAATTAATATTTTATTGATACTAGGCAGGGTAACCAGAAAAATTCTGTGTCATGTTTTTTCTGTGCGTTGTGAAGAAAAATAGGTATGATGTTTATTCGTTGCAGAAAAATTTACGAATTCTGGCAGGGATTTTTGCATTTGATTTTAAGACCATATTTTAGACTAATTTAATTTTTTACGATATTTTTTTATTTTTCCACAACAAGAGCATATTTTGTGACAAATTTTTAACTTAAAAAATGTAATTTTCAAAAAAAAAAATTTTTTTTATTTTTTGTTTTTATATTTTATTAATTATTTTGTTTTTTTTAATTTATTACATGATTTTTGAAAACTTTCTGGGGTTTAAAATACTAATTTCGGTATCTCAAGCCAGTTTGTAAAGTTCTAATCCCTGTTGTAAGACGATAACGATTTCGGCATTCAACTTGCCAAAACATACTTCAGTGACATTAAAAAATAAATTGTGTATAAGAATTATTGAAGAAAAATGTTTTTTAAAATGTATTTTTAAGAGAATATTTTTGGTTGCTCTCACTAAATCAGGGGTGTGTCGTATTATTTTTTTGGCTTTTCTCCTTCCGTCTTTAATTTTTTTTCTTAAGCCCAGTTTTTTGTTCACAACAGCGAAAAAGGTTCGTATTTATGTTTTAAACCCAATATTGTAATGAAAACTTTCAAAATTGTTCACATAAATTAAAAAGACACATCCTTTACAAGGCCAAATGTCACTTTTGCAACATTTTCAAATAGTCTTGCCTATTCAAAAATTCCACCACAATTTCGCATCACTTCCACGTAAGTGAAATGTCATATTTTTTAAATGAATGTAGAGGTCTTGCTTTTAGATATTTCCAAAACAGTTTTTCTTAAGGAAAATCGCAATGTTACAAAGAATATTTTCATACACCCAGAAAACAGATTCAGTTCTGATAACCCCATTTGTAGTCAATCGCATGGTTCAGTTGTGGTAGCCGAATTTTTCAGTTGTGGTAACAGAAAACCATTTAAGACAAACCGAATTTGACTGTGACAACGGAATTTTAGTTGTATTAAGAATAATTCGGTAGCCGCAAACGAAAAATTCATTTGATGCAACTAAACCATTCGATTGGCAACAAATGGGGTTGTCAGCACCGAATCTGTTTTCTGGGTATAGTTTAATTTAGAAGAAACTGAAAACCGGTTTTTGAAAAAGGCGGTTTTTGGAAGTATTCGATTTTTCAACTAGGTCGAATACTTAACAACTCTACACTTTCTAATGCTGTTGTTTATTTTTTTGTGTTCCATATTACTGTATAAAAACAAAGTCATCTTTGAAGGACATTTTTTGTTCCTTACAATACTCAAGTGATGGAACACTTGAGTATTGTTCGTTCTTACTAAATTCTATTTAAAAAAAAATATCATGTTTGGAATTTTTTTCTTGTTGTTAAGTCCAGTTTTCTAATGTAATATTATTGCTTTTGATTTAAAGATTTACTTTATATAGTTTTTACATGTTGTTTCCGTTATCACAATGACATTTTTTCTTGATTTCTTTCTTTCTTTTGTTTTCATTTTCTGGTAAAGCTTAAATATTATTTGTAATAAGAAAATTCTTGTCACGCATCTTTAGAGAAATGCATTTATTATGCTTTTGCAATAAGCTAATATTTACATTCTTTGTGGTATCTTTTTTTTCTTTTTCAAAACAAAAATTGTCTTAGCTACTATTTGAAAGAAATAAAATATAGTTCAGAGCACAGTTTCTGTTCTATTTCTTGTAGTAACATCTAAGTGACAACTAACAGTTTTGTGTGTTGTAAATGTCAGTTGGGAGTATTAAAGGAGTATTATGAAATTGAAAAATATGTTTAGAAATATAAAACAATTTTGTTTTCAACAACAGCTAATGAGACTATACAGAAGTTTCAGGAAAATCTAAATATTTTATGAATTATTATTTATATAACTAATCTTATTTAATAACAATGGATTTTAAATAAAGGACTTGATAACTTAATATATAAATGGTATTTTTTTTTTGTGAACGGCATTTTTTTACAACCCGCAGCAGGTGGAATCGGTCATCTTATCTCCCATACACTACTTACTACAATTTACAAAATTGCTACTTAAAGTTTGCGATCAATTTCAGTTTTGTGATGCTGTGGTTTAAGATTCGGTTATTATTTTATACGTGCCTTCTAATTGTACATATTATTGCATACACAATTGATATTTTATAGTTTTTGGTGCAGCTGATTGATATCTGGTATAAAGTTATAAAGATTTACGACGGCGCATTCAATATGGCCTACGATTCTTTTAAAAAAATAAATTTTCGGAAAGTCTGAGTATGAATCTGAAAACAAGTTTGAAAAGTCAAAATGGCGAATCCAATATGGAGAATCATTATCTTAAATTAGTCGGTATCATTGTAAATTATTTACACCAATATTTTAGTTGCCACTAAATATCAATTATGATTCTAATTTATATTTCTTATAGATTATTTTTAATGCCTTCATGTGAAATTGTCTGCACTTTCCAATCAAGGCAACAAGATTTGGTATTCTCGAAAAAAGAATACTTCAAGACCCTTTTATTTAAATATTCAGATACACTAGAAATTCGGTTGGTTTTCTCCACGAAAAAGAATTACGAACCCAATATATTTTCTGATATAAAAAGGCTTTACAAATTTACAGCTTGGCTACAGAAATGGTCCTTCCTTTGAGTAAACTCTTCGAGAAATAAGGTATTAGCCTGGGTTTGAATTTTTACTCGTACAAAGGTTAAATTTTAGTAATTTTTTTATTACTAATTTTCAATAAATTTATTAAAAAAAAATTTTTCCATATCGAGTGATTATATTCAAAAAGGTCTATCTGCAAATACAGAATTGTTCATAAAAGCTAAAAAACCGTTCAATTCACATATTGTGAATATTTCTTTTTATTAATCTAATTAGTTAGTTATAAAAAATTTCTACAATTCTTACATATAAATTTGCCTAATTCCTAACTGCCTTCGGATATATTATATTTTAATATAACAATTTGTAGAAAGCCCCTTTGTGATTAATAAATTTTCTTCAAAGTGTTACTAAAATGAGAATATTTGCTTTATCCAATATTTCTGTATTATTGGAATACATATAGATGATGCCTCTGTAATTTTGTTATCAAAAAATTATAAGAAATATATATAAATAAAAATAAATAAAAAATAATATTTTTGGCTATTTATTTATAGCCATAACATAAACCACCAATTACTGTTTTTTCTAATCTGCTGCATTATAAGTTTTTTCGTGTTGCGCGATTATTTTTTAGGTTTTAAGTTGCTGTTTTTAGATAATTATATTCTAGGGACTATGCCGTGGGATCCTTATCTTATACTAAACTTTAACTCCCGTTATCAAAGAATTGAAAGTGCATATTTGACTATGTGGCGTCTTCGTATACATTTTTTGTACTATCGTGCTGCGAAATTCGTAATTCGCGAAATTTAGATGACTTTCAAATTTATTTTCGAAGTTTTAAGAGACAACTGATTTAAAACGCTATTTTTATGTAAATAGGTAGAACGATTTCAATTTCACTTTAACAACACGAATCCCAAACGAGATTTTCTCAAAATTTTTAATTGTTTGGTAGATATCAAATTAATTAAGATGAGAAAGAGGTGAGTCTAGCATTATCATTTCAGACCTATCGGAGATAACAGATGTACACGTGAAGTGTTTGCTGTCAAAAACTCATTTTCTTCAAAATTGCAGATAGCACCTATTGAATATAAGCTCTCGATATGTATTTTTATTGAAAACGGTTTAGGAAATTTGGAAATTCAATTGCAACTACACCCAGAAATTAGATTCGTGCTTAAAGTCGAAATTACTGCCAATCAAATGTTTTAGTTGTGACAACAGAATTTTTTGGTTGTGACTACAAAATTATTGTTGAGGAAATAGAAAGTCTGTTGCCTTAAATAGGAAATTCTATTTATGAGACCAGGGGCCCGAATATGCTCATCATTTAGTTTGATTTTATCCTTAAATTCTATTTAATCAACAAATTTTCATACAGGATTTTCTACTTAGTAAAATTTTAGTAAAATTTTTTCTAAGTGATTTAACAATAATTTCACTACCATGCCTAATTCGATCTGTGTGTACTGTTGCGTATGAGTTATATTTTAATCATCATACGCACTGTGGTATATATCAAACCTTAGTATAAAACACAAGGTTGGTTACCGTAACGAATAACGGTAAGGGTAACGGTAACGGTAAAGGTATCGGATTTCGTTTGTTTAGGTAACGGTAAATGTAACGGTATTTAAGACTGTTTCGGTAACGGTATACCGTTATCGAAACAGCAATACCGGTACGTACCGGTATTAAAAATTATGTTAAAAACATGTAGAAACAAATAAAAACATGGCATATTTTTAATTCTAAGTACTGAAAATACAGATTTTAAGCTAGAAATTCAATACTGGTAGTTTTAATAAGTAATATTATTATCTATAAATTTTTATTATTATCTATAAATTTTTTTTTGTAAAAAAAAACTCAACATTATAAAATTAAAAATAAAAAAATTGTAATTTTTATATAAAATAATAAATACCGGTAAAATACCGGTAACTACCCATAAACATAACGGTATCGGTAACGATAACGGTATTTGGAATTTTTTTAGAGGTATCGATAAGGGTAACGGTATTCAATTTGAAACGGTATTTTAGCGATAACGGTATTATAACGATAACGGTATTATAACGATAACGGTAACCAACCGTGATAAAACATAAAAACTAAAAAATGCATTGATATTTTGTTCTAAAATTAATTTAATTTAAATTTAAATAAAATACTTATATTAAATATTTGTTTAAAATTATCTTTTTAAGCTTTTCATTATTTTTCTAAAATCTTTTTCCATTTATTTTATAAATCAAGATTGAAAGTTTACGATTAAAATTAATACATTTTGTGTAGCCAATTACTTGGTGCTACAAATACAATTTAACTATAAATGGTACGTGATGTTTGTAATTTTATTTTAATGTTCCATATACGTCGTTCCTACAGTATTTTAAACAATCGTTCGAAATTTATGTGTGTATGTATTTTAACACGAAAAAAAAACAATAAAAAAAACCAAGGATATGAAAAATTGGCAACACATTGGCACCCGCACGTAGCCAGAGAAAAAAAAATACATAAACATTTATAAATATTGTACACACATGTATTTACATGTACGTACATGGTTTTTAATAAACAAAACAACACAAATGTGTACAAAATTTGACATATATTGCATTAAAACGAATTGCATGTTTAAATGCACCTCAAAAACAAGTAAATTATAGACTGACTGTATGATACCCTACAAAACAATTTAACCTGCAAATTTTTCTGAAATATATATGCATTTTAGAAATAACGTAAATAATTTCATCAAGTAGACAGATTGCTGGAATGCTGTTTTTACACGCAGAGGAAAATATAGTTAAAAATGCTTGGGGTAACAAAATTATTACAGAATGATTCTAATAATCGTACGAGTAAATATGATTCTAACTGATCATATTAAGATCAGTGATGATGATTTAACCATCATATTGGTTAATACGGTGTTCATATACTATGATCGTTAGGACCATACTATGATCATTAGGATCATACTCTGATCATTAAAATTATTTATGATGATAATTACGTATTTCAATCATAACATAATGCTATTAAAGTGTGATTCTTTTTTCTCACATATTTAAGAGTGACATTTTCATTCTATTTGCCGGGAAATGGGATGTATGAACACCATATTTAAATATGTAGTCCTTTTCAGATTCTCTAGCAATGTTAAAAAAACTTGATATCACATAATAATAACCTATCTTTTTAAATAATATCGCACTTTGCGTTAAAGGACAATAATGTATAGTTACTACATTCTTGTCATCTTAATAGCATTGCTGGTTTTTTGTTGTTGTTGTTGTTGTTATTGTTTGCAGCACAAAAGAAATGATGACATTTATGATGTTTTTGTAAATAAAAATTGTTTTTAAACATTATATACTATGCATGTATATTGTTGTGGTAGTAATAATGGTGTTGGTAATACTAATGCTTTGTGTTTTGTACAACATACAATTGAAATATATGACATTTTGCGTGTTATATTTTACAATTAAATGTAATAAAATGCATTTCCCTTACCACATACATGAACATTGCAAATAACTATAGAAGGCCCACAAACACATTAGTACCATTTAACACAAGTTATAGATTTAAAGCAGATGAAGACCGACCAAAAGATGTCCTACATATAAGTATTTATAGGCGATCACATTCGTGTTGTTAAAATGTTTACCATATGTATTTGTTTTTAGTTACGGAAATTCTTAGGAGAATTTTTTTGTATTTTATATTCATTCATATAAAACTATTCGATGCTGTAATTATTATTTTCAACTAAGAGATTTCCAAGTACTTTAGTTGCAGAGAAGTTTTGAAAAAGTTAAAAATTTTTAGGGCTCAATTTTTTTAAGCATAAAGCGATAATAGTTTTCAAAAAATGTCGCGAAAAAATTTTAATTCAAATTATGTATTTCAAAAGCTTCAGTCAAAGTGTTTAAGTTTTACAAAATGCACTTGTTTACAGCCATTTTGCTTATTAAATGCAAATATTATTATTATTATTAAAAAATTGTTAACGATTACACTTTTCAGGTTTTTCAAAAAATTTAATTTTCCGTCAGTTTGACTATTTGGACCAGAGATTTAAAATATAGAGATATGACATCAATAACTTTTTAAACAAACTGTATATGCCGCTTACATGTAGGAAATTTCAGGAAATTTTGTCAAGGGAAAATTTAGTTTTGGGAAATATTTCGATATTTAGCAAAATATGGTGGTGTTTTTAGATATTTTTGGGGATTATTTTTTTCAATTTTGATAATTACTAATTTTTAACTAAAAAATTGTAAATTTTAAAAGATTTAGTTTTAGGCCGAAAATAAGAAAAATTTCCGGATAATAAACTATATGCGTATTATTTTAAATTAAATTCCATCAAATTGGGTCTGTTAAAATATTTCAAAATTTTTTCAAAAATAATAGAATTACTAAAGAAATGTTGTCTAAATATTTACAGATCTTGAAATATCGAAAAGCAACTAAGCTCAATAACACTAGTCTACAAAACAAAATGAATGTTGTTGCAGTGGATTAAGGATAATTGGGGGTGTGGATATCAAATACGCAACCAGTTTGTTCCAATTGGCTCTAGATTTTGCACAATTTGCGATTTAAATTTTTTCAATTTTTCAGCCGATTTTTTTCAATAAAAAATTTATAATTTGGTAACTATGTGTTCAGAAAGAAATCCCGTGCTTTATTTGGCGAAAAAAATTATTATAAAATTTTATTTAATGTCAGACTTTATTTAGATTTTTCTTAAAAAATTACAGATACACGCATTTCAATAAAATATTTTATTTTGCAATAAACCTACAAAAAAATGTATACATTTTTTTTATTGACTTTAAGTAATTTTAATTTTTAATATGTAATTTGCCCATTTTCCCCCCAAACCTTCCTAACATTCTTAGCTTGGGCTTAAAAAGATGCAATTTTTAATGAATTGTTTTCTCAACATACAGCCGCATTACTAAATTTAAACTCAGGTAGAAAACTTAAGATCTCATCCAAAAAAATTTTTTTTTTTTTTAAGAGAAGCAACACTCAGGAAATTCTTCCTATTAATTAACGTGTTGCTGCTTCCTTTGGAAAGGAGATAGAGAAGAAGTGAAAGGTGGTGAAAGATGAAGGGCTTCAAATATGGCAACACTGTAATTGCGCAAGATGTTGAGTTTTTTTTTTCTTTAGAACAGTTGTTGCGCGCCCTCTGACGGTGAGTTGGCGAATTTTGTTGAAGCTTTTTTTAATTCATAGCCCTGTTATATTATTTTACTTCGGTGGGGTTAGGTGCTATGGGAACACCGAAGGAGGACACTGCGATATGTATGAGGGATAGAAAAAACTCATACATATTACTATTTCTCATAAATTGATGTTGCCTTGGTTGGGGCTCGAACCCGTAATCTCACGTGTAACAGTCCAACGCGCTAACTATTACACCACAGCGCCCACAACTAACTATTTTTCCCACCTTCAGCGCGATAGTTCGCATAGTTAGAGTGCTGTTACACATTTTTTTTATCGGGACGCTCTAATAAAGCTGTAGGACATACGAAATTTTCAAAAAAGTTTGTCGGAGGAATTTACTAAAAAAGTAGTCTTTAAAATTACAAAAAATGTCGTAAAATTAACTGAAAAATTTTTACTACAACTTAAAAATTAGGTAAAAGCTACTGATTCTTTAATCTTAATTTTTTTGTATTTAAGAATATATTTTAACAATGAAAAAGCAAATATTTTCGATGATAAACAAATGTGTATTTACTCCATCATATTTCAAATCTGAAGTAATAATTCCAAACAGTTCTCCAGTTGCTACGCTTTTATGCATTGGAGATACAATTCAATTTTCTTATTTTTATTTACAATCTAAGAATATATCAGTAAAAAAAAATTTTGAACTAAACAAGAATTATAAAATATAAACGAAATTTTTTATTTTTTAAATAAATGTCAAAAATAACTGCATACTCTTAAACTATTGTTTTGGTAGTTTTTTATTATCATTTACTGTGGGCGCTATGGTGTAATGGTTAGCGCGTTGGACTCTTACACGTGAGGTTGTGGGTTCGATGCCCAACCAAGGAAACATCAATTTATGATAAATAATAATATGTATGAGTTTTTCTATCCCTCAGCGTTCTCCTTCGGTGATCCCATAGCACCTAACCCCTCCATATTTGAAGCCCTTTATCTATTACCACCTTTCACTTCTTCTCTACCAACTTTCCAGAGGAAGCAACACGTTAATAATAGGAAGAATTTCCTGAGTGTTGCTTCTCTTTTTAAAAAAAATCATATTAAGAATAATTGCTTTAAACAACTACTACGAAATTACAGTACTTTGTTAGATGTTGTAATAAATTACTTTGATAATAGTTGCTCTGTATTTTTCTGTAGAAAAATTATAGTAAAAAGCAACAACTAGTGATTACTATATAAACAACTGTCATGTAGTAATTTTCATTTTTTTTAGTGTGTTTTAGTTCCTTTAGAAATTGAAATTAATGTAAATTATATTTCCATATACTGGAAGACACCATCACCCAAGAATTTTTACTTAAAAACTTTTACAACCATATCAGTTTTACAACACGTTCCACTAGAACCAAATTAATGAACCCCGAACCCATTTACCTGAAATTAAGTTTAAAATATAGTTAACAAGACCTAGTCCCAAAAGCGGATCTAGAAGTACACTCAAAGAAGTACTAAAAATAAGCTAAAAATTACCTTGCAGAAAAAATAGCTGAAATTATCCGATGTTTTTGGTAAATAGTAGTACGAAAAGAACAGTAAAATTAAAACTGTTAAATTTACAAAACTAAGTTTTAGTTGGGTTAATTGAAAATTTCAAATTATCCTGTTAAAATTTCCAAAAAAAAATTTTTGCTCAATTTCAGTAGACATAAAGTAGCAAAAACAAATTGTTATATCTACAAAATTTTTGTTATTTTTAAGCTAAATTCAGTTGAATGCAAAAAGCGGTCTATTATGCTAAGCTAATATAAAGTCTAATTATGAATAAAAAATATATTAGGTTAACTAAAACACTGACCGTTACCCAAAATAGTAACCTTTTTTCTCAATATTGGAAAAATACTAACTTCTACATTGCAGTTTAAACAATTTAATTTCTATTATTTGGTAATTATACATATTGAAATTAGGATCACAAATATTAATTATTATACAAAAAATTTGGAATGTATCATATTTTTGCGTTTCATGTAATATGCATATTTAACCCCCCGTTGCGACCTGCAAGACAACAAAGTCGAAAATTTAACTTCAGTGCCAAAAATAAGTCAAAATTTAAAATATCTGTAAGGGTTAATCTCGTACTTATGCAGAATTCGCGCTCAAATGTCCAACAAATCAGGATTTTAGGGGAAAACCATGTAAATCTTCCATTTTAGGTATACACTGAGAGGATTATTCTTCATGATATTAATGCTATATCACAGAATTTTAGAACCAATGAAGAATTTCATTGCGTATATAATATTTAATTAATATTATGAAATTTTTCATTACTTTTCATTCATAAAATTTTATAATTTTATTAAAAAATTCACTGAATTTCATAAATTAGATCTCCACAAATTTAATGGAAATGTTCTTTACATATGAAATTGTTCAATAGTATTTACTTTTTTTAATTTTTTTTTTATAAAATATCGTCATTTCCTGCAAGAATTATATTTTATAAATTTTATTTTTTTTTAAATTAATTTTTTATTATTAATTTTGGACTATGAAATTTTTTTATAAATCATATTAATTTTTTGAAAATTTTTTTTATAAAACCTTTAATTTAATGAATTCTTTCTTTAGATATATTTTGTACATCCGTAAAATATGCTACGATTTTATTACGCCTTTTACATTTGCTAAGTACTTTTTATTTATCCACTCCAGCTTAGCAATGACAACAACCAACTATAATAAATAATAGTAAATGAAATTGCTTCATAGATTTTATGAAGCTCTTCATTGGCTGAATGATTTATTCATTGGACGAATGGCCTATTAATTTTATGAAGAGTTTCATTAATTTTATGAACTTTTCATAAACATTGATTTTAATGAAACTTGTTTCATAGATTCTATGAAAAGTTTCAATGGACGAGTTCCAGTGACAATTTTCATTGAAACTATGAAGAAATTCATTACTGAAGTGCTGATAATTCGCTCAGTATAGGATATGTTCAACGAATTTAAGTAAAACTCTAAGAGGAACATTTTTGTAGAACTTTTTAATCTTCTAACTCTTCAACTTACGGGTCTTTTTTGTCTCTTTTTAAAATGGGGCAAAAAAAATTCATTTAATTGAAAAGCTAAAGGTTTAACATGTTCCACAAAAATGTTCCCCGTAGTATTTTACATAAGTTCGCATGGTTTCCTATGCCGATTGACAATAAACATTTGAAAAAGGGTTGAAACTTTGACCCCCAAAAATAAAATTCCGATGTGATTTTCGTAAACGCCGACACGCGTATATATTCTTTTTGGCCCCCCTACCAGAATCCATTGTCAAAACCCCGTAATTTTGGAAAAAGTTCGAAATTGTTGTAAAGTGTTTTTGAAGAAATGTTGCCTAAATATTTATAAATCTTGAAATAAAAAAGCAACCACGCTCAAAAATTAATCAAAAGATTTTATATTTTCAAAATACTACATGCAAAGGTCTCAGAAAAAATAAATGTTGTGTGGGTTAAAAAAAGTACTACATTCAACCAAAAAAGTCTGTAATGGCCACTGAAAATTTTGCTGTTATTACGGGAAATTTAACTGTTTTAAAGCCAGCGGTATTTTTGCTGATTTTAGCAAAACATGTCTGCTGATCTGTAGTACAATTAAATTATTAGAAAAAATTAGTAGCCGCTACTAAATTTTAGTAAAATTTATGTAAACTGCAATTCAAAATCGATTTGCTAAACTAAGTTTAAAAACTTACAAAATATCATAATTTTAGTACAATGAAATTAGTATAAATAATTAGTTGCAGCTACTAAATTTCAGTAAATTGTTGTAAACTGTAATTTAAAATCAATCTGCTGAAATTAGCAAAAACTTGTACTAAAAAATAAAAAACTGTAAAATCTAAAAAAAAAAAATTCTTTCTCATGGTAACAAGCGTATAATTACTTCATCGTACTTGATATTTGGAGTCAAAATTGCAAACGGTTCTCCAGTTATGACCTTTTTATGCATTGGAGATGCAATAAAATTTTCTGAGTGTTATTTCCAAACTAAGAATATATCAATAGTAACAAATATAAACTAAATAAGAATTGTAAAAAATCAAAAAAAAAAAAAAAATTAGTATATTTTTCTGCTAAATTTAGCACTCGGTTTTGAAAAATTAGTAAAATGTTTTGCTGAAATCAGCAGCGAGAATTAGTGAAAAATTAGTAAAAATGTTTACTAAAAAACAAAATTGTACTAAAAATCGGTTTAAAAATAGTAAAGTTCGATTGGAAACTGTTTACAAATTTTTTACTAACTTTTTTATATGAGTGTAGGGGTATTCGTATGTACTTTCTGAATCTTTTAAACTCGACTTATGTATGTCGAAAATGGTTTTTTGTTTAACATTCAATGAATTGGGTATAAAATTGGGGATTTAAATTTTCAAAATGGGAATAGTATAAAACTTATTTGGCAACACTGCTCCCCATTAAACAAAATAGTATTGCCAGAAATCACAAATTATCAGTCAGCGCCATCTGTGTCATTAAAAACCGGTTTGCCGTAATTCAGGAATATGCGAAACCCCGACCGAACATGTCAGTTTTTAAGATCTGAAAAAGGTTATCGGAATCTAAAAATACCCCTCAAAAAAATTATATTATATTTTTCGTATTCATTTACTCGCATCATTTGGATGCTATTACTTAAGCTTATTTAATTAGTCAGGACAACCTATATCGGGCCACCCTATTGGGTATTTAACAAAAGTATTTTTTGCAAAGTTATTAAACTTAATTAAATTTGTTTGCTAAATAATTAAACTCTATTTGAAATATTTCAAATTATAAAATGTAACTACTTAAATTTGTTACAAATACCAGAAAATGCTTATAGTGCATTGTTGAATTATGAAGTGTTTTAAATAAAAAATAAAAAAATATAAAAACCAATTACTGCTCATATTTTTTCAGTTGCTCTAACTATTAATGTATATATCACAATGCATTGTTGCTATATAACTATTATTGTTATATATGATTGTTTTAATTACAGTAGTACGTAAAAGCAATATAATGACAACAAAACCAGATGCACTATTGAGCAATTTTTTCTAATTCTGAAAGCATATAAAGCAAGTTATCAAAAAAAAAACAGTCTTTGGGGACAACATATTTCGATAAATTATAGTTATTTTTCGATTTGCCTCATATTCGTATTACGTTTTAGTTATGTGAAGAGACAATTCCAAAGAAAAAGTGAACGAAAATGTACACCTTGGGCAACACAAGGAATTTTTGCCACTTTTAAAATATTTTTTCATTTATAATAATATATTTCACTACTGTTTTGACAGTTGGCCTCTATTATAACTAACACTACTTTTAAGTGTTTTTCAACATTAAAACATTTGATTGTTATAATTTTTGTTGTATAGAACAAAAAAAAAAGTTACTTCTATTATTTTTACAATTTTTTTTTTCAAGTATCTAGTACATTAACCTATTGTTAAGTAGTAGTTGTTATTATTTTTTTTTTGAATTTTGTATTTGTTTCTATTACTTTCTGTGGTATATATTTTTCAATTTATGTCCAGCATTTGTTCCATAAACTCAATAAACAACTAAAAAAATAAACTAGGAAAAACGTTTTTAATTATGAAAAGCTTTTTGTAATTCAAGTAAATTGTGAGTTTTTAATTATAACTGAAAATAACAATAAGTAAAGTTTTTAGCCCTTTCAGTCCAAGTGTTCGCTACATGTAATATATCATTTTTCAGTTGGCACATACACACACAGATGTATACATAAATGGAAGAATGTGCCATTTCTTACCTTATTTGTTTTTCAAACTATTACCAAAAAAATAAAAGCGTAATTTCAATTTAAAAATTTTTCTGTGCTTATAAAGCCTTCACTTTTTTTTTATTGCTCAAAATTTCAAAATTGGATATTTGTTTAATAATATTGTATTAAGATTCAACTTAAAAAAAGAGAATAAAAAAATTCAAAAATGCATGTTTAAAAAAAACGCCCTCTTGAAAATTTTATGATCTTTTAAGATCAGTTAGAGGTTTTATTTAAAAAAAAGAATTGAGAATAAAAAAATAGGTTTTTGGGTTTTTCGATTTTTAAATTGCAAAATTTTTAATTTATTTATTTTTCAATATTTTTTTTAATACGCCTAAATATCCTATTTAAAATGAGCTAAGAACCATTTTTGTAGCTATTATAGTTTTCGAGATATTCAAAAAATAACCGCGTAACAAAGCAAAAAATTAGAAAAATTATGACATTTTTTAAAATTTGAAATATAGCATAACTTTCAAAAAAAAAAAAAAAAAAAAATTTTAATTTTTTTTCTTTAGCAAAACTTCGTTATATGCTGAAAAAAAGTTCTGACCAAAATTCGTCCAAATCGAAAGGGGTCGATTACAACCATTTGTCGATTTGAGATGGAATGACCCATATATATAAAATTTATAAAACCAAAATATTTATTTTATATTTTTCCTTTCAGTATGCTAAAATTTTTCACTTTCTATTATTAATGTGATAAAACTAGACAGATCTTATATAATATAAACTGAATTTAAAATTCTGTCTCACTCTTTTTTTCCTATCGTTAAATAAATATGTAGTTACATAATCTCATCATGTTAATCTTTTATAATTAATGTGTCGGAAATTAATTGCTATTACATGTTATAACTAATATACTGCTTACAGACAAAGTAGTAAATATTACAACAACTACTATTACTACTATTAGAACTGCCTGAGCTTTTGTAACTACTACATAGACAATAATGTGATTAAATTTTCCAATTAAGGATAATGTTACTATAGGAATCATTAATTATATAAAGAGTTATTTGTTGTTTAAACTATAAAGGCATTGCAATAATTTACAAAATGAAATTTATTTAATACCTAAAAATATACTAAAATATTTCTGAATTTATATGAGTTAACAAAAAAAAAAAAAAAATTTAAAATACATATTTGTAACTAAAACAATTTTTAACGCGCGTGTTTAGAACACATAAATTCATGTAAACGACATTTTTTACATGCTACACCAGCAAAAAGCAGCAACAAAAAATACCTTTAGTATTTCATATTTATACTAAAAAACCACAATACATTTTTACAAATTTATATAATAGTATTTTTTTTAAGTTTATTTCAATGTCTGCATTGTACAAATAGTTTAATAAAATTTGTGGGCAAAAAACTAAAAACTAAACAGGCTGCAGGATATATATTTTTCTTTCTGGTTTAAGTGTATGTACAAATATGTTGAAAACTTCTTTACATTTTTTATGAAGAATAAATATTTTGGCCAAAACTTATATTTTGTTACCAAATATTTACGTTTATAATGTTTTTGTTCTTGGAATTTGTAAGAATTTGTTTTTCGTTTTCTTATAGTTTTGGCTAGATGTAGATGTGTCGTATTTTTGTGGTTAAATAATTGCTTGAAAAAATATTCTTCGATAAAGTTTCAACAAATTTTATGGTCAGAATTTTGGCAAAGATGAAAATTAAATTAAATTTTACCTGAAAGAAAGATTACTTAGTTTTTTAAAGACAATTCTGCATATATACACAGGAAAAAAAATTGCCAACCCAATTGCTAAGCCTATTTTGGTTGCTACAACCAATAAATTCGGTTGGTGAAACCATATTGGAATGTGATTCCTAAATATTTTGGATATTGAATAAACCGAATTGTGTTGTGATAACCAATATTCAGTTACACCAACCTATTTTAGTAGATGTAACCGAATTTCAGTTGGAAAATGGCATATTTTTTCTCTGTGTGTATAACTGTTATCAATAATTTTTAAAGAAGATACAAAAGAAAATTTTAGAATCTTCCAGTGAAATTTTGAAATTAAACAGGAGGCTTAAAGCGTTCCAATGTGATCGCTGTAAGGTTTGCAATAAAAGTTTTTACCAGTACGATATCGATGAAATTTGGAAAAACTTAAGACGATGGAGAAAAGTACTAATACATGAATAAACTGATCAGTCTACCTTAAACGGAAAAAAGTGGGATAAAATAATACATCACTCTTTACACGCCTAGTAGGGGAAAGTGGTGTACACAATAACAATTTAGCATATTTCTGAAATTTGTGCATAAAAATGTTCTGCCAGAAAGTAATTTATTTAGCATTGTGATTGTATCTATATATAGATTAAGAAATTCTATTAAAAGAATTTAATTGAATTTTCAAAATAATGTCTTCAAATTATTAAACTGACATTAAAATGAAAGAGAGTCGACCATTTCTAAAACGCGTTTATGAAGTTATTATTCCACTTAGTTTGAATATATTGCTATTCCCAGCAAAATTTTTTTAAACTGGTTGCCTTTGAATATGTTCTAGAACAGGTATTTCTACCACCGGTTCCGTGGAACAGGTTCCAGAACTGATTCCTGGAAGTCAAAATGGAACCCTTGACTGTCGCAGAACCGGTTCTAGAACCGGCTCCAAAGCAACCTGTTCTAGTTTGGAGGAACAGAACCTGTTGCTTTTGGAACAAACTCAAACAAAAATCACCGATGATAGAACACAAATTAGAACAGGTTGCATGCAAGTACAAGTTGTTCTACAACCGGTTCTTTGCATCCGACAATTTTTCTGGGTTGGTATTATCAATTATTTTACAAACAAATGGAAATATTGTACACATTCCAAGATACACCTAAAGTGTGTACCTTGAATCGTCGCTGCGCCTCGGAAATTAGCTGAGTGCCATTTTTAGATTTTTTTTATTATTGCAGTCATAAGACTTACTGGTCGTGCATTTATTTATCAACGCGTTTCCCGATATCTCTAATGGTTTAGAAGTTAGCAAAAGTAGCTATGTATTACCTATAGTAAAAATGTTTGTAAAAATGCCTATGTGCCCACTACATTTTAGGGTTCTCCACACGTCTTAAATTTTTGAATAAGGAAACTTTACTCAGTCTAATCCGCGTGTTGATATTTTATTAATTTATACAAAAAATTAAAGGTTAAAAAAAATAATTGTTTTAAGGTCACTAACCGCTGACGAAGATTTGCCCATTAACAGTTTTATTTTTTCTGTTCTTATTTTACTAGTATTGATCAAAAAGATCTGCTATTTTCATAAGAAGGCCTGAAGAAAAATCCCAAAATTTCAGGGAGAGAATTCGCTCAAAAAGTAGTGCAATTGCATGCAAGGCCAAAAAAGACGCTGCCATGAAAACTCTTAAATTACAAAGAGTTCGAGACTGGAATGCTGTAAAGAACACGGAAGCAAAACAGCGTGTCAGAAAATTAAAACATTTTTTTTTTGAAAAATTCAATTGCTGCATTATGGACGACGAGACATATCTTTTAGCCGACTTCACACAGCTTTCAGGCCAGGAATTGTACATTGCAGACTCACTAGAGAATGTGAACGACAAATTTAAGACAAAAGGGCAATCGAAATTTTCTCGAAAATTCTTGGTAAGGCAAGTTTTTGCACTTGTGCTGGGAGTACGGTTACAGTATACTCGGAAATATATATAAAAGAGTACCTGGAGAAGTAATTAAGCCTTTTGTTAGACAGCGTGAAGTGTATGCTTTCTTTTGCCCGACCTAGCTTCTTTCAATTACAGCAAAGCGGCTTTGGAGTGATACTTAAATAATAATGTGCTTTTTGTGCTTCGAGAAGCAAATCAACCAAACTGTCCAGATCTCACACCAGTTGAAAGGCAGTGCGATTGGTTTCCGCGGAAAGTAGTATTTAGCAGCTCGAAAGGATTCTAAAATTTATGGTAAGCGTTGATGGAAGCAATGCCAGAAAAATTTTAAAAAATTATAAAATTCAAAGTAATCGATTGTGAACTCATACTAAAATTTCAACATTTGTTCACGCGTATAGGTAATGTGTTTCCAGAATATTCAAAAAGTTTAACAAGTACCTAACAGCTGGAAGAAAGCATGGAACGGGTAAAGTAAAAGGACCCAGAAAAAACCGTAGCCAAAAATATGGAGACGCCATTAAGGGCGATACCACGAAGTGGCACGATGCGTGCAATTTTCGGAAACTTTTTTGCCCAGAGTTAAAGCTAAAGTTCGACTTAATACATCTAAATTTCCGGACAAAAATGCTAATAACAACCTTGATGCCAAAAAACTAGCAAAACTCTGATTATAAAACAAATACATATGTATTTTTATTCAAGGCGTGTTTTTTAATTAAAAAATTAATTAATATCAACAAATTCGATTTTTAAATTCTGCTTTGAATTTCAACAAACTCGTTTTTTGATGTGGCAGCATCGTTTGTTTAAATTTGCTTTGGATTTCAACAAATGTATTTGTTAGCTACTTAATTGAGAGAAATTTAACAATGAAGTAACAAACATGTTGTTGGTATTTACAAAATCAATTCCAATTAAGAGTTTAATTGTATTCACAAACTATTTTTATCTGTGCTGTTATTCTAACAGGAAGCTTAAAAATAATCAAAATCGGTCTGGCGGTTCAAAAGTTGTGATAGAAAATGTGAGGACACCTTAGAAAACTCCATACAACTTTTTCATTTCAGTGGAAAGTTCAAAAAATTTTAAAACCATTTAATAAAGCAATAAAATTTTGTATTGAAAATTGCGAAATGTTCTCGTATTTTCACTCTCAACTTTTGAACTGCTATATCAATATTGATCAGTTTTAACCCAACGCTCACTGGGGGAATAACAAACAACCTGGGTAAAAATACATGGTCTGGTAAAAATAAGCGCTAGAAAAATCGGGATTTTTGGTGTCCTTCGGACCATAATTTTCAAAAAAATGACACCACTGGATTTAGCGTACTTAAATTAGGTTCACCCACCGGATGCCCTGCTTGTTGGAATTTTCAACTAGCACAGTGTTATTAAATTCAAAACCTCAACATTTATACGTTTTCACATCTAAATATATTAACTTTGTTGCCCCAGCAGAAATTACTGCTTGCTTGGAAGCAGTTTTGCCAGGGAAAGTTGAGCAGTGAAGCGATTGCATTATTGATGATATCATGTCTGAGCACTTGTTTCGAGATCCGAAAAGGCATGAATTCACCGCTTTTAATTAGTGCTCCTGTTTTTCTTTTAAAATGTCGATAATTCATGCCTTCTCGGAAGTGCATATAATAAAGCTTTTCAACTATTTAAAATCATTCCTTCTCAAAAGCACAATATTCCTGCATATTTTTCCGTGAAGAGAAAATGACTCTTATTTTCAGTAAAACCACTTGTTTTCATTAAAATAACTTTTTTCCGCATTTTAAAAAATGTTGATGAAAGAACCGCAAAAATATTTAAGCAATCAAAATGTATTGCTCAGTTTATGCCTTTTTGAAAAGCACAGCAAAAAGCGATGTAAACAATTAATCAACTTAGGCGTTTCATTGGTGCTGTTTACGAAGCTATACATTTTTAAAAGCGGTAAAAGTAGCAGTAAGGAAGCAGTAATCGTTTTTACTGCTTCCACATTTTTGCTGAAAATAAGACGCATTTTCTCTTCAACTATCGGATTTAAAAATTTTTTTTTTGGGCTCTACAAATTAAGGAATGTGGACAGTCATGACAACCTTTTCTCTGGAGAGGGGCGCACCGCCCTGACAAAACTGCTTCCAAGCAAGCAGTTATTTCTGCTGGGTAATTTCATAAATTTCAGACCACTCGGTAATAAGAGCATTTGCGCTAAAATCACTAAAGTGTAAACTAACGCTCAGAAATTATGACTCATTAAAGACCCTAAAGTGTGGTCATTTTCAGAGTGTTGAAATTTTAGAATCATAAATCAATTATATTAGACTATTGTTTATGAGCCAAATTGAAAAATTTTGAAAATATTTTAGTGCACATTAATAACTCAAAAACGATTCATAAATTGCTTAGAAAATTTAAAGTTTCAAATAATATAGGGCGAATATAGTTCGGTTTAAGGTCATGGGTTGTTGAAAAATTTTCTTTGTTGAATAAGAATTTGTTTCTAAGTAAATAAAAACGCAAGTATTTTTTTAATTTTCTTTAAATTTGTATGTAACAATGTTGGCTCCAATATATTTCTATCAATTTTGTTGATCATCATCAGGGATCTGGTAAATAGTTACAAAAATACACATAATTATATTTAACGAAAATTGCATTGTCAAAATTTCGTTGATATTAATCTAATTGAGTTGTGATTACGATAGCTTATTTGCTTCGAATTCAATATAAGTAGCCCATCATCAATTATTAACCCACAAAGGCATGGATGCTGAAGATGGGTCTATAGCGGGACCCGAAAATACGTTTTCTATACTGCTGGCTTTATAGAATTTTATAAATTTTTATTCTCTGTAGATTACTTGTGTGATCTCAAATCTGACAAAAAAAAACATTAATTTTAAGATTATTTAAAAAATATATAATTATTAAAATTACTTTAAAACAAATTATTAATTTGTTTCAGTTACAACTTCTCTTCTCACTGGGTAATTGTAAACTAATTTTTGTTTTCGTCGTTTGTGTTTGTCAACTGTATGTCGTAAAGCATTAATCGATTATAATTGTGCTCCTCTTGTAAAAATATGGCAAAATTTGGTTTATGATTTTTTATTGCACAATGGGCGACAAGTCCTCTATTGGTTTGTCACTGGCTTTTAACTCTGATCGATGTGAATATAACCTTGTTTTTCTGGGAAATTAATGTTTGCTCAATATATCTCGTATTACTGTCAAGCTTTGCATATAAAATTCTTTATAACTTATGTCCAAAACTCTTTTTATGAAATTTGTTGCAATATTTATTATAATTTTCCGGGGATCTTTGGAAAAGGATATTGGCAATCTTCCAATAATATTCAAAATCATTAGTCTTTTATGAGTCATAAAAGTCCGCTCAGAAAGACGCTTCATCGGTTTAGCGAAATACCCTCATATAGCTATGATTTCACAAGGTGTAAGGGCTCGTATATGAGTTTTTTAGGACTCCAATTGTACACTGGGAAATTTAAAAAAAATGTAATGTTCCTAGTAGTTCTAGTAAATATATTAAAAATTTTCATTAATCTTACTCAAAAAAAAACTTACTTTTTACTACATAATATTTTTTTCTTTTCAAAACACAGGTGAAATTCATAGCTTGTCAAACAAAACTTTAATGAAATTAAAAAAATTAAAATTTTATTCAATGTCAATGACAGTATTATATCGATAACATGTTTTCATATTTTTGACGTTTGCAAACAAAAATTTAAATAGATATAAATTTTTGTGACTTTGGAACAACAAACACAAGAGAAATACATCTTCAACTATGAGTCACAAACTTTTCCCATACTTAAACCTCCCTAGTAAAAATGATTTTTATATAATCAGATATGATTTTTATATAATCATTTATGATTTTATACAAATATAACTTGTCGAGTATTGTGAAACATATATTTTTATATGATTATATCAAAAGATATTTAATTATATAAAATTATATTAACCAGATCCACCATTTTCCGGATCAAATCATGTATGGGTTAATATAATTATATAAAAAAAATATAATTTGATCCGAAAAATGGTGGATCTGGCTAATATTATTTTATATAATTAAATATCTTTTGATATAATCATATAAAAATATATGTTTCACAATACTCGACAAGTTATAGTTGTATAAAACCATAAATGATTGTATAAAAATCATATATGTATATATAAAAATCATTTTTACTAGGGCTAGCAAAATTTTTTAACCGGTTACCCGAGAATATATTCTAGAATAGGTGCTTTTACCACCGTTTTCATGGAACAGTTTCTAGAGCTGATTCTCAGAAGTCAAAATGTAAGGTTTCAATGTCCCTCAACTAGCTTCATAACCAGTTATGGAATGGGTTCTTAAACAACCTGTTCTAGTTTGGAGGAAAAGAACCTATTGCCTTTGGGTCAAACTCCATATAAAAAGAAGCGGTTGTAGAACACAAATTAGAACTTATGCTAATTATATTCCATTGAACTGGTTCCGGAACCAGTTACTGGGATCCCATATGGAAGGTATGACCGAAGTAGAATCAATTCTAGAACTAGTTCCAGAACTGATTCTAGGTTAACCGGTTCCACTTTGGAGTTGTAGAATTGGTGGCTTTTGGGACAATTTCAAACAAAAATAATCGGTGTTAAAATCGACACTAGAAGGGGTTGTAAATGAAAAGTAGCTATTCTACAACCGATTCTTTGGAACAGAAAATTTTCCTGGGAAGATGTTCTGCAACCAGTTCTTTGGATTTTACCTTTTTACTGGGAAATAATGCGTCAGTAAAAAATCTCTCAAGCGAGTTTCCAATCGATTTGACTAATTTCTAACAAATTTTTAGTTGACACACTGATTTAAACAAAGGTTTTAGTTATTTTCATTTAACGCAATACTAGAAATTCTCAGTACTTTAAATAATATTGTGTGTTAGTTTTTAAAATTATTTATAACTAATTTTTTAGAACCCATTTGTTATGGTGCCACCAATGTATCCGAATTTTTATTTATTTCCCTCACGATTTTTTAAAATTGCCAATATCTTGAAAATTAATAGAGAAAAAATTTACACTTCACACAATGTCCCATATCTCGAGAACTAAGCGAGACAGAGCAAAATGGAGAAATGTTTTTACATGCCCTTATATGATGTGAAATGAAACCTGAGACCCTAAATTTGAACAAATTGCACGACTCAGTATAATTACATGTAAGACTGTAGTTTTACTAATTTTTTACTTAAATTTAGATTTGCTAAATTTAGCAAAAAATGTTTTAAAATCAACAAATTTTATTTTAAGTCAAAAAACAGGAATAAATTCAGCCAACAGACATATTATTTTGGGTGTAGTAATAAACACTATAGTATAATTTTTTTACATAAACACTATAGTATCATTTTTTTACAGTTTATACGCTAAAGTTAGGACGTTGTAAAACAGCATAATTTTTGAATTTTAACCTATAGAAATTTGTCAAATTTACGATAAATGGTAATTTACTACTTGAAATACACTCAAGAGAATAAGTTAATGGAAAAATTAGTAAAACGTCTTGTATATCAAGTGTACTGGTTTTCAGCAATATTTTAGTTTCAGCAAGTTTTTTAGCACTAAACTAATTTTGAACTAATGTTTTAGCAATTTATTTTCCTTAAAATAGATTAAATAAAGTTCAATTTCTGTACAAATTTTTTGAGTTTTTTTCCATCTACTATTACTCAGGAAAAAGTTTAGAGGTTTTAGCAAGTATTTTTTTCATTTGCAATCGACTAAGTGTTAGCAAAGCTTTTAATGAAATTACTATTTTTTTTTTCTTGGTAAAAATCAGCTCGCAAACACCTTTTGTTGAAATTACCAACTTTTTTGCAAGCACGCTCCTGACTAAAAATTTGCTGACACAGAAACATTTTTTGCTGACCATACAGACTTTTTTTTTTGAGTGTAGTGCAAAGTGTGAACTCCATCATTATTTTTATAATTTTTGAAAAAAATTACGTTATTATCAATTTTTTGTTGCATTATTCAAACTTAATATTTTTTATAATTTCAGTTTTTATCCTCCAAATAAAACTTTATTTTATAAAAATTTTTATTATTTCCGTTAAATAAAAATTTTTTAACAAAATTTCCTTTTGTTTAACAATAGCATATAGTTTATGTAGATATTTACCAAAAAGAAAAGTTACTTTTAGGAAAATGTAAACTTTTTCTTTATGATTTTCTTTCAACATAAAAGTAAAACACAAAAATTTTATAAATATTTCTTTTAACAATGACATTAAATAAACAAAATGCAGTTTTATTATGGTGAAAGAGAAAACTTGAGGAACAAAAAATATATATTAACAAAATTTATACTTTTTGTTATTACGCATAGATTCTTATTTTATTTTAGGCAGAGCTCCGAAATATATGCTGTGAATACAATACAAATGTGACGCCCATAAAGTTTGAAGAGAAACAAAAAATTGTTAAAATAACTTTCACGTTAGCAAAATGAAAACAAAAATATTTTATTTTCTTCGGAAAAAGTTAACTTTTGAAAAGGAGGGTGTATTAGTGTTTCGTTTTATTCCAAATTAGAACGAAAAAAAAAAATTTCTTCTATTTTGGGTTTTTATATGCAGATAAAATAGTTTTTGACGTAGTTTGTTCATTACAAAATTATTTCTCTATAAAGTATAAATTTTTCATTACTTTTGTTTTTGCTTAAGGAAATTTATTTTTAAGAAAATTATAGTTTGCCTCAAAAGCGGGGTTTTATAACAACTTTCTTAAAAAACACACTTTTGAGATATAAAGAAAATTGGTATGATATAAGTTTTAAAGCAATAAACTGCAGCATAGGTTTAGCCATTTTTTTTATTATTTTTTTAAAATAACAGTTAATAACATGTTTTAAAAAATTTTTCTAGAAATAAATTTGTAATATTTATATACACTAATAGAAAAAAGTCCGTAAAAAATTAAGTAAAAACTACTAAAAATTAGTTAAAAATGATGCTGCAGAAAAAAACTGCTAAATTAGCAGATTATTTTTGCTATATATTAGTAATATAGGAACAGCAAAACTAAAACTGTTAAATATACAGAATTTTAGTTATATATGAGCTAAATTTTTGTAAATGGAGATTAGCAAATTAACCTGCTAAAATCAGCAAAAAATTTTGCTAAATAATTAGTAGCCTAAAAAATCAACAAAAAATTTAAAATTTTCGAAGTTTTTTTTTCGATTTTTTTTTTAAATGCAAATAAAAATCGAGCCTTTTGAAAACAGCAGTTTACAATTTTTTAGCAAATATTTCTGCTGATTTTAGCAGAATAGACTGCTATTTGCATTCAACTAAATTTAGCTTAAAAATAGCAAACATTTTGTAGATTTAACAGTTTATTTTTGCTATTTTTAGTCTACAAATATTTAGCAAAATTTTCTGCAGATTTTACAGTACAATTTGCTATTTTCAATTAACTAAAAGTTAGCCTAAATATAACTAACATTCTGTAAATTTAGCAGTTTTAATTTTGCTGTTCTCATTTTACTAGTATTTAGTAAAAAAATCTGCTAATTTTAGCAGTTTTTTCTGCAGCATCATTTTTAACTAATTTTTAGTAACTTTTTCTGCTATTTTTACGGATTTATTTCTATGAGTGTAGTTGAAATTATTCGTTAATTTATTTCTAAACTTACCTTTTGGCATATTTAAAATTCACATAATAAATATATGAATATGTATAAATACGAGGGGAATTCCAAAAATGTTTGCAAAATCATAGAAATAGACAATTTTATACAAACTTTAATTAAGATTATGATCAATATAAATTTTCATTATAAAAAAAAATAGTTTTCGAAATATTATTTCCATATATACTGAAAACCTTTTAAATCGCATTCCCCTTACTTTATTTTTGATAAAAGGTAACAGATAAAAATTGTTGTGTACAATGTCTGTGGTGAATGAATAATAGGCCATAATTTCAATATTTCCTTGGTTTAAATAATCAATTGTTAAAGTAGCCTTAGAAGCACTTGCCTTATGGTGAATAGTATCATTCGAAAATTTGATTTCGGGTAAGCAAATGGTTGTTACCAATCCGCATTAACGGACCTCTGATTATCTAAAGAAACGCTAGAAATATAACCCGTTATACCAACACACATGATAATAGTCTTTTTTTATAATGATTTGTGGTTTATCTTATAAAAGTTTCAAAACAAATAAAATTGTAAATTAAATTTAAAGAAATTCCCCTTACTTTATTTTTGATAAAAGGTAACAGATAAAAATTGTTGTGTATAACGTCTGTGGTGAATGAATAATAGGCCATAATTTCAATATTTCCTTGGTTTAAATAATCAATTGTTAAAGTAGCCTTAGAAGCACTTGCCTTGTGGTGAATAGTATCATTCGAAAATTTGATTTCGGGTAAGCAAATGGTTGTTACCAATCCGCATTAACGGACCTCTGATTATCTAAAGAAACGCTGGAAATATAACCCGTTATACCAACACACATGATAATAGTCTTTTTTTATAATGATTTGTGGTTTATCTTATAAAAGTTTCAAAACAAATAAAATTGTAAATTAAATTTAAAGAAATGTTAGTGATTCTGTTTTCAAGTGAAATTTCATTTGTTTTTAAATGCATATATAATATTGAAAATTTGTGAATAGATCCATGATTTGTCCCTTGTGACTATATTGTAAACCGATTTTGAACTACCAGCATTGCAATTTTTTATAATTTTTCTTGCACTATTCGACTACTGATTGAAAATCTTTTAATTTATGTGGAATCCAACGAGCGAATAACTGTCCTCCAAAATTCATTATATGAATGCTTCACTTGCCAAATCGATTAACTCCACTTTTTGAATTATTTTAGATTTTAATGTACCTACCAACTGTATAATATTTCTCTGATTATAAGTATTAACCCCAGCAAAAAAATTTTAGTATTTTGGAAGCAGTAAAAATACGAAGCGCTTAAAAACGCGCTACAAATTCTGCTTTACAGAGTTGCAAAACTTTATGCGTATACAATATACAAAAAATTTTGCAATTTGATTGTATACCCTGCAAAACTGCCTTAAACGAAGCAAATCGTAAGCAAGTTATTTAAAATATTATAGTGCTACGCTATTGCCTTACGACGAAGCAGGTTGTAAGGGAGTAAAATAAAATGTAAGTTATACAAATATTAATACGCACGAAATCAGAATCATCTCAATCGTGTTTTACCCTTCTTTAGTAGAGTTTAATGTATGACGCCATGAGTCAGTCTGCAGTTTGAAGTCGGCAAATGAATGCATTTATTTTCATAAGAAGTCGCGTTTAAATGCGCTCAATGAAAATCATGAAAGAAATCATCCAGCAAAGCAGGTTTTTTGCTGTAAACACTACTAAATAACAAATTTTTGTTAGCCTATGAATATATAGGATGGCCCTTAAAATAACGATTTGTCGATTTTCGTTCATTACACCCTTAGTTTTAGTGGAAATGGTCGATGGAAGAAATCGATTTTTTTTTTTGGAAAACGTTATCCCGTGCCGAAAGTTGGACGAAAATGGGCCATTTTGGAAAAAAGTGTATTAATATTAAAAATTCCCAAAATTCAAAATTTCGAAAAAACAATTTTTTTATTTTATTTATTTAATATAGCCAAAGTGATTCAAGTATTGAATTTTGCCTTCATCTGATATCATTAACCCACTTTAGCCTGGAATCTAAAATGACCCACAAATTTGATTAAAATGCAAAAACATGTTTTTTTTAAAATTAATTTTAAAGATTTTTTAAAATGCCCAATTTGGAGATGTCGATTGCTATATGTACCAAATAATTTTTGATATTAAAGAAAAAAAAAATAAATTGGAAAATGATAATTCGAGTTTGTGTTTGGAGCGAATGCTTTCCAGGACATTTTACAAAAATTTTTATTTTGTCAAAAATTTAATAAAATTTTAATGTTTTCATTAAATTTTACATAGTTTTCGGAAAAATATCACTTAAATTTAGTTAGATTATAATCATCTTTACACCTGTTTATTTAACCCTTAGTGGATTGGAGTCAGAAAAGACCCATGAAACTTAATATTAATTATGACTACGAGATTGTAAAGCCATCAAATTGGATAAAAATAATTATTTTATGTAACATGATCCATATGGGGTTAATTTTTATACTTTCGGCCAAAAACGACCCACTAGGAAATTTACAGAATAACATCTTTCATAATTTTCAGAAAATATCACTTCAAATGGATAAAAAAAAATTATTTTTCCCCTTGATAAAAATTATTTTGTGTAACCCAAATAGGGTTAATTTTTTCACCTTTCGGCAAACAAAATACCCGCTTGGAAATTTACTGAATAACGTCTTTCCAAATAGAAAACAATAAATGCACAATAAACTAAGCTTTTGATTATAATCTAATACGATTACAAAACTAAAATTGCTATTAACATACGCACTCTTTTGACCCCACCATTTTAACCCTTAAAAATTAGATTGGGACTATAGAGAATTGCGCTTGTTCATTAGTTTTGTACCCTCTATTGCATATCACAATTTAATAAAATTCTGATAAATGTTATTCTGTAAATTTCCTAGTGGGTATTTTTTTGTGAAAAGTGAGAACATTAACCCTATATGGATCAAGTTACTCAAAATAATAATTTTTATCAAGTGGAAATATTTTTTTTTTATTCATTCAAAGTGAAATTTTTCCGAAAATTATGAAATGTGTTATTCTGTTAATTTCCTAGATGGGCGTTTTTGGCCAAAAGTATAAAAATTAACCCCATATGGATGGCGTTACATAAAATAATTATTTTTATCCATTTGAGATTTTTTTTATCAATTTAAGGGCTTTACAATCTCGTAGTCATAATTAATATTAAGTTTCATGGGTATTTCTGACCCCAGGCCACTAAGGGTTAAATATTTTTTAAACAAATCTAAAGGTGATTATAGTCTAACCAAATCTAAGTGATGTTTTTCCGAAAACTGTGTAAAATTTGATAAAAACATTAAAATTTTGTAAATTTTTGACAAAATAAGCAATTTTTGTAAAATGTCCTGGAAAGCAGTCGCTCCAAACACAAACTCGAATTATCATTTTTGGAAGTTAACGAATTCTATTGGCAATGGCGGACTTAGGCAAATCCCACCCTAGACTTGTTTTTGCCCACTCCAGAATTTAAAAAAATTCTACTTATAATGATTGCAAATGTGATCTTGATGGGAAAAAGTATCACAATATTACTTTTTTTTAAATATCAATTAATCCTGTTTTTGTTTGAGAAAATGTCTACTGGTTTCCTAAGAAAATAATTTGTTGGAATCCAAAGGTTAGCTTTATAGTCTACACCTACAAAAAAATGTTGTTGTCCCAACCGAATTTGGTTCCAACCGAATCGTTCGGTTGTTGCAACCCCATTTCTTGTGCTCGAACTAAAATAGGGTTGCGGCAACCAAAATAATAACCGAAATAGGGTGGGAACAACGGAATATTCGTTTGCAGCATCATTTAAGAAACAAATCGATCTCAGTTCTGATTATAAAACAGGCTCTAGGAGTTTTTTTTTAAGAAAAATTATTGGAATCACAGGGATATTCAATAAGTCTCTAAAAGCATGTGATACGAAAATGGAAAAGGATTTTTGATAGGAAAATATCGCAGAAACTTTTTTGGCGAGATAAATATCTTAGATTTAGTAGTTTTTTAGAGAAATAATTAGTAAATATCTAACACCACCTCGGCAATTTAAGTGGTCAAAATACGAGGTAAGAATGGGTTCGTCCAAGGTGGACGAAAATATGAAACAGGTTGATCTTAGATTTCTTTTCTTTATCAAATATACAAATTTCATACTAATATGTGAGTATAGCTTGGAATATATTCCTTGTACAAGTTTTTCTCCAGAAAAATAGATGCACTTTTCAGAGTTTTCTATAAAAACATGAAGATTTTGATAGGATAAGCTATCAGGACCATTGAATTTTGAAAATTATGAAAATTTTATCGGAAGTTAGGGAGTCATTTTTATAAGTTTTTTTTATTAGAAAATCGACAGAAAGTGTTTTTTAAGACCGAGAATGAAATTAACAGTTGAACATAAATGGGTCCTTTGCCAACCCCAGAAAATGGTCTAGGTACGTCTAAGAATATTGGGGATGAAATTCTGAAAACTACACCTAAAATAATACGTCCGTGGAAAAATCTGTCAAACGATTATCAAATCGATTTGACTAATTTTCAACAAATTTTTAGTTGAAGCACTGATACAACTATAGATTTTAGTTATCTTCATTTAACACAAGTTATCTTCATTTAACAATATTTAAGTGTTCATTTTCAAAACTATTTATAACAAATTTTTAAGAACCCATTCGTTTATTACACAATTTTTTGCTAAAACATAATGTTTTCGAGCTTTTGTTATTGCCAGGTAGATGCCGCCACCAATGCGTCCGAAGTTTTAAAGATGGCGCCATTTCTTTCCCTCCCGATTTTTTAAAATGGCCCGTGTCTCGAAAACTAAGAGAGATAGAGCAAAATCGACTACCCCTAACCGAATAGTACCACCGTGAGGAGGGTATCTCCATCCAAAAATGGACCATGGTGGGAATGGACCCTCGGAAATTTTTAATAAAAAATTTCCACTTCATAAAATGGCCTATATGTCGAAAACCAAGCGAGATAGGGCAAAAAGGACAAAATGTTTGTCCCTTTGGAGTGAACTTACATGCCCTTAGATAATATGGACCGGGACCGGAAAGGGTCCCGAGATCCTAAATTTGAACAAAATTTACGACTCATAATAATTACAAATAAAACTGATGTTTTACTAATTTCTCACTTAAATTTAGATTTGTTAAATTTAATTAAAGAATTTGTTAAAATCACCAAATTTTATTTTAAGCCAAAAAACAAACTTTTCTGTTCAGTCAATATATTTATTATTTTGAGTGTAATAATAAACATTTCTTTGAGATGAAGAATTATCGCAAAACTCAAACAAAGTCATTCCAAGCTCTTCTATTTAAATCTTAAAAAATCATCCCTTCTAAACTTTAAGGAGTAAATTTCTTTTATTTTCAATTCAACAGAAAACAAAAACAGTTTGTGACATAAACTCATTTCGCAAACACCAATTTGAATAAAAAAATAACAGCATATACACTAAGAATTATTTGTTGTTAAATTTAAAAGTGGAAATGCCAATTTGCAAAAACTTATGTGATGACCCTCGTATATATAAAACTAACTTTTAAATTATTTTTAAGACAATGTTGCACATTTTTTATTATTATTTCTTAAAATATTCCATTTTTTCAGTTTCTTTACAGAATTTTTATTTCTTCAAATTTCTTTTATTTTCTCTTAAGTGCACAATAATAATAGAATTATTTGTTACACAAAGAAAAGTGCCACAGAAAAGAATACTCCTAGAATAATAGCAACAAAACAGGAAGTTTACAGGAAGTATTCTAGTTTTCTTCTTTTCCTGGTTTTTATTACTCAAACTACAAAACGCACTTTTACTTCATCTTACAAATAGCGTACAAGTACTTCAATAGTTTCACTTTTCTATAAAGAATAGATGAAACTCAGAAAACATCATAAAAAACCTATATTACAATACATTTTTGTATTGTTTTTTCCAAATAAATTGTAACGGCATTGTTGTAAGTATTTATATAAAATAGCACCCAGAAAACAGATTCGATACTGACAACCACAATTATAGCCAATAGAATGATTCGGTTATGGTAGCAGAGTTCTTCAGTTGTAACAACGGAATTTCAGTTGTATAAAGAAAATTTCGGTAGTCGAACCCAAAAACTTCATTTAATACAACTGAACCATTCGATTGACAACAATTTGGGTTGTCAGCACCGAATCTGTTTTCTGGGTGAGCTTTTGTTAAGATTCAAATGCACGGAACCAGTTAAGGGGGGACATTACATTCGCGGCAGAGAAAATCGACCTTTTTTTAAAAATTCATAACTCAGTCAAAAACAAACATTTTTCCAAAATATATTTTTCACTCCAACATGGTTTTATAGAGCTCCAAACTGGCGGCAGAGAAAAAAACGGGGCCTCGTGGTTGCAGCGCTGGCTGTTGCAAAAATTGTCCGAATCGGAAAAAAATGACTTTTCTAAATCTTAACAAAATTGGTTATCGTATGACACGAGCTTTTTTTTTTAAATTTTTGCTGATGTTACAAATTTGAAAGTGTGTTTTTTCGAAAAAAATATTGACTTTAAAAATTCATAAAAAATCGAAAAAAAATTAAAAAAAAGCTCGTGTCATACGATAGCGAATCAAGTTAAAAAAATACAAAAAAAACAAAATTTCGTCAAAAAATGAACCCGCTAGTGCCGCAACCAGTACGAAAAACATGGTTTCGAGATAAACGCGTTCAAAGTTTGTGAACAAAGAAAAAAAATGTTACCTTCAATCTGCCATGCCTGCTTCGTACTGTATGCATATAAAATAACTGAACATATAAAATAAAAATTCCACTATACGAGGAATGCCTTTTTTCAAGAAATTCAAAAACACAAAAAAAACTCACCCTTCAAGTAGGTACGAAAAAACAACCACCAAAAGTCAGGTAGCAAGTAAAACAAGTATATAACAGCTGCCGTACGTAGATAGCACGAAAATTAAAAATGCGCTCTCACTAATCCGACTGTAACTTTTGAACCCGTAGGAATTTTTCCTTAGAATCTTAAGAATATTTACTAAAATACAAAATTATAAAAAAAGTCGATTTCAAAAAACGGCCAATGTCATGTCCCCCCTTAATTTGATGGAAATTACTGGTTCCGCCTGCTGCAGTTTACACTTTTCTGGTTGTAATTGAGTCTGTCGTGGATTGGTTTCACTGCATATGTGGCAATTTTGTATACACTCAAAATAATAATTCTGTTGGCTGAACAGAAAAATGTTTTACTGTAACAAAATTTCTTCCTGTTTTTTGGCTTAAAATAAAATTTGTTGGTTTTAACAAATTCTTTTGTTAAATTTAACAAATCTAAATTTAAATAAGAAATTAGTAAAACTATAGTTTTATTTGTAATTATACTGAGTCGTAAAATTTCTTCAAATTAAGGTCTAGGGACCCTTCCCGGGCCTACTCCGGAAATAGCACCAGCTTTAAAACTTCTGAAACACTGGTGGCCCCATCTACCGGGTAATAACAGAAGCATGAAAATATTATATTTTAGCAATAAATTCTGTAAAATTTAACGAATGGGTTGTAAAAATTAGTTATAAATAGTTTTGGAAATTAACACTCAAAACTAGTTAAAGTACTGAGGATTTTAAGTATAGTATTAAATGAAGATAACTAAAATTTTTGTTTAAATCTGTGTTTCAACTAAAAATTTGTTAAAAATTAGTCATATCGATTTGAAACCCGTTTGACAGATTTTTCTACTGACGTATTGTTTTAAGTGTACTAATAAACCCGTTAAGCCAAAACTGAGTCTCATCGCTGAAAAGAATTTCGCGATAAAACATCGGGTCAGTTTCCAACTGCTCTAGAGCCCAATTGAATCTTAAATGGGTGCAGTTCAAGATTGTTTCGCAAAATTATCCACGTAGTGGACGAACAGGGCCCCAATTCCTGCGACCGACGACAAATTGTTAAATTTGGATCTTCTTCCACACTTTCGTTTTCAGCGGAGATATTCTCTTCAGTATGGCCATTTCTGCCACGTGTTGGTGTTATTTCATCATTTAGTGAATATGTGGTATGAAATATATCAACAGTTCGACGGACGGCTTTCTCAGATGGACGATTATGTGCGCCATAAAAATCACTAAGTCGCCTATTAGTTGCGCGAATTGATGACTAATTTTCAAAGTTAATATGGATAATTTGGTAGCGTGGTTCAAGCGCCATTCTATTGATGATGATTTTCTAGAGTATGTAGACAATAAATGTCAAAAAGTAAGGGCATTATGACAGTTCTTTTGACAGTTAACCCTTTCGTAAGTTCTATCGGTCTTAAAAAAAAACAACATTTATATATATATTTTTTTTCGGTTATGCTTGCAAAAGACTTTGAAAACAAATTTAGTTATACATTTGTTGCTGGTTTTCTCATCAAGTTGATGTACCGGATTATGTTTAATAAGAAATTTTTGATGTTTTATAATTGGAGTAATGCCTCCACTTTCTAAAAATAACTGATGATGGGGAACTGGAGAATCCCCGAAACTATCGTCTTTTCATTCCTGAAGAAGTAGAACATTTTGAATGCAAAAACTATGCGAAGTATTTGTTAGGAGAATATGATGGAAGAAGTACTTATTATGTTATTTCAAAATAAGAAAATAATTGTCCAGAAATAGAATAATTTTTCATATATTTTTTTTTATTGTGGAGAAATTTGGTACTGGACAAATGATTCTTTCAGCTAATTTAGTTTAATTTTGAGTATAAAATTTAAGGAAAACCAGTGAATTAGTTGCTTAACTTAAAATCTTTTTAAATTTGCCACTCAAAATTTAATTAAATCGGCTCAAAAAATATTTATCCAGTGTCAAAATTTCTCCATAGTGTCTCCAAATATCAAAAACTTTACCAAATATCGAGTTCCAATGGGCCCAGTAAAAATTTTTCCAAAGCAAAATTTCTCCAAATGCTTCAACATACCGAACACTGACCAAATACATTTTCTGGCCAAACTATTCGATCGGATACTAATGATTTGTCGTTATATTCGGTGACACAGTTTTAAAGGCTCCTTCACAGATTTTTTACAAAAAAAAAAATATTACAACTTATTTTGTAAAAAATATAATAATATCCTTTTTCTGCCCAGTGCAACCACTTTTTCAACAGAAGAACATAAAATTAGTTTTTTTTTAAATGCTTATAAAACTTTTATTGCAATATAAAATATATAATCCTTATTTAGAGACTCTAAAGTTATTGACATAAAAAATACTATAAAAAATGCTGTCTAAAATTCCAATATTTATAAACTTTACAATCTCATAAAAACAAAACAACATTAATTTTTATTGCAATAATCCCAACTTGACCGTTTTTGTACTGTAAATCTTTTAAAATAAATTATACATTTAGTTACTTTCACTAAAAGCAAACAAAATAAACTACAATAACTTTAGATATAATGAATTTATAAACAACATTGTGCATAGCAACAGCTTTAGATGATTTTATGAAATGTACTAAATACAAACGGGTATGTATGTAAAACATTTAGTAGCCTAACAGGCTTTAAATGAATACGAATGTAAATATGTTAAAAAATTGTAGAAGTGCAGTCATACATATAAAATTATATTAGGAAGGAGTTTTTTATATACCATCCACCAAATGTATGTAATGGGTCTAGGGATATCCTTCGGTTTATTGGTGGAAGTTGTTACATAAAGATACACGCAGGTCTGTTAACTTTTAAGTTCGTTTATGGGTATCCTTTCCAGCAGTTTCGTATTGAAAATTCGTCTCAGTGGTGAAAAAGTAGTAAGTGAAAATATGAATATAAAGGAAATTTTTTTTAAACTTTGTTTTGAGTTTAAAATTAGTTGTTTTTACAAAATGTATTGACAACAGACATACATATAAATAGTACCCAAAGGGTACTTTTATGTAATTGTTGCTTTCATAAAGGAGTTGATTTATAACTGGTTTTACCAAATCAGACAGTTCATATACGAAAGTACAAAATTCTCATCCCGTTGGTTTTTTGTACCTTATGTAATGTCTCGTTTTGAGTAGGAACGTTATCATTTTCTTAGCGGACAACTGAAGAGTAGAGTGATGTCTACGAAACAATTGTATTGTCTATCATGAAAATGATCAACCCTTTTTGAAACAACAAATAAAAATCTAATATGACAATATCATATTAGAATTTGGACTTGAGGTAGAAGAATATTCTAACTGAATATATGAAAATATAGAAAGTCCGAAAAAACAATTTTTGTATTTTTAATGCAAAAATTAAGATAATTGTTGGAAATAAGCACACCACGGCTAAAATCTCATTCAAATATTTATTTTGTTTTGAGTTTAAAATTAGTTGTTTTTACAAAATGTATTGACAACAGACATACATATAAATAGTACCCAAAGGGTACTTTTATGTAATTGTTGCTTTCATAAAGGAGTTGATTTATAACTGGTTTTACCAAATCAGACAGTTCATATACGAAAGTACAAAATTCTCATCCCGTTGGTTTTTTGTACCTTATGTAATGTCTCGTTTTGAGTAGGAAAGTTATCATTTTCTTAGCGGACAACTGAAGAGTAGAGTGATGTCTACGAAACAATTGTATTGTCTATCATGAAAATGATCAACCCTTTTTGAAACAACAAATAAAAATCTAATATGACAATATCATATTAGAATTTGGACTTGAGGTAGAAGAATATTCTAACTGAATATATGAAAATATAGAAAGTCCGAAAAAACAATTTTTGTATTTTTAATGCAAAAATTAAGATAATTGTTGGAAATAAGCACACCACGGCTAAAATCTCATTCAAATATTTATTTTGTTTTGAGTTTAAAATTAGTTGTTTTTACAAAATGTATTGACAACAGACATACATATAAATAGTACCCAAAGGGTACTTTTATGTAATTGTTGCTTTCATAAAGGAGTTGATTTATAACTGGTTTTACCAAATCAGACAGTTCATATACGAAAGTACAAAATTCTCATCCCGTTGGTTTTTTGTACCTTATGTAATGTCTCGTTTTGAGTAGGAAAGTTATCATTTTCTTAGCGGACAACTGAAGAGTAGAGTGATGTCTACGAAACAATTGTATTGTCTATCATGAAAATGATCAACCCTTTTTGAAACAACAAATAAAAATCTAATATGACAATATCATATTAGAATTTGGACTTGAGGTAGAAGAATATTCTAACTGAATATATGAAAATATAGAAAGTCCGAAAAAACAATTTTTGTATTTTTAATGCAAAAATTAAGATAATTGTTGGAAATAAGCACACCACGGCTAAAATCTCATTCAAATATTTATTTTGTTTTGAGTTTAAAATTAGTTGTTTTTACAAAATGTATTGACAACAGACATACATATAAATAGTACCCAAAGGGTACTTTTATGTAATTGTTGCTTTCATAAAGGAGTTGATTTATAACTGGTTTTACCAAATCAGACAGTTCATATACGAAAGTACAAAATTCTCATCCCGTTGGTTTTTTGTACCTTATGTAATGTCTCGTTTTGAGTAGGAAAGTTATCATTTTCTTAGCGGACAACTGAAGAGTAGAGTGATGTCTACGAAACAATTGTATTGTCTATCATGAAAATGATCAACCCTTTTTGAAACAACAAATAAAAATCTAATATGACAATATCATATTAGAATTTGGACTTGAGGTAGAAGAATATTCTAACTGAATATATGACAAATCTGTATATTTTAGTTTAATTTTAAGGTTGCTTTTCGGGAATAAAAGAATTTATTCCCTAAGAGGGAATATATTTTTTCACCTCAAGAAATGTTTTATTAAAAATTTTTTACAACAAAGATTGTTTTAATATACCACAAAGTTTTCCAAAAAAAATATTTTTTTTTTTGCTTATACACAGAAAGAATTTACAAAATTCTTATTTAATTTTTAAACAATACCAAATTTGTAAATACAAAAAAAAAAAACTTTTTAAAAAGGCACCAACAAAAAATTTATTTTTTTGTAACTTTGAATTTTTATTTTTAAAATATTTTTATATGAATGGAAACAATTTACAACCGAGTTACAAATATATCAAACATAAAAATTGTTGGGAATAAAATTTTAATTTAAAAGAATATGTGATTGCTTTTACAAATTCCATTGTTGGTGCCTACTTTTTTTTTCTGTGAAGCAAAGTAAGTTGTTTCGGTTTTACAAGAAAAAATTACTTCTTACGGCAATAAGTTTCATGTTAAAATGGTCTTTTCACGCAAATTTAATATAAAAGACTATATTTTTCTTGTGAAAAAGTGACAATTTATGTTAATTGTATTTGTTTTATAAAATGAAAATAATTATCAATTTTCAGGACATTAATTTACGGGTTAAAAAAACCTACGGTACGGTACTTACATATATTAGACCTTTTTTTAATCATTGGATTTATTTTTGGATTTATTTTATTTTGTTAAAAAATCCACATTTTGTTTTTAAATTTTTAAAATGCAATATTTTTACCCAAATCCAACACAACTAATCTGAAAGAAAATATTTAAATATTGCAATTTCTGGAATGAAGTTAAGCTAAATCCAAAACGGATTTATTTATTTTATAAATCCATTTTGGGTTTAGCTTAATTCAATTCCTGTATTTTCATTTTGACAAAATTTAATACTTTTCTTGCACATTATATTAGCGAATAAGTATTAGATTTTAATGAAACATTAAATTTTGAAAAGTAAAAAGCGAAATGTGGATTTTTTAACAAAATAAAATAAATCCAAAAATAAGTCCAGTGATTAAAAGAAAGGCCTATTATTTTCTCATTTAATGTTTTTGTAGCAATTATAACAAATATATATTGTGAAGAGTGTAACAGAAGTAAATCGGTACAACCGACTTTAATGCTTTTTCTTATTTTATTTATTGATAATAATATAATTAATTCAATTATCATATTTAATATCATTTAATTATGGAAAATAATTACAAACTAAAAGTCTCCCTAATATTGTTGATACATGTTTGGATATGTGTAAATTTGAAAAAAAAAATTTAAAACAATAACTAACATATAGCTGAAAGGCTTTAAATTTAGTATTAAGCTACTAATACATTTACAAAACACACACTGACATACATATCCAAACAATCATGAATATGTAACGAGTGCAGGTTTGCGAATGTAGTTGTTTTATATGTTTGTACTTTAGTTTCTATTTTGTTTTATATACAAACATTATAATGTTTGATAATATTGTGTTACAAAAATGGAATACTATGCAAAATTTAACACAGAAAAACAAGAGGTTTAGTAAGCTTTTGAATGAACAGAATATTCATTCAAAGTGGGAAGATCTGAACAAAATAATGCATTTTATTGTGTCAGTTGCTTACGATGGAAAATAAATTGCACAATTTTATTTGCATTTGTATATATGGTTAGTATAAAAACACGCAATACAAGAGACAACAACAGCAACAACAAACTCCAACAAAGGAATATTAAAAAATATGTTGCATGTATATAGTATAAAATAGAAAAAAAGATAGTATGTATTATATTTTAAAATATTATCCATGTGTTGTTTGCAGTGACTATGCAGTTTGGCTTTGAATGCATGTTTGTAGATAGACAACAATATATGTGAAAAAAAATAGTACAAATCTAATACTTGATAGATACTGGCACCAAAAACCATTATATTGTATGTATATTCAAACACTTACTAACAAACACATACAGAAGTACATTCGACTACATATGTATGTATGTATATTAGGGATATAGCCAAAATTGGTCCTATCACCAAGAGATGGCCAATGTTGTGTAGATTATTTAAAATGGTTTACTTGAATAAATGTGGAAAAAAACTTCCACAGAGGGTGTAATTTTTGAAAGGCCCTACTTTTTACATGCTCTTACAATATCCCGAACAAATCCTGGAGTATATATAATTAGAACTTTGATTAGATCTAAAAACCCTAAAAATTTAAAGGCCCAATTCCTAGAAATTCGTGTAAAAATCTCTTATATCTCAATTAACATTTTTCTCAAAAAGTAATGAATTGATTTCAAAATTTCGTTTTCCGCATACCAAAAGTTATTATAAATTTCTAGAGGAAGTATCTTATTTTTCTTTCTTTTATTGTATTTGATATTTAGGTATTCAACGGGTTCCAAAAATTATATAATTTTTCTATATAGCATTTCATAATATTTGCAAAATTTTTTTTTAAAAATTATTCAAAAGTTATGCTCCTAATTTATATGCTATAATGTTCAAATGTGTACAGCTTTAAGCATTTAAAGGGGAAAATGTGAAACACATTGGGATATATCAAAATTTATGTTTATACCCTACACCACTATATGGAGAGTACAGTGTTTCAAATTGCAAGAGGTTCGAATTACCCAGCTCCTCGAGTAAAAAAAAACAGGTTTAAAAGATTTTTATTTTGAGGTCTCTAAATGACGATAATTATGTCTAAAGTTGAATAAAAATGCAAAATTTTTAAATAGAATATAAATATGATATGAAGTATAACATTTTAAATAAAGTAGCGTAACCAATTATTGTAATATCCCAAGTAAAAAAGTTTTGATATAGTCATATATTATCATATAAAATTTTGTATAATTATGTATTGGAACATATATACTAAGATATAATTATATAGAATTTTACGAAATTATATCCTAAATATATAACTATATCTTGTTATATATTGCACAATATATAGCGCAACATATTACAATATCCAATTATATATAGACCGATATATAGCCACATATGCCTCATATAATTATGCGTATCGAATTATATATCTTGTTGGATATAATTATATTATATTTGATACATTTGGATGAGGACAAAGTCCGGATAAAATTGTATCAAATTATATATTATTCCTTTAAATTAGATATAATTTTTTCAAATTAGATCTAATATGATCATAATACGATCTAATTTGATACAATTAGATGTTCTCATTTTTCAGATATTATTATATATAATATCAAAAGACATATAATTTTTTTTAGTAGGGATAATGGGGAAAATCATACGCCACCGTAGACAAAAAACACATTTACGTGGGCACTGTGTCCTATGATTTTTCCCCTTATATTATATGCTGGAGCCGCGCATGGTTTTCGCAATAATGTTTATTAAAAATTTTCCAATGGAAAGGTATTAGAGAATTATTTCACTATGGAACTTTTATTGTCAGAAAAAGTGTTATCTACATGAAGTCTTTTTTAAATTAAATATTTATTAAATTATAAAGTTTGCCTAATATGTTGAAAGTTATTAATTAGTAAGTAAAGTTGTTAGTGAAAAAGGAAATTAAAAATTCTCCAGAATTATGTTAGTCTTTCGGTAATTGGTGAACAATTAATTTTAAATTAAAGCTTATGAAAAGGGAATTATATTTAAACATTAAAAAAAATTGGTTAATGTGTCCAAAAAACTGGCCATTTCAGAAAAACGGTTTTCGGTTTGTTCGAAAATTACCAATTTTAAAGAACCGCTTTCGGCTACCGTTTTTTTAAGAAAACCGGTTAAAACCGTTTTCAGTTTTTTTTTTTTTTTTTTTTTTGTTATTTAAAAATAACAGTATATTATTTATTAATTTTATTATTAAGATATTACACTAATGGAAATAAATCTGTACAAATAGCAGAAGAAGCTAATAAGAAATTGTTAAAAAGGGCCATATAGAGAAACTATTGAAATCAGCTGAGTCTCTTTGCTAAAGCGCCATTTACATTATCTGATTTTACATCTGATAAACCAAACTAAAAATTCTATAACAAAAAAACTTTTCACAACCCTAGTAAAAATGATTTTTATATAATCGGATATGATTTTTATACAATCATTTATGATTTTATACAATTACTAGCGGGCGCAGCCCGCTACGTTGTTAGCGTGCCTTAAAGGTTTAGGGGGGGGGGCTGCGCCCCCCACAATTTTTATTAAATTCGTTTTTTTATTTAAAGCCTTCACCCAGCCACCACAAATAAATAATTCTTGCACTACAATGGGTTTAAAATAAATAAATATTTGATCACTTTTTCTTATGAAAGTGGATTGTTAGTAATGAATCCATAATAAATTGCAATATACGTGTGTATGTTAAGATAATTTGGTAAAGTGCGAACTTAGGTAGATAGACCCGTAAGTAGTTTTGTTCATTTGTGTTTTGAATGAAAATAAATAACGTAAAGCAGGGATGGAAAGCATTTTATAATATTAAAAATAGCGGGCAAAGCCCGCTACGTTGTTAGCATGTCTTAAAGTTTTTTTTTTAATTCCAGTTTATGTAAAGGTAGACCTGGCAATTCAAGTAAATTCACAAATTCAGTTGGAAAATTTACTGCGTCGGTTTCTTCCACCGGTGCTTCCTTATATGAAGTTTAAATATCGGAATATATAAGTTCCATTCCTTTTCTAAGGTTTTTTCTCTTTTAGAAAATTTGTTTAACTTTTTGGAGAGTAAGTTTCAATGCTACATAAGTTTCATATTCCGTGGATAGTGTTTGAACAGGTAATTCCCTCTTCCAATCCATTTGCATTCTCTATAATTTCAATTCTACTCGTTCAACGTTTATATCCATTTCATTCCACTTGTGTAGTGTTTCATTCCAATCGTTTCCTATTTAGTTTCTTAATTTTAGTGTTTCATATACACTTGTTCTTTAAGTTTTAGTTTTCTAGCTAAAGACGCAGACGTTAAGGGGGGGGGGGCAATTTTCCCCTTTTGAACCACCATTTTGACCACGTTCCTGTCCAAAGTCCTAGAAATGCCTTGTCGATAAGTTAGCCCATACTCCAAAGAAAACATATTATATATTACAGGTTTCTAGCCGAAGGGTTCGGTTAGGCCATCAAGGCGGAGAATTATTCCGTTTTTACCCCTCCCGGTAGGAATTTCCAAAAATTCCGTCTTAGAGGACGTCTGCGTTGGAGGAGGAACCTACTACATACATAGGTCTCTATATCCAGCAGTTTGGCCAGGCCGTCAAGGGGGAAGTTTTTTCCCTTTTTACCCCTCCAGGTATGAATTTCCAAAAATACCATCTTAGGGGACGTCAACGTTGGAGAAGGAACCCAAATACCGAATTTAAGCTCCCTTGTTCCAGCAGTTTGGCCAGGCCGTTAAGGGGGAGACTTTTCCTGTTTTTGACCCTACCTGTAGAAATTTCCAAAAATCTCATCTTAGCGGATGTCTACAATAGAGGAGGAACTTTAATACCAAATTTCAACTTCCTACCTCCAGCGGTTTGGGCAGGCCTTTAAGCGGCACTTTTCGCTTCATTAATCCCCATTTTTGGAATGTCCCTGTCCAAAAAGCACCTTCCCGGTAAGTGAGCCCATACTCCAAGTAACATATGTTTTACATTTCAGGTTTCTAGCCAACTTTTACTATTTGTGCCCCTCTCGGTAGGAATTTCCGAAAATCCATCGACAGGGAATTTCAGCTTCCTAGTTCCAGCAGTTTGAGCAGGCTGTCAAGGGGGACACTTTTTCTTTTTTTGTCCCTCCCGGTTGGAATTAGGCTGGAAGAGGAACCTAAGTACCGAATTTCAGCTTCCTAGTTCCAGCAGTTTGGACAGGTCGTTAAGGGGCAACTTTCCCTTTTTGAGCCCCCATTTTATAACAACCCTGTCTAAAATTCAAAAAAGTATCTTTCTAATAAGTTAGCCCTTACTCCAGGGACCCACATTTTAATCTTCAGGTTTCTAGCCGAAGGGGTTTTTACCGGCCCCCAAGGTGAGGCTTTTCTTCTTTTTGCCCCTCCCTTTAGGAATTTACAAAAATTCCATCTTCGCGGCTATCTGCGATGGACATTCATACCAAATTTCAACTTCATTGCCTAAGCGGTTTGGGCAGGCCGTTATTGGGGACATTTCTCCCTTTCAACCACCATTTTTACTATGTTGCTGTTCCAAAATAGAAAAATTACGTTGCCGGTGAGTTAGTCCTACTCCAAGGAATACATATTTAAAATTTTAGGTTGGCCAAAAGGGATTGGGCAAGCCGTCAGGAGGAGACTTTTACCTTATTTCCCCTCCCGATAGGAATTTCAAAAATTCCGTCTAAGCGGACGGCTACACAGAAGGAGGAACTCACATACCGAGTTTCCTTTTGGGATATCCTGTACGGAATTCCAAAAATACAAACTTAGTCGATGTCTACTACAGTGGAGGAACCTTTATACCAAATTTCAACTTCTTACCTCCAGTGGTTTGGGCAGGCACTTTTCCAATTTGTGAGACTGTTTATGTGGAGACTTTTCCCATTTTTGCCCGTTCCGGTAGGAATTTCCAAAAATCCCGTCTTAGCGCACGTCTATGCCGAATATCAAGAAACCTTGTTTTAGTGGAGATATCCGTGGGGGGGTGGAAAAAAAGTAGTTTTTTTGAAATTATATATTATTTTAAATGGTACTTTTTGGAAAAACGAAATTTTTTGGAAAAAGATACTTTGTTTTTACAAAGTACTTTATTTGTACTTTTTTTGGAAAAGGTATTTTTTTTTTAATAAGGTGTTTTTTTGGAAAAATGTATGTTTTTTGGAAAAAGGTACTTTTTTTGGAAAGGGTACTTCTTTTGGAAAAGGAAAATTTTTTTAGAAAAATGTACTTTTTTTTGGGAAAAGGTACTTTTTTTTGGAAAAGGTACTTTTTTTGAAAAAGGTATTTTTTTGAAAAAATTTATGTTTTTTGGGAAAAGGAAAATTTTTTTAGAAAAAGGTACTTTTTTTGGGAAAAGGAACATTTTTTTAGAAAAAGGTACTTTTTTTGGGAAAAGGTACTTTTTTTGGAAAAAGGTACTTTTTTTGGAAAAAGGTACTTTTTTTGGAAAAAGGTACTTTTTTTGGAAAAAGGTACTTTTTTTGGAAAAAGGTACTTTTTTTGGAAAAAGGTACTTTTTTTGGAAAAAGGTACTTTTTTTGGAAAAAGGTACTATCACTGTAATTTATAAGATTTATTCTTGTTGTGATAGCTATTGAAACAATAAATAAATAAATAAATAAACTAAATAAACTAAAAGGTACTTTTTTCGGGAAAAGGTACTTTTTTTGAAAAAAGGTACTTTTTTTGAAAAAAGGTACTTTTTTTGGAAAAAGGTACTTTTTTCGGAAAAAGGTACTTTTTTTGGAAAAAGGTACTTTTTTTGGAAAAAGGTACTTTTTTTTGGAAAAGGGTACTTTTTTTGGTAAAAGGTACTTTTTTTGGAAAAAGGTACTTTTTTTTGGAAAAAGGTACTTTTTTTGGAAAAAGGTACTTTTTTTGGAAAAAGGTACTTTTTTTGGAAAAAGGAATTTTTTTTTTAGAAAAAGGTACTTTTTTTGGAAAAAGGTACTTTTTTTTGAATAAGGTACTTTTTTTGGAAAAAAGTACTTTTTTTGGAAAAACGTACTTTTTTCGGAAGAAGGTACTTTTTTTGGAAAAAGGTACTTTTTTTGGAAAAAGGTACTTTTTTTGGAAAAAGGTACTTTTTTTGGAAAAAGGTACTTTTTTGGGAAAAAGGTACTTTTTTTGGGAAAAGGTACTTTTTTTGGGAAAGGGTACTTTTTTGGAAAAAGGTACTTTTTTTGTCCCCTTTTTGCCCCTCCCGATAAGAATTTTTCAAAAATGCCGTCTCAACGGACGTCTACACCGGTCGAGGAACCTACATACCAAATTTCAACTTCATAGTTCCAGCAGTTTGAGCAGGCCGTCAAGGGGGAGACTTTTTCCCCTTCCCTGTAAAAATTTCCAAAACTCCCGTCTTGGTGGATGTCTACGATAGTGGAGGAACCTTTATACCAAATTTCAACTTCCTACCTCCAGCGGTTTGGGCAGGCCGTCAAGGGGGGCCTTTTTCCCCTTTTTAACCCCCATTTTTACAACGTCCCTGTCCAAAATTCTAGAAAGTACTTTCCAGAAAAGTTAGCCCCTACTCCAAGGAACACATATCTTAAATTTCAGCTTTCTAGCCAGAGGGGTTTTGGCAGGCCGTCAAGAGGGACACTTTCCCCCTTTTTGCCCGTTCCGGTAGGAATTTCCAAAAATCCCGTCTTAGCGGACGTCTACCCCGAAAGAGGAACCTACATACCAAATTTCAACTTCCTAGCTTCAGCGGTTTGGGCTGTGCGATGTTGAGTCAGTCAGTCAGTCAGTCAGTCACGTTATTCTTTTATATATAGAGAAGATATCAAAAAATGTGATAAAAACCATGTAACCAGCTAATTTCTAATGCATGGATTACATTTGAGTTATATATTTCGATATATATCAGCGCATTGTCACCTGTTTTACAAAAATTATAACAATCTGACCAATTTTTGGTTAATACATAAAATTTGTGGCCAATTTTATAGGCCAAATGTAAACTCCGTAACCAGTAACTCATAAGGTTTTTTAACTTTAATAGCCTATATTTTAATAACCAATGAAGCTAAACACTAACCGTAAGAATTTTTATGAAGAGGAAAAGTAGCGTTTTTAGCAAAAATTAATACATTTTACAAACTTTTCCGTATGTCTATGCTAACACGACTTCAACTCTGTAACGAGTTTTCGTCATAATTTTTGATAAAAATGCATTCACACGAATTTTGGAGTTATCTATTAATTATATTGCGAAAAGTATAATGTTGTTTATACTCAAATGATCGTTAGAATCTAACTAATCGTCTAGTATAACAGACTTGAAGTTTTTCTGCAGCATGTAACATTCTCAAAATGAAAAAGGATGTCTTTAATAAGATTTAAAAAAATATTGTAAACTCCGTTCCTAATTTTTACACCAAACTATTTAACGAGTAAAAAAACGATGGTATATTTAAATTCACCTTGTAGGCATCATAAGATTTTATTTCGGAAAGAAAATTCGGATAAAGCGTTTCTGAAGAAAACGAAAAAAGTAACCAAATGTAAACTCCGTAACTGTAAACTCCGTAACCAAAATTGTTTGCATCAGATTTCGTTCAAAAAAATGTAGGTAAATGTTTAAAATATTTCAAAATAACTATAAACAGATGTGATTCAACTAATATATATGCGTCAAAAGGCGATTCAACTTATAATTTTGCGTGAAATCAAAAAAATTGAACAGGTTTTTACCCTAAACTGTTGGAGCGAAAAACTATTGATTTTGCATTTCATTGGTTTGGAATCGATATTTCGAGCCATTACTGAGATTAGTTTGACAAATTAAATTTGTTTCACACAATTTAAGAATTTGATGATCGCGAAATGTTATGTTTTTAACATATTATTTTGTAACTTTGCAACCCCTTATTGGATTTTAAAAAATTTTATATTTTTGAAAATCATTTAAAAGGATCAAAAATACAAAATTAAAAAAAATCTAAAAATTTTTTTCGCCGACTGAATTGTATTTTTATTCGCGAAACCGCCAATTTGATAAACACAAATTGTATATTATTGAAAAGCATGTTGAAAACCTAAATACGAAAAACTAATAAATTGAAGAAAATTCGTACGCATTTTTTTTTTGTTATATCTTTTGCTTGTGAAAATGTAAACTCCGTTACCACAAAAAAAATTAGAATTGTGCAAAAAAAGTTATTGCGACATCTTGTAGAAGAGATTTTTTGCAATTAGGTTTATAATGACTAAACTTACTGATTCCATTAAGAAAAAACCGAAATATTAACACTTTTTGTTTCTTACAAATTTGACCCAAAAACTTATCACATTTTTTGATTTCACCCATATCTATTTTCACATTGTTTTTAAAATCAACCAATCAGAAAAAAGTATTTAAAAATAAAATATTCTGATTGGTTGAGTTTTGAAAACTTGAACAATAATTTTTAATGGATATTCCTGTCTTTTTCAGAAAGTGGGCGAGTTAGGCGTGGTCAAATTTTGAAAAAATTAAAGAGTGGTTGTAGTAAAAAATTTATTATATTTCTTTAGTATATTGCAAGAGCATAAAATTATACTCAGTGTGTAGAGATTTTCTCAAGCTATTTTCTGAAAGAAAGGAGTTTTAAAATTTCGGAACTAATTCCGAATTTAGATTTTTTGATTTTTTTTTTTTTTTTGGAAAACTAAATTAGTTTTTAGTTTTTGTCTTATTTTTCGAAAAAATTTATATGGAATATAGTACAAATGTAATTGCATCGTATTTTAGGAAATGATATATGGGTCGTATGAGCAATGAATAAATATTTAGAATAATGTAAGAGTAAATATTTAGAATAATAATTGTAATTTTTTACGCATTTATGAGCATTAATTCAGGGGGATCGTAGTTTTAAAAAATTTTTATTTTTTGTTATGGATATTCATAAATATATAAAAATCCAGCATTTTAGAATAAAAAATGAAAAAAAAAATTTTTAACTTGTTAGGTGCGATTTTGGTTTTTGAGAAAAATGCAATTGATTCACAATTTTCTCTGTAACTGTGGAACGAAAAGTAATAAATTAATAAGTAAAGTGTCAAACTAGAACTTGCTTTATTTACTTTTAAAAAATTTAAACAATATGTATTTAGAGTTTACTTATACTATTATAAAGTTAATTTAAACCCGAATTTTAGTTTTTCACCAAATTCTATAATTGTACAAAATTAACTCAAAAAAGTCAGCGAAGTAAATATTATAATTTTTTGCTATGAAAACTCATTAAAAAATACAAGTCCCTTATTTTAGAAAAACAAAAGTTGCAAAATAGTTTTTTGTTTACGTGTTAGGCGCTTTTGTCTTTTTCGGGAATAAAGAACTTGATTCACAGTTTTCGATCTAACTTTGAAATAAAAAGCAATAAATTAATAAACCAAATTGTAGATTAGAGCATACTTAATGTTATTTTAAAAAATTTAAACAATATGTATTTAATATGTACTTATATCAGAACAAATTTAAATTAAACATCGAATTAAGGTTTTCACCAAAATCCATAATTGTACAAAAATTGAGGTCCATTTTTTATTTTTCTGAAAAAAAAAACAAATAACAATTTCCACAATTTGGTAAAAATTTAGTTTTGTTTCATCGAAATATACTACCAAGCACATTTATAACGACTTCAGTTCAGTTAAGCAAAAATTATAATTAAAAATATATTCAATAAATTTTTGGATTTATTTTATTTTGTTAAAAAATTAATGCTTCGTTTTTTCATTTGAAATATTTATAATTTTTATTAAATTCTTATACTTATTCGCCAATAAAATGTGCCGGAAAATCATTAAATTTTGTAAAAATGTGAACACAGGAATTGAAATAAGCTAAATCCAAAATGGATTTAAAAAATAAATAAATCCGTTTTGGATTTAGTTTAATTTTATTCCAGAAATTCCATTTTCGCAAAATTTAATTTTTTTCTTTCACATTATATAAGGGAATAAGTGTTATATCTGGATAAAAATGTAAAATTTTAAAATTGAAAAACAAAATGTGGATTTTTTAACAAAATAAAATAAATCCAAAAATAAATCCAGTGATTATAAAAAACGCCAAATGACACCTTAATTGTCATTAACTTCTTCATCTTCAACTTCATCATCCCGATTTCGTGATTCACGATAATCAAGCGTGAGTATAAAATCTTAATTTACCCACGTGAGCGTGAGTCTCAATAAAATGTTCGTGAGTAGAATTCTTCTCTCGTGAGTGTGAGTCAAAATTTACTCACTTGCCCAACTCTATTCCCAAGTAACATACTATTTTCTCGCGTAACTCAAACTCGAATCTGCAACCAGTTTATTCAAATTGGCGCTAGATTTTGCACAATTCGCGATTTTACTTTTCTCTATTTTTCAATCGATTATTTAAATAAAAAATTTATAACTTAGTAACCAAAGCTCCAGAAAGGAAACCTTTCACACAGTTTAAGCTTTATTCCACGCCCTAATTTTCAAACTTAAGTGTGTATCAACATCTGAATAACTTTAGAAAATATAGTTGCTCAAAATCAAAATCTCAAAATTTTTTAAGATTTGTTTTCAAAAAAAAATTTAAATATAAGATGACATCAACAACAACAATCACAGCAACGAAATAAAGACAAAACAAAAACTAAAACAAAAATCTTTTCTATTGTGTTTTTGAGCATTTATTTTTTTTGTTTAACTGGAGATTCTGAACAAAGCAAAAATGAGTAATAATAACAAAAGGATAAAAATAACATTGTTAAATTTCGTTGATGTTAGTCTAAGTTGAGTTTTTGATAACAAACTCGATTTGCTTTCAACAGTCACATAAGTAGACGATTATCAAAATATTAACCCACTCAAAGGCGAAATGCACTGATGATGGCTTTGTAGCGAAAATGCGCATTCTGCCTTGCTGCTCTTATCGAATTATTTCAAAAATTTTTTTACTTGTAAAAATTGTATGATCTTTCTTTGATTTGAAAATAATTTAAACAGAAAGTGATATTAATTTATGATCTAGAGTTAAACTAAAATAATAACATTCAGAAACTTAAATATTATATTCATTGCTGACTATCGCAATCCTAAATCTTTGGATACACAAGCTGAAATCCTATATTTTTACTATGTAAACAGATTTTCACGATCGCACAGGACTCTGAAACTCCACATGCTTTTTAAAAATGTCCTATTTTTAGAACAATTTTCAAAAAATTATTAAAAATATTTCTGCTACATTTATATAATAAAAATATATAAATAACATATCCAAATACCTGAGGTTTATGCTTTGTGAAAATAAAACAAAAAATCACACTTGAAATACTTCGTTTTTAACTTTTTACCACTGCGAGCAAAATTAAATAAAAATATTGAACTTTGAGAGAGTATAGCAAAAAAAGTAAACAACATAGAACAATGATTTTGGCAGCTATTTATGACGAATTTTATCTTCTGTTACCTTCTGTTACTTCAACTTTTAAATTAATCCTCAGTTTTGGTACTGTTCAACCCATTGTGCGGCGAGGGCTAGTTTTTTAGAAAAGTTATTTTTTTTAATTTACACTTAATGTTTTAAATTGCTAAATATGTTCCAAATTTTAAAATAAAAAAAAATTTACACAGGAAGACTTTACAAAATTCTAATTAAATTACCAAACTACTTTCCCATACCGGTTTTGTATATACACAAAAAATCTCTTTAAAAAGGTAGCAACACCGGAATTAGTAAATCCAAAGAAAATTATTATTTGCTTTTAACTTTGAGTTTTTATTTTGAAACTATTTTTTTGTATGAGAAATAACAATTTACGAACATTTTAAACAAAAAATCTCTATAAAATTTTTAAAATTTGATTTTAATTTCAACAAAAATTTTCGATTTTCGGGAAATTAAATATGGATGGGCGAAATATATTTCTAAATATATTTTTCCTGCCCCGCCCCTTATTTTATCGTCCTTATTTTATCACCAAGGATATATTTAGCAATTTTGAAATAAAAATAAACTTAAATAATTAATTTCTTAAAATATAAAAAAATTTAAATTAGAAAATTCGCTATTTCATTCACTTTTTGAGCTTCTTCACAAACTAAAAAATTACTAGTAGGAGTAAAATTTAAAGATCGTACTTTCTGAAGTACATCTAAGTTTTAAAAATTCAGAAAGCACCTTAAAGTTTCCTTCTTTTACTTTACGTCTTTGTAATCCTAAAATACCGCTTTTTAAAGAATTTTGCACATGTATCTTTTGGTACTAAAAATAATACTATTTATAAGTATGTTCTGTAGCTACTACAAAAGCAAAGATTCTTTTATATAGAAAATTAATATTTATTACAAATAGAAAAACTAAATATATATTTCGTTCGATTTGTGATCACATAAACATAATGTTAATTTTTCTCAAATAGAAAAACTTTTTGAAATATATTTTCTTTCATTGAAATTTATGTAAAACTTTGTGAAGCAAAGTTCCTTGCAATTCCTTCAATAACAGCAATATGAAATTGCCACTCTCATATCTCCACCACTATCCCAATAATGGGTACAAAAATATAGGTTTTATAGCGGTATGGTATGTAGGCAAATATTGTTTGGTTGTTGGTGCAAAAAAAAAATTGCCATAAAATATATAAAGTTACTATGTATATAAAAGCCACTTGATTCGCTTTTAATCTAGTTTACAATTGTATAAAAAATATTTTTAGTTTTAAAAATTTGTTTATTTTGTATTTTTTATACTTGAGCGACAATTGTTTTCAATCTTTTTTTTTTTTTTTGTTTAGGTAAACTGGTTATATTTTTTGGTTTTTCTCAGTAATAGAAAAATAAAAAAAAATCTAGTTAAGCACGTTTTGCAAATATACAGCAATGCAATGTGAATTTAGCCATTAGCCGAGGTTTTTATAGTATTTAGTTCAGTTCAAAGTATGTAGTAGTTTCAGCTGTGATATATATGTGTGTGTATAAACACATTGCATACAACTGGGCGTATATTAGTATGTGAATAATTTGATAGGTTAAAATGCAAAATAGTATATGAGAGAGAGTGTATGGTGGGAATTTTTATTTAGGAAACGGAAATGTTTTTAAAAAGTGCGCTTAAAAACACTTATGTTCAATGATGTGGCAGTTAAATTTGACTATTGCAGTTATTTTTATTTTTCTAACAATAAAAATGTGGTAATAACAATTTAGATTTAAATTTTTTTCTCTCATTTTCCATTAAAATGGTAATGGATTTTTTATATTAAAAAAGCAAAAATGAAGCAAAATAAAAAAAATTATAGAATAGGAAATATTTTATTTGATTTTTTTTTAATAATAGACGTTTTCATATAAACTCGTAAATGCGATGTAAACCTTGTATAATTATAAACCATATTTTTATGTATGGAGTTGACATTAAACTCTGAAACATACCAGGTTTACACCGTTTACGAGTAGAATATGAGTTTATATGATAACCTTAATATATTTATTAATAAATGTTTAAATTGAAATAAATTGATAGAATCTTATTAAAATTGCTCATATATGAAAATAAAAATGTTACGATTCATTCATTTCCTATAATACTGAAATGTTTTAAAATTTTAAATCCCTAATAAATGTTTAATAATATGATATTTGAGGATTGGCATGTAACCTAAATCAAATTAGTTTATATAAATAATATAATAATTATAAGTAAATAATTGATATTATATTTAATTACAAATCACTCATACGCAAACACATGAACTTTATCAATTAATTATGCAAATTTATTATATTTTTTCATTAACATGAATTAAATAACAAATCATTTATATTTAAAATTTATATAAAAATTGCAAGTGGTACGGATATAAGTAGTTAATTTAGTCGAATGCAACCCAATTGGTGTTATGACACTCAATCGAATAATTTTAATTAGCTAGATATGAGGGTTTTTGCACCAACTGGTCAGATATGAAAAAAAAATAACAATGTCTTTTTTCGAAAACTAAGCTGAAAATTTCCGAAGCGATAGAAAAATATTTTAACTCTTTTTATAAATAAGAAACTACAGAATTTGAAATGGTCTTTAGAAAAATTGAGTTATCTATTAACCTTTTTATTAATTAAAAAATGTTTTTTTCTATTGATATATGTAAATTTCTAGCATTTTCAAACTCCGATAAATTATAATATAATACATACATATAAGTATTAGAGTTCGTCAGAAATATATAAAAATTCTTTGATTTTGGGATATCATCATTTTTTTTTAAGTTTTTGCATCGAAAAAAAGAGAATGGGGTTTTTTTTATTTTTTTATTTCAGCTCCTTCCACTGGCGCAAGACGGCTAAAAACGCTGATTTGGAAACCCATTTTCTGCAGACAAACACGGCTGCATTTCTCGGAAATCTGACTTTACCATTCGATTCCACAGCGAAAATTAATATAAAAAACTTTTTTTTGTGTTTTCTGAATGCAGCAGATAGTCATTAGAGTGGTCCAAAAATCCACTTTTTTCAAAAATTTCAAAAAAAGTTACTTTTTCATTACACACAATGAAAATGTATTCCCTGCTGAGAACATTGGTACAAAAATTGTTTAATAAAAAAAAAAAAACTTTGTTACAAACATTACAAAAATTACAAACTATTTTGTCTTTACTAAAATAAGTTTATAATGCGGCAGCGAGTACTGAAAGCTGCATTTTAATTAGCTCAAATACTTTTTCATTGAATTAAAAAAAGTCCAAATTTGATTAGCTAATAACTTTTAAACGGTTCGCGGTATATCCAAAATTTTTGTATCCATATACTCAGCCGGAAATACATTTTCATTCCGTGTAATAAGAAAGAAACTTTTTATAAGTTTTTGAAAAAAATTGGATTTTTGAACCACTTGAATGGGTATCTGGTGTATTTTGAAAATGCAAAAAAAGTTTTTTATATTAAATTTTGTTGTAGAATCAAATGGTAAAGTCAGATTTCCTATAAATGCTGCTGTTTTTGCTCTGGAGGAAAAGGGTATTAAAATAAGTGTTTTTGGCCGACTTGCGCCAGTGGAAGGAGTTGAAATAAAAAAGAAAAAAGAACGCCATTCTTTTTTTCTATGCAAAAACTTAAAAAAAGTGATGATATCTGAAAATCAAATTTGTATGACGAACTCTAATAAGTATACTAAAAAGAGACTAAATTGTTCAACATTTAACAACTCCGACTTCTCCCATTTCGCGGACATCCAAAAAGTCAATAAATTTAATAACAAGTGCGACGAATACTGAGAATAAATAGGCAAGTAAACAGCTGAACATAAATGGGTCCTTTGACAACCCCAGAAAAATGGCCTAGGTACGCCTATGAATCTGGCGCGCTTTTAATCTTCTAATCCTCTTTCTTCAGATAATGCTAATATGTATATTATACCGACTCACGAAAAAAGTAAAAAAAAGTGCCCCCTCAAAATAAATCTTGATTTGTTTTATGAGATTCCCAAAATATTTCGGGTCTAGCAACGAGACCTCACGACCTCTGGACCATTTTTAAAAAAGGTCTTTTTTCAGTTTTTGTAAGAAATTTGCATTTTAGCATAAGGAAGAAATGTGTTCTGAATAGGGCAATATGGATACCAAAACTTTTCTTTCGATAAGTAAATCATCGCAAAGTGGATATAGCTCGGAATTTTGCAAATTTCATATATTTTGCGTGATGCTGTGGACCAAATTTTGTTAAAATTTTCGAGTTACTGCAATCTGCACTTGAATTCAGTATCTAGTTGATGTAAGATAAAAATGCAACTTAACAGAAAAAAATCCAGCACGCGCTTTTTTTTGGCGGAATATCTTTTTTTCGCGAAAAAATTTTTATAAAATTTTAATAATAATTTTAATTCAGTTTCCAGTGGATGTAAGCATAAAAATGCAACTTAACAGAAAAAAACCCAACCCGCGCTTCTTTTGGCGGAATATCTTTTTTTCGCAAAAAAAAATTATTATAAAATTTTATTTAGGGTCAGCATATATTTAGATTTTTCTTAAAAAAAACTACAGATACGCGTATTTTAATAAAATATTTTATTTAATAATAAACCTACAAAAAATTTCATAAAATTTTTTTATTGAATTGGGGTAACTCCAAATTTTATCAAAATTTGGTACAGGGCACCGTGAAAAATGTATTATATTAGCAAAATTTTAAACTATATCCACCTTGCGATGATTTGCTTATCAAAACAAAAGTTTTGGTATTCATATTCATATTGTATTCATATCCACACTGAATTTCTGATAAAACGCGAACAATCGCGAATTTCAAAAAAACCTGAAACACTTGTTCACTTTAATCGACTGGAGATTAAGATATGTAAGATTGATATTTAAATCACAAAATTCTTCATACAAAAGAGTCAAAAACTTGTTTTTTTTTTTGTAGAATATCCTTGAAACCAGGACATTTCTAGGAATGATTGAACATGTTGTATACCGCTGGACGCGCCTCAAAAAAAAATTTCATATGATACCAATATTCTGTATATTGTCAGTAGATAAATACCAAAATTCTGCCAAAAACTAAAAAACGACCTTTTTGAAAAACGGTCCAGGTCGTGAGATCTCATTCCTAGACCTAAATATTTTGGGAATCATCATAAAACAAACCAAGGTTTATTTTGTGGGGGCACTTTTTTTGCTTTTTTCTGTCCATATAACGTGAGTCGGTATAAGGTATATTATTTAGGTAATGATAATACCACCTTACAGGCAAAAAAAAAGTGCGCCGTACACCCTCCAATATGAAGTATTTTTGCAAGGAGGTTTCAAACAAATTTTTTTTATTTTTTTTTTTGCCGAACGTAGGGGTCGCCATTTTACATTTTTCGTTATATCTTTGGTATTTACAGTCGGATCTTAAAGTATGATACATCGAAGTTTTTCTCTCGAGAAGACCAGTGTTTTGCTTTAAGGACATTTTGGCCTCAAGTATCCCGTTCTAGTAGTTACCCACCAGATCTCAGTTGCTACCACCCTAATGTACCACCCTAATGTCAGAAAATTAAAGCTCTCAAAAAATCAGTAAACTTTTGCTAAGGAAGTTTTTCGCTAAACCCAGTATAAATTTTTTTTTATATATTGGTTGCCGAACGTAGGGGTCGCCTTTTTAAAATTTTTTTAATTGGATTTTTACTATATAGCAAAACACTGGTCTCTTCGAGGCAAAAAAATCGATATATCACACTTTAAAATCCGATTTTAAATGCCAAAGCTATAACAAAAAATTAAAAAAGGCGACCCCTACGGTCGGCAAAAAAAAATTTTTTTTTTGAAATCGCCTTCCAAAAATACATCATATTGGAGGGTGAACGGCGAACTTTTGTTTTAAGGTACGGTCTAATGTATATTATACCATATACACACATAATAATCCATGCATAAAAATACGAAATTAATGTCAAAATAACAAAAACTTTCGTAAAATAAAGCATTTTTCGTATAGTTTACAAAATTTTTTGTTATTTTGACATTTTTTCGTAATTTTATGCATGGATTATTATCAGTGTATGCATTGAAAACCAACCATGACGTAAATATTAAAATTTAGATTTATCGCCTATTTAGCCGATATAGCAAAATAAAAGTTAAAGATAAACCAGGAAAGCCAATAATTTCGGTTTCCGCTATAATTGATACTATCAGTAAAATAAAATTATATACCGAAAATTGTTTATCTAGCGTTGTTCTTTTAGAATTTATGGCTATTTCTGCTTTTTTAAAATTACGAAATTTGGCGAAATTGACATTAAACAGCAATAAATTTTGACGAAATTAGTTTTTCTTACTACTAATTCTGAATATATAATAAAAAAAAACATCTGTCAGCTAGCTGCTGAGTTAGAAGTATATCCTTAAGATGCATCCTGACGGTATCTTGTGGGTCCTGCAGCAGTCATAAAACTCATTCTGCAAATAGAGGCTCTAAACTGGCATTGCTAGTATCAATAATGTTTGGCAGACCGTAAGTATATTTTTGACGATTTTTAATTTTTCTGTTTTCTAAAGTCAATTTTTTCAAAGCTACGAAAATTTGATGTTACATCCTTCTCGCTTGAAAATTGTTCACTGTACAACAAACATTTGAAGGTAGAAGAAACAGTAAATTGTGTTTTCTATAGATAAACATAATACAATTGCTTTTATAAATAATTATTACTTATTCAAGAAACTGCATAAAATCTGAAGACCGCTTTTTAGCGGCCTTGGACATTAGAGAGTTAAATCTGAAAATTAAAAAAAGTAATTTTGGTATATTTTTTTAAATATGTAAGTAATACTTATTAAATTATTGCAATTAATTAATTGCTGCTTTCTTTGGAAGAGATGAAAAGTGGTGAATACTAAGGATCTTCAAATATGACAACTGTCATTACGCGAGGTATGGAATATTAGATCATCTGATGGTGAGTTGGTGAATTTTGTTGAAGCTGTTTAGTGCATGGCACTGTTATATTATTTTACTTCGGTGGGCTTAAGTGCACGGGTACAACGAAGGAGGACGCTACGATATATATTATGGGTAGAAAACTCATATGCATATACAAATTTTTCTCAATTGATATTGCGTCAGTGGGGATCAAATCCGCAGCCTTATGTGTAACATTCCTACGCGCTTATCATACACCATAACGCCCAAAATGGTACATAGACTATTTTTCTTTAACATCAGAAGTACTTTAAAATCACAGACAGTAATTTTCTGAAATCTTACTTTTTTAGATGCGCCCAATGGAAACCATTGTCCGCACTTGTTAACTGCTTTTGGACTATTTACAATTCGTCATTTTTTTACTAATACACTCAAAAAAAAAAATCAGCAAAAAATGTTGCTGTGTCAGCAAACTTTTAGTCAGGAGCGTGCTTGCAAAAAAGTTGGTAATTTCAGCAAAAAGTTTGCTGAAAATCACCGAGCCGATTTTTACCAAAAAAAGTTTTGCTAACACTTCAGCAAAAGTTTTGCTAACACTTAGTCGACTGCAAATGAAAAAAAATCTTGTTAAAATCACCAAAATTTTTGCTGAATATTAGTAGACTGAAAAAAACTCAAAAAAACTTGTAGCGAAATTTTACTTTAGTTAATTTATTTGCTGAAAATTTAAATATAGAATATATTTAAATTTTCCAGACAAGCTGTGACATCTACATCTGGTTGTCGTCCACGCCATGAATGCGGTTATCAGCACAATTTTTGTAGCAAAACAAATTAGTAAAACATTAGTTCAAAATTAGTTTAGTGCTAAAAAAATATAAATAAAATTTTTGCTGAAAGCGGAATTTCAGCAAAAAAATTGCTGAAAACTAGTACACTTGATATACAAGACGTTTTACTAATTTTTCTACTAACTAATTTTTTTGAGTGTATCTTAAATCTATAATATTTTTCTCTGAGAGTAACAGAGCAATACTCAAGTATAAATGTAGGAAAAAAATTTACTGTCCCAGGCGTATCGTTCGATTGTGATAACCCTAATTCGGTTATAATAACTCTATTTCAAGTAAAACCACAGAACATGCCCAAAACACCCTGGTAATAAACCTGAAATTTTAAATATGTATTTACTGGAGTATGGGCTAATTAACTGATAAAGTAATTTTTGGGATATATGTGAGCAACGTTGTAAAAAATGGGGGTTCGAAAGGGAAAAAGTCTCCGCTTAACGATCTTCCCAAAGCACTTTGGCTATAAACATGAAATTTAAATAAAATATGTATTTCTTGGAGTACAAGCGAATTCCTTAATAAGATTACTTTTCAAAATTTCGTAAGAAACTTGTTAAAAATGGGCAGAAATTATAATAGGATTCTTCCGATATATACCGGATTTGAGAGCACTAAATATGACACGTATTACCTACCTCCGGCCTAGACATAAACTAAGACAAGCGTATTGGGAGTTATATCGCGGAAGATATACAGGGTGGCCTAAAAGTACCTAAGGGATTTGAATTCTCTATAACTTTTAATCATTTTTTTTCCAGTATTTTGTAAAGAAGACTTGGGGAATATAAAATGGAACAGTACACAATTGAACAACGTGCCCAAATCATTTCGGGCAAAAACAGATGAAAATCATGATTTTATTCATAATTTAATTAAGAGCGACGAATCCCATTTCCAATTAAATGGACTCGTTAATAGGCAAAACTGCAGGATATGGGCCACGGAAAATCCAATAGTAGTTCAACAGCGATAATTACACCTACTTAAGTATAATGTTTGGTGCGGTGTTTCGTTAGAAAGGAAAATTGGCCCAAATTTTTTTGAAAATGAACACCGGGTTCGATAGGGGACAATGTTGGAAAATTTTTAAGGCCGGCCGTGGAAAACCATATGGTTCCAACAGGATGGAGCCACAGTGCACACTGCGAGGGACACAGTGGCTCTTTTAACTAAAACCCCTTTGGTAATTTTGGGCCACCCTGTATAATGAGTGTAAATGTTTCCACTTTTTTTTATCATTATTTCAAATAAAAAGTAATGCGCTAGATTTTTTTGTTATTATGTTTTTTTAAATCTATTTTTAGACCCAATATTTCTTCAACTCTGGTAAGAATATATATAACCACATACTTTAGAATTGTTTGTATGCTGGCGAATAAACATACTTGAATACAGCACGTCAATTATAACATATCGAGATAGCTCAGATAGTAGAACTGTCGAATGGTAATGTGGAGTTTTAATTCCCTGTACGAACAAATTTTATTAAAAAATTTTACAAGCAAAAACAAAAATTTTTTTCTGTTATAAAATATATTTCATATATATAAATTCTGGTATTTAAAACTAGCACTAATGACGTACCGGGCTTTTCAACTAGTATGTCATAGGTCAACTAAAGTTATTTGCAATGCAAACTAATTTGTTCACCCGAAAATTTGTTCCGTCTTAAAATGTTTTTATTTCTAATTTAGGTCTCTGTTCTTATGAAAAGCCTTTGTACTTTAGTTGGGACAGTATTTAAAATTTTTTTTTGCCTTACTTTCTTGTTAATACAAGAAGAGATAAATTTTTTTTTTTCTCCGTACTATGAGTGTTGCCAAAATGTTGGTTTTTAATTTTTGTTTAAAAATAAAAATTGTTTTTTCAATCTTTTTAATTGATAAATTAGAAATTTAGTAATTCTAGTTCGAGGCCAATTTTCTTATTATGAATTAAAATGTTTTATTTATTTATACCAATGGTATTAAATACAAAATCAAAAAAGCTTTCAGAATATTTCTATTGTTGGCTATGCTTATTAATAGGGCAAGGAATTTCATGCTCTTCAAAATGGAAAATATGCGCCTAAAATATTCTGCTAAAAAAGAAAAATATGCATTAAACTATAAGAAATAGGCACTAACAACTATTATTTTTGCAAAAATAATGCACTTTAAAACTTAAAAATAAATTTCAGTTAGTTATTTTGCAAACCGATAGAGAACTCGAAGATTGTCCATAAGTCAATAAGGTTTTTAACCCTTTCACTACCCTTGTAGACTACAGTGTACAGATATTTAAAAGAATATTTAAAATTTAATAGTGCACAAAAAACTTTATATTTTTTACAAATAAGTTTATTAGGAGGTTGGCTTCAAATAAAAATCATTATATTTATAAGCAGTTCAACATGGCAACATGGCAACATGGTCGCGATATTTGATAATGAAGTCTAATTTTTTGAATATATCATAATCTCCGTGAAAAGGGAGTTTTGGTGTTTCTCCGTAACTAATGAAGACATATAACACTATGCGACAGTCAAAATCGGGATGGGATGAAACCAACGGGAAATGTTATATCGGTCAAAAACAAGTTATACATGTCCCGGCGTTTCGCTGGGTCACCCCTAGGAATCGAGTTATATCTTTTTTTTGACATAACTCGAGAACCACTAGTCCGATTTTGCTCAAACAATTTAAAAAAAATTAAAAATTACAATTCCTTTAATCTGTTCATATTACGTTTTTCTATATACTCAACAGTTTTGCCGGTAAAAATAAATGTTTGTTACCGCTACCATAAAAATCAATAACCTTTTGTTTAATACTTTTTGTTAATATTTTAGGCAAAAAATATTTTTTTCTTCATACATTTATTTTTACCGGCAAAACTGTTGAGTATATAGAAAAACGTAATATGAACAGATTAAAGGAATTGTAATTTTTAATTTTTTTAAAATTGATTGAACAAAATCGGACTAGTTCTCGAGTTATGTCAAAAAAAACCACCAAAGGTCAAATCGATATATCTCGATTCCTAGGGGTGACCCAGCGAAACGCCGGGACACGTATAACTTCTTTTTTACCGATATAACTTTCCCCGGTAGTTTGAACCCTTCCCGATCACTGACCCCTACCATTTGTCTCACAGTGTAATTTAAAAAGCTTCGTTTTATGACGATAGAAAACCAACCAAAGGATTTTTATCTACTCGAATATTTAAGGGGTAAAACGGGGCTCAGAAGTTTGAAAAAATCGATTTTCGAACGTCATTTTTGTGGGTAGGAGGGGGAGGGGGCAAAATATGTTACATATTTTTTTCTAATTTGAGGACTTTTAACAAGAATCTGAAGTCAAAATGACGATATCCCCGCAAACAAAAAGTATGTAGTGAAAGGGTTAAAAATGTTTATTTTGATTGAATCAAAATATGAAAACGTATCAATTTTTTATATTTTTTACAAAATAAAAAATGTTCCTTAAAATTAAAAATATGCACAAATATGCATTAAAAAATATAAAATATGCATTAAAAAGGCACCAAATATGCAATTAAAGTCAAAATTTGCAAAAACATGCATTTTTGAGAAAATATGCAAAAATATGCAACTACAAATCGATGCCATTTTGTTATAAATTTGATGATTCGGATAAATGTTTTGTCCATATTAGTTTTGGACTATCGAGAAAAAACATGCATTTGCATGGAATTCCTTGCCCTACTTATTAAGTTCAATTTATTAATTTATTATTTCAAACAAATTTTATTGAATTTCAGCCCTTTTCATACATAAACGAATGATGAATATTAATTCCATATAACTCATACGTTCAGTGTTCTTTAATTAACTTAAAAATATTTTAATTGACAAACAGACGAACTGCCATTTCCCAAACAATTTTAAAAATTAATATATGAATTTTAAAAATGAAAACCACCTATTGTGCAGTTATTTTAAATAAATTCACAAAATTAATCCTAATAACTAATTTAATAAATTTTAATTTTTACGAATTTATTTATAAACCATGTTATCAATATTAATAATATAAATTTATCTATGCTTTTTGGTATAAAACAGAATTATTACAAACTTTATAAAAAAAAGAATGTATAAAACAAAAATATTAACAAAATTTATTTTGAATATAAATTAGTTTTGGTAATAAATTTAACTATTGATAAGAGGTCAAAAGAAAAACCAATAAATGACCTAGTTTTTGTTTATTATACTCATAAACAACCTAATAATAAATGAGGTATACATATTATTAAAATATGCTGAACAGCAGAGAGTTAGACCAACAAGAAATACGCAAAAATAGAAAGCATTTGCATAGAAAAAACAAATTCGTGCTGATAACCGAATTTGTTGCTAATCGAATTGTATGTTAGTGTTAATCGAATTTTTGGGATTTGGCTGCAGAAAATCAATGCAGGCAGGAGTAATATAACCAATTCAGTGCGATTTTTTTTCTGGGTGTTAGCTTACAAGATAAAACAAAAATATCTGGAAAAAATTATTTTTTGTAACTGCACTTATATACACAGAAAAAACAGTAGGCACCAACAATGGGAATTTGTAAAAGCAATCACATTTTCTTTTAAATTGAAATTTTATTCCCAACAATTTTTTTGTTTGAAATATTTGTAACTCGTTTGTAAATTGTTATCTTTCATATAAAAAATGTTTAAAAATAAAAATTCAAAGTAACAAAAAAAATAATTTTTTTTTGGATTTACAAATTTCTTTGATGGTGCCTTTTAAAAAAATTTTTTTTTTGTATTTACAAATTTGGTATGCGAAAGGTGTTTAAAAATTTGATTAGAATTTTGTACATTCTTTCTATGTAACCTTCAAATTGTTTATGGTACATTGAAGTATTTTGAAATCCTTAAATTGAACTTTACATTTAACGCATACGCACATAATAATCCATGCATAAAAATACGAAATTTATGTCTAAACAACAAAAACTTTCGTAAAATAAACCATTTTTCGTATATTTTACGAAATTTTTTGTTATTTTTACATTTCTTTGTAATTTTATGCATGGATTATTATCAGTGTATATACAAAAAAAATTACAAAATAAACAGAGATTTGTGTTGGCAACAGAACTTATTACCAATCGGATGATTCGATTATAGCTTCCATTACAAAAGTGTGTTCCAAAGATCGGAACTTTTCTAGAATTCGTCACTAAACAGCCGGTTTTTAAGAGCCTGCCAGGAATTGAATCGTTCACTTTCCATTGGAAGAATATTTGACAGAAAATAAACTTAAATGTCGTTTTTTTAATAAAGTAGGCATCTCTGGGGTAATCGATCGTTCCTGCAGAAATACGGATAAAGATAGAGGAGGTAAAACAAACGAACATGCTAAGTTTTCATGATTTCGAAAATGTAATATTGTTAATTTACATATCAACCTAAAGGCCTTTAAAAGATCAATACTAAAACTTATAAAACTGTTTAAAAAATTCAAGATTTTTGGAAAAGTTTTAGAGATTTGTCCGCTCAAAATTTATACATATATTTTAGTTTTCACCACTCTATCACATTTCCTACTTTCATCAAAATCAGTGGGCCATCTCCAATTATACTTTTATTGTATGAATATATATATCATTAAAATTTTCTAAATGAATAATATTGTAATTTTTAGCATATTTAATTACAGTTTATGTAATGTACACATATGCATGTATTTAAAATATTCATTTTTATTCAAATATATTTATTTATATGAGCGTAAATAATAATAATATTTCAAATGTAATAAACTGTGTAACATATTTCAATTTTTTCTACATTTTCCACCATTCAAGCGTAAATAGCATATACAAGTTTTTGATCATATATTATTTATACAGTGACAGACAATACAATGTTTGCGGTCTTTGTTTGTAAATTTCAAAATTAAATTTTAAATTGTCCCCACAAAAGGGAAAAAGAACAAAAATTTAATTGAATTGGAGAACTTGAAATACAAACTTGGATTTTAAATTCCTCTACTTGTGTTTAAAGGAAGTGTCAATTGTGATATAAGCGATATCGGCCTTGTTTAAATTACATCCAATAAATCAGGCAATTGCTGGTCGAAACTATAGTAGCTCTATACCGGTAGAAATATTACAAAATTTTACTGAACATTGCGTTATTCATATCAACAGTTGGTTTGCTAAATTTTCCGTGCCATTGGCTAAAACAGGAACAATTACTTATTTGTTTTCAGCCAAACAAAGAAATTTAATTTTATGTTTTGGGCACTGCTGTGAAAAAATGTCCAAATCACTGTAACTAGAAAAAGTTAAAAACTTAAGTACCGGGTATGAGATAACCTTAAAATGGTTTTGGTATGGTATTGGTCATATTCCAGGAAAAGCATATAATTCCGGTAGGGTGCCATATAGTGAAATTAATAAAAACACTGTGCACAAATCCCAGACATTTTTTTTCGACAAGCGGGGCAAGCAGTGGGTAAAACTAATTCGGGTACGTTGAATCCAGTGCTGATAGCCGTTTTTCTAGATTAAAGCTTTAAATTCCTTAAATAAATTTTAATTTCCTTAAATAAATTTATAGTTATGTTGTTTGTTACTCTACCGAGAAGCTTTGTGTTAAAATTAATCAAAATCGGTCTGGCGGTTAAAAAGTTGTGATTGAAAATGTGAGGACACCTAAAAAATTTCCATAAAAGTCCTTCATTTCAATATAAAATTCAATACATTTTACAACCATTTAACAAAGCAATAAATTGTACCATTTTTTATAGAAAATTTTCACTAACAATTTTCGAATCGCCGAACCGATATTGGAAATTTTCCCTAACGTGGATTGGGGATATAACAAACAATGCGGGTAAAAATAAATGGAGGAAAATTTAGGAAAATCGGGTTTTGTATGGTCCTTGGAATCATAATTTTCAAACACAAATATCTTTTTTTTAGGATCTAATCTAGAGAAACGGCTATCACCACTGGATTCAGCGTACTCGAATTAGGTTTACCCACTGGGTGCCCGCTTGTCGGATCTTTCAACTAGCACAGTGTAGTTGGTCAAACAAAAGTGTGCCTACCCAGAAAAACTTTGGTAATGGGTGCGACAAACTAATGCATTACCTTGTAATGTGTACTCCTTACAAGTATAATTATTGTTCAACATAAAGTAATTGGTTACCGATAATTGGATACATAATGCATTATTTTGTAATGAATACTCCTTACCGTCATCATTATTTTGGATCATAAAGTAATTAGTTACCGGAAATTTATTACATAATGCATTATTTTGTAATGTATAATCCTTAACTTGAGCATTATTTAGAAACACAGAGTAATGAGTTACCTATAGTTGATTACATAATGCATTACTTTGTAATGTATACTGCATACATGTATCATTATTTTGAAACATTAAGTAATGGGCTACCGAATGTTGATTACATAATTCATTATAAATAAATATAAAGTAGCTAGTATTACAAAATACATTGCTTTAATATAAAAATTATTTACTTAGATAATTTTTTATTTAAATTGTGTAATTATAGGGTAATTTCAGTCCTTATAATTATATGCGTAACCAATTATTCTCAGCCTCTTCGTAATCATATGGGTAACCAATTACTTTTTTAATATCTATCTACAACTAGGTAACCCATTACTCTTCATTTTTTTGTAAGTATACTGGTAACAATGACACATTACTTTGAGGCTCATCGCTTGTAATAAATTGAAGTATGGTGTAAAGTAACTAGTCCAACTCTATGGCGATACATTACTTTACCCATTATTTGGTAATGTGTGGTTTTTCTGGGTAGCACAGATATTTGTAATAGTAGCAAAGATCGGCACAAAGTCATATTTTCTACGGTATAATTTTTAATGTTTAAATACAGATTTCTCGAATATTTAAGCTAATCGGATTTCACGCCTCTATGCTATCTTGTTTCCTGATAATTAAAAAAAAGGCGATTGAGATCTTTTTTTCTTTTTTTTTTTTGAAAACTGAATCTTTACTAATTATACTTTTGGCTTTCTAACTGCTCCCAGTGTCCAAGAATTAATCATTTCGTTAAGCCTCGAGTTCTATTTTCAAAATCGGTACTATTCACTCAACAATTTTATATCAAGAAATAAAAAAATCATAATTTTGCAAACTTTTTGGACTTAGAAAATCTTTAGAAAAAAAAAGCAGACACATATATAAAACATATTCATTGCGAGAAACCAATTTCTTGCCACGTGAATAGTTTTGTTGCAACAACCGAATTATTTGATTGTCGCCATCAAATGCATTCCCGGCACGAAATTCCGTTGTCTTTACCGAATTTCTATTGGCACATATATCGATGGTCCCAACCAAATCGCTTGGTTTCCCAGTGTAGAAACGGTAATGACATATCATTAATTTTTGGACTACCAGTAATGACACTCACTTACCTTCTGTATTATTTTAAAACATATAATAATGAGTTACTGATAATGACTTATTTTTATCATTATTTCAAATAGAAAATAATTTTTTAGATTTTTTTGAAAATTTTTTGAAATCTATTTTTAGACTCAATATTTTTTAAATACTGGTAAGGATATATGTAACCACATATTTTTTGATTTTTTGTATGATGGCGAGTAAGCTTACTTGTCTGCAGCAAGTCAATTGTGTTTTTATCTATTAAATATTACATGTCGATATAGCTCAGATGGTAGAGCTGTTGACTGGCAATCTGTAGACCCAGGTTCGATTCCCGCACCAGCAAATTTTATTAAAAAAAAAAAATACAATAAAAAATATTTTTTTTATATAATTTAGTTTTTAGAAAATCTATTTTTAGGCTCATTATTTTTGTCAGTACTGGTAAGCACATAGGTAACGATATATTTTTTGATTTTTCGTATGCTGGTGTGTAACGACAACTCATTATTTTTCGCGACATCGCCATATAAAGGTAATAAGAAATGTAATAACAAAAGGAACTAGTTACCATTACCAAGTATGTAGTTACATAACCACATATCTGGTAATGATTTTCTACACTGGGTTGTCAAAGAATTAATTTTTTCCAATGAATCTGGTTTCGCAGATTAGGAACTGAGCCAAAATTGGACAGGAAATTTTTTACCGGAATGAGCACATAAACATCTGATTTATGAATAAAATTGTATTGGTTCTATACAAGAAATTATTTTAAATTGCCTCAGTTTGTAAATAATATTTAAGCTCAGTTCATTTAAGCTCAGATAGGATCTTTTTATAGCGATAAGGTCCGATTTGACCGATTTGAATAGTGTTCTTCCTTGCAGCAATGCCAATTTATGTACCAACTTTCTTCCAATTCACCTGTAGCTTGATTACAAGTAAGAATGAGCAGAAGGACGGATATCATTAAATCGACTCAAAAGTTGTTTCTTGGTTACAAACACCAGCATAAACTCTATACACACGCAGTTGTGTGAAGTATAATTAACTTCGTGTTTAAATTAAGCTAATTAGATTAAATTAATAATTAAATGGCACGATTCTGGTAATAGAATATTTCGAGTGGAGGACCCAGATTGAGACAACAGAAAATCTGTCCACAGTAATTTGACAAAAATTATGTTGAGTCAAGAAAATTGGCTATTTACAATTATAAAATTCAATTGAAAATAAATATTTAATTGGTGTACACAGGAAAAGATTGGTTGGAATTCGACCAAAAACATTGAAATTAATTTGGTCGGACGTTGTGTAACTTTAAATTATCCAAAATCGAATACTAAACCAGGAGTGTTGAAAAAGAATTAAAAATATGAAAAACGAACACATACACACAGAAAATTGATTCGGCGCTGACAACCAAATTTGTAGCTAATAGAATGGCTCGGTTGTGGTAGCCGAGTTTTTAGTTGCGACAACAGAAAACCAATTGAGACAGGACTAATTTGACTTTGATGTACAAAGGCATGTACCCTACACCTTACCTGAAAAAACAGTTCGCCGCACACCGTCTAATCTAAGCTATTTTTGCAAAAAGGTTTCAAAAAAAAAATTTTTTTCCCGAACGTAGGTGTCGCCATTTTACATTTTTCTTTATATCTTCGGCATTTACAGTCGGATCTTAAAGTATGATACATCGATTATTTTCTCTCGAGGGGACCAATGTTTTGCTCTAAGGGCAATTGACCTCAAGTATCCCGTTCTAGTAGTTACCCACCAGATCTCAGTTGCTACCACCCTGATGTCAGAAAATTAAAGCTCTCAAAAAATCATTAAACTTTAGGGAAATTTTTCGATAAACCCAGCAGAAATTTTTTTTATTTTTTTTTTTTTTGGTTGCCGAACGTAGGGGTTTAAAATTTTTTCTCATTGGATTTTTCTTTTATAGCAGAACACTAGTCCCCTCGAGGCAAAAAAATCGATATATCACACTTTAAATGCCGAAGCTATAACAAAATATTTCAAATTGCGACCCCTACTGCCTTGCAAAAATAATTCATATTAGAGGGTGTACGGCGCACTGTTTTTTTTTTTTTTTGTCTCTAAGGTGGTACGGTCTAATGTACACTTAGATCTGGTGGCGAAATTAAAAACGAACAATAAGTGTTTAATAAATCTGTAAAAGTTTTTGAATATGTTCCTTTATTTTAGGCCACCTTAACACCTATGTGGACCCTCTAAATAATAGCCACAATTACAAAGTAAAAAAACATTCCGTTGATTATACTGTATTAGCCGACACTGTATTTGTAAATTTTGTGTTATAAGTATGTACTTATATCCTATACGAGTACACAGTATATGGTCAAAAAATAATAACACTCCCAAAAAATATGTATGGCGAGGCAAAATAAGTCGAAACGTTCTACTGTAAGAATACAAGTTCTTCAAAACGCGCCGTTAAAGATTTAATAGCTGAACTAAAATTGTAGTATAACAATATTTTTGTTTTTGTGAAAAATAGATGGTGTTAGATATAGCAAAATTTACCAAACTTAAAAGATCCCTCTTAATACTTCCTTTTTCTGTTTGTTTCTTAGAAAGATTGGCGAACTTTTTTTCAAAAATTTCTGAATTATTTGTATCTGAATATTTCAATGTAAAATTGAAATTCGATTTATTTAAGGCAAACATGCACGTTCAATATTATTTATAAATTTTTGTAAAAATAAAATATTCTGATTGGTTGATTTTTGAAAAATTTATCAATAATATTGAACTTGTATGCCCTATCCAGCAAAACTTTCTATTACCTGGTAATAAGGTTTGTAAGAAAAAATTAAGGTATGTAACCTCTTACTTTGCTATTCCAACAGCTATTATTTTAACAAGGGCATGTCATTGGAGGTATGTACTTTCCAAAAGAGGGCTAGGTAACAACATAAGAACATGTTACTTTAATGTTACATGTTAGGAGTTACGTAACCACTTACATAACCGATACTGAGCACAATACTACATACATAACAGCTTAAAGTAAGGCCAAAAAAAGGTGCTACAAACAGGTCTGAAATAACACATCAAATTTATGCGCTCACTTACTGTATAAAAATATATACTTCTTACAAAAAAAAGTAAAATAAGACGTTATCGTGTTGGTTTTTTTATAAATGCTAAAACGAAGCGTATTCATATTTAATTAATATTTACTCAGATTAATATAAAGTTAACAAAAAACATAAAAGATATTTCAGTCAATATGTATAAAACATATAAATTATTTGTATCGAATATTTTAAATAGAAAATAACACTCATGTATCGCATTACAAATAACTCCTTATTTTGAGGTATTTGAATACACCATCGCTAATAAGTGGATATTTCTATTAAGTGATTACGTATCACATTAAAAGTAACTCCTTATTTCACGGTTTTAAAATATCCCATCTGTAATAAGTCGCTGCTATTATTTAGAACTCATGTTGTGTATTACAAGTAACTCTTTTCTTTGAGGTGTTTAAATATATCATTGGTAATAAGTTGCTATTACTACCTAGTAGTTATGCAGCACATTATACGTAAGACATTACATTTTAGTTATGAAATAATGCAATGGTAAGGGGTATGGTATTACCAGGTAATGTGTTCTGTAATACCAACATATTACCAAGGTTTTGCTGGGTACTTTAAAATATACTATTTTTTTACTATTCGTTTGAGTCGGAAGAGGAGATATTTGTCAACTGATACTACTGTAAAACCAGCGTTCATTTATATATTTTTCCGAAATAAAGCTTTGTAGTAGCATATTACGTCAATTTGCATATTTTCGTAAATGTTTACTATGAAGATTTAAGTGGAATCTCCCATTATTTGCGAGGCAAACATAACTCTTTACCAGTTGCATTTTTCATTATGGAATAGAATATATCTTCTTTTAACAAATATAAAATAAATACTTTTGAGGTTTTAAATTTTTCTTTTTAAAAAAATGTTTATTTTTGGTGCTCGAAATTGGGCTCCAATTATGAATTACTCTAAGAGTTTTTTACGAGTCTAAAAAATTATCACTTATTTTATGACAGCTCTTTGGATTGGAAAGACTACTTTTTGGAATGTTTTGTAAGAGTTAATATTTTCTAGCGAAAAAATTATTACAATGAGAGTTCTATAAGGTGTCAATTTTTTTCAAAAAAGAAAATAACATATAAAATATCTGGTTACTACTAAAATTACGGAATATCAATAGTTGTTCTTAGATTTTTGTATTGATTGACAAAAATTAAATGAAAGTTTGGATTAAATTTTCCTACATGAATTTGACATTGAAAGAAGGTGACAGTTACAGAACTTTACGTGTATTTCAAAAAATAAATTTTTATGACCAATTGAATAATATTATTTATGATCGCTTCAGCATTTCTAGCTACATAATATTTGAAACTATTCAACATTTGAAATCTGTTTTCTAAAAAAATTTTGCGACAGAATATAGGGCGCTTTTAATAGCCCAATTTTCGAGAAATTCTGAATTTGTTGTAGTATTTTTTAAGCAGCCTGGAAAAACCTTTCATTACCATGTAACGAGTTTTAGATATTGAAATTCACTACTTACCTTTTAATTACTGAACTATTTATTTTAACGTGGTGATGTCATTGAAGGAAAGTCATTACACTGATATCACCGTGTAAGTAGTTTATTAACAGTTCTATAAATAGATTTTAAATTTAATTTAAAAAAACATAAATTTAAAAAATAATGGAAGCTGAAACGAATTGACCAGCATACATTATGATTGTCAGGCAAACAATGGTTAAGGGTTACATGTAAAGCTGAGGGTAATGAATATCAACAGTTCTATAAATAGCTGAAGCTGACACGAATTGATCAGTGGACCTTATGATTGTCAGGCAAAAACACTAACCACTAGGCCACGCCATACGAGTAGTTATGGTTTTTAATGATTTAGAATATACACTATTTATTGCAGCTATTTTGTATCAATTTTAGCTTAAATTTGTTGTAATGTTGTTGTAAATTTAGTAGTGGGGTATATTTATCTGTAACTCATTACATTTTGCTTAGAAGTAATTCAAAGGGTAAGGAAATATGAAATCTAAGTAATGCATGTAGTAACGACCAGTCATTTCCAACGTTTTGCTGTAACAGTTTTCAATTACTTTAATGCTACTTTTCTCATCGGGTTTCCAATGTTTTTGACATTGTGCTATTTATATTGTAAAAGTCATAAATTTATGTCATTTAAACACATTAAATAATATAAAATATGAACAATCATGTTGTATATTAAACAAAAAACCTCAAATCAATTAAAAATTTAAAATTATGAATCATTTTGTAAAACTGCAAATTGTGGTAAATTGTTTTTTTTTTTTGCATTTTGTAAATAGAATTTGAATAATATATGCAGTTCATTAATTAAAGCAAAACAAATTATTAAATAATTATTCTATATGTAATTTTTTTTTTTTTTAATTTTTTTATTTATTATATTTTTATATTTTTGCTAATTGTTAAATTTAATTTCTTTCCTTTCATTTGCATTCTTTTTAAGTTTTATTATATAATTGTTGTTTTTGTATAGTTTACTTTGTAAATTTGTAATGGTTGGTTGGTTAAAAGTTTTTGGCGTCTACTTTTATAAACTATTCTTTTATAAATTTCATTGTTTATTATTGTGGTAACCCCTTTTTGATATACAATCGTAAAATCGCAAATGCTATAGTGCTATTAAGGGGGGAAAGATTTGAAGAAATTAAAGGAATATCCAGACAAATTAAATATATAAGCTAAATATTTAATCAACACTATAAGTAAGAAATATTACTAGAGCGACGAATAGGGAACAGCAGAGTACAGTTGTATATAAGAATACTCAGGTTTCAAGAAATTTGTTCTCTTAAAAAATTCTGAGAATATATGTATTTGTCACTGTTACCGTTTTTTAAACTCTGTATACCTTTCACTTTTTTATTTTAATTTTTTTTTTGGTTTTTTCTGTTTTTTTATTTCTAGTCGGTTAACCGGATTTTTTACAAACAGTTAACCGTTAGAAAGCGGCCTAATTTCGGTTAACCGACAAATTAGTTTTCAAAAAAGACGTTTTTCGGAAATTTTTTGTGTGCCTAGTTAAATCTTAAGTTGGACTTAATACATCTAAAGTTCCAGACAGAAATGCTAAGAAGAACATTGATGCCAAAAAAACAAGCAAAACTTTATATTACATTTTTAGTGGCCCACTTTTATTAAATAAAAAATATGATTGTAAAACAAATATGTATTTTTTATTGAGGACGTGTTTTTTATTTAACAAATAAATTTAAATCAATAAATTCGATTTGAAATTTTGCTTTAAACAAACTACCCAGGAAAAAATTACCCTTTACCTTAACAAGGCATTGCCATATAACCGCTTACAAATCTCATTGCCAAATTTCTTTACTGCATTACCAAACACATTCTAACAAGATCGTAAAAAAAGTAAGAGGTATTTTAATCATTTCTAAATATCGAAACAGACAAGGCCTGAAAGTCATTCAAATATAATTATTTACTAACAAAAGTTTTCAAAAATTAATAGCTTACTTTTTAAATTATTTGATCTTAGAAAGTAACCGTTTACATTTTGGTAGTAAAACATCAAATTAAGAAGTAGTTCCACATTTTGAAAAGAGAAGTTATTTAGTTTTAAACATAACAGTGAAAAAATTATTTTAAAAATTTTGTGCTAATACGGGATTTTAATTTTTGAAGGACTACTTATTTTCCATTTATTTTCGCTTTATCACAAATAGTATTTTTGATATACACAATCACTATATGAAGAATAAATAAATGTTCAATGGTAATTAAAAAAGTAAACCAGAAAAGTTGTTTTGATTAAATAAATAGTAACATTACAAAGAAATATATTTTTTAATTTTTCTTAGCAGTTATTCAAAACAAAATATAAAAAATTACTAAAATTTCTTTTAAGTTATTATATTGAGAATTAAAATAAAAGGAAAATCTATTGTCTTTTGCAATTTTGTCAGTTAATTTATTAATTTTAATTTATTGCTTTGTATTTTGCAAAACGTCCAAAACAAATCTTTTGGCAAAGTAGTTTAAAAAGGCCAACAAAACCCTATATTTTTTCATTTTATACATACCATTTTTTACGGACTTGAAATCAGTACAAAGTTTTTAAAATATAACCAAAAAAAAATAATTGTAATGCCAATATAATGGTTCAGTTGCTGCAACAAATTTTTTCGGATAATACTACCGAATTTTTGTTTAGGACAGCGAATATCCGTTCTCGGAAATAAATTACATTGTTAAAACTAATCTTCTGATAGATACAGACGATATATTCCACTAGTACAACGAAAACAACTTTTATGACGGTTATTTAAGATAACAACTAACGAAAAGTACTGTAATTTTGTAATAGTTGTTTAAAGTAGTTACTTTTAATATCATAATAAACAACTACCAAAACAGTAATTTTACAGCAAACAGTTATTTTTTGTAGTTAATTAAAAAATAAAAAATGTCGTTGATTTTTTTTTTATTTAAAAATTCTTGTTTAGTTTATATTTGTTATTATTTATATATTTCTAGTTTGCAAATAAAAATCAGAAACTTGTATTGTATCTCCAATGCATAAAAGCACAACAACTGAAGAACGGTTTGAAATTTTTACTTTAAATAGGCTGAAGTAATAATACATATTTTTGTAATCGAAAGAAAATAAATATTTTTTTTATTAAAATATAACTTTTATAAACAAAAATAATTGACTATAAAAAACAGTAGTTTTTACCGATTTCGTCAGTTGTTTTGAAATTTTTGTAGTAAAAATTTCTCAGTTAATTTTACGACATTGGTAGTTATTTTTAATGCATTTGTTAGTTATTTTTCAACAGTTAAAAATAACAAAATTTTTAGTTATTTTAAATGTAAATGCCTTTGTCGCTTTTTTAACTGCATATATCTTTGTTTTAACTGACATTTTCAGTAGATTCTACCGACAAACTTTAGTGAGTGTACAAATTGTGCCGTCAGAACAAATATGTTTTCTCTTTGCTAATATCTGATTGATTTCTGCCATAGAAAAACGTTCACATTTTGACTAATTTTTCCATTAAAAATGGTTTATATACAATTTTAAGGTTTTGGGAACCTTTTCTATCGAAAAACCCTCTGATTCTGGGAACTTTTCCTTTCGAAATTTCCACATAAAAACATTCAGATATTGTTGTTAGGACAATTGAAATTTTGTTGTTATTTATTTATTCATTTATTTAATTTATTCATTTATTTAATTTATTCATTTATTTAATCTATTTATTTATTTAATGAATTTAATTTATTTGATAATTTATTTAATTTATTTAATAAATTATTTAATAATTTATTTAATAAATTATTTAATAATTTATTTAATAATTTATATAGTAATTTATTTAATTTTTTATTTAATAATTTATTTAGTAATTTATCTAATAATTTATTTAATAATTTATTTAATTTGTTTAATTTATTAACTTATTTAATTTAATTTGTTTAATTTATTTTATTTATTTGATTTATTTAATTTATTTAATTCATATAATTTATTTAATTTATTTAATTTATTTTTTTCATTTAATTTATTTAATTTATCTAATTTATTTAATCTATTTGATTTATTTAATTTATTTATTTTACTTGATTTATTTTATTTATTTAATTTATTTCTTTAATTTATTTCATTTTATTTAGTAAAATTTATTTATATTTTAAATTATTTTATTTTATTTTATTTATTTAATGTTGATAAGTAAGAGTGGAAGTACAGCTAATATAATAAATATACACCAAACCTGATATGCTATTTAGTATTTGTCTAATTTAGTATAAGTCGAATTCTATTAGTTTAACCATAACAATAAAGCGATTTTAAATATTCGCTTCCCTTTTCTGTAATTTGCAAGGTGTATTGTAAGGCCTTATACATATATAAATTCTATAGAACTACCTCTTTTATGAAAAAAACCAGCTTATGCTAAAAAGTATAAAGTAATTATAAAAAAATAAAATCTGATTTAAGCTATAAATTATCACGCAAGTCGGTGGCTCAGTGGAAGAGTATCCGCCTGACACGCAGATAGACAGGGATCAAATCCCAACGAAACACATGTGTAAGTTTTTTTTATTTATTTTAAAATTTAATTCGTAAATTCTATTTTGAGAATATCTATTTTTAGAAACTCGCTTAATCTTTTTATTATTAGAACACCTTCTTTTACTAAAAATCAAAGGTGTTCTGTAAGAAAAATAGTAACTAGCTATCATTGCGATTCCAAAGAATCGATTGCATTTAGTCTCACGCCTTGTTAAAAGAAACAAGTTGGTAATCCAATTGGGAAGGCGTTCTACCAAAAATACCTGATTCCCAACTCGATTCTCTATTTTGAAAATTTTTTGTTGGGTAGTTTTTTGACATGGCAACATCGTTTGTTTGCTTTGAATTTCAACAAATGTGATTGTTAGCTGTTTAATTGAAATAAATTCAACAATCAAGTAACAAATATGTTGTTGTATTTACAAAATCACTTGTAGGCGCAACTTCAATTAAAAGTTTAATTGCATTTACAAGAAGCTTATTATGTATTTTCAAACTATTTTCATCTGTGTAGAATAATTTGGTCCACCACTTAGTTTGAAACAAGGCATGAAAGGCTAAATATTTTTTTTTTTTTTTTTAAATCCACAGTCTTTCTTTTCATTCATATGTATTTTATTCAAAGAGTAGCATGGACATATTTTTAATTCAATAAAGGTTTTTAAATTGAAAAAATATATTAATTGTTTAATAAAATATTATTCTCGCCTATAAACTTAACATAAAATGAAAATATATTTCTAACAACAGATCATCATAACAAATATAAAAAATTGAACTGAAGTCGGGTTCACACAAACAAAATATTCCTTCATTAATATTAAAGTTAAAATATTATTTATTGAGAACAATTTGTGATAATAAATTATTTGGTTGTTTGTAACAAAAATATTTGTCTTTAGAAAATCCTGTAAAAATGTCACACTTTATAAAAACCAAATTCTAAAACTAAAAAAGAAATACATATATATTAAAACATATATAAAAAAAATTAATTTAAAATTATGTTTTAAATGAAAAATATAGTGTTTTTATATAAAATAATTGTAAGTATTTTTTTATTTATTTTTTCTTTTTGCGGTGGGAAGAGAGAGAGATAACATGTAAACAAATGAGTAGACGCAGACAAATGGGAAAAGTTTTAGGGATATTTGTAGGGGTTCAAGGATAAAACATATAGGGATTTGATATATTTTTTTTGTTTTATATTTTTATATTATTTTTTGGCACATTTTTTTAACTATCAGTTTTTTTCTTACACTTGTAAAGATAAAGATGAATAAACCTTAAATTTATATTAAAGAAAAAGTAGTAGAACAAAAAATATTAACAAATTTAATTGTAAATGAAAAATTTAATAAATTAAAACCATAATATGTAGTATATTTTCTAGAATTCCCATTTTGTAAAAAGCAAAACAAACAAAATAATACTTTTTAAAAAAATTAATAATTAAATTATATTTAATAAAGTGATTATTTATTTATATATTTGTGAACTTTTTTGTTGTTGTAATAATGTAAAAAAAACATAAACATTAAAAAAAAGTAAAAGGACTAATTAATTATTAATAAGTTGTGTACTTTTTCAAAGTTTTAGTATTTATGTTAGTATACTTGTTATATAAACTAAAAAAGTTTATGTTTTTTTTTTAAGTATTTAAAATTTTAAAATAAAGTAAATATTTTTTAAAAAATTATAAAAAAAAACTAAATACACATAGACACGTACACATAAAACACATACATTTTCATTATAAACTATCATTTTATGTACTTTGTTGTTTGAATTTTTTTATTTGATTCTTTTTATGAAAATGTTTTTTGAATGAGTAATTATAAAAACTTTATTGGGTGTAAAAAAGGAAAATATATTTTACAAAAGTATTTTTTACGCTTGTTTAAAGAAATTGAAAAAACTATGTATGAAAAAGTTTTAAAAGAGATGCAAAATGAGATGCAGGTTTAATTAGAAAAAACATAGAATTTTAGAGTTTTTTTATTTTATATCAAATAATTTGCATTAAATTATTAAAAAAAAACTTTTAGCTTAAATAGCTTTGATTTTAAACTTTGAAATAAACTAATTACAGCCTAATAGAAATCTTTTGGCGCCTAATCTAGAGCCTACAAGTAGATAAATACTTTTTTTTATGTATTTATAATACAATTTATTACTTCTTATTTTACACATTAAAATATTAGCATCACAAAATTGTTTGAAATTTTTTTTTAATAAAAGTTTGAATTCACGGTTTCTTTCCATAAATCCTATGTTTTTCCCCTTTGAAAAAATTTTAATGAAATTTTATGTTTATGAATTATGTTGGTATGTATTCTTAATGATTAGTTTTTGTCATTTTCATATTTTGTGTTTATATTTATTTTGTTTCGGTTTTCCTGCTAACTTACCAAGGTGTAAATGAGCTCCAGAAGAGACTTCATTTTTAGAAGAATAGTTGTTTATATATATTGTTTTTTTATTTTTAAAGTAAATTAATGCATTTATATGCACATATTTCATGTCGCAGAAGAAATTATTATTTTATTGTTTTATTTTTTAAATATTTTTTGTTTTTATTATTTTTGTTTGTTTGGAGTCATCGCATTACAAATGAAGGACAATACACATGTTTAGACAGGACAAGTACATTAAAAAATAAATAATTAAAAAAAGAAGATAGAAACAAATACAATTTTGTTTAGTTAGCAAATAATTACATTCAAGTTTGAACTTAAAAAATATAAACTATACAAAATGTTTATTATTTTTTCTCTTCAGAAAATAATAAAAATATATATATATATATTTTTTATTTGAGCATTCAAAGAAAAATTAAAAGAAAATTAAAAACAAAATAACTTCAACACAAAGAAATATAACAATTAACATTTGACACATGTTGTTTTTAAATACGGAACACACACTCATTCACCCTTAGTCCAAAAATATAACTTTTTTTAGATATCCTTTCAGTTTCGTTTTAATTGACATCCTATTTTTTATTTTTGGTCAGTAACTTGTGTTAGTATTATTACCTTAATATTTATTAAACAAATAGTTAAAATAAAACAATAACTTAAGATATTTTGACACGCACATAAATAACAACATAATAAAAACATACAATTTTTAAATATAAAACCAAAATAAATATTTGTTTGTTTTTCTAAATCTTAAAAATTTCATTATATATTACCCAGCAACATTTTTTTTTAGAACTGGTTAGAGCCGAATTTAATATAGAGCTGGCTCTTTTACCATCGGTTCTATGGATCAGGTTCTTAAACTGACTCCTGGAAGTCAAAATTAAATATTTCGTTGTCCAAGAACCTGTGCTATAACTGGTTCTAGAACATATTCTAAGGAAATAAGTTCTACTTTGGAGGAAAATAACCTATTGGTTATAAGTCAAACCCCATACAAAAGGAACCAGTTGTAGAACAGAAAAAACAATAGAGTATAAAGGGTTCTCAAACCTGTTTTTTGGATTTTACTTTTTTATTTGGTAATTTATTTTTATTTTAGTTATGAGCATTTGCGATAATAAATTGATTCTTTTATTTTTAATTACATAGAAAATCAACTAAATTGCATCGTATAGGCAACCCATAAATTCTGATAGACTTTAGGTTATAGATCAGATATGTGTACTTAAAATTTTAAAATTACATTTATACTTTTAGAAATTATTTCATACTTATATTTCACTAAAAAGTTTTGAGTTTTATAGTGACCCAGTAGAAATTACTGCTTGCTTGGAAGCAGTTTTGTCAGGGAAAGTTGAGCAGTGAAGCGATTGCATTATTGATGATATCATGCCTGATTTTTATTCGAGATAGCTCGCGTGAAAGCGCTTGTTTCGAGATCCGAAAAGGCATGAATTCACCGCTTTTAATTAGTGCTCCTGTTTTTCTTTTAAAATCTCGATAATTCATGCCTTCTCGGAAGTGCATATTATAAAGCTTTTCAACTATTTAAAATCATGCCTTCTCAAAAGCACAATATTCCTGCATATTTTTCCGTGAAGATAATATGCTTCTTATTTTCAGTAAAGTCTCTTCTTCTCATTAAAATAATTTTTTTCCGCATTTTAAAAAATTTTGATATAAGAACCGTAAAAATATTTAAGCAATCAAAATGTATTGCTCATTTTATGACTTTTTGAAAAGCACAGCAAAAAGAGATGTAAATAATTAATCAACTTAGGCCTGTCATTAGTGCTTTTTTCGAAGCTATACATTTTTAGAAGCGATAAAAGTAGCAGTAAGGAAGCAGTAATCGTTTTTACTGCTTCCACATTTTTGCTGGGGAATGGCGTTATGACTTAAATGCTTACCATTGTAAAAGCAGCGGTTGTCAAATATTTAAATAATAATATTTTTATAATTTAACTTTTTTTATTTAAAATAAATGTTATTGCGGTATTGTCAAAAATGTTTAGTTTTAAATTTTGCGAACCAAAATCGATAGGGTTGCCACTTCACTATAGGCCTTTCTTAAAAAAGGCAAAATCCGCTGCAACTGTGCAGCCTTCAGTAATTATCGGAAAATAAAAATGTAAAGTGATTCTTAATATCAGATAAATTCTCAAGCCCTTACCGTGGCCCGATTTCCATTTTTTAGTTTCTTTTTAACAAATTGGTAACTTAAAAATTCCAAAAAAGGCAAGAAAAAACAAATTTGCTCGGGGATAAAAAAAGTATTTGACTAAAGTTCAAAAAAGGGCCACGATAAGGACTAGAGTTTTTTATTGTCTACGAAAGAAAAAAAACCGGATCGAAATCAGTTAACCCGCCTTGGCTGTACAGTGGCAGCTGATTTTGAACTCAAGGTTGTGGAAAAACGCAATTTTCAGACATGTTTTCATACAATTGAGGGTTAATTTTTAAATCCACTTTTGAATCCTTTAACATGGGAGTGGATGGCTAAAAAATAAGTGTTTCTCATTTTCGTCTTCTCTGCAATATATCCAAATTGCATTAAGACCTGCAGGCCTGCACTGGGCGACCTGCCTTGGTAGCAAATGTCGAACAGAAAATTGTTCAATTGGCCTCATCGTGGCCGACAAGTGGAAGTTACAGATATTTAAACAGAGTATTGCCAACCACAGTTAAGTGCAATATAATGCTAATTTCGTGATAAGAGGAGTGCCTCTCACAGTTCTCTATACTGTGTATTTTCAATGTGCCACTTCACATGGAAGTGCATAACGCAAGTCTCACTACCACATTATAGTTTCTCGTACCGCATAGAGAGGAATGCCCAGCGAAGGTCTCTTTATATCTTGATTGCATTTAAAAAATTTGTATATAAAAAACTAATTGGAAAACCGGTAAACTCGCGAAAAATGATCAAAAAATAGTGTACGTCATTGTTATCAGCATATTATTATATACTGCATCATGTGTTGTAATTTAATCCAGGCGGTTTAAGGATGTCTTTCGATATTTGTAATTGCTTGGCTATTTGCCGAAGAGCTTTTTTTAAAAAAAAGTGGCAATATGTGACTACGACAAGGTCAATATACTTAACGTCAGAGGAGAGCCTAATTAAGGTCCCGCTGCGATGCTGTTTTTGTTTATACAGATCAGAGAGGAATGTCCAACGAAAAGCCAGATATCACCTTTTCATGGTCATACCACTCTTGGAGTGGTGCCCACCGCCGTTATCCCTGACGCGTTCTTTCCGACCGCACACCTCAGACAGGAGTGCTTACCTGCCTAAGGCAGGTCCATCTGCTGCATTCTCTGTACCTTAGAGAAGAGTGCCTAGCGAAAATTCCTCATACAACATTATCTTCCCCACTACCGCTCAGCGAGGAGTGCCTTTCGAACTATACAAAAAAAATTTGACTACCGAAAATCTCTTAAAATCTCTTCAAAAATCAAAGGCTTTCTCTTTGACAAAAAAAATTAAAATATAGTAATTTTCTAAAGAAAAAATTGCTAGTTAGAATATTGTTCTACCTCAAGTCCAAATTCTAATATAATATCGTCATGTTAAATTTAATTTGTTATTTCAAAAAGGTTGACCACTTACATCATAGATAGTATAATTGTTTCGTGGCCATTACCCAAACTCTTCAGTTGTCCGCAATAAGAAAATGATGATTGGAACACAAAAACGGAGACATTACATAAGGTACAAAAATTCAAAAACCAGAATTTTGTACTTTTGTATATGAACTGTCCGATTTGGTAAAATCTTTAATCAACACTTTTTGAAAAGCAACATCTGGTGTCACATAAAGAATGAAGCTTTCATTAATTTTAGTAAATTGTTCTTTCCCTTTATACAGAAAAGCTTAATTTACAATGTACATTAAATTCACAGCACAATGTGATTATTCTGCAATGACTTCTTTGCAAATATTTCTTAAACTATAGCTAACGTTATAAAACTAGAAGGCAATATTCACGATCAGCGTCCCCAAAGTCTATTGTAAATGATGAGTCGCATCCCCGATGCTGAATTTTTAATATTTTTTTCTTATATTGTGTTTTCAAAATTGATTTCTTTTCATAAATTTTTCGATCAAACCCAATTTATAAAATAATTAATTTTTTTTATAAATTAATTTTATTAATTCACCTCTAATAACAAACATTTATTTTTATTAAAATAAAGTTTTCAAAAAATTATCGAATAATAATATTAGAAATTTATTAATAAAGAAACAAAATATTATTAAATTTTTTAAATCCGAAGTGATGTAAAATATATAATTTAGTTAAAAAAATAATAATTAATAACACTTAAAATCAAAAACTTTTTTCACGAAAAAAAAAAATAAAAATACTAGGCCAAATGTTTTAAACCCTGGTTAAATTTTCTACTTTTATTTTAAATTAGCATTTGATATAAAATAAATCATTTTAAATAAAATCCAAATAAAACAACAACAAAAAAGTTTACATAAGAAAACCTAGATAAAACTAGCATCATAATTAATAAAATAAAAATAAACAAAAATAAGCAAATTAAAATTAAATTAAATTTTGTTTAATTAAAAAAAAAAAACTAACACCTATTACTTAAATATAAAATCCGTTATTTGCTATAATCATCTTATTGTTTATAACATATTGTTATTAATTATAAAATATTTTCTTTTATTGCTTTATGTTTTTTTTTTATTAATTTATATAATTTTTTTTAGGGTAAAGACGAACACAAGGAGGTAAAACACTAGACAACACACATACTCAATGAGGTGCTATCATTATTTTCGCTTTGGACGTTTGCTTTAATTAAAGACAAATTTTTGAAAAATTAAAACAAACATAAATTGTAATTAAATAATAATAATAATTTTTTTTAATAAATAAAAATAATTAGTTATTGTTATTTTTTTATAACCCTACAAAGTTAGGCAAGAAAAGAAAAAGCTCAAACGAAAAAATTTATATATTTTAGTAATAACAAAATCTTCGTAAAATTCAAAACAAAAACTTAAAAAAACACACACAAAATTAAAAGTTGAGGATAGTTTTTTCGTTAAAGAAAATTTGGATTTTTATTTTCCAAAAAAAAAAAAAAAAACATATATTCCAACGCATAAATGATAGACTCATTGAGGGGACTTGGTTAGGGATTTAAATGGGATGTTATAGGGGTTTTGGTTTTTTTCGCTATACTTTATTCTGTTTTTTTTTTGACATTCAAAAAAAATAATAATAAACAAATTAAATATTTTTTGAAAGCATAATTTTAATAAAAATACTTAGTTTAATTTAATATAATTTTTTATAAATATAATAAATAAAAAAAAAAATTAAAATAAATATTTGAGCTTTTTCTCTTCATTGCACCAGTTTAATTGGAATTTAATTTATAATCTTAACAAACCATAAAGTGTCCTAAAATAGTTGTACCTATTTTTTTTTCTTTTAAAAAAACTTGGTGCATTCATTAAAATCATAATATGTTGAATCAAAAATTTAAAAATAAATATTTGAAAACTAAAAAGCTTCTTTTTTATAACTATGTATACTTATTATTTTGAAATATTTTTTCACTAAAGTTTTTGCTTTGAATTCTAGTAAAAATATGATGTAGTAATGGCAACAATTTGTACTTACTTTTCACTGTACTCATCCATATGGGCATAAGATTGTACCGAATTCTCTTCAATCAAAAACTTGACACGTTGATAGAATGATGCTGTTACGGAGGGCGGTTGTTTGCGTAATAGTACTTCTACGGGATCATTAGATGATAGGCACATAATATGCTCCGAACAGGCTGGATGAGAACAACATTCACTATCTGAACAATCTGTCATGCCATCTGTAAGTGTAATAAAACATAAAAAGAAAAACACACGCATTAAATATAGAAATTTTCTTGTAGTTACGAAAATAAGATTGATGCGTTGCTATGCTAAGGAAGAAAACCCTTAAAGAAAAAACATTTTGGTCAAATATGAAGAAACAAATCTAAAAACCATAAAATATTTAAATAAGGTATCGAGGATAATTATTATTAAATTAAATTTAGGTACGAAAATGCTTTTTTTTGTAAATATTTCGATTATTTTCAATATAGTGTTTAATCAGGGTACCCGGGTAGTATAAATGCGAAGTTAATATACTGAGAGAATTATCTTCACTTTTGCAAAGAATTTCTTCAAAGTTTCAATGGAAATTGTCACTGGAAGTCGTCCATTGAATCTTTTCATTGAATCTACGAAACAGGTTTTATTCAAACCAATGTTTATGAAAAAGTTCATAAAATTAACAAAGCTCTTCTTAAAATGAATAGATAAATCCGCCAATGAATTAATCATTCAGCCAATGAAGAGCTTCACAAAATTTATGAAGCAAATTTTATGAAGCTCTTCATTGCTGGAGTGAAAAGTGTGACCCTATCGCGCGTTACTGGAAAAGTATTTAGCAAATGCAAAAAGCCAAATAAAGTTGTAACATATACCGTTATACAAAAATATCTAATGAACAAATTCATTAAATTAAAAACTTTCATAAAATTTTTCATTCAGTGACTTAATGCAACTCTTTCTTAAAGTTTTACAAAAATTAATTGGAATTCAGCCACGTAATTTATAAAACAATTTCGTAGAAGTCTAAAATTAATAAAAACAAAAAAAAATAAAATTATTAAACGCTTTCATGGAAAGTAATGGACATCACTAAAACTCGGCCTGCCTTATGCTCGCTTAAAACTATTTGAGCAATTAATCTTAAAAGCCGAATGCATAATGTTTTTAACAGTTTAATAAGACGTTTTTAAGCTCATTTGGCAATAATAGTATGCATAATTCGTTTAGTAACATACAATTTAAAAATCTGTTAAAGTAGGGATAAGTCTAAAATATATGTTCTATAAAGTTTGCACAATAAGAATCTATGTTAAAACCATAAATGTTGAGTTTGGATTTATTTACAGATTTTTAAAGGGCTCATCCCCCCAAGTATATGTAGCATCTAACATTCTGAACATTAATACTTCAGCAATTGTATGCCTATTTTGTGCGTTTTTTCCTGCAGCGAATCTGGACAACTATTTACAAAACAACCTTGTCGAATAAAAATAATGAGCTTCAAAATAAATGAGAATTATATGCAGTAGACACTAATTCTACTGCTTATTATTTAGAAATTAGTAATGAGCACTCATTAACGAGATTTTGCTGGGCCACAAACCACTCTATGGAATATATTCTCAAAAAGAATTTAAATAATATTCATAGGTACTTTTTAAGTTCCGATCAAAACCGTCCCCAAATTACTATAGGTTCTCCTATAATATAGGTACAACTTCATAGTTTTTACGATAGGGCACGTCAAAGTTGTGCACTAATAATTTTTAAAATCTAATTCGTGACGAAAGTCTCTTAACTTTTGTTGAATGGGATAAATAATTTTCTTAGAGAGAAATCTGTTTAGTGGAATTTCATGATTTAAAACATTTTCTTGTTTAAAACCAAGTTTTACCTTAAATAGGTATAGATTTAAAAATTGCATTTAATCACACAATAAAATAACATGTATCTGTTACAACATGCTCCATTGACGAGGATGATTTTTTTCTTGCTGGCCTTAACTGTTGTTATTTTTGATAGTGTTATTTATGCAATCACGTAACCTTTATTTTTTATTTCACATACCAATTTTAAATCCCAAAACACTTGCAAATCATACTTCAGCCATATACTTGTTAAAAAAAAATATGAACTTTCAAAAGCAGAATTTCACAAACGGTGATACGGAAGAAATATATCAACAATTTAAAATCCTTGAAATTTGTTCTTTATTAGAAAAAATATAGTTTTCTGGTTTAAAATGATTTTAAGTGAAAAAAAAAAATTATGTAAGTCGCACAAGGAGACTTACATAATGGAGACTTACATAAATGTGTTTGTGCGTATATCAGTATTTTTATACCCTACACCACTATGTGGTCAGGGTATTATAAGTTTTTGCTGATGTTTGTAACACCAAAAGATATTGGTCCTAGACCCACCTTATAGTATACCGATCGGCTCAGAATTTTTTTTTATTTCGATTTAACGATGTCCGTCTTTCCGTCCGTCCGTCCGTCCGTCTATCTGTCTGTCCATGCAATTTTGTGCGCACTCTACAGGTCGCAAATATTAAGATATTTTGATGAAATTTGGTACGCAGACCTATGTTAGCCCAAGGACGAACAAGTTTGATTTTGGTGAACATCGGTCCATGTTTAGACCTAGTGCCCATATAAGGGTCCTACCAAAATTATACTGTTTATACGCTGCAGGTCGCAAATATTAAGATATTTTGATGAAATTTGGTACACAGACCTATTTTGACCCAAGGACGAAGCCTATTGATTTTGGTGAACATCGGTCCATGTTTAGACCTAGTGCCCATAAAGGGTCCCCCCAAAATTGGCTTGGTTACAAACTGCAGATCGCAAATATTAAGATATTTTAATGAAATTTGGTGCGCTGACTCACATTATAGAAAATTTGGCACAAGCCCCATTTTAACCCATTCGAATTTCAGATCCAAACATTAGTTGGCTTTTACCCAGACTGGTGTAGGGTATTGTATAGGCGGCATGCCCGACTTTAACCTTTTTACTCGTTTTTCATATACTCGTACCTTAACGCACAAAATAAAATACATAAACCACACTATGTACCACGAGTATTGTGTTGATGAAGTATTAAGAGACATTCATACATACTTTTTTAAACATACATGTGTGTATAAAAAATGCAGGAACACGTATTTACGGTAAGACATGTTTTAAATATTAACCCTTCGTGTATTTGTTCAATAAACAAGCCATACGATATAAAACTGAAATGTGCGAATGTATGGATTTCACCTATACCTACACAAAATTTCATTTACAAGTACAACTTATATGTTAAAAACGGTAACACTTGGCATTATGTTATACCAGGGAATATTGTTGTTTTTTTTTATAAAATAAAAATATAAAAAATGCCTCAATATTGTCACAACTCTTCAATAAAAAACAAATACTAACTTAAAATGAAAACATGAAAAAAATCTCAAGATCAAGTAGAAAAAGGCATGTGTTTACTAAACCACTTTAGGTAAAGTGTGTACTTTTGGTTAGTGATGTTTTGTTTCATTTAAAAAGAAAAAATTAAAAATTTTTTAACCCAGTTATACTTTTTTCAAGTAGGTTCTTAGCTACTAAATATATATACATATATATATTGTTTTTAAGTTAAAATTATCAAAAAACTTTGAGGTATTGCATGCAGAACTTCGAAAATTATACCAATTAGCAACAGACCTTTAAAAATATAATCCCCTTATTTAATTTTTAAATCCCACTGAGTTTTTAACGAGCTGATGTATTTTTATCAAATTGTTGTAAACAAATACGGTTCATTTTATCTATATGCCGTAAGCTAAATCACATTCGTAGGAAAAGACAAAAAATAGGACTCATAGAAACAAACCTGCAGAAATAGGAAAAAAGGCTAAAAGTAATCTTTCAGAAAAACGGTTGAAATTTGCAAATTTTTTTCTATCTAAATACTAGTAGATAAGAACAGCCAAAATGCAACTGCTGAATTTACAAAATTTTAGTTATATTTGAATTAACTTCTAGTTAATCTAAAATTACAAACTAAATTGTTAAATCTGCAAGAAATTTGCCAAAAACAATGGAAATATTTTCCAAAAAAATAGCGGATTGCTGATTTCAGAAGGATAGATTTTTATTCGAGTTTATGTTTAAGGAAAATTATAAATAATTAAAATCATTAAGTCAGGGTTGGCAACCTTGCCATAAGTTAAGTGATAATTGATAACATTATTTCAAAAGTGTTTCGTTAAGGTATTCTAAGGTTATGGTATTTTAAGTTATTTTAGGGTTAACGAAATATCGTAAGGCTATTTCGTTTGACTATTTGAAGGTTATGGTATTTTAAGTTATTTCGTTAGTGATATTTTAAGTTTAACAATGTTTTTTTGGAATTTTTGACTACTTTATGGGCCGTCATTTTGCGAAACTTATGTGTATGAATTTTCGTTAGGATATTTTAGGGTTAAAGGTATTTTTAATTATTTCGGTGGGATATTTTATTGTTAACGGTATTTTAAATAATTTTGTTAGGGCATTTTAAGTTATTTCGTTAGTGTTATGATAACGGTAGTCATTTGAAAGGATTTTGCATCATTATTGGTATTTTAGGATTAGTTTTTGATTTAAATTGATTATTTTTGCATTAAAATATTCTGAGATACATCTAAAGTTTAAAGCGAAATTATAACATTTTAGTTACAATAAAAAAAGAGCAAGTGTCTTTTTGGAATTTGCCTTTAAATGCCATTTTTGCCATTTTTCCAATTATTTTGTTAAAATGCTATTTTTAGGGATTCTTGCAAAAATAAGCCATTTTAGCGATTTTTTTTACTTGTCTTTAAAAAATACCCAGCTTTTGTAATTAATTTTTGGAAACAAATTACAAAAAAAAATAAAATGAAATCCCGGGATTTAGTTTACAACAACGGAAATTTCAAAATTTAAAATTCATACTAACTGCACTTTAGCAATTAAATTGTAAATTCTTTCATTATTGTTTTTTTTTATAAATATTAAACTTTGACTTTTTTATGAGATTTTTTCTGGTTTTTCTTGCCAATCTCAACTTTTTTTGTGACATTTTAAATTTGACATGAGAATTTAAAGGCAGATGTAACCATTTAATTTTTTAAGTTTTTCAATTAACATAAGAGTATAGACCGACTTGGAAAGTTAAATAGGAAAAACTATTCTGGAATATCTTTTAATTATTTTGCAGCTAAATATATGTGACCTTCTCCGAGAAAAGGGACCTAGTGTGTGAAAATTAAGTTTTAAATTAAACATTAAAATTTTATTTAATGTTTTTCCCATTTTTATCGCTTTTCCCACTCTTAAGTCCAAGCCCGTTTTTTGAAACACTAGGTCCCTTTTCTCGGAGAAGGTCATATATATAATTGCAGCGAAACATGATTTTTTTATAAAACATTATATTTTTGCAGGTGAACATATTCCATTTTCGAGAGGATATATTTTATGTGTTTCAAATATATATATGTTTGCAGAAAAACATACTATAGCTACAACTAAACTTATTGTGCTTGCAGGCAATCATACACCTAGAAAACAGATTCAGTTGTGATAACCCCATTTGTTGTCAATCGCATGGTTCCGTTGTGGTAGCCGAATTTTTCAGTTGTGGTAGTATAATAATTCGGTAGCCCCAAAAAAACTTTATTTAATGCAACTGAACCATTTGATTGCAACAAATGGGGTTGTTAGCACCGAATCTGTTTTCTGGCTGTATTCTAAGTATTTTCCGCTATCATTCTTTCAATACCAAATCATTGATTTGAAGTGATTATGAATTGTTCACTAGTTTTGAAATCGAATATATTTTTGTGGGACTTCATTGTCAAATAAATTTTCATAAAAAAACTTTTTGTTGGGTTATTTTTCCCTAAAGTGTTTGTGTTTCAAAAAGTATGGTTAATCTATAAGAGTTATTTTAAAACATTAAGGAAGCTGTTATATATTTGTTACTACTTAATTTTTTTTTTTTGTGCAAAAAATCAAATCTGCTCACTTTTAAGTTGATTTAAATTTCCGTTCATTTCCTTTATTCAACACCTTTTTCCAATTTTTTTATTACATCCTTTTTCTGCTTCATTTCTAAGAAAAAAAGCTTTTAACACCTAAAACAATTTGTCGGTTTTTTATTCAATTTCAGGAAGATTTGGTTCCATATACGAATGTATAAAATAAACAACATCAGCATTAGTAAGAATTGAATTTACTTCAAATGCTGTATGTTTGGTAAATATTTATAAACTATTTGTTGTACGAATAAATAAAAAAAAACACTTTTTATCAGTGGAAAGAAATGTTAAAACAGGGAAGGAATTTTATTTTTAATTTGTTTACATCAAAAATATTGTTTGAGAGTTTCGTTGTATCTGAAAACCGGTAATCGGAAAACACTAAAAGCTTTGTTTATTTTTAAGTTTATTATGTAAGGCTTGCACACGAAATAACTAGTGCACGAATTTATCGCAATAACTTTTGAAATAAACATCATATTTAGATAAAAAAAAAAGATTTAATTGAAAGGGATTTCATTTGAATTTAAATTTTATTAATAATTAAGATATATAAGAGTTTTATATGAAAGTTTTAACTTTATCTAGATTACCACCCATTAGGGCTTTAACGGTATTTAGAGTGATCTTCTGTATCAACTCAATTTTCGTGAAAAATGCTTCACGTTATCGGCGACTTGCTTTGTACTCTTTATCTCTTTATTTACCAATGCCCAATATCTCTATACTGGCCTGCATATTTTTGCATAATTTGTCAAAAATGCATGTTTTTGCATATTTTGACTTTAAATGTATATTTGCTACCTTTCTAATGCATATTTCGTGCTTTTTAATGCATATTTTTAATTTTTAGGAGCATTTTTTTATTTTGTAAAAAAATATAAAAAATTGATACGTTTTCATATTTTGATTCAATCAAAATAAATATTCTTAAAAACCTTATTGACCTATGGAAAATCTTTGAGTTCTGTGTCTGTTTCCAAAATAGCTACTTAAATATATTTTTAAGTTTAAAAGTGCATTATTTTTGCAAAAATAATAGCTTTTAGTGCATATTTTTCTTTTTTAAGTGCATGAAATTCATTGCCCTATTGATTATACATTTGAAAGCAAAACAAATTATGCAGTATCGTTGATATTTGGATACAATTTACCAATATAATTTTTAATGCTAACGTGATTAAAAAATATATTATAGTTTACTTAAATAATATTATTTCAAAAACTAAGTTTCAAATTTGGATCAGATTTTTATAAAAATAGTAAAAGCATTTAATTTTATAAACTGAAAATTAAAAAATGTTTCAGAGCTTTCCATCGAGACTGTTAGACACTTAGGTATCAAACTATGTCATCTAAAAATGCTTAAATTTTATAAAAAGCTTTTATAAATGCATTTAGAATATTTTAAATTGTACAACCCCTGGAAAAGTTCCAAGTATTTCTTAGCATTGGATACATAGCACATTATAATTATTTAAAGCTAAAACTCAGCCTAATATTCTATCAGTGGGTCTCATACTGCAGGTTTACAGAATAATCACAACTGGATAGACAACAACAACATATTTTTAATAGGAAGAAAATGTCGCCTTGCCGTCCGGCGATTTGTCGTCGTAATAGAATCTATTCTATTTTCATGACAAACAGGCACTCAAAATATTTTTAAAATTTTTCCTAAATAATGGTTGCCTGTCAGAACAGAGTTGTAGAAATTCGTATCAGAATTGCAAAAATCCGTACTTTATTTACAAAAACGTTAGTTTTTTAATAGAAGAAATATAATTGAAAATAAAAGTACAGAATTTACGGCAAAAGAGCAAAATCAAATACAATAAAATGAAAAACAACAATAATGCAAAACCAATTGAATTGGTGAAGAATTATAGCAAAACAAATACAAACATATTCTTGTTTTGCCTTCCTTTTTTTCTATATTGAACCAAAAAAAGCTGTGAAATCAACTAAACTCCATATTAAATTGATGAATGGGTGATCACTATACAACTAACAAAACCTGTCCATGAGTTTAACGCATTGTTTATTTGACGTTTAACTATTTTATGTTGTATTATTTTGACAAAATATCGTCAAATGTATTAACAAAAATTAGTTGTCTTAACAATTATATTTAATTAAATTGCATAATTTTATTAAATTCAACAATCCATTTTATTTAATTAATTTTTTATCGATTTATTATTAATTTTTAGACTTATATTTCATTATTTTTTATATTTCACCATTTTAAATTTTTTTTAATACAATGTCTTTTTTATAATGAATTTGATAAAATATAAAAAATAATGATATATAAAATTGAACTTATAATATAGCACATACTAAAAACTCTTTATTTAAAACACATGTACCATTTTATATACAAAAACATATAACTTTATTTAAATTAATAATTTAAATACATTATGTAACTTGCATTAATAGTTTACCTTAAACAAAATAAAAAAAAAGATAGATAATATCAAAATTATTGACAGAAATTTAAATGTACGATTTAATTGAGAACGTTCAAAATTATATGGATTTATTGAAATTAAAATTAATAAATTTTCAATTAGCAATTCATATCAAGTCACTGAATTTGTTAATTATCTATACTTTAAAAAACAAAAACACTTAATGTCAATTTATTGATATTTCCGACAATTACAAATACACATGCCAGCACGAGTAATGACGCGACAAAACTAACCTCACTAAACTTTTTTCCATAGATTTAATAAAAATTATATCAAATTTACGTTACTGCCTTTTTACAAAATTTTTTAGAGTTAACAAATTAAATTTTGTTAAAAAATGAACAAAAAATGACCAAGACAACAATTGTTTTGTAGACAATTATTGACGGAAATAAGTATGTTCGTTAAAAAAAAAAGTAGTTGATTTAAAAAAAACACACATTAATTTAAATAAAAAATATATTATTTTAACAATTCGTTTCATCAAAAAGTAACAAAATTTTTATATTGATTTTACTTACGACTTTTGGTTCAGTGTAAACGTCAAAAAATGTCGATTGTTGCTGAATTTAAATTCACCGGGTCGACTTTTGCTATCAACAGTCGACCCAGATGTGAATAAGCTCTGAGGCGTTAACTAATAGTCAAAGGTTTAAAAGGCATAATTCTTTCATTCACTTTTAAAAAATTAATGAAATTTGGGTTAAATTTCATTCCCTAATAGCACTCTTATGGAGTTAATTCGATAGCTTAATTCCCTATAGCTTAAAATTATATGAATTCATTCCATTTTGATTGAATTCTAACTGAATGAAACCCAATTTACCTGAATTCATTTAATAAAAAAGTGAATGAAAAATTATTTGTTTTCATTCACTTAATCAAATGAAAAATTTTAATTTGTATGTAATTGCTGAAATATTAGCATAATACAATGAAAAACGTTTAAAATTCATCTAACAGAAATAAATAGTATCGTATGCTTTGTTACAGCTTGTATGCTTTGGTTTTGATTATATGTTAGTTTCAAACTACACTGCACTAAATGAATGGTAATAAAATTTCTTCATTCAATTAGTAAAATGGTGAATGAACATGCGATTTGAATGATTCAAGTTAGGAATTCATTCGATTCATATTAAAGCTTTGGGAATGAAGCTTATGAATGAATTCTTTACGAATGGTTTAAGGGAATTGTACATGAACCTTTTTAAAATCTGAATTTAATTTTTAGTGAATTAAGCTTAAATTGAATTAAGTTTTTCGAAGCTCTGCTAATAGTTAACCTAAAATTTTTTGTTGTTTTGTATTCAATTTTGTTTCATTCCATTTTGTTTAATAGTTAAGTTAAAGTTAAAACTACAATATGAGACCCACCGTAAAAGTTCAATATAATACTTAAAAAAGCTTTAATTGGAAATGTTTGTGCAGATAAGTTTATCTTGGTTTACCGTCTTATACATATTAAAACGCACACTTCAATAAAATGCCAATATGTGACCTTCTCCGAGAAAAGGGACCTAGTGTGTCAAAAAACGGGTTTCGATAAAAATGAGAAAAACATTAAAATTTTATTTTTAATTTAACTTTTTCTCATTTTTATCGAAACCCGTTTTTTGACACACTAGGTCCCTTTTCTTGGAGAAGGTCACATATGTTAAAATGTAATTTTGAATTTTAATATGGTAATTTTCCTAAATTTTATACGCTTTCTAGAATAAATGTTGTTTTTTAATGTGATGATTATTCGATAAAGTTTTAAACCTAACAATTTAAATTCAATTTTCATACAGATTTATATATGTATGTATGTATTTATTAAAATTATAATAAGTCAAAGAACAACAAATTGATTAAGAATTTAATAAATTATCAAACAATTTAATAATTTGCTAAAACTGCAAATTCTTATCTTTTAAAACATTTTAAAGATTCATTTAGCAAATATCAAATTTATAAGAATTTCTTAGCATGCGCCAATACAAACAAGACTATCATGGGAGCCAGTTTTATATGATTTTTCTTTTATTTAATAAAAAATTAATTACTTTCTCATTTTTTGTGTACATTCTTCAAACTTTACCCCCTAAAATGTTACTTTGGCTAAAAACTTTTTTGACAATTTGCTTAGATTAAGAAAAAAAAAAAAATATTTAGAGGTTGCGACAGCACGTTTTTTTTAATTTTCTTAGGTTACCCTTTATTTATTTTCCTTTTGGTAAGAAATATTTTTAACATTTTTCTCAGATTTTCAATTTCGAAATATTAATATAATAAAGAATTTAAATATTTTTAATGTTCCTGTAATTTAAAAATTATTAATTAGCCTCACAAATCGCGTTCATTTTTTTTTTCAACTAAATTTATTTTAAATGCGAGTTTTTTTTTAATCTTAGAAAATTAGAAATATTTAAAAGATTTATTATTCTGACATTTTGAAAACATTATAAAATAAGAAAATCTCCAAATATTTTAAAAATCTAAGAAAATTTCCAAAATTTAATTTCATCAAAAGGAACATAATTCAGGGGTAACAAAAAAATTAAAAAAAAAACGCCTTCTGAGTGATTATTTTAAAATCTAAGATAATTGTCAACAATTTTTTTCGCCAAAAAACAACACGTTTGAGGGGTAAGGTTTAAAAAATTAAAAACTTTGGCCCTTACTATAAAAGAGTATTTTAAATTTAAAGTCGACTTTATTTTTAATCATACGGTTTTGTTCATTTTGTTTATGAAAACCCTACAAAAATATTTCTATTTTCAAACATTTTGATTGGTTGAAAATAAATTAACCAATCAGAATGCTCCAAAAATAAACCAAGTCAAAGCATACTGCCACCCAATATTTTAACTAAAGTCGACTTTAACTAAAATATACGTTTGGAAAATATTGATAGTAAGGCTGTTTGCTTTTTTTTTTGGCCACCCTAGTGTACATACAGTAGTTTTGATTTAACTGCCTTTTTCTTAAGTGCACATTTGCTATAGCTGCACAAAATTTTGGTTTCATTTCTATTTTACCAAATTATATACGCAATTGTCTTCTTTAAGTGCACTTTTTGTACCTGGGCATTTAAGATAACTGCCTCATGTTTTTGGCAGTTTTACATTATTTTCATAAAAAAGCTGCCTCTTGTCTTTTTCTTTGTTTTTCAATTCTAGGAAAAAAAAACACATATAATAAATGTGTTGTCAACTTTTTTTGTGACAAAAATATCCTACTTTAGTCATTTTTTAACCACAAAAATCGCAAGATCTGGTGCAAAGCGCAAAGTTGTCAGCATTAGCTTCATTTGTTTTGTTTGTTTTCAGTCTCTATTGGTATACCTGCACATTAAGCCAGGTAAACAATTTGACTTAGCTGCGTTTTTGGCTTACCTGCACAAAAATTCTTACAAAAGTTGGTTGTGCAGCTAAGTCAAAATTACTGTATACAATAAAACTTAAGCTGAATAAAAAAATAAAATAATATTTGTTGATTGAAAAGTTTTCTATTGTATAAATACAATAAAGGTATTCCTTTAAAGTATTTACGCCTCGTATACTGTGTATATGTTGTAAGTTTACTCGATTAATATCAAAACTAGTTTACGAGCCCTGGTAAATATACTCTTACATTTTTGTGTGTAAACTTTTTCGTATTTATACATACATTTGAATATTGTCAGAAATAAAATTATTTTGAACTTTTTTGTGTGTTGTTTTTTATTTTCTGTTTTATTTGTTTTTAAATAATATAAATTTAAAAAATTCTGTGTTTAATTTATGAAAATATAGAAAAAGTGGCTAAATGCAAAATAAAGATGTGAATAGTTTTAAAAGGTGCGATCATTCAAATAAACAGGTGAAGTTACAAATATACGCGGTTACAAAAATACACGGTTTACGAGGGCATAAATCCAGTTAGCTGAATACCACTAATATAAAATTCTGAAGCAGTATGAAGAATAGCTAAAAATATGAAATTATATTATGTATTCCCAAATGTTTATAAACATGATTAATAATTGAATTTTGTTTCTAATACAAACACAAAATGTACAAATATTAGAAGTGTTCAGCGATATATGAAGAATTTTCAAAATGAATTTTAAGCGTTACGACTAGGCATATTATTTTGATTGGTATATAAGATTTTCAAAACTCCTTTAAGGAGGCTTAAGGACCTACTTCACTCGATTTTAAAAGAATTTCATTGTTAGGTTTTGCATTTTCTAAGCTTTTCATGCAACTTTTTAACTAAAGTTATGGAAATTATTAAGGTTTGGGGGAAAAATAAAGGAATAACTCCATATTAAAAACGTGACAGGTTAACCAACCTAATTTAACAGATTATTCGGGTCGAATAATTATTTTAGTTTTAGATTATTTGTTTCGACATTAACCGAAATAGAGGCAATTAATCAACTCCTTTACTAATTTTTTTTTTATTTTTATTTATTTAGTCTATGGAATTAATCCTTACAGACCATAATATTAAAATTTACATAATTTTTAAAAAATTTACATAATTTTTAAAAAATTTAAGCGAACTATGTATTCAGAATTAAAATGATGCTACGTTTAATGCAATTAACGTTATTTGAAAAATCAATATAATTATAAAATTCATTAAAATCGTTGCACATTCTTATAACAGGATCCGCGTCAGCATAGTTTTGACGGAAAAACGGAATATAAAGCGGATTGTAGTATCTTGTTGGACGTTGAGGGACATTAAACACCAGGTTACTGACAAGAAATTCAGAGCATACATCACCATTAATCAGCTTGAATAAAAACGTAACATTCATCATTTTTCTTCGGCTTTCCAAGGTAGGTAACTTGATGCGAGCCAGTCTGGTCGAATAGGATGGAAGTTCGGCCACAGGCCCCAAATAAAAACTACGCAAACAGAAGAGCAGAAATTGTTTTTGGACGGATTCAATCAATTGGACACGAACATTTTGTTGAGGATCCCAGATAATGGAACCATATTCTAGAATTGGCCTCACAAGGGCAGTATAAAGTTGCTTTGTGACATTCGGTTCGACGAATTCTTTGGCCCACCGTTTAATGAAAGAAAGTACGCCACGAGCTTTATTTACAGTCAAAGTAATATGTTGTATAAAAGTAAATTTGGCATCCAAAAGAACACCAAGATCATGAATTGTATCTACTAACTCCAACTTGTAGGAGTTACTACTAGCAACCCAAAGAGTAGTAATCAGGATCACAAAACTTTCTAGAAAATCGAATGTGTTTGCATTTTTTCAGGTTTAACTCCATTAAATTCAAACAACACCATTCATAGAAGCTATCCAAATCCTGTTGAAGACATGTGTGATCAGAAAAATTATCGAAGCTATGAAAGATTTTCACATCATCCGCATACATTAAGACATTGGAATATTTTATCGCTAACGGTAGGTCATTAATGAAAAGAGAAAACAAAATTGGTTCAAGGTGGCTACCTTTAATCGATTGGAAACCCTAGGAACGCCAGATAAAATACAACTTAGCCCATTTTTCAAGTATAAATACTAATAAAAATTTCAATCGATTTCTGGCAGCATCAAATATTATATCAGTAATTTTCATATGCAAAGGAAAAAAAAATTTCCCAATCGGAGCTGTTAAAATTCACTTTAAATTTCTGGGACGTGTCTAATGTACATACAAAAAATAACTAATTCAATTAAACAAAGAAATATACAAATACACAAAAAGGTAATTCAGGATTAAATAAAACAGAAAAACTATAAAAATTTGTTTAATTAGGTTTAAAAATATAAAAAAGTTTTTTTACGCTATATTAAATATTTTGTACTATGTATTTAACAATTAAAAAAAAAAAAAAAAAAAAACAGAATATAAAAAAAATTTTAGGTAAATGCAGTTTAAATAAATTATTTCCACAATATTTTATGGTATTTAAAATATTTAATTTAAATTATTTATTAAGTATGTTTTTTAACTACAATTTTTTTCCACTTACCACCATCATTATCAATATTATCCTTGCAATTCATTTCCAGTGCAATTGAACAGTCTGTACCAGCCCAACCTTCAATACAATCACAACGGTATTCACCATTTTCCAGAGTGCATTGACCATGACGTGAGCAACCATTTTCACAACCAGCTAAAAAAACGTGGATGAAACAGAAAAAATACATTCATAATTAATGAAAATCAAGGTTCAATGATTTAAAAGAGAAAATGGTTAAAAAATAACAGATATAAATGAATGAATTGAATGGTTAAATAAAAAAATATAACAAATTAATTTCCTCTTATTCTCATTTTTTTAACATTTGTTTAAAATTCTCACACAATAGAGCTGATACCACAGGAATTGGAAAATAAAAAAAATTAAGCAATTCACATTAAAGAATTATTTGTTATTTACACAAATTGTTCCGTTTTTATTATTATTGTTATTTGAATTCGAGGCATTATACTCGTAATTTTGGCAAAATATGTTACGCTACAAAAGCTTTTAATTTAAGTTAAACTTGTACTCTCAAAACCATTCCGTTGTGGCAACCGCATTTTTTGCCAACCGAATTTATTCGGTTGCCCCAATCGAATCAAGTTGTGACAACCGAATTAGATTTCAATTCAATTCAACAACTAAATTCGGTTTGGGCAACCAAATTTGGAGGTTGCAGCAAAATAAAGTCTAAATTTTTTATTAAAGTTATTTGTTTAAATCTTTCGGATTTAAAAATTTGGCTTTATTTAAGTTTCTGAAAACATCAGAAACAATGGATTATAAAAAACACTCTAAATCAATAAGAAATACTTATGCGCATAAATAAATAGCAGGGGTTCTTATTCACGATTGAAAAGAGGGTTAATAACTTCTGTGTAGGTTGCATGGGAAGGTACTGACTTTGGTTATATAAATCCTGGCACGGCGAAAAAAATTTTGAGTTTTTTAACACAGTTTGCTTTTATTTTACCGATCTTATTTTTTTAAATGTTATCCATCTAAATATCTTTCTGAAAACCTTTAAAATTTTTTTTTTCATATTTTCCAATTTAAAATGAAGTTTTATGAAAACAAGTGTTAAGTATTTTGCTCTCTTTAAGGTTAATTATCACAAATTTTAAATAGAATTTACAATTATTTTTACAACAAAAAGCGAAAAACTTTTCTAGAATCAATAGTTGACAATTAGGCATATCAAATACCTTTAGTATGACATCAAAATTTCCTATAGTTACTTTAGAAAAAATATGAAATAACCCGAAAACGAGTAAAAAGTTAAAGTCGGGCATGCCGACTATACAATACCCTACACCAGTCTGGTTAAAAGCCAACTAATGTTTGGATCCGAAATTCGAATGGGTTAAAATGGGACTTGTGTCAAAATGTTCTATAATGTGAGTCAGCGAACCAAATTTCATTAAAATATCTTAATATTTGCGACCTGCAGTTTGTAACCAAGCCAATTTTGGGGGGACCCTTATATGGGGGTTAAGTCTAAACATGGACCGATGTTCACCAAAATCAATAGGCTTCGTCCTTGGGCCAACATAGGTCTGTGTACCAAATTTCATCAAAATATCTTAATATTTGCGATCTGCAGCGTATAAACAATATAATTTTGGTGGGACCCTTATATGGGCACTATGTCTAAACATGGACCGATGTTCACCAACATCAATAGGCTGCGTTATTGGGCCAACATAGGTCTGTGTACCAAATTTCATCAAAATATCTTAATATTTGCGACCTGCAGCGTATAAACTATATAATTTTGGGGGGACCTTTATATGGGCACTAGGTCGTCCTTGGGCCGACATAAGTCGGTGTATCAAGTTTCATCAAAATATCTTAATATTTGCGACCTGTAGAGTGCGCACAAGAATGCATGGACAGATAAACGGACGGACGGACGGACGGACAGACAGACAGACGGACATCGTTAAATCGAAAGGTGGGTCTAGGACAAATATTTTTTGGTGTTTCAAGCATCAGCACAAACTTATAATACCCTGACCACATAGTGGTTTAGGGTATAAAATTCAAAATTGCGCCATTTTTGACCCCATTTTCTAAACCTTAAATACAAGATTGGGCAACTAAAAAAAAATACGTATCCTTTAAATTTTTCTCCTCTACAGCAAAACCGAAGTTCAAAAAAGTAATTTTTCTCCCTTCCAAATGGTATTACAAAATTTTGAAGGGCCAGGGATAGCTCATAAATTCTTTGACTGAGCTGAAATATTTTCTGGATTAGTTTTTCCAGTAACCTAACAAAATAAGACACGGGGACTATGTTTCCGAGTAATATTAAAATCGCATATTTTCTGGCAATCTGACGGATCGGGTTCGAGTCACAGCCCGACCATGTTTTATTTAAGATAATTATAATTAACATTTTTGCTCTACATAAATTTTTTCCCAGAACTTTTTTATTAGTTTTTTAGACCATAAATTTTTTGGTTTTTCCAATATCATGGCAATGTTGCCACTTAGTGTCAACAAACGCTCGTAAGTTAGCCATACATATATGCTGTTATCATTGATTTACACAGAGAGAATTTTGCTGAACGAGTTTTAATGAAAATTTTCAGTAAACTAATGAAGTTTTCTTTACAAAGTAAATGAAAAATTTTATAAATACGATGAAAAAGCTTCATATATTTTATGAAACTAGTTTTAATGAAACTTTTTCATCGAGTGTATGAATGTTTTAATAAATGAAATTTTGTGCAACATTTTATGAAAAATTCCATTAATTCAATGAGAAGTTTCAATGGACGAGTTTCAGTGCAACTTCGTTATTTTTATGCAAAAATTCATTAATACCATGCAGATAATTCTCTCAGTGCAGCTATCACATATTACAAGTCTTGTTAGCTTAGTGTGTGGGAGTCTCGACTGACAGTCTGGCAATCTAGGTTCCATGCCCATCAGAACCATGTTTCTTGATTTTTTGAAAAAATAAAAATTCTGAAAATCTATATTTAGACCACCTTTTTCAATTTTGACAATGTTGTGAAAACGTTGGCAAGTTAGCGCCAACCAATAGCCGTTGTTATAAATCGGATAACAGCGCAATGCTGTCAAATTCTATAATCTCAAGTTCTGCCAATTCATAACCGACCATCGCCAAAGGTATGTCAATATTGTGTCGATCGTAGTTTTCTGTTTTAAACTTTTTTAATACTTTTTAATAAAAGAAAAATATTTCCCAAATTTTTAAACTTATATACTCTGTTTTCCATGCTTTGTAATTGTAACAATATTTTTTATCAAGCTGTCAATCATAAAAATATATCAAAGTACAGCTATGAAAACATGTATGGTAAACAAAAGTGTAGCTTTATTCTTAACAAAAATATCGATTAACAGAAAATTTATCAAATATGTTTGAAAATATAAAATAAAGAATATTTTTCTGTTTCAATATGCAAAAAATAAAAAAATTTAACAGGAAAAATGTAATATATCAAAATTTACTGTGCGACATACATAGTGATACATACTAAAATACTGTATGTATGTTTTTTTAATCTGTAGGAAAATGTCTAAAAGTTTATGTTTGAAAAATATATATACAGTGCACAAAGCAAAAAGTTGAACACATTATATATTAAAATGAAACGAGCTGTAATCAATATAAAAGACAAAAAACCAAAAAAGGTATTGAAAAGCATAAAATTACTGTTAATTTTACCCAGAGGTATGGCATCACAAAAAAAAATATGTTATAAAAACATCGTTTTCACTAGATGAGACTTTATTATAAAAACTGACAATTTTCTTTTTTGTTTAAATTTAAATAAAAACAAACAACAAAGCAAAGAAACAAACGGATATCTCAAATTTTATTATTTGCATGTATTCCCTTATTTTGAATACTTTTCAGCTTTTTTTAAGATTTTAAATATAGGCTCCACTGATACTAATTTAGCGCCCTCTACCGGTGAGTAGTGTAAGTTTTGTTTCTCTATCTCTATAATTAATAGTCTCTGATTTTACGTACAATGTGCTTATGTTTATTTTAAAAAGAAATTCAAATAAGATTGTTGTTATTTGAATTTCACTTTGAAAATTCAAAGTGTCCAACTTTTTTCTTTGTACACTGTATATACTATATATGTATTTTCAATAATGTTGACGTGTGCAAAACCAATAAAAGTTCCGCTATTTGAAAAAAAAAAAAATTAGTGAGTAAAAAAAATTAAGGCAGTTTGGAAACAACTTAACGACTTTTTGTATGTGTGTTTTGGGAAAAACATACTTCTAGTAATATTTCCCCTTGATAATAATGATAGGGAGTACTAAAGAAAATTGAAATAAAAACAAAATAAAACAAAATGACAAACAATTTAAGACTTCCTTAGAAATGTTATCAATATAAATTCTTATTCGTGTATGTATCTTTATAAGGAGGTAGTCATATGTACAAAACCTCTAACTTTATATTAAAGTGACAGTTAAAGGAATATGTAGTAAATAGAAAAAAAGGAATATTATAGTAAAATACATGTTTTAGAAAAAAAAAATAAAAAGTTGTTGTGAAAAAATAAAGACAAGTTTTTAACAAGCCTTATTATCCTGTTTTTGGTACACAGTAACACAGAAAGAGAAAGACTCACACAGCCACAGTCAGAGGAAGTTTAAAATATACAAATGCCGTTTTACAATGTACATGTTTGTACATGACACATGTCACAATCACATTAAAATGTTAGTAGTGCGCCAAATTGTATGCTATAGAAAAATAATACAATTTTTATCTATTTATTTTGTTTATTTATTTGTTAGCATTTTGTCTCCGTAACTAATTTCTGTTTTACAAAAATTTTCTTATACATTCTATGCTTTTCTTTAACACCATCATTATCATGATCATCATCGTCATGTTTACATAGCAAATTTTTTAGTAGTTTAAACATTAACATCAATTTCATTTCATATGTATGATAATAATGTTGGTGGTACTGATGATTACTACAATGATGACTTTTGCACATTATACATGTTGTATGAGTGTATAGCTTTAAGCATACTTCCTGTCTGCAATGTGTATTCCTGGTATACATATATACTACACGGCATGTTAAATATGTTACTCTAAAAGAGATGACATTGAAGTTAAACTAATGTCTAATATGTCTATGAAAGTAATATATCTTGTATACAAGTTTCCTATCAGTTTGTACTTCTTCAACTACTACTCTTTTTATATTTGAGCATGTCTTAACATGTCACATTATTTACAAATATTCAAGAAAATGGAAATATATACAAAACAACAGAAAACAAAATTATGCATGAACATGACATGTTGGAAAATATATTAACAATTCTTTACTGTCTACAAGAAAAGAGAAACCGTACAATAGCCATACACAAGGGTGTCAAAATATTTTAATTTCGTTTAAAAACAGAAGTATTAGTTAGCACTTTAAAATGTATTTCAACGGAAACAGAAATTATTTTGCTTTAAAAGCAAACAAAAATATAAACAAATAAAACATTTTTGTAAAACTGTGTTAAATTCTATTATTAGATAAAAAACTAACTTCTTTATATAAAAAAAAATCCCTATTTTAAAATCTTACAATTACCCGACAGTGAAGCAAACTTTAGTGTATTATTTATCTTTTTTACTTTAAATATGTTTTCGAATCGAAAACTTTCCAACTAATTTAACTTTTTTATTCCTAAGAAACCATTTGTAAGCAATTTTTTGTTTTGTATCAATTTTATTACTACTATTACCAATTGTCTGCAAAGTTTAAATTTGATTTTTGTTTATATTAAAACAAAAAGAAATACCTCCAATATATTGTTTTGTTGCAAAAACATCAAACTGCTATTTTTTTATTTTACTGAAATTAAACTACAATTTTCATTTGTTTTTTTTTTTTCAATTCAAAATAAAAAACTTTGTATATATTGCATATTTTTAGGGAGTATCTTTTGTGTTCTATTTTTTTTTTTTCAATTTTAGTTTTTATTGAATTATACTTACGCAATGTACAGTGTCTACCATTCCAACCCTGTGAGCAAACACATGTGCCATTTTTACATTGTCCATGTTCTGAGCATCTGGCATCACATGGCAGTTGATCGCAGAGATTTCCAGTCCAGCCAGGATTACAACGACATTTACCTGATTCGCAAACACCATTTGGACCACAATCTAAACTGCAGACAGCTAGAAAAAGAAATAAAAGAATAAATAATAGAATTTAGTTTTGGTTTTATATATATTGAAAAGAATTTGCAAAAAAAAAATGTAGCATACTTAAGGGGGAAAGAACTAAAAAAAACACGTTGCATACTTCAAAGAGCATATATATATTTTAAGTAAAATTCGTTAAAATATTGTGAATTTACTATATTTTGTCCCAAATTTTGAAAAATTTTAAATAATATTTGGTAAATTATGGTGTACCTTGATATCATACTTGGGAATTTTTTAATGCCGCTGATATTCCACTACCCTCAGTTGAAACAGATGGAAAAGGAAAGAATTTCTTTACCACTTAACTGTACACTGAGAGAATTATCTGCATGATAATAATGAATTTTTGCATAAAACCAATGAAGTTTCATTGGAACTCGTCCATTGAAACTTTGCATTGAATTAATGAAACTTTTCATAAAATGTTGTGAAAAATTTTATTTTATTTATTTAAAGTTTCATACATCTAATGAAAAAGTTTCATTAAAATAGGATTCATAAAAGATTTTTAGCTTTTCCAGCAAATTTAAGACATTTTTCATTAATTTTGTGAAGAAAACTTCATTAATTAACTGAAAATTTTCAATAAAACTCGTCCAGCAAAATTCTGTCTGTGTAGTGACATAATTTTCACTACAAGAAACTACTAATAATAATGAAGTAGCACTTATACACCAAAAAAAATTCCCAATTGATTAAAAAAGCAGATTTTACAAAAAAACTTAATAGATGAAAACAGAAAAGTTATAACACAAAAACTTTCTAAAAATATCAAGAAGTACATCGAATGTACAACAACATTGTTTAAAATAGGAACGATATAGAATGGAACGGGAAACGAGTAGAACTGGAACTGGACATGCTAAACTAAAAGAAATGTCAATGAATGGAATTGGAAAACTTAGCATGTGTAACGAAGTGGAACGGGTAATGTGTGAAATTGAGGCATTTAACATGGAGAACGTAATGGAATGTTTCGTGTAACGAGTGGACCTAGAGCGCTAATTATGACGAGCAAAATGCAGTGGAATGGGGAATGAGTGGTATTGAAGTACTAATTATGGGAAACGAATGGAATATAGTTAGCCTAGGATTTAGTGATAATTATCAATTTTACCTTTTTTTGAAATTTTTAAAAATTTGCAATTTTTCCGGAAAGTAATAAAAAAATTTTGAATTTGACCCTTACGGGCACATGGGGTCAAAATGATCCAAAATTTTTAAAATGTAAAAAGTGCCATTTGACTTGAAAATAAACATAAAATCCCTTAGTTAAGCATTATTTGGAAAAAAAAAAAATCAAAATTAACCTGTTCGATAGCATGGTCTCGAAATGGTGATACAATTTCATCACATTAAATTTGCGTTTAAGGTGAAGAGAAGAACTACCCAGGAAAATTTTCTGTTCCAAAGAATCGGTTGTACAATAGCTGCTTTTCATTCACAACCCCTTCTACTGTCGATTCTAACACCGATTCTTTTTGTTTGAAATTGTCCCAAAAGCAACCCCTTCTATAGCTCCAAAGTGGAACCAGTTGCTCTAGAATCAGTTCTGGAACTAGTTCTGGAACTGATTCTACGTCACCCACACCTTCCATATAGGATCCCCGGAACTGGTTCCGGAACCAGTTCCATGGAATCGGTTGCGGTGGAACCAGTTGTAGAATGGGTGTGGTTGGCTACCGGTTGTAAAAAATTTTCCTGGGTAGTTTCGATATCCTTTTTTTACGAGAATAATTTATGGATTCTACATGAATTTCTGCGCCAACCAGCATTATTTAACAGTAACAAGAATTGGTACGTTTTGACACCATCTCGCTCAAACAGGTAAATTTTTTTTCTAAAAAGTGCTTAAATAAAAGTTTTTTTTGACGATTTTCATGTCATGTGACTTTTTTGCATTTTACAAAAATTAATGCTAATATCTAAATTATTGTCCAAAATCACACTTTTCTCTAAAATTTTTAAATTTAAAACGTCGTCAGTACTACCCAGGAAAATTTTCTGTTCCAAAGAATTGGTTGTACAATAGCTACTTTTCATTCACAACCCCTTCTACTGTCGATTCTAACACCGATTCTTTTTATTTGAAATTGTCACAAAAGCAACCCCTTCTATGGCTCCAAAGTGGAACCGGTTGCTCTAGAATCAGTTCTGGAACTAGTTCTGGAACTGATTCTACGTCACCCACACCTTCCATATAGGATCCCATGAACTGGTTCCGAAACCAGTTCCATGGAATCGGTTGCAGCGGAACCAGTTGTAGAATGGGTGTGGTTGGCTACCGATTGTAAAAAATTTTCCTGGGTAAGTTAAAATTATAATCTGAGGTGTGTTGAAAAAAAAAACTCTATGCGTTGACCACTTTTGTTTATATTTTGTTGAAGAAAATTTTATAAAACTCAAAACTAGAGTTTTGCAAATTTACAAAAAAAATCCCATTTTTGGCCATACCTGGGACTAGGTTAGCGTAATCCAAGAAATATTAAAATTTATATCTGTATATGTATATATCTTAGAAATGAATCTACCTAGCCTTACAAAAAAAATTGTACTGGGAGAGCACGATTTTTGTCGAAATATCAGCACTACTCAAAACGCGCTTTGTCAATTCTGTTTTCTATAAATAAACGAGAGACATATCCATTATTTTTTTATGAAATTCCGAAAGAATGAATTAAAAATCTGTCATGTTCACTAAAAAGTACAGTAAAGTGTTAGCAAACTACTAAACATTTCATTAAATGTACTGGAAAAATTACAAAAATCCAGTAATCTAATTATAATATTATATATCTTGTTGTATCGGAAATCAATAAAATAAAAAAATAAAATCGGAGGGCTGCGCCAACGTTGGCAAATAACTATGTCCAAGCGTTTATTGTTGTTATCATTTCGATAACATGCCAGTGAAGTAAAAATCCGGCCCATTGCCTGTACATTAGGTCTGGTCGATTTGTAGGGAGGCAAAAAAATCGCTCAAGTGACAAGGAAAATCATATTCTAGGGATCAAAATAAGAAACTTTGCCCGAGGAACCATACCTCTAAAACCAATTCTGATGTTCCAACTTTGACCCGTAGGGTCAAATTTTGAAAAATCCCACTTTGACCCATTTAGAGTGCCCCAATCGAGTACATATATATGACTAACTTTGGAGGGCCGACCCCCACTAACTTTGGAGGGCCGACCCACCCATGCCAGTGGCATACTCCCTGGATCCGCCTGGGGGGTTCCCCATACAAACATTTCAAAAAAATCACCATTTTTGGCACTTTCGTTCTTATTCAGAATTGGTGCTCAAATGTCCCACAAATCTGGATTTTAGGGAGAAACCATGGGAATCTTTCATTTTAGGTACAGGATATGTTCAGCGAACTTATGTAAAACACTACGGGGAATATTTTTGTGGAACAATTTAACCCCCTAACTCTTCAACTTACGGATCCTTTTTGTCCCTTTTTAAAAAAGTGACAAAAAATTCCCTTTCATTGAAGAGTTAGAGGGTTAGAATGTTCCACAAAAATGTTCCTCGTAGTGTTTTAAAAAAGTCCGCTCAACACATCCTTTACTTAAAATGGAAGGTTCACAAAAAGAAAAAACATAGCCAGTTCGCTGATTTTTTCATGTAAAGTTCCTAAAATGGTGATTTTTTAGAATGTGTTTATGGGGAACCCCCCAAGGAGCTTCCAGGGGGTGTGCCACTGGCATGAGTGGGTCGGCCCTCCAAAGTTAGTGGGGATGGGTTTTGGACTCGATTGGGGCACTCTAAATGGGTCAAAGTGGGATTTTTCAAAATTTTGATTTTTAGAGGTATGGTTCCTCAGGCAAAGTTTCTTATTTTCATCCCTAGAATACGATTTTCCTTAGACGATTTTTAAATCGACCCGCCCTACTGTATATGTACTACCGTCTCCAATATAGAGCCGCCATTGTGCTGTTTCTCTTTTTCTAAAAATCAGTACTGACACAAACCGTGCCCTCCGAGTACAATTTTTCGCAACGTCGGTAATCTCTACCTGGGTAGCTTTAACATTACATTTCGTTGTATTATTTCAATACATATTGTAGTCTATAAGGATGTAATTACATGAACTTAAAATAGAAAAAATAAAAATAGGTAATATAGGAAATGAAATTGAATTTCTTTTGGCTTTCAACATATCGGCCCCAATTGATATTTAGGGAGTCAAAATGAATTTCAAAGTTGTTCGAATCTTTTTTGTTTGAAAACATGTTCATATTTTAAGTTCGTCATTTTTATCACAAATTTTTTAATTCTTACATTCATTCCCCACAAAAACTTGCACTAAACCATAGAGTATTAAAAAAAACTTAAGTAACAACAAAATTTCTTACTCAACATAAAATGTTTCTTAAGAACTTTTAAGTTAAACGTCTTTTAACCACAAAATCAATAAAAAGAAAACCCTTCATACTAAAAATAAAAACATTTCGTTTTATTTAAAGCTATCAATATATTCCACTTACTCACACTTATGTATTAAAAAAAAAGAACACTGAAACTAAAAAGCCATGGAGAAAAAGCTTCATCAGCGTCTCGCTATATTTTTAACCAATATATACGATGTATATATAGAATATACTTCATAAAAATGACATTTTATGATAGTACATATATTTCCCTGTATGTTTAATGCTTGTTATACCCACTACCATGGTTACATGTAGAATGATAAAGTATTAGTTACCACAAAACGGATGTTTATGAGTAAGTAGCACACGGTTACAACGGCTAAAAAAAACACAAATAGAAAAATGATGGCAGGTCATGCTCGACCATCAGATACCCTACTCTATAGTATGGTGTGAGTCATATTCAGCGAAGCGAACTAAATTCCGGGAATAGCCCTAGTTTATATAATGAGTTCGGAAGAATTAGAAAGTCAGAAGATATAGAAAAAAACTGAACAAAATTGACGAAAAATTACATTAATCTTAATATCGGGTGAGAAATTTATATGGCTACTGTATCCACACTAATAAAAAAGTCCATAAAAAATTTAGTTAAAACCAATAAAAATTAGTTAAAAATGATGCTGCATTCAACTAAATTTAGCTTAAAAATAGTAAACATTTTGTAGACATAACAATTTTTTTATAAACTATTTTTAGTCTACTAATATTTAGCAAAATTTTCTGCAGATTTTACAGTACTAAAAGTTAGCTTAAATCTAACTAACTAAGCCGACGGGTTGTTGAAAAAATTATCATATAGAGACAATCTGACAATAAAATATAAACAATAATACAATTTAATGGAAAATCACTGATGAAGCCTGTCCATAGAAAAAGGCAGAAACTGGATCTGGTCTGATTTGCAAATTTAATGTGTTTATAACTTCTGAAAAACTGTTTATTCTTCTTCCTAACCTCAAACCTACTAACATTATGTAAATTTAACAGTTTTAATTTTGTTGTTCTTATTCTTTCTATTAATTAACGTATTGCTTCCTTTGGAAAGGGGATAGAGAAGAAGTGAAAAGTGGTGAAAGATGAAGGGCTTCAAATACTGCTAATTTTAGCAGGTTTTTCTGTAGCATCATATTTAACTAAATTTTAGTAACTTTTACTGCTATTTTTACATATTATAGGTTATAGCACTTACAAACATAAGCATAAACCCATTATACCCTCCCTACGTAGTGATGTAGGATATAAAAATCATAAAGGAAGCCCTGGCGATGGCAATACAGAAATATGTACATTAGAGTGTCCCTTAAAAATAGACTTGTCATTACACCCCTCAGTTTTATTGGAAATGGTCCAAAATAGAAGAAATCAATTTTTTTTTGGAAAACGTTAACCCGTGCCGAAAGTTGGACGAAAATGGCCCTTTTTGGAAAAAGGTGTATTAATATAAAAAATTCCTCGAAAAAAATTATTTTTTATTTCATTTAATATAGCCGAATTGATTCAGATATGGAATTTTGACTTCATCGGGTATCATTAACCCACTTTGGCCTGGAATTCAAAATGACCCACAAATTTGATAAAAATGCAAAACGTGTTTTTTTTTTAAATTAATTTTAAAGATTTTTTAAAATTCCCAAATTGGAGATGTCGATTGCTATGTGTACTAGAGGCCAGTATGAATGTTTTGCAAGACATTCACAAAACATTTTCTTATACAACACCAAAATATTTTTTTTTTTCTGTTTTATTTATTTTTTTTTTTTGTAATGATCTGAATTTTAACATCTTGTAAATAACTACAAATAAGTAAAATGGTCAATTTTGTGTTATATTTAGTATTAAAAATCGTCAAATCTCTCATCAGCGCATGCAAGAGAATGTCTTGTAAGACATTCCACAGCCCTCTAATGTGTACCACATAATAGTTGATATTCAAGAAAAAAAAAAAAATAAATTGGAAAAATTATAATTCGAGTTTGTGTTTGCAGGACATTTTACAAAAAAAAATAAAAATTTCAAATATGTTGTCAAAAATTTTAAAATTTTAATGTTTTCATCAAATTTTACATAGTTTTCGGAAAACTATCACTTAAATTTAGTTAGAATATAATTATCTTTACATCTGCTTGAAAAATCTTTAACTCTTAGTGAACTGGGGTCAGAAAAGACCCATGAAACTTAATATTAATTATGACTATTAGATCGTAAAGCCATCAAATTGATTTAAAAAAAAATCTCAACTAGATAAAAATAATTATTTTATGTAACGCGATCCATATGGGGTTCATTCTTATACTTTTGGCCAAAAACGACCCATTAGTAAATTTACAGAATAACATCTTTCTTAATTTTCGGAAAAATATCACTTCCAACGGATCAAAAAAATCTTTTTCCCACTTGATAAAAATTATTATTCTGTGTAACTTGATCCATAAGTGATGTTTTTCCGAAAACTCTGTAAAATTTAATGAAAACATTAAAACTTTGTTAAATTTTTGATAAAATGAGCAATATTAAAATGTCCTGGAAAGCAGTCGCTCCAAACACAAACTCGAATTATCATTTTTCCGACTTATTTTTTTTCCTTTAATATCAACTATTGCGTGGTACAAATATCAGTCGACATCTCCAAATTGGGCTTTTTAAAAAATCTTTAAAATTAATTTAAAAAAACACGTTTTTGCATTTTTATCAAATTCGTGGGTCATTTTTGATTCCATGCAAAAGTGGGTTAATGATATCCGATGAAGTCAAAATTCCATATCTGAATAATCTTGAATATATTCAATGAATAAGTGAAATAAAAATTAATTTTTTCGAAATTTAGAATTTTGGGAATTTTTAATAATAATATACTTTTTTCCAAAATGGGCCATTTTCGTCCAACTTTCGGCACGGGTTAACGTTTTTCAAAAAAAAAAAAAAAAAATTGATTTGTTCCATTTGGGACCATTTCCAATCAAACTGGGGGGTGTAATGAACGAATCGCTATTTTAAGGGACAGTCTAATGTACATACATGCTTATATGCATGTAGTTGAATAACACACTATTATACAATACAACTAAAGACGAAATTTATTGTAGAGGTAAAGTTTGAGCTGTGAATATACACTTTGATATAAGAGTTTTGAGAGAAATTAAATATCAGAATTTTAAAGAATTAAAAATAAAAATCACGAATTAGAAATACGCAAAAACACAGGCACGAAAGAAAAGTGCCACCTGAAAATTAGGTGTGTTCGCACAACCATACTCAAATGCGATTTCTGAATATTTTCGTGTATTGCAAAGTTGCATTAACCGAACTTGGTTGTGAACACCAATACTCAGTTGTATTAAGCGATTTTAATCGTAATAACATTTGGAAACCTAACAAAATGATTTTTTGTATCTAAAATTGTTTAAGTGCCCTACGGGGAAAGGGACCGGTCCAAAGTGATACGCAGGACAGGTCCCAAGGGGGCAGGGACCGCACAGTACTTTGCCCCATAGGCAGAAATCAAAAAAAAATTGTGTCGCCGATTTCGACGAAAAATTTTTTTTGTATATACATATACTAAAATTACTTAATCTTGTAAATATTATCCTTTCAGGTATAACTCATTCTGTCTACACTAGAGGTCGCTAAAGTCGCTAAATTTTAAACATAGAATGTAATGAAAAAATATGAATTTTTTGGGTTTTACAAAAAAAAAAATTGGTAAAAATTAATTTTTGGAGATATCTTTAAAATTTTTCTTTTTTTTAAATATTTGAATATATTCGAATTAATAAAAGATAATAAAATTGTAAAATATCTGCAAATAACATATCAAATTATTTTTTGAATTTTTACAATATTTTTGCTGAGAGCCTAAAAATATCAAAAGTTAAATAGAACTTTAAAAAAAATTATATTAATTGATTTTAAAATTTTGAATGCTTTTGTCATGCTCTTATAATTTTGTATAAAAAAAAATAAAGAAAAGAACAAATTTCTTAATTTAACTATAAAAAATAAAAATTTCGAAGTGCCAAAAAATGTAGTTGCCAAAATGTAAGTTTTGGTTAAAATCTTATAAATTACCAAATAGACCTTTACGGTGGGTCTCATACTACAGGTTTAACTTTAACTTAACTAAAAACAAAATAAAATGTCAAAAAAATGTACACAAAACAACAAAAAATTTTTGGGTTAACTATTAACCTAAGTTTAAACCTGCAGTATGAGACCCACCGTTAGTTATTAAGTATATTTAAAAAAAAAATCTACCACTCCTTTTTACATCTCATTCACGTAATAAAAGCTACATATATTTAATTTTTTATTAAAATTACCAGCTGATAAAAAAACAAAAAACTATCTTTGAACTTTGGGAGCAAATTCACTAAAGTATCACCGCAAAAAATATTACGAGGAACATTTTTGTGGAAAATTCTAACCCTCTAACTCTTCCATGAAAGGGAATTTTTTGGCCCCTTTTTAAAAAGGGACAAAAAAGACCCGTAAGTTAAAGGGTTAGAGGTTTAAAATGTTCCAAAAAATATTTCTCGCAGTGTTTTACTTAAGTTCGTTGAACACATCCTATACCTAAAATGGAAAATTCCCATGGTGTCTCCCTAAAATCCAGGTTTGTGGGACATTTGAGCGCCAATTCTGAATAAGTATGAAATTAACCCTTAACATGTTTTAAGTTTTTACTTATTACTGGCACTGAAGTTAAGTTTTCAATGCTGATGTCTTAAAATACTTATAGTAGAATTTCATGACAATTATTTTTGCGGAACATTTTAACCCCTAACTCCTCAACTTACGGGTCGTTTTTGTCCGTTTTGAAAAGGGGCCAAAAAAAATCCCTTTAATTGAAGAGCTAGAAGGTTAAAATGTTCCACAAAAATATTCCTCGTAGTGTTCTACATAAGTTCGCTGAACATATCCTATACCTAAAAGGTAGGATTCACATGGTTTCCTATTTTAATCCTAATTAATTGTTTTTGTTTTAGAAAAACATTTAAAACGCATTTTTTATGATAGGCATTATTTTTTTATTAATGAATGCATTTTACCCTGATTTTCCATTGAATTAAAAGCCGTAAAATTTGAAAACCGCTTCGGTTATTTTTCGGGTTTTTTGTGATATTGATACGATAGCAGAAAACCATTAAAAATTCATTTTTAGTTTGTAATTTAAAACAATATAAAATTGAAATTTTATAAATTTTGCAGATTACGAAATGAGACTTTTTGAAAAATACGCGTTGAAAATCTAAACTGTATATGCGTAATCCAATAACTCTTAAACCACTTGACTTTCTGGTGCATTTTTTTTCTAAAATTATAAGCTTCAGTTTATGTTATCCATAAAAACAAAAATTTCTTTAAAGTAATATTTAATGGAAAAAATGTTCATTGTAATTAAATAAAAAAAAAATTGTAAAATAGGAGATGAGTCTTTTCGAAATTCAAGATTCAATAATATGGAATTTAATTAATTTTCGCTTGAAAAATCGCGGTTTCGATTAAAACCGAACGGAAAACTATATTCGAGCGAATTTTCATTTATTCTAAATGGTATCTTTTGTTATTTCAACTAACAAACTATTTTAAGTGTACATTTAGTTTTAAAATCCATAAACTTCTGGATCACATTGTATTACATTGTATACATGTATGTTATTTTTCGTATGTACTTTTTTTATGATAAATGATGCATTTCTGATGATACCAAAATAGCAACTACAAAAAACCTGTATACTATTGCGCAGCAAAATTTTATGTCTTTTTAGTAGTAGAAAATTCGTTTGGAGTAGTATTTTATACACGAGAAAATTTACTCCGTCGTCAAATTCTATTATTGGATGTCTGTTGTCTATGGGTGGTTGTATGCTAGAATGTGCCTTGTGGGTTTCAATTCAATATATTATGACTAAGCTTTATTTCATCGGTACCTACAACCACTTTTGTTAGATATCAACGATAGTTTCAATACCATCGTAAAAAAATTCTTCGAAAAAATTGATAAGCTAGCTAGTTTTTGGCTTTGCTCAATTGGTAAAATTTAAACGCTATTTTCTTCAAAGTAACAAAATAATATGATTTTAATATGGCAGTTGTTTTTATTTAAGAGTAGTAGAAGTAGGATAAAAAATACAGTTAAAGAATAATGTACATAATATTGAAAGGACCCAGTCAGAAATTACAAGTGGTACAAAAAATCAAGAACTGGCATACCACTGGGTAAACGTGGAGTTAAAAACAAATGATAGGCAAAATATCTACTTATTCGGGACAATTTGTTAAACGCTTTCTGCTAGTTTTTGCTTAATAAAAATTATAGTAGTTTTTGGAAAAAAATCTGGAAAAGAATAGCCCAGTGCTATGCATTAACTTTGGAAAATACAACTGTACTATATCAAGGACATAATGAGTCATGTATTATCAAATAAACCTACAGGTAAAAAAAAAAACAAAAGGTTATCCGTGGGTTCAGCAAGAAGTTTCGTAATTTCTTTCGGGGAAAAATTAGGTCTAATATTTTTTAAAATATCTATATCTCTTATAGTTCCTTTACTACTTTGTAAAAAAAACATTTTATACTAGCGAAACCTTTAAACAACATGTAGTGCTTTAGCTTTACGTATTGAAATGATAAATGTTTAGTAATTTGCTATTAAAAATAGATATATAAATAAGCCTTGGAGATTGTGATCTGAATGCGGCCAAAGTACCAGACCTGGGCGATTTTCTTTCCTTATTTTTTCCATAAATCACCGAGGTGGCCAAAAAATAATTGGCTGTTCTCAGATCTATTATCTGTATCACACATTAAATTGATTTACTAGTTCTTTACTAAAAAAAAATGTATTTTAACAGATTTCTTATTAAGTTAAATTTTGAACGTACAATTTCATATGCATATGTTTATTCCACTATGAAAACCACCACAGCATTAACATTGAACTTGTTTCTTATAAAAATTTACAAACAATATTTTCTTTATACATAAATATATTACTTTTTCATTTTATTTTCTTTATATAACATTTCATATATTTCATAACCGCCATACATTATCTCGACTGTCTGCAAAAGCATAATATGCACAGACTTCATTAATTTTATAATAAATTTTACCATATAACACACACTGTTTCGGGTGTATGATAATATATAAGTATCTTTAAAATTGTTGAAAGTCTGGGTGTGTTTATACCAAACATGCTTTAATTTAATTTTTAATGCATGAATAAATATTTAAATTTTTTTTTTAATAAATTCTAACTACGATGACTTTAATTTAATTTTTATAAACATTTTTGTTTCCCAGGTAGCAAAATTTTAATACTTTTTCATTGTCCTTATTCAGAGAGGACAAAAACAAAATCCGAGGTGATTAAAGCACAAAAAAATGTTGTAAGAAAAGCAAAAGTAAAACAAATTTTTTTTTTTAAATTTTTAAGTTCAAAGTTAAGAGAAAAAATATTTTTTGTGAGCAAAAAGAAGCATTTTTGTTAGGCATGTGCGATTAAGCGATTATTTAAACAGTATGATTAATCAGAAATCTGATTAAGCATTTAATTGATTAATTGAAAATTTGATTAATCAGAATTATGATTAATCGAATAATTTGAATTTTGATTATTTAAAACTTGAATAATTTTAATTAATATTAAAAATATATTTAAAAATAAAAAATTACGTAAATTTTATCTTTCTTTGTGGCAATGCCTTACATATATAGCTTCAAATAAAGAAAATCAGACAGATTGTTTGCTCACTGGTCAGACTTGACAAATGTCCATTCTTAAGTTTCATGTTTCTATATTGAACTGGCGTTAAACGGAGAAAAATAAAATATTATTCAATAACTTATAAGGTTGATTAATCAAAGTTGTGATGCAGTTTTGTCTTCGGCCAGGGTAAGACTCAGTTTGCCCAGGTTCGTCAAAGGTCTGCCTCCTTTGAAATAAAAAAGCAATCGTTTCTTTTATTCAATTCAGTTGTACGATCCTGTATCGCACACAGTTTTATTCACCAAGATCTTAAACTACTTAAATTACTTAATCTAATGACTTTTTTCCTTTATACGACTTCGACGATTCGGTGCACAGGATGATCTTCGGCAACTCTGGCAGTGGTTGCAGTTCCTCCAAACGTCGATAGCTCTGTCACTGGTTCGATACGATTAGCAAATATTTCTATGTAACTCACGAGAATATTAAGCAGGTGAGTCGGGTTATTTCGGGGATATGAGGAAATACGATTAGTAAATAGTTCTAAGTAACTCACGAGAATAGTAAGCAGGTGAGTCGGGTTAATTCGGGGAAACGAGGGAATATGGTAAATACGATTAGTAAGTGGTTCTAAGTAACTCACGAGAATAGTAAGCAGATGAGTCGGGTTATTTCGGGGAAACGAGGGAATATGGTAACTACGATTAGTAAATAGTTCTAAGTAACTCACGAGAATTGTAGGCAGGTGAGTGGGGTTAATTTGGGAACTGTAATCGGGCTGGCTTATTCTTGTATACTTCGGCCGCGGGACGAAGTATAGTAAAACTCCAACTGGATTCAAGCTCTCCTAGGCCATACAACTTTTCCCTTATAAGTAATATGTTTTATTAACCTAATAAGAATTATTAGAATATTTGCCTAGCCAAGTGAAAATATATTGTTGGTTAGGGATATCAGCATTTCCATTAGGTGTATGAATAAGTAGGTTATTTGTAACAGCACGTTACAAAGTCATGATTAATCAATTAACCATAATTTTGAATAATCGAAATAACTGATTAATCGATTAATCATATTATTGATTAATCAAAGTTGGTGAATAATCGATTAACTGATTAATCAGAACTTTGATTAATGAGGAAGTTTGATTAATCGATTAATCGCACATCCCTAATTTTTGCTCAAACAAAACAAAAACAAAAATTTTAAATTTAAAACTGAAAAACCTTAAGAAAAAGCTATTTTAACGCTAAAAAAAGTAAAATCCAAAGCAAAAAGAAGCAAATAAGAGTAAAAAAATATTTGAATAAAAACATGATCCTTCTAAAATGAATCATATAAGGAATAAAAATCTTAAGTAGATTTTTTAAACCCAAAATGTGGTTAAGAAGTGATTCAGAAATGTTAATAAATTTGAATATTTTTTGATTTGTGTAAGCAATTCAAAAAAGTCTTTATAAAAATACATTTTGAGCCTTCGAAATTTTGGAATCATTTTTTAGTGATTTTTGAATTTAAAGAGAAGGATCTTTTGGACTAACCACTCTCACACAAAAATTTCAATTTTAATAACATATTTCTAGCTCTTTTTTGGGTTAATTTTTGGTCTCGTTTGCTGGATGAGTTGTAAAATGAGAATACTTGAAAATTCCTTATATCATTAAACCGGCAATGCGATAACAAAAATAAAACATTTTTAATACATAAAGCTAGACAATTATAATAACTAGGGCAAGGAATTTCATGCATTCAAAAAACGAAAATATTCACCTAAAAAATGCTGCTAAAAAAGAAAAATATGCATTAAAAACTTATGAAATATGCAATAAAAATGCTTATTTTTCAAAAATTAAGCATCTTAAAATATAAAAAGTATATTATTCATTTATTTTTCAAATAAACACCGAGTTTATTGCTTTTTTTTTTTTTTGGTCAATATGATTTTCAAGAAAGCTTTTTTTTCAAATAACAAAAACAATTTTTTTTTAATCAAAATATAAAAATCTATAAATTTTTTTTAATTTTTTAACAAATTTAAAAAATGTTATTAAAAAATGAAAAATATGCACAAGTATGCATTAAAAACCTTAAAATATGCATTAAAAAGGCACCTGAAATATGCATTTCAGGTCAATATATGCAAAAACATGCACTTTTGACAAAATATGCAAAAACATGCAACTACAAATCGATGCCATTTTGTTCTAAATTTGATAATTCGGTAAATATTTAATCCATATTAGTTTCGGACTATCGAGAAAAAACATGCATTTGCTTGAAATTCCATGCCCTAATAATAACTTTTTGGTTATAAACCTTCTCTACCTTTTCCACTTTTTATCATATTTATTATTTTATTAATATTAAATTGTTGCCGTGGCTTTAATTTTTACACCTTTAGCAGAATTTTCTATATGTCTATATGTCTAGAGGAAATTACAATTTATTCATTCCTTAGGTTTTTTTTTTATATTATTATATACCATTTTCTATTTGTAATGACATTTACCCTTGAAGTGTGCTACACATTTTGCCAAACCTTAAGCTAACGGATTTTATTGTAAATGGAAAATTATTGGAATTTGGTTTATAAATTTTTTGTAGGTTTATTTAAAGTAGGAAATATTTATATAAAATTCTTAGGAATACTTATTGAAAATCTTGACAGGGCATATTTGGATTATAATGCAATTATAAACATTAAATTCGGTTTTACCCAATTTTTTATACCCCACAATGTATTTGTTGTAATTTGATTAAAAAAATATTAAAGTATAAAATAAAGAATGGAAGAAAAAAATTTCGAGTAAAAAAACTTGTTTGCTTCTGAAAACAATTTTTGTGATGACGCTATTATGAAATTTTTAAATATCCCAATTTGAAGTAAAATTTTCAGTTAAGATGACTAACAAATTTTAACCCGCTGAATCGATTTTGCTCAATTTCAATAATAAACTGCTCTATTAATATAAAAACGATAAACCCACTTTGTGCCTTGGCGTTGTGATAGCTTTCGCAACAGATGTACGGACAGCACTAGTTCGCTTTAGAATATTTAGAAAGAATACCCAGAAGGAGATCGAAATTTTTTTATAAATATATTCCGATATCTAAAACTAACAAAGTTTCGGGCTTTTAAACTATGCAAGGAAAATTTTTTTGAACTGGTTACCTCTGAATCTGTTCTAGAACAGGTCTTTTTACCACCGGTTTAATGAAACGGGTTCTAGAACTGTTTCCTGGGAGTCAAAATGTAACGTTTCACTGTCGCAGAATCGGTTTTATAACTGGTTCTAGAACCGGTTAGAAAACAACCTGTTCTAGTTTGGGGGAAAATATCCTGTTGTTTTTGGGACAAACTCAAACAAAAATTACCGATGATAAAACATAAAGTAGAACAGGTTGCATGCAAGTACAAGTTGTTCTACAACCAATTCTTTGCATCCGTCTATTTCGCTGGGATATATCGATAAAGTGGTGAAAGAAATCGATGCGGATAACTGTCTAACAATTTTTTTGTATTCACTTGCCAGGTCTGCTTTCAAATAAACAAGAATAAAATAAACTTTAAAGCACGCTAACAAGGTAGCAATATATATCGTTCCTCATTCCATCCCATTTCTTTCCAATTGATCCGTTCCATTCCGTTTTTCAACTTTAGTGTTTAAATTCTACTCGTTTCCCATTCCATGCATTTTGATGGGCGTTCCAATTCGTTTCCTTTTCCGTTCGCTTTCATTGTCTGGTGTTTCAGTTCCATTCATTCTCCTTTCTAAGTCATTTCGTTTCACTTGTATAGTATTTCATTCTACCAATTTCCAGTTCCATTTCCCAATTTTAGTGCTCCACTACACTCGCTCCTTAAATTTCATGTCCCTAGGCAAAGAAGTTTGGGCAGGTCGTTAAATGGGAGACTAATTTGTGACCCAATTTTTGCCAAGCTCCTGCAAAAATTCCATAACGTGCCTTTGCGGTGGATTGATATATACTTTAGGCAACACATTTTAAATTTTAGGTTTCTAGCCAAAGGCGTTTGTGACGGCCGTCAAGGGGGAGAATTTTCCGCTTATTACCCATCCCCGTAAGTATTTAAAAAATCTTCGTCTTTGCCAATATTTACGCCGGAGGATAAACATACACCAAATTTCAACTTTATGGTTCTAGAGGTTTCGGTAGGCCGTAAAGGGGGAGATTTTTGCTTGCATGCATATTTAAAGACCATTGTGCCGTTCTTACCGGATGCCTACGATATAGGAGGAACTTCAATACCAAATTTAAGCTTCCTAGATCTAGCGGTTTCCCCTTGAATCTCAATCGTTACCAATTTCCTTTTCAAAAAGTACCTTACCTGTGAGTAGGCCACAGTGAACACATATTTGAGGATACTAGCCCGTCAAGGAGGAGACTTTCCCTTTTCGTCCTTCCCTGTAAGAACTTGCGGCTGAGAAGGACGTAACAATTTTCAATATCCTAGCGGCTTGAGCTGGACGATGTTGAGTCAGTGAATCAGTCAGTCACGTAATTATTTTATATATAGATATTAATGGATATCCTACCGAGCAGTTTCGGTTCAGCGATTTAAAAATTGGGAGTGAATATATTAAGGTACCTCTAAATTTTTCATATAAATTGGTGTCAATATTTTATTACAATTTCTTGGTGGCGTTTGCTGAATAAAATTTTTGTTACCAAATGCCTAAAGTTGAATAACTTCATATTCCCTTAAAATATTTTTTCACCCCAAATTTTTTTTTTCGCCACAAAATTTCGCCACGATATTTTCTTCCACCACAACATTTTTTTTTAACCCCAAAATTTTTTTTTACACCCAAAAATGTTTTTCACCTCAAAGTTTTCTTTTGCACCTTTGGGTATGAATAGTATATAATTGTCACAAAAAATTCTCAATTTTAAATGCAATGATAAGCATTCGATTAATGACAAAAATTTTTAAATTTATTTGCTAACTCATAAGTGATATTCGCTCGTTTTTTTCGTGAAGCTACGTTAATGTGCTTTAAATCAGTAGAAGAAACAACTAAAAATACAGCGCCTTTCCGAAGTAACTTCATATTAATTGAAACTTGGCGTCGTATTAGATTAAATTCAGTGCAATTAATTCAAAAATAATACACATGCAAATAGGTCAGACCGTCCATTAATTTTTGTAGTTACAAACGTCAACATAAACTCAATATACCCTGTACCTCTAATTGGTGTAAAATAAACAATGTTCCCCATAGATATAATTACAAAATTGACTTTTTATTGCTCATACATATATTTATTTTCTTCGATAAACTTTTGTTATTAAATAACAAACTTTGGCTGCCTAAAACTATACTATAGTTTATTTCTTTATCAATATTTCCACCATTTTGCCTGAACTTCATTAAACCATAACCTTGGCAATTTCTTTTTTGTCAACCAAATTTTTGATAAAAGTTTTTTTTTATAATTTTAAAATTTTTATTGTTATTTTATAATATTTTGAACTTTCAGTAGCTTTATTATCCCTTAAAATAATCTTCCTACAAATACATTTATAACTAAATAACTAATATAAAATAAAAGGAAGACAAAATCATGTGTGTGCACATTGAAAGTACATTAACCCTTTTTATATGCAAATCACAGGTAAATATTGTAGAGTTTAGAAAGTTCTGAACGTGTATGTCTCTGTATATAAGTATTTTTAGATTGGCATAGAAAACAAAAAAAAAAAAGAAAAATAACCCAGACGCCAGTCAACCTGACTGAATATGATTATCCATATAAACAGACACACACAAGAAGAAGTTCAAACAGGAAAACCTGACACTTTCTTAACAGCTGTTGAAACTTTAACAGTTAAACGTCTCAAGGTAACGTAAAAAAATCATTTCAGATTTATATTTGCTTATTTGCAGAGATAGTCCAAAATTATTATCATTACATTTTAGTTGCCGTTCTTCATTACTTTACAACAAGTAATTGTCATGAAATGTTATATTCATTTTCATTACTTTTGTCTACCGTAATAAATTTTTAATAAATTTTTGATTTTCGTGGTAATAAAATGAAGAAAAAATCATTACTTCACTAAACGAGAAATAATTTTATGTGTTGTCAAAATTATTAATTTTTATATCAAAACCACGTGGTTATTAAACACTATTGGGGCACTCTATAGCTTTAGACTTCAAAACTTAAACTTATTGGTTATTCGAGCTTTAAGGAAGGAGTCGGTATACATTAAGTTCAAATCGAAAATCAAGAAGAACTAAAAATATATAAAATTCGGATTTTGTGATGGAAATGAAAATATAATATTATTACCATTAACTGAATGAAACTGAAAATAAACTGTTCATGCCATATTATAAAAACAAAAGTAATTAACTTCTCTTCATCGCAATAACGATTATATAATGGTAATGATTGTATGCAGTGATTACTATAAAGTAATTAATTACTTCCACCTCTGATTTTTGCTATTTAAATTCGTTTAAGCAGTGTATGGTGTATTTGTGTACTACCTAGTGAATATGCATAGGTAAGAAGCTTCATTTAAAAAATTTCTTGATACGTAAAAAATCAATGATTGAGTTTTATGCCTGATATATTAAGCATATGATAAAAATAAACTTTTAAACAACTAAAAAAAATACTAAATCCTGGAAGTTAAAGGAGGTGAAGAAATACTGATATTTAGATATCAGTTTTTATAGGTTATGTATATTAAACGCAGCCTTCCACTCTAAAAAGACTCCTAAAGACATTCAAAGCTTATGTGGATTCATCTCTGTTTAGCTTTTATAAATACACGAACGCTACAGAAAAAATTAACAATATTTGGAATATAGTTTTCTTCCTTCCCCTGATGATGGTGATGAGATTATTTTGTAAATAACAAGTTGATGGAAAAAAACTTTGCAATGCAGTAAGGAAAGATGGTTTTTTGAATAGTGTGCGATAAAAAAAGCTAGTAAGAATACTTTGTAAAGCTTTAACGTTTATTAAATACTCTTTAGTAAAAATAAAACAAAAACCTGAAAACATGCTGTAACTCATATTGCATATACTGATCCATTTTCAATACAGGTAATTAAGTGGTGAATTTACTCCATAAAGTGAATTTTACGCCCTGTTTTTATAAAGCGAGCGGAATAATTTCGTCTGAGGAATGTGTGTATTTTGTTTTTGTAAAATAACAAAATACACACAATTCCTCTGGGGGAATGATTCCGCTCGATTTATAAAAACAGGGGGTTGATCTAGACTAAAACAGCAAATAAAAAAATGCAACGTACTGTTGTCGAACCGCCCGTATGTGGAACAAATTCCCCGCAGATATTTTTCTTGATACCTTCAACTTATGGAAATTCAAGTTAAATGTTTTCAAACATTGCTCCTTTCTTGTATCAGCACAATGCATTGAATTAGTAGCAGGCATCCCCTGAGAGCTAATCAATAATAACAAAAAAAAAAAAAAATCAAATATTCGCCGAATTACGAATCCTTTAATAATTGGGTAGAATCAGTCTAAATTGAGACCTACCTCGCATAAAAAAATCTTATATGAATTAGGCTCAAATCTTCAAATATATACAAAACCATGGATGTCTAGTTGATTTTTATGGCTGTGAGGCAATCTAGCTAAGATTTGTTTAAATGTTTTTTGCTTTGGCGAATTCACTCAGCATTCAGCATTAAATCCTTTCGCAGAAATTTTACCGCTTCCCTATAGTCGGTATACCCAACTTTAATTTCCTTATTTGTTAACCTTTCAAATGTTCCAAAAACACTAAATACGAGAATGTCATAGAAAATATATTCCCACGACAACACTTTCTATACATATCACATTTAAGAGGGAAGGTCTCCCTGGTTGGAACATCAGATCTTAATGAAACTTGGATATGCAGTCTCACATTTAGGCGAACTTAAAAGGGGGCAAAAAAAATGCTTAATTTTTCCCTTTTTTAATTTTTTACATTTACCTTGAAAAAATTGTAGACTAAATAATTATGAAAAAAAACAAATTTTGGAAGGCGCATTCATTACGGAGAACAACTAATTGTTGGTATTAAAAACTGAAAATATTAGGGTACTTTTAATAGGAAAATGTTCTAGGTTTGAAAATCATATATTTGTCAGAGCTTATTAAATTTTATCAAGAGGTATTTCCGATAGTCTCGAAATTTCGGGTTACATTAGACTTTTTCGAATTGATTTTATGACAAAATGGATATAAATTTTTTTCTTCCCACAGTACTTTATCTCTATGAAGTAAATTAAAATTTTTGATATTTTGAGCAAAACGTAAAATTAGGTATCTAAAAATAAAATTGCATCTTAAACCACATATTCAGATTCATTAATATCTCACCATCCGGGAAAGGAGACCTTCGCTACGAGCATTATGCATATTTTGTATATATTATTTTTTTAATATTTACAGCGTATCTACTTTACAAAAAAGGTAAAAACGTACACAACTAAAGCAGTTTTTGTTATGTGCCACTTGCCATTATTTTCATTAATTCTTGAGTTTTTTCTTCCTTCTGTATATAAGTATGTTTTTTGAAATCATATGTAATGTATGAATAGTCTTAACCCTCTAACTTAAGGATGACTTATTCAAATCGTACACTGCATACGTAGCGATGAATTAAAGTTTTGTAAAATTAAAAAAAAAATAATTATTTTAAGTAGGGCATTCACGTTCAACGTTATTAATAAATTTTTCAAATATCAACCAATCAGAACATTTTATTTTTAAATACTTTGTTCTGATTGGTTGATTTTAAAAATATTGATCAATAATACTGAACATGCCTTTAAAATGAACACAATTTTCAAAAATCTAAAAAAAAAGTACTTAACTTCCCTCAGAACTTTTGATAATGAACTAAAAGCCGGATTGAAAATTTAAGTTTTATAATAAGTACTTACTTTGGTTAAAGGACATATAACGTTATATCAAGATAAATTTAAAGGATTTTATCTTGAAAAAAAAATGGGAGTCTGTTTATGCAATTTGGTAGAAAGAATATGCTTAGTATTGAAATCAAGGTAAGTTTTGACTTAATTTTGTATTTTCCGAAAAACGAAAATTACACAATCTTCTTAAGCAGTAGCACAAGAGATTTAATTTTTGGATTGCTGTTAAACCTACTAATATTTAAGCACTAGTTTTCGATATTCACTCAAACCTCTTTTGGTAATATCGCCCAAAGTATGCAATGAAACAAAATTTTGCAAATGAATTTATAGCTTATTTTCTATGCTGAATACATTGTATAAATTTCATTGCAAAATGACCCAAGACCTTTAGAGGGTTAAGAATTCTTCTTTTCTTTTTGAAATAAATCATTTAAGTATTTAACGCCCCTTTGGTGAGAGGTTATGTTTTAAGATAAGACTTAATGTTTTGAAAACATCTTAATATCAAAGAGGGTGCATATGAAGAACTCTTAAGGGTTTGTATAACAAACAAAATAGAAATTTTTAACACAAAAGTAAATTCCTTAATGAGTTACATGATGTGATTTTGTTGTAAATGTAATGTTTTATAGAGTAAACTTTAAAGTAAAGCAATTTGCCATTATGTTGATTTTAAATACCAATAGTTCGCTTTCATTTTCACATATTTTCCTTTGTAGTCTATCTATTTTCCTTTGTAACTGATCTATTTTATAGTTTGTGTCTTTGTTATGAAAATCCTCTAAAATTGATTAAGAATGCATAAGTTTTGAGAACTTTCAAGAGAAGTCCACAACGCTACATTCTTACCCAACGCTGGCTATAAATATCGAAGATGGCACATTAAGAAATAAGTGATCTTCATATGTATTTGTATTCTCTATCACACATCCGAGTTTTATCCAAATCGGCGCATGAGCATTGGGAGCATTTCCCTTTTTAGAAAAATTTTTTATTGGTTTATACTACAATAAACACATTACTTAAAGACATGCATTCAAGGACTGTGTAACATATTTAGTTACAACGAGCCAAAAAGTTAGAGTCCAACATGCTGGTTATATGATACCCCACACAAGTTTGGTTGAAAGTCAACTTATGTTTGGAACCGAAAATTATTTGTTTTGAAAAAGACTTATGTCAAAATTTGTCTATAAAAAGATATAGAATAGAAGAAGTTTTGATTTTATTTTAAAGAAAATCTGAAATAAAATCAATAGTATTTGTGCTTGGGCACATATGACAAATCTTTCGGAACATGAAGAAAACATATTTATATTTGCGACCCATAGCGTGCGAACAAGCATAATGAGATATTTTTGGGGGAGCCGATTCTAACAAAAATTAATATTAATAAAGCCGGCAAACCAAATTACATTGAAATATGTTGATGACGGATATACGAACAGCGGTAGATTGATTCAAAAAGCGATTACAAGTCGATCGGAATTCTAAAAGTTTGGTCAAATTCAATTATTTTTTTGGTGTTATGAACATCAGTATAAACTCATTGTACCCTGTCCGCATAACATCTCGTTGAAATTCGAATGCCCTTTACATTTTTCTAACAAACAAGTTATAATAAGCAAGTTATTTCTACTATAATTAGTACTAAATAATTGATTTAGGTTTTTGTAGTTATTTTTTATTATAAAATATTTTTCATTATTTTATCATACCGACATTTCTTTATTCTTTGAATGATACCATCAGCGTTTATTTAAACAACAACATATAATAAAATGAGTAACAAAGTTAAAGTCGGGCATGCCGACTATATAATACTCTACACCAGTCTGATTTAAAGCCAACTAATGTTTGGATCCGAAATTTGAATGGGTTAAAACAGACTTGTGTCAAAACTTTCTATAAAGTCATAAAAGAAGAGAAAATCGAAAATATAGCCCATATGGACGATAGGTCAAAATATGGAACGATCCTATTTAGAATCAATAGGCTTTTTCTTTGGGACCATGTGAGTCAACGAACCAAATTTCATTGAAATATCTTCGTATTTGCGACCTGCAGCGTGTAAAAAAGAAAATTTTGGGGGGTACCCTTATATGGGCACTAGGCGTCGTTCTTGGGTCGACATAAGTCCGTGTACCAAATTTCATCAAAATATCTTAATATTTGCGACCTGTAGAGTAGTCACAAGAATGCATGGACAGACAGACAGACGGACGGACAGACGGACATCATTAAATCGAAATAAAAAAAAAATCTGAGCCGATCGGTATACTATAAGGTGGGTCTAGGACCAATATTTTTTGGTGTTACAAACATCAGCACAAACTTATAATACCCTGACCACGTAGTGGTGTAGGGTATAAACACTTAAAAATATTGATGCTGCACACCACGCATGTCAACATTGACTTTGAATGCAATGATGACATGCAACGTCTACATGCGTGGTGTGTAATATTTGTTGTTTTTTACATAAACTTTGATTATATCGTCAAATAATGACAAAATATTGATATTATAAAACAAAGAAAATTGTTTTGTAAAAGAAAAGCTACACACAGAAAATTAATTAGTTGGAATTCGGTAGAAACTGTTGAAACTCAGTTGTTAAACCACAATATTTATCCCAATTATATAATTCTCTTAACTTGGACCATGTTACTGATTTTGTAATGTTTAATTTTCTAATAGAACGAAATTAATGTCGTAATCCTCAATAATTGGTGAACTCAACTTTTACTGCATCAAAAATTTAATTATGACAATTATCGGTAGACCCAACCGCTACTAAAATTAAAATAAGTCTTAAAAATTATAAATCCGCAGTGACAATATATTTTCAATGTTTCATTTATTACAAACTGTCAGGTTACAAATAAAAAAATATGTAAAATAAACATTTTGGTTTTCTTTTTTATATAAAACAAAATCAATTTATATAAATAAACGAAAAAAAGTTGGAAAACAATCGTCTTTCATGTAAGTTAAGATCATAAATACTCGTAAGAACGTTTCATTATTTAATTATTTATGTTACAACATGTGTATGTATTTCCTATTTTCCAGCAGCATGTGAAATATAATTGAAAAATATGGAATTTCAAGATTCTTAAGGGATCCAAGAGCCCGAAATTCTTTTATTTAACTCGATTATTGCAGCTTTTTTGTACGAAGGATGAAAAGAGTTTTCAGTCAAACAATGTACTCGTAAAACATAAGAACTGCTATTTTTTAGAAATGTCTCTTTAAAAACCTATGGTTCCAAAAACATTTTTTCTTAAAATGACACAAATATTCCAAGTTCCTGTTCTCATGAAAGAACCACAGGTTGGTAGCAACTATTCCTACAAAAATCCAAATTGTGATGACTTTCACCGAAAAGAATTTTAGAATCCGCGTTTTTTATATAAAAGTGTAACATTAATATAAAACAAAGTTCGCTCTTAATCTGCGGTATTTTGTGAACAAAGTCAAAATTGATTTGTGTTTTTGCAAAAAAAAGTGTACTCAGAAAGGACTCTGAAACATAAGATATTTTCATATTAAAAATTCTCCAAGCCATAAAATTTTTAACGGAAAAAGTCCTTTAAGCTAGTTTTTTTAAATGTATCGTAATTGTATATTTATATTTTAAAATTTGAACTGTGTTTTAATTAAAAAATATGAAAATTAATAATAAAGTTTTTTCTTTAAATTAGAAATGGTGTAGGACATTTATAATTTTAATTGTAGCTAACAGAACTATTATTCGTAGAATTTGGTAGTCACAAGCGAAAATGTTAATTTTCGTAGCCGTTAATTTAATGATGTGAACCGCTACTGCATTAAATTTAAAGATAGTTGTCGTAACCGCCACAATTCGATTGGCAACAAATTCGGTTAGTACAACGAATCTGTTTCCTGGGTGTACATAGAACTCGGCCTCAGTTATATAATAAATATAGTCAACTTCAAAGGTCGAATATTACATCAATTTTTATTGAAATTTATTTTTTATATAAACGCTTAAAATTAAACACAAAAGTAAACATTTGCCGAAATTATATGACAACCTGGACAAATATTTTGAAATGCAGTGCATTTGTTTAGACAAGCACGAAATATTAAAATAAAATACTTTTAAGCAATTAACTGTTACAGTACACGTTATTTACTAAAATTAATGTCAAAGCAATGCTTTAAAAATCTCATTTTGAATAAAATTACACTTAAACATAAAATCCAATAATTTAAAATAATTTGAAGATAAGCCTTGACCTTTTCTAATATCAATATTCATGCAATCGTACTTTATATATACGCATATTTCTAAACTCTATTTAATATTTATAAAAATTTCAAATATTATCAGAAGGCTATATCTACACACAATAAAGAATTTATGCCAAAAAATTAAGAGTTTATCGAATTTATAAAAATTGAATATAAAGAGCCGGTAGTTTGTATGTCAATGCATGTGTGTTATTGATTGCATGCATTTTTCTAACAATGAATGAGTTTTTTTAAGAACAGTTCTTTATTTATGGTTTTTTAAATAACGTCAAATAACTATTTGCATTAAATATGGTTTATTCAATGAAATTAAAAATGTCAAACACAGTCAAAAATATAAAGTTTGACCGACTATAATTTTTCGTTTGTTATTCATACCTTAAAACATTGTAGATTTATTGGGAAACTTTTAACCATTTGCATTTTTTTTCTGACCCGAAATCAGTACACATTTTTGAAAACATAATCATTAACAAAAAAAAAAAAAAAAATTATGCTGGTAACTGAATTTGTTATCAATCGAATGGTTCGGTTGCTGCAACAAAATTTTTCGGTTAAAACTACCGAATATTCATTTAGGCCAGCAAATTTCAGTTGTAGCAAATAAATTACGTTGTCCTAACTTGTTTTCTGTAAACGCAAACGGCATATTAGATTAACACTAGAAACCAATCGACTCAGCCGTCAGCACAAATCTCTTTTCTCTTTCCTAATTTCTTATATAAAGACATTAGATAATTAAAAATAATTAAGCAGAATTTAGTTTTTGAAATATTTCAGTTTTTGTTTCAACGTAGTTTTCAAAATATGCTTGCTTTTGGTTAAGTGTAAATGTAGTACTACAGACAATTTTAAGGTTTTGTGACCTTTTTTTCTACCGAAAAACCCTCAGATTCTAAGCATTTTTTTTCGAGATATCCACATAAAACATACAGATTCCAAATACTTTTGCTACGAAAGATTTTTAGCTTATGATAACGTTTCCTATACCTGGATAACAGAATTGTACTGACAGGGAACTCTAACCGAACAGGTAACTGTATGAACTGATATATATAACTGAAATTATTTTTTTGGAACAAAATGGTAAAAAAAATTGATATTAAATCACTGAACGGTAAAAATTCGACTGAAATCACTGAAGCGAAGATTTTTTATAAATCAATGAACCGGAGAATATTTCTGAAATCATTGAATAGTTGAGTAAAGTTTTCAGTTCAAACTAAACGGTTTATAAATTGAGTAAATTCTTTTTTTGATTTATAAAAAATTAACTCATTCATCAGTGAATTAAATAATTCATTTGCTTTTATAAAAAGAATTATTACAACTCAATTAACTCTTAAATCATTATTGTAGTCAATTGAATGAATTCATTTCATTTGGCCAAAAATTGAATTAATTCGCTTTATACAAAAATTGAATTCATTTTAATGGGTAATTAATTATACACACAAATTATTCTGAAGGTAAAATTAACTAAAAATACGATTTAAAACGAATAACATTTCAGTTAAAAATCGGTGTACCTACTCACATTTTCATTTAATTGAACAATTTTTTTTTGTTTTTGTCTATCAATAATTGACTATCCGAAACTGTAAAACCAACTTAAAGTTAATTTATTTTTACTATAAAAATAACAAACAAAACGGTGCGAAGAACTAAATTTATATTTGATTTTACTAAAAAAAAATTAAAATAAAAACAATTCAAATAACTGTATTGTTGTTTTTTTTTTTTATTTCAAACAACTTTTACTACAAAATACCTTTTTTGGTTCATATTTTTCATTTTATTTTAAAACAATAAAAATTGACTAGGAAATTTGACTGTTACGAAATATCCGTATTTTTATTTAGCTAAATTTTGAAATAACTTGTGAAAAAAGTTAAAACATTTTTTTCTTCTACGAACAACTGTTATTACTTTTAAAAATAACTGAACGGAAAAACTTCAGAAATAAATAAACAAAAGTGACTGAATTTATTTTCGGAGTCTACTCTTTTTGAATTTGTATTTTGATTTTTCTTATTAAAAAATGTTTTTTTTTTTAAATGTCGAAAATCAGTATAAAAATTTCACAAAATCAGTGCAAATCACTACATGATTTTCTATCAGTACGCGTGACCAAAAATCAGTACATGTACTGATGAAATCGGTACGAATAGTCACCCTAATTTTGTATAAGTTTTATTTTCCATGCATTCAGTTTTACTCGTTTAGCTACTGCAGCGTATGAGTCATATTTGTATACAAATATATAACAATCATACGCCACCTGTTCTATGGTCTTAAATAATTTTAAATTTCTGCGTATGAGTTTAAAAATTATACTAAAATTTTATAAGATTTCCGTACTCCTTTTATATAGATTTTAACTATTAATAAGCAAATTTTTAAGTGCAATTCTTTATTGATTGAAAAGATTGTTTTAGTTTTAACAGTTATAACAAAATTTTGAAAAAAAATCAGTGGCCCATGCTGTAAAAAGTATTTTAGATTTAAGGTCAACTTTATTTTTATACTTCATTTATACTTGAGCAAAAACTGCCTGGATTTTTGGCTCATGTAGTTTTTAACTTGTCAAAGCGCATACAAAAAGACAAGCAAACTATGTAGTATTAAACATTGGGTTGAAAGTATAAACAGTTTTGTAAGATTTTCATAAAAAAAATTAATACGAAAAATATTCTGATTGATTTAAAATAAATTAGCCAATCAGAATACATAAAAAAAAATTAAGTCAAAGCATACTCTGACCCAAAGTTTTAACTAAAATTGGCCTTTGTTCTAGGTGGTCCAAAATTGACGATTTTTCTTGGAAAACGTTAACCCGTGCTGGATCGCAGACGAAAATGGCCAATTTTGGGGAAAATTAAAATTTATATTAAAAATTGCTAAAATTCGAAGTTTTGAAAAAATGGTCTCTAGGAAATATTGCCCAGTGAAAAAACGCCCAAAACCTAAAAAAAAAACCTCCCGTACAAATTGCTGTCAAATAATGAAATGAAAAAATGGCCCAATTTTTGTCGGCGATTTGTCGTATTTTTTTTTTATATTTCATTTTTAAAATTGAGCCATTTTTCTTTATGAAAAATCAACCAGAAATGAAAAATGGCACAAAATATATTGTATTTAAATTAAATTAAAAACTACTATTTGAAATACATCCCAAAATTAATAATAATAAGGTTTATTATACGTGTTAAAATATGAATGATATTCGCGCATGAAATTCATATTAGCCAATCAAACATGTATAAAACCAAAAACATTTAAAGAACATAAACATAGCAACCAAGAAATATTTAGTATGTAATGAGTTAAAAGTTGTTGATAAAATAAAAGAGATTGCGTTGTTAACGCGAGTGGTATCGGTCAAACGAATGAGTTAAGTTTCATACATGCTGCTTACAAATGAGTATATAACAGATCTGTTTGTTTTAAATAATTTGTAGTAATTTATTTAAAGAAGTTACAATTTAACAACTAACCTGTATTTATTTCTGTATGAAAAGGATCTAGGGAATTTTTTGTTAAAATTTTTCATAATGGAATAAATACAGTTATTTGTTAATTTGTGAAAACAAGTTATAATTTAACTGTATATATTCCCTTATGAAAAATAAAAAAACAAAATCGGTTTAAGTAAAACATAATATTTCTGGAGACCTGGAGCAGGACGAAGATATACTTGACGATGAAGGTGGACTATCTGAGATCAAAGAAGAAGAATATCCAAAAGAGAACGGCGAATCTGACTTTAGTCATGGAGCTAGAAACTACATTATCTGCAACGACTTGCAAGACAACACTTCAGTGCTTCCTTGCAAGCATTTGAAATGTTGCAGTTAATACGTTTTAAAAATGCAAGCAAGCAGTTTGGCCAGAGAATTGACCTCTTTTCACTGCCCATATTGTAGTGCAATTTTAGAAGATACTCTGCAATTATTTTTTCAACTATATACATAAGCAAATCCACTTTATAATAAAATTTAGTATGGTATTTTCTAAATGAAAAATAAGTTTCAACAAATGACGTATATAAATATTTTGGATCATTGTAATTAATTTTGGAGTGAATTTTCATATGAAAAGTTTTGCTAAATTTTTGGCTGATTTTTCATTGTTTTTTTTTTTTTTTTGTTTGGTTATTTTTCATGTTTTTGGGCCAAGCTTTATATATATATTTTGCTGTCATTTTTCTTTGCCCCATTTTTATTTTTTTTCTGGGGATATTTCCTAGAGACGAAAAAATTACCTTTTTATATCATTTGTTAATTAAAATTATTCAGATTCGTCGTGGATATCTTTAAACCACATTATCATGGAAATGAAAATGACCCATAAATTTACTATAAATGAAAAATCGTTTTCTTAAATTATTTTAAAACATATTGTTGCATTTTTCCTTTTAGAAACATTGCTTAATTGCCTTTAAATAAACTGGTTGTTATATTGCAATTAAAATAACCACACACGCTTTTGTTTGATATTAAGCTTCTTTATTTAACACTTTATTACTTAATATACAACAATATAGCACATACAACTATACAAATTATATTACTAAGCTAAATCAGACAAGGCCAATACATAATTAACTGCACAAACGCTAGAGTAAAACCGAACTCCACAAATGCTAATTCGAGACTTCCTTATTAAATGTGATACGGCATCGTTATATAGTGTAAAGGGGTTGTAGAACATTCTAAAAAATTTCAGTGGTACTCAAACTACTTAATACCATACTAAACTGTAATGCTCCCAGATTAACAGGCTTAGTAAATCTCGTTTCTCGGGATATCCTTCTTCTAAAATTTCAGAATTTTCTATACTACACCATTTTCACTTTTATTTCAGAAAATTCCAAATATATTTCAAAATTTTCCAAAAATGTTTTAAAATTTTCCAAAAATATTTTAAAATTGTCCAAAAATGTTTTAAAATTGTCCAAATATATTTTAAAATTGTCTAAAAATATTTCAAAATTGTCCATAATATTTTAAAATTATCCAAAAATGTTTTAAAATTTTCCAAAAATGTTTCAAAATTGTCCAAAAATTATTCAAAATTGTCCATTCTGGAATACAAATATAGTTTTTTTAAATATATTTGGAATTTTATCAAATACATTTGGATAATTTTCAAATACAAATGGAATTATTTGAAATGCATTTGGACAATTTTCAAATACAGATTTAAAATTTTTAAATACAAACGAATAATTTTGAAATACATTTTGAAAATTTTAAAATACATTTTGGACAATTTTGAAATGCAATTGGAAAAATATCAAAGGTTTTTGGACAATTTTAAAACATTTTTGGACAATTTTCAATGATTTTTGGATAATTTTAAAACATTTTTGAACAATTTTGAATAATTTTTGGACAATTTTGAAACATTTTTGGAAAATTTTAAAACATGTTTTGATAATTTTAAAATATTTTGGACAATTTTGAAACATTTCTAGACAATTTTAAAATATTTTTGGACAATTTTAAAACATTTCTGGACAATTTTAAAACATTTTTGGATAATTTTAAAACATTTTTGGAAAATTTTAAAATATATTTGGAATTTTCTGAAATAAAAGTGAAAATTGTGTAGACTAATCCAATTTCGTAACTAAATTTTGAAGTGCTATTGATATATTCTTAGTTTAGAAATAACACCCAGAAAATTTTATTGCATCTCCAATGCATAAAACGGCAATAACTGGAGAACCGTTAGCAATTTTGACTAAAAATTTCAAGTACGATGAAGTAATAATACGCTTGTTACAATCGAAAGAAAAAAATTTTTTTTTAGATATTACAGTTTTTTTTATTTTTTAATACAATTTTTTGCTAACTTCAGCAGATTGATTTTAAATTACAGTTTACAGCAACTTACTGAAATTTACTAGCTGCAACTAATTATTTATACTAATTTCACTGTACTAAAATTATGATATTTAGTAAGTTTTTTAGCTGATTTTAGCAAATCGATTTTGTATTGCTTTATACATAAATTTTACTAAAATTTAGTAGCGGCTACTAATTTTTTCTACTAATTTTATTTTACTACAGATCAGCAGACATGTGTTGCTAAAATTAGCAAAAATACCGCTGGCCTCAAAATATTAAATTTCCCGTAATAACAGAAAAATTTTCAGTAAACATTACAGGCTTTTTCGGTTGAGTGTATATTAAGGTGTCCCTTGAATCACGAGTTATCGAATTGCAATACTGAAACCCTCAGTTTCGTTGAGTGTGCTTTAAAAAAGAATTTTTTTGTTGACTTTTTTCAAAATTTTTGAATTTTGACAATTTTTATTGCAAACGCAATTTATTCAAAAATTGCCATTATTCGGCACGGTTTAATGTTTTCCAAAAAAATAAATAAATAATCGAATTTTTCAAATCAATTAGAGCAATTTCTTTTTAGGTGAAGGTATTGAAGAAACTTTAGAGAATACATGCGAAGAACTATTGCATAGTTTTTATAAGTTAAAGCTGCTCTAACCCACTTTGGTTTTTGAAAGTGTAATGAAAATTATAGTTTTTTTATTGTCTTAGGTTAATTGTAATGAATGAAAATCGACAAATCGTAATTTAGGGGACATCGTAATATACACATATATACGCAGTGTTGAAATGGTAAAGACATTTCATTATTGGGCTACCAGTAATGACACCGACTTATTTTCTGCGTTATTTTAAAACATATAATAATGGGTTCGATTCCCGCACGAGCAAATTTTATTTAAAAAATATTTACAATAAAAAAATATTTTTTTTTTGTAAAACTTATTTTTTTTTTTTTTTGGCAATGTATTTTTAGAGTCATTATTTTTGTCAATACTGATAAGCACATAGGTAATGATATATTTTTTGAATTTATTTTTATCGGGATATATGTACATTAATTGCATGAAAGGAATTAAATGTGCTAAAATCCCAAACGTTGTGAAAAATAATCCTTTGTAGGCATGTCCCTATCCGGATTTCATTCTTGCCTAAGGAAATCGTCCGGGGACGACGTTTTTAGAATTTCTGTAAATATTTGTTAAGTTAAATTACAAACTCAATGAGAATTTCTTGTTCTCGTATAGAAGCCTCATTAAACATTTAAAATAACAATTTGTTTTGTCATCTTCCAACATACTACTCTGTTGTTTTGTTTTTTTATTTTTCGTATGCTAGTATGTTGTCATAACTCATTATTTTTCGCGATATCGCCATACAAATGTAATAATAAAATTAACTAGTTACCATTACCAGGTATGTAGTTACAGAACCACATATCTTGTAATGATTTTCTACACTGGGTTGTTATGTAGTTATTTTTTAGTCCATTTAAAAATTAAATAACTCACTATCCAACAGCAACCTACAAGAATAATATTTAATACAATATATAAATATATTTTTCCACTTAACCTGATTTTGTAACAAACTAAAAATAACCAACATACGCGAAGTACAATATTAAATCACTACTACTATTAGCAAAAACAGCAATATATTTACATGTGTATGAGGGTGGCACTGAAATATCTGCAGAAATATTTTTCCAAAATTTTATGAAATCCGAGGGTATTATTTTTCAATTTAATCTAAAACTTATATGGTTGAAATTTGAGCCAATTTGGATTACTATAAGTAGTGCATTTTTAAAGTCAAAACTTCTAATTTTTGAAACAAATCTGACAAAAATATTCGAATTATCAGACATATCACGGATTTTAGTTCTGAGTGAAAGTGAAATTGAAAACGTTAATTCTGCAGCATTAAATGGTATTTTTACATATTTAGATAAAATATAATAGATAAACAGAAGTAATTATAAGATAAGAACTCTGTTTTTAGTAATTACACCTAAAAAGAAATTTGTTGGAGGGCATATTTAAAGTTCTCACACATATTTTATATGAAATTATTATGATTTCGTTGTACAATTTTGCTTTTGCTTCTTCAGAACATTTGCTTTTCGTAAATTCTAAAGCTAAATCAGAAAATATTTGAATTCACCAACAAAAAGCGGTTTTAATGTAAATTTTTTTAGGTGAAATAGTTGAAGACACAAATAGTTAGAAAATAGACACGAAGAACTATTGCATAGTTTGTATAAATTAAAGCTGCTCCAAATATCAATTACACTTTCGTTTTTGAAAGCAGAATGAAAATTATCCTTTTTCTATCATTTTACGTTTTCTGGAGAAGCTTCTAATGTTTTAAGTATCACTTTAAAACGAAACGTTTTCTTTTCAACATAAAATTATTCTTAGCAACCTAAACTGCAAACACTGTAAACTCAGAAGAAACAAATTCTTTTGGCGCATTTTAGAAAAAAGTTTTCGAAAGGAAAATTGCAAAATCAAATCAATTCCGAAAAAAATTCTGACATGCCTGTATATCTGGTAACGCACCGTATTTTATATTATTAAGTGTGCTCAATACGCATATGAAATGACTTTAAAAAAGCTTTAAAAGTTTTCGCTAAAAATCGACATGTTCTCTAAATTTAGCAAAATTAAAAAACGAAAATGGCAACATCATTTAAGGGAATTCGAAGATGTTTTCCTTGACGTTTTCCACAAACTATTTCTGCTATGCAAAATAAGTATTAATGTTTTTTTTTTTAGATGTTTTCTAAAGTTTCAAAAATTTTAACGGAAATTGTTTCATATTTCGCCTGGCTATCAGCGAAAATTTAAAAATAGATTTTATTGCCACCCTAATATATATATACAGTGGCGAGCACAATTGGATATAAAGGGTTTTTCAATAAGAGCGCTACAAAAGTAAACAAGTTTAAATAAAACAAAAACGGTTTTGGATATCAATGAAATTCTTCATTCCTGTGAAAGTACATTCGATGCCATTATGTATGGAAATCGATCTCTTTTGCATGACCACCACGGGCACGCTTGCAAAAGTCCAGACGCTGAACCCAATTTTCGACGGTTTTCAAGCATAAATCGGCCGATACTGCTGCAATTTCACGTTCGATATTCGTACGAAGTTCATCAATCACCATAAATTGTACGTAGCGCTCTTAACGTTGAGGCCCCTGACTCCGAATTTCGGTAGTAAATTTTAATAATTTCGACTGGTTGTTGGCTCGTATATATTTCTATCATGAAATGGCAAACCTTACTGAAGAGAAATGTCAAAAGAGCGGCAAGAAATATGGCGTCTTTTGCTGTCCCTGTCTTTCTACTTTTGTAGCGCCCCTGTTGAACAACCCTTTATGTCAGTACTTGATGAAACTTATAAGTTTAGGACTAAAAATATCAGATATGGGGACTAAAGTATACTTTTCTGAAAGAAAAAGGTTCGCTTAATTTAAATCTGGCCCCAGAAATATCCTTCCCTATCAAACTTTCGAGCTATATAAACGGGAAAAACTTAACTTTTCTTCAAAATATTTCAAATCGAGTATATCCTCGAAAAATAGTTTTAACAAGATTCGTAACGGTATCTGAATAAACTGCTCTTCCTTTTTAAAATGATTTTGAATTTTTTTGATAACATTGTGCTTGCCACTGTATATATAAAAGAAAAGAAAAACTTCATAATAAAAATTGCAAAATTTAATAACAACTCAACAATGTTGAGTAGTTTTAACCCAAAACAAGAAGCAGTAACACAAAAAACAACACAAACAAAAAAATATAAAAAGGATACACACTAGCTACAAACAAATTAGAAAAATATAACAAAACTGCATAACACATGAAACCTATACGTACATATGAATATATATACAACAGTTTTGCAGCTACAGAAAAATATTCTGAACCTAGACAATATATATAAAAACCATAACCTATAACAGCTTGTTGAAAGTCAGCAAAAATATTTCTTTTTTCCACGGTATGGTACGGAAACACTTAAACTAACAATAACTTCATATGCTTTTATGTTCTATATAGAAACATGAGTGGTATTGGAGGTGTGTAGTAAATAAAAAAAGTACCTACAGAAGAGGATCACAAAACCAGGAAATCTCTATATGTTTTGTACTTGAAAAAGATGAAGAACCAACTATTTAATATTAACATAACACAACAACCATAGCAGCAGTCATACTATTTAGTTATACCAAAGAGTGCCATGTTACGACCATGACCAACACTCATGTCAGCGTGGTCGTCAGGGGCCACATGCCAACAGCAGTAAGAACAACTAAATATTTATGTATGTATGTATGTGTATCATACAAACGCATATAAAAAGAATGCGCAATACATACACAAAATTACATGATTCACTATATATAATATTTGTGACTGTTACAGCTGCCCTGCTTGCATGATATGTATGATTGTTTTGTTTATACGATAGTGGTTTGATAATTCGTAGATTTAGGTGCCTATTCCTAATTGTGACTCATTGTGACTGTAATAAGACTATTTTTAAGACTGAGAGTCTTAACTTTTCATACAAAACAATAATAAAATTCAAAAAATTCCAATTTTAATTGTCAATGTTATGATTGTGTTTGGGATTTTTAGCATATTTAATTCCTTTGATGCAATTAATGTATATCCCGATAAAATAAAATTAAAAAACTAATATGCAAGTGCTTGTGCAAATTTAAATGTTACTGACACTTTAGAAAACGTTGTTCTCTATTGTTGTTTCTACATGAATGGATGTCACTACATTGCTAGATCTGTCAAAACAACAGAGTAGTACATTGGAAGATGACAAAGCAAATTGTGGAAAAATTTCTGTTGTTGTTTTTGTTTTTTCTTTGATATTTTAAATGTTTAATAACGCTCCTAGACGAGAACAAAAAATTCTCATTGAGTTTGTAATTTAACTTAACAAATATTTCCGGAAATTCTAAAAACGTCGTCCCCTGACGATTTCCTTAGGCAAGAATGAAATCCGGATAGGGACATGCCTGCAGCGGATTATTTTTCACAATTTGTTAAATACGTTTGGGATTTTTAGCATATTTAATTCCTTTGATGCAATTAATGTATATCCCGATAAAATAAAATTAAAAAACTAATATGCAAGTGCTTGTGCAAATTTAAATGTTACTGACACTTTAGAAAACGTTGTTCTCTATTGTTGTTTCTACATGAATGGATGTCACTACATTGCTAGATCTGTCAAAACAACAGAGTAGTACATTGGAAGATGACAAAGCAAATTGTGGAAAAATTTCTGTTGTTGTTTTTGTTTTTTCTTTGATATTTTAAATGTTTAATAACGCTCCTAGACGAGAACAAAAAATTCTCATTGAGTTTGTAATTTAACTTAACAAATATTTCCGGAAATTCTAAAAACGTCGTCCCCTGACGATTTCCTTAGGCAAGAATGAAATCCGGATAGGGACATGCCTGCAGCGGATTATTTTTCACAATTTGTTAAATACGTTTGGGATTTTTAGCATATTTAATTCCTTTGATGCAATTAATGTATATCCCGATAAAATAAAATTAAAAAACTAATATGCAAGTGCTTGTGCAAATTTAAATGTTACTGACACTTTAGAAAACGTTGTTCTCTATTGTTGTTTCTACATGAATGGATGTCACTACATTGCTAGATCTGTCAAAACAACAGAGTAGTACATTGGAAGATGACAAAGCAAATTGTGGAAAAATTTCTGTTGTTGTTTTTGTTTTTTCTTTGATATTTTAAATGTTTAATAACGCTCCTAGACGAGAACAAAAAATTCTCATTGAGTTTGTAATTTAACTTAACAAATATTTCCGGAAATTCTAAAAACGTCGTCCCCTGACGATTTCCTTAGGCAAGAATGAAATCCGGATAGGGACATGCCTGCAGCGGATTATTTTTCACAATTTGTTAAATACGTTTGGGATTTTTAGCATATTTAATTCCTTTGATGCAATTAATGTATATCCCGATAAAATAAAATTAAAAAACTAATATGCAAGTGCTTGTGCAAATTTAAATGTTACTGACACTTTAGAAAACGTTGTTCTCTATTGTTGTTTCTACATGAATGGATGTCACTACATTGCTAGATCTGTCAAAACAACAGAGTAGTACATTGGAAGATGACAAAGCAAATTGTGGAAAAATTTCTGTTGTTGTTTTTGTTTTTTCTTTGATATTTTAAATGTTTAATAACGCTCCTAGACGAGAACAAAAAATTCTCATTGAGTTTGTAATTTAACTTAACAAATATTTCCGGAAATTCTAAAAACGTCGTCCCCTGACGATTTCCTTAGGCAAGAATGAAATCCGGATAGGGACATGCCTGCAGCGGATTATTTTTCACAATTTGTTAAATACGTTTGGGATTTTTAGCATATTTAATTCCTTTGATGCAATTAATGTATATCCCGATAAAATAAAATTAAAAAACTAATATGCAAGTGCTTGTGCAAATTTAAATGTTACTGACACTTTAGAAAACGTTGTTCTCTATTGTTGTTTCTACATGAATGGATGTCACTACATTGCTAGATCTGTCAAAACAACAGAGTAGTACATTGGAAGATGACAAAGCAAATTGTGGAAAAATTTCTGTTGTTGTTTTTGTTTTTTCTTTGATATTTTAAATGTTTAATAACGCTCCTAGACGAGAACAAAAAATTCTCATTGAGTTTGTAATTTAACTTAACAAATATTTCCGGAAATTCTAAAAACGTCGTCCCCTGACGATTTCCTTAGGCAAGAATGAAATCCGGATAGGGACATGCCTGCAGCGGATTATTTTTCACAATTTGTTAAATACGTTTGGGATTTTTAGCATATTTAATTCCTTTGATGCAATTAATGTATATCCCGATAAAATAAAATTAAAAAACTAATATGCAAGTGCTTGTGCAAATTTAAATGTTACTGACACTTTAGAAAACGTTGTTCTCTATTGTTGTTTCTACATGAATGGATGTCACTACATTGCTAGATCTGTCAAAACAACAGAGTAGTACATTGGAAGATGACAAAGCAAATTGTGGAAAAATTTCTGTTGTTGTTTTTGTTTTTTCTTTGATATTTTAAATGTTTAATAACGCTCCTAGACGAGAACAAAAAATTCTCATTGAGTTTGTAATTTAACTTAACAAATATTTCCGGAAATTCTAAAAACGTCGTCCCCTGACGATTTCCTTAGGCAAGAATGAAATCCGGATAGGGACATGCCTGCAGCGGATTATTTTTCACAATTTGTTAAATACGTTTGGGATTTTTAGCATATTTAATTCCTTTGATGCAATTAATGTATATCCCGATAAAATAAAATTAAAAAACTAATATGCAAGTGCTTGTGCAAATTTAAATGTTACTGACACTTTAGAAAACGTTGTTCTCTATTGTTGTTTCTACATGAATGGATGTCACTACATTGCTAGATCTGTCAAAACAACAGAGTAGTACATTGGAAGATGACAAAGCAAATTGTGGAAAAATTTCTGTTGTTGTTTTTGTTTTTTCTTTGATATTTTAAATGTTTAATAACGCTCCTAGACGAGAACAAAAAATTCTCATTGAGTTTGTAATTTAACTTAACAAATATTTCCGGAAATTCTAAAAACGTCGTCCCCTGACGATTTCCTTAGGCAAGAATGAAATCCGGATAGGGACATGCCTGCAGCGGATTATTTTTCACAATTTGTTAAATACGTTTGGGATTTTTAGCATATTTAATTCCTTTGATGCAATTAATGTATATCCCGATAAAATAAAATTAAAAAATTAATTTCATTTTAAATAAAGTGCTACTAGTTGGGAAAAATTGTATACGAAAAGGTTTTTTATTACATTTTAAAACTCCTAAGGGACTTAGAATAAGCATGTATACACCCAGAAAACAGTCTCAGTTCTGCCCACCGAATTTATTGCCAATCGAATTCGTGCGGTTACAACAACTATCTTTATATAAAATTACATTGTTCGCCCTGAAAGCCAATATTCGGTTGTCTAATTCAATATTATGTTCCACATAAATATTATTATGTTCCACAAAATTTTATTGAAATTAAAAAACTCTTTTTGAATTTTCTGGTATTGAACCCGGCCATTCAGGTTATTAGTCCATACTCTTACCCACTGCACCACAACTACTTTAAATTTTCTTAGCCATATTTACCATTTATACATATGAATATTTTATTTTAATTAAAAAAAAAACATCTAAATTTTTGTCTTTTGCGGGATTCGAACCTGGAAATCCGGCGTACTATGCCAACTCCTCACCTGCTACACCACAAATACTTATTAATTTTAATGTCTAATTTTTAATTTATATCTTTTATTTGGAAAACAAATACAGTCTTAAATTCGTTTACCAATACCAACTAATAGCTGTGTGTGTTATCATTACAATCCACAATTCGGTTGGTGCTACAGAAACTTGAATTTAAGGTCATATTTGATTACGATACTCGTATTTGTAGTTACTACATTCGAATATTGAAATTTTTTTAATAAAGATTATAGATAAAGATTATAGATAACTTGTATATTCACTAAATAAATGGCTGCTTCTACTGCATAGAATTACTAAACTGATACTAATTTTAAAATTGATTGGAGATCCCAATAATTTGTTAAAAGGATTGCTTTTTAGTTCATTTTCCCTATTTTTAATACCTATTGAAATATTTTTGGTGTGGTACTCAATTATAGGTAACTCCAAATAAAATAACGCCTTGGTAAATTCATTTTAATGGATTTGATCGAATTCCAACCAATCTTTTTCCTGGATGTATGTTTTGAGTAAAATATAATTTAGAATTTGTTTTTCCCAGCCAACAATTTCGGAGCGTTAATAAATAAGATTTTAAAAGACTCATAGAAATTGTATATTTTTAATTACTCTTCTTTTCGTAGAAATTATCACATAAGAATCTGAAAAGTTGTTTTGACAATTAAAACTAAGCTGTTTCAATGTAACTGATGAACGTGGCAATGTAATTAAATTTGAGTCCCAAAAATATACATATTTTGAATATCTACTTCCAGTCAGGTATCAGATTTAATGAATATTTCAAATAATCTGTTGCATAACAAATCTTAAGGTCTGAAACCTTGTTCACTAGACCGTACCTCAAAAACAAAGTTCGCCGTACACCCTCCAATATGAAGTATTTTTGTAAGGCAATTAAAAAAAAAAAACTTTTTTTCCAAACCTAGGAGAACAGTGTTTTGCTATAAAAGAAAAATCCATTAAAAAAAAATTTAAAAAGGCGACCCATATGTTCGGCAACCAATATATAAAATAAATTCTACTGGGTTTATCGAAAAACTGCCTTAGCAAAAGTTTAATGATTTATTGCAAGCTTTAATTTTCTGACATTAGGGTGGTAGCAACTGAGATCTAGTGGGTAACTACTAGAGTGGGATACTTGAGGGCAGTGGCCCTTAGAGAAAAACATTGGTCTCCTCGAGAGAAAAACATCGATGTATCATACTTTAAATGCGAAGGATATAACGAAAAATGTAAAATGACGACCCCTACGTTCGACAAAAAAAAAAAAAAAATACTTCATATTGGAGGGTGCATGGCGAACTTTTTTTGCCTGTAAGGTGGTACGCTCTATTGTTCACGTATGCATTGAAAGACATTGCCCTAGTAATCAACTTTGGTTTCATAAAAGTCTACAAGATTATTTAAATTTATTTAAAAAAAAATATTTTTTACTCTCTGTTTTCCAAATCTGCGTTCAAATGACACAAAGCCTATTTCTGCGTCATAGTTGAGCTATTCAGAAACCAATTAGGTGACATTCCTTAGAAAAATTTTGAAAAAATAAAGCATGCAATTTAACGTTGTTCATTATTTCCTGCGCAATATATACTAAAAGCACCCTACGGGGAATGAGGAGTCGGTTGCCCTCCAAGGACCTATCGCGTGACCGGTCAACCGAAGGCATATTACTAAATTAGTACAAATATGAACCAAAGAGAATGAATTAATTTTCTAAGTATTTTCTGATTCGTTACTTTTGCTGTTTCTTTTAAAATTCTTGACCGATACCGAAATAAAAAACAAAATTCTCGGCATATTTTCAAACATTTTCTTTTATTTATTTTACTATTTTATTTATTTTGAACTTTATTTTTTTTTACTATTTGCTTATTTTAGCTCTTATTTTAATTTTCTATAATTTTTGGCTAAGAAATTTTAAGTTTTGAATTTTCAACGTTTTTTAATGTTAAAGCTGTTTAATTTTAATAATTGGTATTTCATTTAACTTTTCTTTTTAACTTAAGGGGTGGTTTTAAAATTTTTATATCTATTATCAGAGTTTTTGAAGTAATTTTCTAATTTTTAGTTGATTTTTTTAATTTAATTATGGCCAACACAAAAAACAAGTCAACTGCCATTAAAGGGCCTATCCCATGACCGATCAACTATATTTGTGTGTGTGTTAATGTTGTTTTCTTTTCTATTTTTTCTTTTTCATTTTTTTTTTATTTGCTTGAAGTGTTTGTTTTTTCTTTTTTATTTGAACAGAAACGAAAAATATATAACTTAACCATCAGCCAGCCATCACGCATAAGCAACATTAGCTCATACGGTAGAACGTTTGCCTTACAAGCAGAAGGTTGTGTTATCGAGCCCTACTTCGACGCCAAGTAGATTATTTTTAATTCTTAATTTTTTATTAGTTTATTTGTAAAGCTATTTTCAGACACACCACCTTACTGACACAAGGTGTCTAAACTGTAGCAATTGCACATTTCCAAAGACAACGTATAAAGAATAGTCGGTAGAACAAAATCGTGATACAACGAAGTAAGTAATTGACTAACGAATAATTACAGCAATAATAGTAAAATTTCTTTAATACAATATTTTTTTTTTATTGCTAAAATATAGATTTTAATGTAAGTAGAACATTTTCCAAGTTATACGAATGCTTTTTACTTATGAACATAAAAAAACCCACATTTTTTGGATATAACGGCAAAAGATAGATGCGTGTAAGAATAAAATTCTTAGTTCAGATGCTATGCCAAAAAGCTGAGATATGGTTGCTTAAAGTTGGACTAGTGGAAAATATAATTGGATTTAATACAATAGGACCGTGCAAGGTGTTTGTACCATACATGGGACTAATTAATTAGGTGGACCATTGATAAAGAATGAATTAAAAAAAGAATTGCCATTGACAGAAAAACGTAAAACTGGATAAAAAATCGCTGAAATCGGGAATGGAAATTGCTCATTCAGGCTCATGCTCATTTGAAATTAAATATCGCTTTCCATCCCATTGTTATTTGTATCCAGGTGAAGTAGAAGGGAATGGATGCTCCTTAAAAAATTATGTTTTATAACTTCCCTGGCCAAACCCGTTATTCATTTTCATTTATCTGAATTTTTTGTAAACAAATGGTTTTTAATCAATTGTAATTAGTTTTTTTATACATTTGTGTAATTTCATTACCATTAGTAATGTTTTTTCTAATGAAAAGTATTTCATTACCATTAAATGGTAATGAAATTTCAATGGTAATGAAAAATTCCCAAGTATGGTTTGTACAGACTTCTATTAAAACCTTTTTTAAGTATTTTAAAGAAAACCCGAATCTACAATCGAGGGTATTTTTAGGAATCGTATTTTCTAGCTTTGAGCCTTTTTCTTAGGCCCTTACTCAGATAAAAATACACGCTTCGGCTTTAAATTGCAGAAAAAACTGTTTTATATGACTGAAGGTCAACGTTGTGAGATAAAAGTTATTTTTTGTAAACTGCGTTCGTGGGTACATGTGGCAGCTCATACCCTCGTGTGCATCAAGTAGATTCAAAAGCGACTCCGAGTTAGAATAAAGCCACGTTATATTTACGACAGGTCAATACTGCGCAGCAGTGCTTCTAAATATTGTTTAATTTTTTACAGATTTGAGTTGTAGGTGGTAACTTACCACATAAGTTATACAAGTTTCATACAAAAGTTTCAATAAATAAATTGCGGCATCAAACTTGCAAATCCATTCAGTAGATTGAAAAATATATGAACATTTTTGAACCATTTAAGCACAAACCACATATTGAAAGTGGAAGTGGACAGTAGCAGTGCTGTCAAATTTTGTTCTTGAATTTCGCGAAAACGATTTAATATTTTTAAAAAATTGTTATTGCGTTTTGTTTCAAAAGAGCTCTTCTTTATTTAGAAACTTTTCTAATTTCTCGGCAGTGAAAAATATGGAAGATACAAAAAACTGCTTTATCAGCAAAACGTCGCACTGCGGTCCACACTGCATTTATATGGTTTAGGCCTTTTTTTTAAGAGAAGCAACACTCAGGAAATTCTTCCTATTAATTTGCTTTTTTGGAAGGGGGATAGAGATGAAACGAAGGGTGATGAAAGATGAAGGGCTTCAAATATGGCAACACTGCAATTGCGCGAGATGAGGAAATCTTAGAGCAGTTGTTGCGCGCCATCTGATGAGGACTTGGCGAACTTTGTTGAAGCTTTTTAATTCATAGCCCAGTTATATTATTTTACTTCGGTGGGGTTAAGTGCTATGGGAACACCGAAGGAGGACACTGCAATGTATGAGGGAAATAAAAACTCGCACATATTATTATTTTTCATAAATTGACGTTGACTTGGTTGGGGATCGAACCCGTAGCCTTATGTGTAACAGACCCACATACAACAATAACACTGCTCTACCAAAAAAAAAAAAAATTTGAATGATGTTGCTTGCAGTGGATATAGCATAATTGGGGGTGCTGATTTCGAATCTGCAACGATTTTGTTCAAATTGGCTCTAGATTTTGCACATTTCGCGATTTTACTTTTTTCCATTTCTCAACCGATTATTTCAATAAAAAATTTATAACTTAGTAACTATAGCTCCAAAAACAAAACCCTTCACATTTTAAGTTTGATTCCATGCCCTATTTTTCAAACTTGAGTGTGTTTGAATATCTCAATAAGTCTTGCAAATATAGTAGCTCAAAATTAAAATTCCAAAATAAAAAAAAAATATTAAGTTATTTTTACAATTTTTAGTCTACTAATATTTAGGAAAATTTTCTGCAAATTTTACAATATAATTTACCATTTTCAGTTAAAAAAAGTTAACTTAAATGTAACCAGAATTATGTAATTTTAACAAAATTATTTTTGCTATCCTTATTTTACTAGTATTTAGCAAAAAAATCAGCTAATTTCAACAGTTTTTTCTGTGAGGTCATTTTAATTTTTAGTAGCTTTTCAGATATTTTTCAGATTTATTTCTATGAGTGTATGATCTGAATATATTCTCAAAAATAATTCACAATTTATTATTTCGCATTTAGATGCTTTATTTATTTGAAGTTTATTTCAAAATTTTTATTTATCCTAATTTCTTTTTGTAACATTGTTTTATAACCACACATCATACACAGATTAGGCTGCGGTTTGTAACCAGTATTTTGTCTATATTCACAAGATAATAAATTAATTTGAAGTAATTCACAGTATGTACTAAAATTGTATATGTTTTATTGGATGCTTCTAGTTGAAAATAATAAACTTGCAAAATAAACCGAGACATTATATACAGTAAAATCAAGGGAACTAGAATTATATACTTATGTATGAACTTTCTGATTTGATAAACCTCCAGTATTAAATCAAAACTTTTAAAAACAACAATTTTACTTAAGAATATTCTTTGAATTCTATTATATGTAGTTTGTGTGGGTGTTCGTGGTCAATAATATTTTTTATAAAAACAACAAACATCCCAAAAAAAGAGTAGTTTGTATGGGACCACGTTATATTTGTTCAAAATTATTAAATTTTTTGCATTAAAAAATACAAAAATAGTTTTTTCGGACCTTCTATGTTTTCATATATTTAATTAGAATATTGTTCTACCTCAAGTCCAAAATTTAATATGATATTGTCCTATTTGATTTTATTTTATTTTATTTTTGTGTTTTTTAATGCAAAAATTTAAAGTTTTTTAATAATCTCGATATATTTATATATATATAAAAAACGAGTAAAAAGGTTAAAGTTGGGCATGCCGACTATACAATACCCTACACCAGTCTGTTTAAAAGCCAACTAATGTTTGGATCCGAACTTCGAATGGGTTAAAATGGGAATTGTGTCAAAATTTTATATAAACCCTTTAGAAAAATTGTAAGGCCCACAATGTAATCGATTTGGTGTACTTCATTTTGTGCGTACTTACGATATGGGATACCTGTGTATAACAATTGTATATGAAACACAAAATTTTTTAAAATTTTCAAAAATTTTGTCTAACTTACATGCCACTATACTTAGGTGTACTTACGAAGTATATTGGCTTGTGGGCCATTACAATGCGGCCATACTTTGAAAGTACTCGGAGATACTTGTGTGTACTTACTAGTATCTCCGAGTGCTTTAAAACTCTACACACAAGCTGGCTTACTTTACCCAGGGTATGGCCGCAATTTAATGGCCCACAAGCCAATATACTTCGCAAGTACACACAAGTATAGTGGCATGTAAGTTAGACAAAATTTTTGAAAATTTTCAAATATGTTGTTTTTCATATACAATTGTTATACACATGTATCCCATATCGTAAGTACGCACAAAATGAAGTACACCAAATCGATTACATTGTGTGGCCTTGCACGTTTTTCTAAAGGGAAATTATAAAAGAAGAGAAAATCGCAAATATAGCCCATATGGGAGATTCTATCTAGAATCTATCGGCTTTGTTCTCGGGATCATGTGAGTCAGCGAAACAAAGTTCATTAAAATATCTTAATATTTGCGACCTGCAGTTTGTATCCAAGCCAATTTTGGGGGGACCCTTATATGGGCACTAGGTCTAAACATGGACCGCTGTTAACCAAAATCAATAGGCTTCGTCCTTGGGCTGATGTAGATCGATGTACCACATTTCATCAAAATATCTTAATATTTGCGACCTGCAGCGTATAAAAAATATAATTTTGGGGGGACCCTTATATGGGCACTAGGTCTAAATATGGACCGATTTAAACCAAAATGAACAGGATTCGTCCTTGGGCCGACATAAGTCGGTGTACCAAGTTTCATCAAAATATCTTAATATTTGTGACCTGTAGAGTGCGCACAAGAACATCGAACGGACATCGTTAAATCGAAATAAAAAAATTCTGAGCCGATCGGTATACTATAAGGTGGGTCTAGGACCAATATTTTTTGGTGTTACAAACATCAGCACAAACTTATAATATCCTGACCACGTTGTGGTGTAGGGTATAACAACTGTAAAAATAAATATTAATTGAGCCTGAGTAAAATTGAAATTTTTTATGGAAAAAACAATTTGGTTTCCTTTATTTTAGTACCGTCACGAAGCCTGTAACGAATATACCTAATGACTGTTTGACTGATATATCTTCCGGTTCTGATATGATCTTCAGCCAGATCGAAATATATGTATAAGAATAAAAAAAATTTTTTATTTTTGTAAATATACGGCGGTTGAACACTCTTTAACCCTTTACTGCAACAATTTTAATGACTAGAATTTTTCCGACCAAATTTCATGGAAATATAGATCTACGCCAAAGAATTAATTTTTTTATTACTTCTTTGGCTTTGCAGCACCCCTAGCGGACATATTTGAAATTAAAGTTAAAATATTAACACCCAGCCGGTCCCGAGAGGGTTAAAATTTATTAAAATTTTATTCTTATATTTTTTCTATTACTAAACACTATATAAAATCTTATGAGTTTTTAAATTTTATTCATCACACAATTTTTGTGACTAATTAGATCTTTAGCCCTTATATATACTATAAAAAAAAATCGATCGACTTTTTACTAATTTTAAAGAAAAAAGCAAAAGTAAAGTAAAGGTCTCTATGATCTGTTTGTAACAGAGACCCAAAATAACTGTTATAATTCTAAAAAAGTCACCACCCAAATTTATTTAATTACAATATTTCAATAATGCATATATTTTATAAATCATATTGCACAAAAAAATCACAAAGTTTGGCAAAGATTTTAATTTTTTCAATTTTTATATTTTACTCTATAAATTTCTGTTGTTTTTTTGATTTTTATTTTAAAACTTTTTATAAAAGTTACAGAATGATTTTTTTGAAAAAATTAAGCACTAACTTTTATATTTGATAATAAAATAAAAATTGAAAATTGACCTAAATCGAATGCCGGAAGTTGCTGGAATATACATATTTACTCACTTTAAATCACTATTCAATCTTTTATTAACACTAGTTGACATCATCAGGATATTATAATTGTTGAAGTCATTGGTTCTATGGCTATTGATTTATATTCTTAACTGTTATTTTTTGATAAAGAAAAAAACTCAAAAAATAACTTTTATTATTTTTGAAAAAATAAAAATCGTATTTGGATTGTTTTTGTTTGAATTAAAAATAAAAATCAAACAGAGCAAATAAACAGAAAATTAAAAATACTGAAACAAGAAATAATTGTAAAACAATAAGTTTTTTGAATAAAAGTTATAACTGTTACGTCCCTGGTTTGTAATAATTTGTTTTGCTAAATTTACCGTTAGAAATGAGAAATGTACTCTCAAAAAGTGTTGTTGTATACATAAAACAAGTGCGTGAAAGGGTTAAATAGAAACCTTTTTTTCTTTACTAGCACTAGAGAAGTTATATCCTCTAATGTTTTTGTGTTTTTAAATTTAATTTTTAACTAATTTGTTTGTTGTTACGATATTATAATATAGTTAGCATACCTTTGTGAGTATCCTAATTATTTTATTTTATAATTAAAATAACTGAAAACTGTAACCATAGATAAGAATGTTATACCTACATCCAGCCAAATTTACTTAGTGGCATTTAAAATGGCAAATTTCTCACTTTTTATACTTACACACTGAATAGTCCTGCCTGAAACATATTTGCTGGTAATATACAATACCTATGTTGGGAAAAATGCTAAAATATATTTTCCGTGTTTCTTATAAATATTATATAATTTTCTTGCAAATATAATATCTTCGCCTGTAAACATACACATATGTATTTAGATCATATGGCTAGCAAGCAAAAATATATAACTTTATCAATATTTAAGTTTACAGGCACAGATACAATACTAATGTAATACTACTTTCCAAATATGTCTTTATTAGATTGGAAAATATGACTCACATACAAACATTTCTATATTAGCGCAGATGCATATGTATAATAAATGGGAAAATAAAATAATTGGAAACTTTACCTTCAAATATATATTAGGTTGGGTCAAATTGTTTGGGTGAGAACAAAAGCGAACGCAAAATCTACGCAAAATTCTAAGAAAATTAGTTTAAAAAACTATGGGTCTAAAATTAAAACCTAACTCCCGCCGAAAGACATAAAAATATCAGGTTGAGAAAAACAACATTTTATTATTAAAACATAAAACCTAATATCGTTAGCTGAAATGCAAAACCACGTAACTAACATTTTTACTATTTTACAGGAGAAACAAAAAATGTTATATATTGAAAATAAATGGAGTTTTGGTAATCAAATATAGCAGATTTTCTAAATATAGACTGATTAATTCATTTCTGGAATAAAAGTAATAATTTATTAATGTTTCAAAGAGTTAAGTTAGTTATGCGCTTTTGAACTCGTATTTTCTTTAACAAAAACACGTAACTACAATGAATTTTTTTTAAGTTTCAAGGAAAATTTTGTTTTGCATTCATAAAATGTAGAATAAAAGAAGTTGTTCTCTTGTTATTTAATATATCGCTTTATATATTTATTATTTTTTTTTAAATATGAAAATAAAAAATGATTTACAAAAGCAAAAGATAATTAACAACAATAACTACAACACAAATAAAGGAAAAAATTAAACCTTTACTTCTCAAATGGAATTTCATTGTAATAATAATGACAATCGGGTGGAAGAAATGGTTTAAGGTCCTGAAGATGTTGCCATTTTTTGCTTGAAATTTTTATTATTTGTAAATGCAACTTCAAAGTTTCAAACGCTTTTAATTTGTTTCCAATTCTTTGTGGAAATTCCTTAAACTCATCTGTTGCACTTAATTTAAAATAAATTACTCCAGAGGGATCATACGCTAATACACGAATCATATTGACTGTGGGATCTCCAAAAAAAAAATTTATTATAATTAACAAAGTAAAAATTTCAAACTATAATCACTATAATTATGAGAAAATAAGACTACTAGGGGAGGGGAGCGTAGTAGCACTATCCGCTAGTGAAATATAAAAATTCAAATCCTATTATGAATAAATAAAATTCAATAGAAATAAATATGTGTTAGTTACAATTTTCAAGTAACAAGTATGTAGTTACGTGCTTTCGATTTTCGCTAATAATATGTCTAATTTTTATTATATGACAGTAAAAATTGGAGAATACGTGGACCTCGTTGATATGCATCATAATCGATCAAAAAACCGATTTTGAATTTTTTGTTAGTTACGTGGTTTTGCATTTCAGCTAACGATATATTAGGGGTTTTCATATAAACTCGTAAATTTCTTGTAAACATTGTATAAATACAAACCATATTTTTTATGTATGGAATTTGACATTAAACTCATAAACATACCAGGTTTACACCGTTTACGAGTAGAATACGAGTTTATATGAAAACCCCTATTATTAGTTCGGGTTTGTTTTGAACAAAATTTTATTAGATTTAAGAATCTGCTCCCAATTTGTTAAAACTGATGTTTCTAACCCGTGTTCTATTGAAGGTTTGACTTAAAGAAATGCCGAAAAGTAATGCAAAATTTGCAACTACTGCCATATCACAAATATAGTTGCTCCTTTTGGAGCTATTTATCCCATATTTTCTTAAATCTAATTTGATTAAATCGAAACAGGTACTCCATCGCACATTCAGGGAACCGGGCGATCTGTGGAGTTACAACTCATGTCTCACGGTGCGTAATTGCGAAGAATAGAGACGATGTTATGACACTGATATAACAGCAATTGATTAAAAAAACAGCATTGTTTTAAAAAAATTTTAAAATGTGAATTTTTACGTTTCTCGTCGGAAGCTAGGTTTTAAAACTTTATGCGTTGTGCATTTATATATATGGATATGTACAGCGCATAATGCGGGGACATTTTTTCGATCTGCAGTTTGGTATGGAGACATTTGCTGAGTTCGGGGACTGTCCCCAAACTCTTTCTACGCTGAACCAAAAAAGTCTGTATTAGCTACAGAAAATGTTGCTGTTATTTCGGGAAATTTAACTGTTTTAAGCCCAGCGGTATTTTTTGCTAATTTTAGCAACACTTGTCTGCTTGTCTGTAATAGAACAAAATTAGTAGAAAAAATTAGTAATCGCTGCTAAATTTTAGCAAAATTGTTGTAAACAGCAATTCAAAATCGATTTGCTAAAATCAGTTAAAAAACTTACTAAATACAATCAGCCTTACTATCAATAATTTCCAAATGTATATTTTAGTTAAAGTCGACTGTAGTTAAAATATTGGGTGGCAGTATGCCTTGACTTGGTTTATTTTTGGAGCATCCTAATTGGTTAATTTATTTTCAACCAAATGTTTGAAAATATAAATATTTTTGTAGGGTTTTCATACACAAAATGAACAAAACCGTATAATTAAAAATAAAGTCGACTTTAAATTTAAAATATTCTTTTATAGTAAGGGCCAATAATTTTAGTACAATGAAATTAGTATAAATAATTAGTTGCAGCTACTAAATTTCAGTAAATTTAAAATCAATAAACTGTAATTTAAAATCAATCTGCTGAAATTAGCAAAAAAGTATACTAAAAAATAAAAAAAAATGTAAAATCAAAAAAACAAAATTTATTAAAAAACACTTTTTTTGATTATAATAAGCGTAGAATTACGTAATTTGTAATAAGAGAATAATAAAAGTAATTACTAAAAAAAATGTTTACTAAAAATCAGTATAAAAATAGCAAAGTGCGATTGGAAACTGTTTACAATTTTTTTACTAACTTTTTTATCTGAGTGTAGTTTCTAGTAATGTTTGTACTGTAGAACGACTTGAATTTATCGTTTTTGCAATTTCACCATAATTTGTTTTCTATTTCGGGGATTTATTACCAAATTTCTTACCGAAATAGATATTTCTTAGCGCTTTTCCACTTTAAAGGACAATGAATTATGTAAATCCAATATTTAAATACAATGTTAGAAATTGAAATACCTATAATGATAGGCAAATTATAATGTCAGTTAAAAAACGGGATTCCCCTAGTTTCGTTTTTTATTTTTCAAGTTGTCCTAGAAGTAGTCACGCTGTATGTAGACTTTTGTCCCACTTACAAATAGCCTTATTTAATAATGCCTTAGGGTAGAAGGGGAATCCTTCGCCAATGCGGCACATACACAAATCTAATTTTTTTTCCGATGTTAAGGGATATAAAAAATTGGAAAATATATATTTTGTGTATTTTTCAATTACTTTTCCTTGACATCCACTTTGACGAATTTACATCGCATGTGGTCGCAGACAGACGTGTTTTTGTATTTTTTGGGGTGCCAAAATAAAATTTTGCAATAATTTTTCATTATGTTAGACCTATGATCTTTCAAAGCTTTCAAATAATAATAATTTCATTTTAATAAATGTCTGAAAAGTATAAAAAAATATTCAGCCTTACTATCAATATTTTCCAAACGTATATTTTAGTTAAAGTCTACTTTAGTTATAATATTGGGTGGCAGTATGCCTTGACTTGGTTTATTTTTGGAGTATTCTGATTGGTTAATTTATTTTCAACTAATCAAAATATTTGAAAATACAAATATTTTTGTAGGGTTTTCATACACAAAATGAACAAAACCATATGATTAAAAATAAAGTCAACTTTAAATTTAAAATACTCTTTTATAGTAAGGGCCATTAATTTTATGTTAGCGCCTGTCTTTGGCCCATTATATTATAGTTTTAAATTATTATTTTTTTTAATGTAGTGGAGACCTATTGATTAAAAAGAATTACATATCTTAAAGAAATTATTCTAAATTATTTATTTCAGTCATTAAAAGCTTAACTTTACAGTATTTAAAATTTGTTTTTGTTGAAATTGTATCTAGCCCTTTTGGCGAATATCCGCCAAGTTTGGGGCAGTTACGCTGATTTGGGTTACTTTGAAAATGATTAAAAAAGTAATAGAAAATATGCAAAGTATTAGAATAAAAATCATAGCAATTAAAGCCAAGATATGTAGATCTTCAATTTGAAGGTAATTTTTGGAAAATAATTACCCTAATTATTGACGTAGGAAGATTTTTCATTATCGTTGCAATTTCTCCACAACCATGAAATGGTGGCGTGTATGTAGACTTTAGTCTTTAACTGTATATTAGACAGTGCCACAAAAAAAAATTCGCCTTACACCGTCGAATCTAAATTACTTTTGCAAAGACATTTCGAAACATTTTTTTTGCAGAACGCAGGGTCACTTTTTTAAATTTTTGTTATAGTTTTGGCATTTAGATTCGGCTCTTAAAGTATGATACATCGATGTTTTTGGCTCGAGGACCAATGCTTTTCTCTAATATCCATTAACTTCAAGTATCGCGTTCTAGTATTTACCAACCAGATCTGAGTTCCTACGACCTTAATGCACCACCCTAATGTCAGAAACTTAAAGTTCGCAAAAAATCATTAAACTTTTGCCAAAGAAGTTTTTCGATAATTTCAGCAGAAATTTTTTTTTATTTTTTTTTTTGTTGCCGAACGTAGGGGTCGCCTTTTTAATTTTTTTTCATTGGATTTTTCCTTCATAGCAAAACACTGGTCGCCCTGATATATCACACTTTAAAATCCGACCGTAAATGCCGAAGGTATGACGAAAAAAAAGGCAACCCCTACATTAGACCACCCAATTTGCAAAAGTATTTTTTTGTTCGCTCCACCGGCAGTTTCCGATAGATTGGGCATAAAAAATAATATGTGTAGAAAAATTGGATCTCTCGGGAGCATATATGCCAGTCAGTTTGGACTTTTGACCCTAAAAATTAACTAAAAACACTTCAAAGCTTTTTTGCGCCATAACTCCTAAATTTGCGGTTTTCCGAATAAATATGTTTTTATGCGGAATGAGAGGACACACACTCTATTCAAATTCATTTTAAACGGCCTATTTATTATACGTTGTGCACATGCAAATGTAGTGCTTTAGAGCAGCATATTCGATTAATTCCCTATATTTCTTGGTTTATCAATGGAGTAAATACCCAGCCAGAAAAATGCGAACGGAAAATCGCTGGTGTGGCACTTTAGCAAGTCCTGGCAAAAAAATTCCTCCTCGATTTAATAAAAAATTTTATAAAAACTAAAAAATTTGTGTGGGGACCACCTTAAGGGTTGAAAAGAAAGGGTATATATGTTCCGAAAAAATGTTAAGGTTGGAAAAATATTGGAGGTCAGTTATACATTTCACTCCTCTAGGGGTACCCTTGGGACAGTTAAAGCGGTGGGTGCAAATTTGAAAAAAATGTAATTTTTGTATGGGAGCGCCCTTAGGGAGTGGAAACAGAGGGTAGGTATGTTCGGAGACAATATTGGGAGGAAAACTTAATGGGGATCGGTCTTACATACCACCCCTCTAGGAGGCTCCGTGGGGCGGTAGGAGCTAATTTCATAAAAAAAATTTATAAAAAAATAAAAAAATTGGTATGGGGATCGCTTTAAGTGTTGAATATAGAGGGTAGATATATTCCGAGAAAATATTGTGGTTCAAAAAATATTGGGGGCCAGTCATACATTTGACTCCTCTAGGAACACCCTTCCCAGGAAAATTTTCTGTTCCAAAGAATCGGTTGTACAATAGCTACTTTTCAATCACAACCCCTTCTACTGTCGATTCTAACACCGATTCTTTTTGTTTGAAATTGTCCCAAAAGCAACCCCTTCTATGGCTCCAAAGTGGAACCGGTTGCTCTAGAATCAGTTCTGGAACTGGTTCTGGAACTGATTCTACGTCACCCACACCTTCCATATAGGATCCCAGGAACTGGTTCCGGAACCAGTTCCATGGAATCGGTTGCAGTGGAACCAGTTGTAGAATGGGTGTGGTTGGCTACCGATTGTAAAAAATTTTCCTGGGATGGGGCAGTTAGAGCGGTGGGAGGAAATTTTATAAAAATATCACATTTGTATGGGAGCCCTCTTACGGATTAGAGATAGGGGCTAGGTATGTTCGGAAAAAATATTTGAGGGAAAAATTAATGGGAGTCGGTTTTACAATGCATCCCACTAGGAGGCACCATGGGACCGAGAGCTGATTTCATAAAAAAAAATTATAAAAAAATTGTATGGTGACCGCCTTAAGGGTTAAAGATAGAGGGTTGATATGTTCCCAGAAAATGTTGAAACTAAAAAAATATTGGGGGTCAGTCATATATTTGACTTCTCTAGGGGCACCCTTAGGACAGTTAAAGCGGTGAGAGCAAATTTTATAAAAATGTCATTTGTATGGGAGCCCTCTTCCAGAGTGGAAATAGGGGATATATATGTTGGGAAAAAATGCTGAAAAAGACAAATCAATGGGGGTCGGTCTTACATTTTACCGCGCTAGGGTCGACTCCGGGGAAGTTGTGGGGCTTTTTGTGGATTTTTAACCCTTCACCACCACCTTTGATCCCGATGAGGAGACGTTTGTCCCCACCCCAACTCCCCCATTTTTCGCTTATGCATTTTTTTCAAACCTCACAAAATTAGGGGTTCTAGCGTATCCAAATCATGTTACTAAGGGTTTCCGTACAACATATGTGTGTATAATAAACCGATACTTCAAAGTCAAATTTTGGTCAATTTTTCATGCAATAACCGATATTTGTTAAAAATGTAATTACTTTATGAAAACTAGATATATTACTACATAAAATAATGGAAACCAATCTTAACTGTCTCTGTCGAAATTTTAACGTGGGTCGTTTAAAGTGAAGTCTTCACACAAATTTTGATTTTTCCCCTTAAAACTTCACTATACAGGTAGGTAGAAGTGTAGTATGAAGGAAGTGTTTGTTTTCTTATTCTACATAAAAATGCCTATATAGTATATTTTCAAAAACAGTCAAATTTAGAAGTTATGGCACAAAAAAGCTTTGAAGTGTTTTTAGGTAATTTTTAGGGTCAAAAGTTCAAACTGACTGGCCTGTATGACCCCGAGAGGTCCAATTTTAATGCACATATTATGTTTTATGCCCAATCTATTGGAAACTGCCGGTGGTCTACCCTACATTCGTCAAAAAAAAAAAAAAAAATTCCTTGCAAAAATACTTTTTATTCGAAGGTGTACCGGACACTTTTTTTTGTGCCTGCAAGGTGGTACGGTCTAATGTTTAGGGACTGTCCTCAATTTCTTCATAGGTCTACTTATAACCATCAATGATTTATATTATACAAAATGTCAAAAAATTCCCCCCGTTGTTAAATAAATTCCTCATGAAATTTGAATGCATTTAAACTAATTTCGCTGTTTGTAGTTGATTTGGTAAACTACTAAAAAGGCATTTAATGCTTTAAAACCTCAATAGGATACTGATTATATACACACAACTACGTAGAAGTTAATTTCAAGATTACTGCTTGTTATCTTAATATAAATTACTTAAAGAATGTTCATAAACATGTGAAATAATAACTTATATGCATATAACTTCAACCACATATGGACATAAGTATGTATTTATATATGCTTAGAATTTGCATTGTAATTTAGTAATAACATATTAACATAATTCCTGGTTCAATAACATAATGCCGAAATATAAATATAATATTATTTATATTTCGATATGGTTGGGTACATGGTTAATTTATGGACATATTTGAAGGCTTGTTTTCAGAAAGCTTTAATAAAATTAAAGGAGCTTTATTAAACAAATTTTCAATGAAAAGTTTATTTATTGGGCATTATTAAATAGAGGCCTAAGTTTGCAATAATTTATTTAGATATTTAAATATTTATTAAGTTTTAATTTGCAATTTTCCTAAAACCTTTATATAAAAATTTATTATTCAAATTCAATTTTCATTATGATTTATTAAAATGACAGCAATTTTAATTAAATTTCCTTCCACTCAAATGGTCTTATGTATATACATATAGTAATATGTAAAACTTATAACACATTTATAAGACGATTTTTATATGAAAAATTGTTGTTATAAACCATTTGTGGATTTAAAAATTGATTATGCATATTCCTTTCTTTTTCTCTGTATATATATATATATATATATAAATTTCTTTGCACACCTATGTGCAAGCTAAAATTTTAAATGCCCCTTAAGTTATGCTTTATTGAATTTCTTTTATTTATAATTAATGTTTGTTATATTAAAATTTTCAATTAACACTTACCTTGTGAACAGTCGGGTCCAGTCCAATGTCTTTCACATACACATTGACCTGTTTCTAAATCATATGTACCATGCTCCGAGCAACCAGGTAAACACTGATATACTTGCTGATCAATGGTACCACAATCTTCTCCCTGCCAGCCAGCCTTACAATAACATTGACCAGCTACACAGGTGCCATGACTCGAACATAAAGGATCTAAACAATCATCTGTATATAATACAAGAAACAGGAAATCAAAAAAAGGAAGAAGGGTGTAAGTAGAAACATATAAGTGTTGTTATATGCATATGTGGGGATTTTATAATAGTTAGTAGGAGTATGATAGATAAATACAAAACATTAGAATGTTAGACACGTCTAAAAAAGGTCATTAAAATGAATGGCTGGTATGAGAAATAAAACAAAAAAAAATAATAACCAAAGGAACAGAAAAAAGTAGTTAAAGTTGTTTAAGAATTGTTAATGGCCATATGTTTCTAATAAAACTTTTTTAGTTAAGAAACATATAACATCCTTGTTCGTTTTAGGCAAAAACAGAAATTACAACAAAAAATATACAACTTGTAAAAATAAATTACTAAAAAAACTAGCAAATGTTTGTGCTTTAACAAAACAAAAAATACAAACTTTAGTAAAAGACAAATAAAAAACAACTTTACTTCCTTGAATGTTTATTTACAAATCGCTTGGTTTATTTTCCAGATAGAGTTTAAGTTTCTTTCTCATCTTGTTTACTTACGTTGATCACAAAAAGGTCCTTTCCAACCACGTTCACAATGGCATTCACCTTCAATGCAACGACCATGACTTGAACAATTTGGTACTTCACATTCACCTACAGGTATATCACATTCTGAACCCTTCCAGCCTTCTTCACAATGACACACACCACCACCGTAGTGACCATGAGCTGAACATAAAACTGGACAGACGCCTGTAACAAAAAAGAAGAAGGAAAAACAAATGTCCCGTATAAAAAAGGATTTAGTTTATGGGTTTGTTTTTGTATTTCATCGTCACACACAGCAGGAACAAAAAAAAAAGTTATTTTAAGTGTTTGTGTGTGAACTTTCTGTGATATGTTGTTATAAGAAAATTGTTGAAAACAACATTGTTTTTTTCTCGATTTGTTTTCTTTAAGTTCTTTCTTTTATTTCCGAAAAAACTTTATAGTTTCGAATGGAAAAACAGGTGACGATGACAGGTTTTGTTTATTTTCAATGTTTTTTCTAAAGCTTTGTGCAAAAAGAAAAAAATAAAGTAATTGTAAAGGTGATAAATAATGACTTTAAATTTCATTACTTTAAGCAAATAAATGAAATAGAAAACAGTAACAACAATGATCCCCTAAGGTATACTGTAAAAATTATGTACATGCTTATTTTGTAAGTATGCTTTAAAATGCTGTAAATTTAAACTGTCTAAAAAATGCTTTTTGCTAAGTACGCTTAAAAAGCGCAGGCTATATATTTTGATTTTATAAAATGTTAAAAGTTGAAAAAGAACATTCAAGTGGTACTTAAGATGCTACTCGAGTACTCATACATGAACAACATCCTTCCAATTATACGTCAATGTTAAAATCATTAGTGATTCACCTAAGTTTGCACTACTTTTTCAGCTCTTATTTTGCTGAAACATATATTAAAATTTCAGATTTCTAACTAAAGCTTTCGTCTTTATAACCTTCAAAATTCTCAATGAATTAACCCATAACCTAGGGGACACATATTTCGGATTTCAGGCATCTATCCAAAGGAATTTGCCCTTGTCTTGTAGGGTAGGCTTTCTGCATTTTCGTCCCTGGCCCTAAAATATTCCAAAAGCCCCGCCATATCGAATTACTACGACTACGTGTAAAATTTATAGGTGATTCTTCTACTGTTGTGGGCTGGGTGATTCAGGAGATACTTTTTGCCCTTTGCATTCCCTCATTTGACCTGCTTATTGCATAAATTCCAAAAAATTACTCAATAGTAAACTAGTTCATAATCCTGTCATAAAAAATGTCTACGCCGCAGGAGAAATCTATATGCCAAATTTCAAGTTCCTTAATGGTTTACTGCTATGTTCTCCAATTTATATTTGATATTTATTCGTTGGCATTAAAATTTCATTAGCATTCTGGAAAACTAGGCGCGATAGGGCAAAACGAAACACTTTTTCCCAAAAATCAATCAAATACCATACTACGAAAAAGCGAATGAGGTAGGTTCGGCAGGTAATTTTTATTTTAACTAATGGTGTATTTAAGAGAAAAGTTAAAATATAATCCATATGGGCAATAGGTCCAAACATGGGCCGATCCTATCTAGAATATATACACTTAAAATTAATTAAAACACTGATTTAAACAAAGATTTTAGTTATCTTCATTTAATACAATAATAAAAATCCTCAGTACTTTAACTAATTTTGTGTGTTAATTTTCAAAATTATTTAAAACTAATTTTTAAGAACCCATTTCTTAAATTTTACATAATTTATTGTTAAAATATAATAAACCATACGTCAGTGTGGCAACATTTGCGAAAAAAGGGGACACAGAATAGATTAGAAGATAAACAAAAAAACCTAAAGTAGAATGCTTGTATGTATGTGTCTGTTTGATCACTTCTGAAAGTAAAAAACCATAATAGAAAGCTGAATAGAAGAGAAACTATGAATTAGCTACGCTACTTGCAAGGCCTTACGTGGGTTAGATGGCTAAGCTGTCGAACTCTAGTATAGTTACGTTTGTAAAGTAGGAGAGCATGGGGCCGATTCCTACAGCCGACAGGTTGTTGAAAAAAATTATCATATAGAGACAATCTGAGAATAAAACATAACACAATAATACAATTTAATGGAAAATACTTGAAGCCTGTGCATAGAAAAAGGCAGAAACTAGATCTAGTCTGATTTGCAAATTAATTAAAGAATATAATATTTTCAGATTTTCGCTATTACCAGATAGGCGGTGCCACCAGTGTGACCGAAGTTTTAACGCCGGCGCTATTTCTTATCCTCTAGATTTAAAAAAAAAAAAACTAAGAAAGATGTACAAAATATGATAAAATATATGATTTTACCGTGAAAGGGTTATATCTATCCAAAAATGGAACTTGGTGAGGGTTTAGACCAGGGATCGGCAGCTTCTCACTCTTAATGCACTGACAAAGAACGTTTGTATTATAATTCGAAAATTTTAAATGTTTATAATAGGAATATAAAATACAAATTTAAAAACAAACAACAACTACGAAAACAAATATCAAAACACAACAACACAAAAAAAAAAAATAAAAACAAAAAAACTTTAAAAATATTACCAAAAAAATGTATCAATAAACATTACTCAGAGTATAAAAAATCAGGCAAACAAGCGATGTGACAACCTACTTCATTGAAATCTGGTATGCGACTGATTATTTTTTTGTTCTATGTGTGAGCCTATGTAGGTGTGAGAGAGCGCCCATGGGCATAAGTTTGCCGACCTCTGGTTTAGACCCTCGGGAATTTTTAGTGAAAACTTTCTATTTCATAAAAAGACCCACATCTCGAAAACTAAGCGAGATGGAGCAAAACGGACAAAATGTTTGTTCGTTTGCTTTTGTTTTTATTATTGCCCAGCAAAAAAAAAAAAAAAGTGGAAGTAATGGCTTCCAAACTCCATTAGTGTATTTTTACAGTTTTTTAGAGGTAATGTTGAACAACTTAAAAAAATCACTTCTCTCATTGCTTCCAAAATATTCGTTAATATATTTTACAGCTTTTGCAGAATTTCTTCTGAACAACATCCAAAAAATCAACTAAGTATTATTTCTAAAGCATAATCGCTCTAAGAGTGATCCTAAAAGGTAATCTCGGTAATTTCTGAAGGGCCAAAAATTTTTTTAATTTATTGATTTTCTTAATTTTTTTATATTTATTTTTTTTAATATTTATAATTAATTTGTTTAAAATCAATCGCCTTTACTACCTTAATTTTTCAAATGTATATTTTAGTAAAAGTCGACTTTAGTTAAAATATTGGATTGACTTGGTTTATTTTTTGGGCATTCTGATTGGTTAATTTATTTTCAACCAATCAAAATGTTTGAAAATATAAATATTTTTCTAGGGTTTTTATACACAAAATGAAGAAAACCGTATGATTAAAAATAAAGTCGACTTTAAATTTAAAATACTCTTTTATAGTAAGGGCCAATATTTTTTTAATTTTTAAATTTTTAAAATTATATAAAATAAAAATAATGGAAAATAGCTTTTTATGCACTTATGAAAATAGTACTGAATATAATACTGAATTGCACTTGTTTAATAAGCACTTTTATTGTAGAAAATAAAGCACAATATTTCACAATGACAAAACAGTGTTTTTATGCCAGTCAACTTTCATATCAAAGAATAGATCAGCGGTAGAGAGCTATAAAAGCAATCATGAGGTGGCAAGTTCGATACACGGTGGGGGCAATAAAAGAAACTTTTGGAAAATAAAACAAAAAATTTTTTTGCGAGAAATTTTACAGCTCAAACTCAAACTTCTAAAGTACTGAAAAAATATTCAAGTTAGAGAACTCCGCTCCTATGATAACTCAATTGTAAAATCATTAGTGTTTATGTTAAAAAAGAACTATGTCTAGATCATCAATTGTAGTACCTTTTCTACTGCTACGACATCTCTTTTTTTGCTGGATAACTAATCAATTATATAAAAAGTCATGGACTATTATTATAAAAAAGTTGAAAAATATAAATTGTTTCAAATTCCTGATAGCTAAGCCAAAATACTGATTTCTTTTGTATTGTTGTGAATATTGTTTCGTGCGTATTGCCATAGTGCGGTCTTATAATAATAGCGTCACTTAAAAGTTACACGCGACTCACTTTAATTTGGGGATGGGAGTAAGAACTAATTTTCTCTTAAATTTTCAAACTAAATTTCTGACTTAAAAAATATTTAAGAAAAAATCGTGAAATATTTAAGAAAAAATCGTTCTTAGTTCTAACTATATATCTATTTTTAAAAGTTTACATGAATTAATAAATTGTAGCATTCTTTTAGGCAAAATATAATTCAGTTTAACCCATTTCTTACCAATGTAACTTTAAAGTTACAATAATTTTAAAAAATTGTCAAAATTCTACGTTTAAAGATATCATGAAAGGGTTTCTCGATTTAGAAAATCTGAAATTTTTTCTATTTAATTTCATTTTAAAAATGAAAGAAAAATATTTTGCACCAATGTTTTACACTCGTCAAAAAAAACGAATTTTTTGGTCACTTTAAAAAAAAAAAATTACATAAAAAATGGTACACAGAAGTGATAGTTATAATTTATTTTAAATAAGAAAATTACAAGTATTTAATTTAAATAAAGAAAGTCACAGTTATTTACTATATAGTAAAATTTTGACGATAGGAACTTTTTTTTAAATTTAAAGTCACATTGGCAAATAACATACAGTATATTTCATTGTTATGCAGAAGTGTTTTTTATAATTAATTTCTCAACAAATTATATATTTTTGAAGAATTCTTTGTTATTTGATGATAGCTGTATTTTATCTCATGCCTATCAACGGTAAGTATTTAAAGCAAATCTACGTTAAACTGATTGTAGTATAAAAAATTTTTAAAAAGGTTATGTTTATAATTTTTCAGCTATAATCGAACGTACGTCAGCAAAAGTTTTTAGGAGGTAACGCAAATAAGTTACGTTAGGTGTGCAAATGTAAAAACGTTGAGTTTTCAACGCTGATAATTATGCGTGTTGAAAGTTAACGTGTATACGAAAAGTAATGTGTTAGTTTTCGTCATAAACGCGTTTTTATCCACTTTGAGTTTTTTATGAGTTAACGGATATAGTTAAGTCGAAAACACAGCTGATATTAAAATTATAAATTTATAACTCTTGAGCTGAATACGAGCAGACTTTGAAGAATTAATTCCTTTTTGAATGAATTCACCACCAATCGAATTCAATTTTCTCTAGAATTTTTTTATAGAATAAAAACTTTACAGATATAGATAAATTTGGAAAAAAAATATAACTATATAACTAGTTTGAAAAATTAATAGTTATATTTTTTCCAAATTTATCTATATCTGTAAATTTTTTTTTTCAATAGTAAAAGGCTTTATTTTTGAACCATGTAGGTTGATAAACAGCATCCGGTTTCTAATTTGTTCATTTTTACGAGCACACGCTGTAAACTTGCTTATTTAAAAATTTTATTTATACATTATTGTTTTCTTCTACTGAACGGCAGAAAACAGGCTTTGAATTCAGTGAACTTATTTTATTTTTTTTTCAATTCAGTGAACTTATTTTATTTTTTTTTTTCAATTCAGTGAACTTATTTTTTTTTTTTTAATTCACTGAACGTAATTTTATTTTTTTTTAATTGACTGAGCGAAAATGAAATTGAACGAATTCAGTAGTGAATTAATTCAGTAAGGAATTAATTCACTTTTTTCCGTTCGATTTATAAAATTGAACGTCTTCACCAGTGAATTAATTCATTTGACTTAATAAAAAGAACTATTGCAATTGAATTAATTCGTAATAAATTAAATTGAACGAATGCAAATATGAATTAATTCCATTCAATATATGGTGCTCACTGAATTAATTCATGGAATTTTTAATTCAGAATTGAAAAATTGAATTAAGGAATTAATTCTTCAAAGCTCGGAATACGAGTTCCTAAATAAATAAATTAAAATAAAATAATATATTAATTTTTTTGTCATCAATAGCAAAAATTAAAAATTTAATTGAAATCGGACCATGGATTCTATGTTTGGTATGAAATGGGTTAATATCACAAACCTTGTTTAAAAAAGAGAAAACTAAATTTAAATTTCGTTTTAATATTTACTTACTTTTTGAACAATCTGAACCCTGATAACCATCAATACAATCGCATTTGCCCAAATAACAACTACCGCGACCTGAACAATCATTTGGACACGTTGTGCTAACACCTTCGGCCTCTTCGACTATTAGCGTGGCAGAATGTGATACCAATTCATCATTATAAACGGATATAAACCAAAGACCAGTATCTAGATATTGCAGCAAAGAAACATTTACCATCATTGTATCCATATCTAAGGCCGGTAAACCCCCATCCATGCCAGCAGCTGAACGTTTTTTACGTCGATGTTGTTTCAACTGCCTGTAATGTAAGTGCTTGGCGGTATCTAAGGGTGTTTCAATATCACCAGTATATTCAAATGATGCATCAAATGAATCATTATCATCATTATCCACATCCTCCTCATCATCGTCATCAGTAGTATCGACATCGCCCTCATCATCATCAGCAACAGCGTTTTCAAAACTATCAGCGCGGCCATTAAAATAATGTTTCGCCGCACTGTATCCCAAATCGTTTTCGTGAGACAAACGCTGTAACTCTTCAACAGACATATCAAGTAATATATCACCAACATCTTCCATATCTTTGCGATATTGTGTATCATTAGCATTGACATTGCGTCTATGCCTTAAATGACTATCCAAACGACCACCTTTAATAAATTCTACAAAATCATATTGTGTTACCGATGGTGCAACATTGCGTCGCGAATACACAGCAAAGTTGGCACCCCAGGGCAGAGTAAAATTGAAACGTACAAAGGCGGGATGTTTATTGCGAAATTCTAAAGTCCAAAATTGATACGCTGGTATGTTGGCATGATACAGCTCATTGAAATCCTTTAGTTCGACAACCTGTGGCCACTTCAGCAATGGTTGATGATGATGTTGCTGCTGTTGTTGTTGGGCCGTATACGATTGGTCCTGCAGATGAGAGGTGGCATCTTGACCCATCATACCGTTTGTATTAATGCCCAAACTCAGTTGCTGATTAATGGTATGTGGCTGTTGTTGTTGCAACAACAGCTGTTGTTGATGTTGCAATTGTAAAGAGGGTGCCAAATTTTGAAAACCAACACCACCACCATTAGTGCTAAAGCTATGATCAGAGGTACTGGTTTGTATTGATTCTTCTGTAGGGTATGCTGTGGGTTGTAGTAAACTATTGCCATTAACTATGTTTGTTTTTGTAATGCCATGTAAATCATGTGGTTGAGATTTAACATCTTGGACTAGGATGCAATTTGTTGTATCCATGTTGGGTTTCATAGAGCTTACAGCTGTAAGTAGAAAAAAAGTAAGAAAATTAGTAAAGCGTATGCTTTAAATTATGAAAAATAATTCAAACTAAAAAAATCTGCTGTGTTATCAAAAAAAAAAAAAAAATAAACATCATATGCGAGTTTAGAAAATATTAAAAAATCTTAAATCATACAATATCTATAAACCATAAAGAACTATAAGGAAAAAAAATGTGCTTATCTGGGAAAATATTATTAACATATGCTAATGTATTAGGAACATACGAGTAATGCATGAATACAGAGGAATCAAAAGTATGGTTATGGCTTTTAGAAAACCATAGCAAATTTTCGGGCTAATAAATCATGGTAAAGAAAAAAAACACCAACCATCGTCTGTGTAACACATAAGCTGAAAATGTATGCAGTAAAACGTGCACTTAAAATGCGCCAAAATGTAGGCAATACAATTTTAGAAAAAAATTTCAAATTTTTGCAAACTTTGCCAATAAATGTTAAAGACATTCCATGCTAACTGATGGCCACAAAGTGTTAAAGATATCTTTTTTTTTTGTTGTTCATTCCCTAAAAATCAAGCACGTATTATATATTTGCCCAAAAACGTTAGGAATAAGTAGAGAAAGATCAATAAAAGTTATAACGAAGTTTTTTTTTGCATTTTCATTTTTTTCAATGGCTATAATCTTTCAAATATGTATAGTAGTAGTACATTACAATAACCAAATCGTTTTTATTCTTTTTTTTTTCTTTTCTTTCTTTAACATAAATCATAATTTTTCAGTCATGTTTTACAAAGTTATTGATATAAATTTTGCAATTTTATCGTAATTTTTTCAGTTTTTTTTTTTTTGCTGGTATAAAAAAGGTATTTTATCATCATTGTGTGCCTTTAGTTCTACTACTGCTGTTGATGATAACCACTTGTGCCTTTTTAACAATAATTTATTAAACTTCTAGTCTCTTTTTTATATGCATAATTTATGGTTGGATGAAAATAAGCATTTAACTAATAAAATTTGAATTATATTCTTTCGCAAATTCTATAAGGTATTGACAGATCAACCTCCATATCATACTTTAAATATTTCAAAATATAAAATGCCGAATAAATATTTATTGTTTTGAAAATAAACGCAAGATTTTCTCACTTGTTTAGCCACTCTGCAGACAAAAACTTTATATATATAAATATCTGTTCAACATAACTCTACTTTTTTTTATAGATTTTGTATACGTTTGATATTATATAATTTTAGGTTAAGCAGAAGTATGTCAAAACTTGAATATATATTTTACGAAACTTTTATTTAGGTTAAAAACTTTTGAGTTATTATTTTTTTACTGCTGATTATGTTTTTATATTTAAAAAAATGAGAGTATTAAACTTGGCTTAGACGAATATATCGTACCCTTCATTATTTTATAAGTAAATAAATACAAATTAAGGCGCCTTGTAGAAAGGTCTGCTATACCTTTCAGTCCTAAAGATTAAATCGGTGACAGGTCATAATCCAAACGGACATAATCCACATACAAATTTTTTTGAAAAAGAACCTACTCATGGAGAAAAAATCCGTATGCACAACCGAAGTTTGCTACTCAGAAAACCTTTCCTCAGTAAAGTCGGCTTTGGATAACATACAGAGTAGGAAACGCCTAAGCTTGGCCGAGTACCGTCTGTGCAGTAATTATTATACTTGCAAAAACTGGGCTTAAAACTCGGTGAGAATTGTCCATTTTTATTTAGGGATTACGACCAAAATCATGTTGGTTATAGTCCCCATTTTAGTTGGCGCCAATAATTAGTTTTTTCCCAAATCGGAGGCAAAGTTTTATGAAATGTCACATTTTGTACCGCCTGACTAATTTTGGTCATTTTCAGTGGCAATATTTTAACATTATAAGGATGCCAGATGTAATACAAACAGGGACCGTACCGTTTATGACTTTTTTCATAAAAGTCAGATTAAAAAATTATTTTTTGACTTCTATATTTTTGAGGAAAAATAAAAGTTATTTTATGATAAATAAAAGTTATTTAATGACTTTTATTTTTTTGAGCAAATATAAAAGTTATTTTTTGACTTTTATTTTTTCGAGCAAAAATAAAAGTAATTTTTTTTAGTAGGTTTGACGTTAAGAGGAATAAACATTTTTTTCTAAAAATTATAAACACATTAATTTGGAAATCAGACTAGATCTAATTTCTTCCTTTTTCTATTGACAGGCTTTATCAGTGATTTTCCATTATTATTGTTTATATTTTATTGTCAGATTGTGTCTATAGGATAAGTTTTCAAAAATGCGCGGGCTGTAGGAATCGAACCTGTACATATTCCTGTATTACAAACGTAACTATACTACAGTGCGAAAGCTTAGCAATCTCACCCTAGTAAGGCCTTGAATGCATGTGATTTTTTTACTTTTACTGTTTTTAGAGGTAACCCTATATTATACTAAAAGTTGGACTTTGGGAACAACTTGGAAAGCTATGCAACCACATAAAATTTTTGCGATTTTAACACACTTATGTATATATCGCTATACCCCAGTGTAGAAAATCATTACCAGATATGTAGTTATGTAACCACATACTTAGTAATGGTAACTAGTTACTTTTGTTATTACATTTCTTATTACCTTTATATGGCGATGTCGCGAAAAATAATGAATTATGGTTACAAACCAGCATACGAAAAATCAAAAAATATATCGTTACCTATGTGCTTACCAGTACTGACAAAAATAATGAGTCTAAAAATAGATTTTCAGAAAAATAAATTATATAAAAAAAAATATTTTTTATTTTATTTCTTTTAAATAAAATTTGCTGGTGCGGGAATCGAACCTGGGTCTACAGATTGCCAGTCAATAGATTTACCATCTGAGCTATATGGACATCCCAGTGTAGAAAATCATTACCAGATATGTGGTTATGTAACTAAATACTTGGTAATGGTAACTAGTAACTTTTGTTATTACATTTCTTATTACCTTTATATGGCGATGTCGCGAAAAATAATGAGTTGTCGTTACACACCAGCATACGAAAAATCAAAAAATATATCGTTACCTATGTGCTTACCAGTACTGACAAAAATAATGATTCTAAAAATAGATTTTCTAAAAAATAAATTATATAGAAAAAATATTTTTTATTGTATTTTTTTTTCAATAAAATTTGCTGGTGCGGGAATCGAACCTGGGTCTACACATTGCCAGTCAACAGCTCTCTACCATCTGAGCTATATCGACATGTAATATTTAATAGGTAAAAACACAATTGACCTGCTGCATACAAGTAAGCTTACTCGCCAACATACAAAAAATCAAAAAATATGTGGTTACATATATCCTTACCAGTGTTTGAAAAATATTGAGTCTAAAAATAGATTTCAAAAAATTTTAAAAAAATCTAGAAAATTATTTTCTATTTGAAATAATGATAAAAATAAGTCATTATCAGTAACGCATTATTATATGTTTTAAAATAATGCAGAAGGTAAGTGGGTGTCATTACTCGTAGTCCAAAAAATAATGGTATGTCATTACCGTTTCTACATTGGGACATGAATACATTTTTTTTTATTGAAATATTTTCTTTTAATTACTTCTTTACTAAGCTATAAGACTTATCAAAACTCGGTTTAATATCAATTGGTTAAAACCATAAAAAACTGTAAAAATCCATATAAAACGCGATCAGTGGTTTCAATATCAAGTTTTGTTCATCAGATATTAACATGACTGCAGGTCCTGTGCCTACATTTCACCAAAAAAAATTGACATTGAATGCATATAAAACAGCGTTTACAATTTTTTTTAGTAAATATTTCTGTTGATTTTAGGAGGATCTAACACATCGGATAACACATAGGTGGCGCCACTAAAATAAAAATCGATATGATGTTTTGGAACTTCAGATGATCCTGTGAAAATTTAATGACAATTCGTTCATTAGTGAACAAGTTACTGTTTTAGTGCGATTTTGAAAACAACGGATCCAAGGCAATTTCGTGTGTTGATTTATCATTGCCTTTTATTAGGAAAAAACACCATTCAAGCCAAAGCTTCACTTGATAAGTGTGATTCGAACTCTGCTCCGTGTCGATGGAGAAAATGGTAGAAAAGTTGTTTGCTTACTTTGAACGTGGTCGTACAAATGTCGAAACCATCGAAGGTGGTGATACCAGAAAACATCAAAAAAGTTCACAAAATCGTATTGGCAGACGGTAAAGTGAAGTTGCAGGAAATGGGTGCAGCGTTTGTTATCAGTGCACCGACGTGTCGATGATTCGGAGGCCTGTTTGACGTTGTTTCGGCGAGATAAAAGGAACTTTTTACGTCGGTATGTAACAATGGCGAACCTCGCCCGGAGAAGCCAAAGTCGCAACAGTCAGCTGGTAAAATTAAGGCATCAGTATTTTGGGATGCGGCTGGAATTTTTTACATTGATTACCCTGAAAAAGGACTCATCAAAAGCGATCGCTATATGGCCCAATTGGTGCATTTGAAGGAGGAAATCGCAAAACAATAGACCCATATGAAGAAAGAAAATTACTCTTTCACTAAGGCAATGAATGTGCCGTGTCACAAGTCGTTGGCTTTAATGGCCAAATTGAACGAATTACACTTTCAATTGGCTCCGCAGCCACCGTATTCGCCAGAGTTATTTCCCGGCGATTTGCATGTGTTTTCAGACTTCAAAAATAATGCTCCTGGAAAAAGATTTGGAGTGATTGTATCGCTCTTGAAAGCGACTATGTTGATGAATGAAGTCCAGTTTTGCCAAAAAAATTTTGTTTTATTGGTTATCCTGCAGACTTTTCAGCCGATGTGTTACTGATATTTCCGTTCAAGTAAATTTGGCTTAACTCTTTTACTACTGACTTTTTGCTTGCGGATATATCGTTATTTTGACTACAGATTCTTTTTAAGAGTCCTCAAATTTTGACTCAGCTTTTTCGAACATAGAACAATTTTTTGGATTGTTTTCTGAGGATTCATATTTTCTACAAAACAAAAAAGAGTTAAGGAAATACCAATAATCATGTTTGTGAGTCATTTAAAAATCTTATTTACTCGTATAAGCATTCTATTTTTTTGCCGAGCACATGGTATAAATTTCATTACAAAAAATCGTAGGACGGTTAATGGGTAAAGATAGAAATATATTTCAAAAGTGCATAAAATAAAATGCCGAGCTTACTTTGCAAAGCCATTTGGGGAATTTTTTAGAGACAGTGTTCTTTTATTTTGCGTTTCGACCATTTATGCTAACGGTGATGTCTCAAACTTTTTTGCACAATGTTATAAAATTTCTTATTCGTAACAAGTAAGTTTAATAGAAGAGATACAACTTCGCGGCTGCCGTTTTACATAGGCTCAGATTTTCTTTTCATGTATATTAGAGCGTACCACCTTACATTTTTCGTTAAATCTTTGGCATTTATAGTCGGATCTTAAAGTATGATACATCGATGTATTTTGATCTAAGGGCCATTGACCTCAAGTATCCCGTTCTAGTAGTTACCCACCAGATCTCAGCTGCTGCCACCCAAATGTACAACCCTAATGTCAGAAAATTAAAGATCGCAAAAAATCATTAAACTTTTGCTAAAGAAGTTTTTCGATAAACTAGTAGAATTTTTATTTATATATTGGTTGCCGAACGTAGGGGCAAATTTTTTTCATTGGATGTTTCCTTTATAGCGAAACACTGCTCTCCTCGAGGCAAAAAAATCGATAGATCATACTTTAAAATCCAACTTTAAATGCCGAAGCTATAACGAAAAATTGAAATAGGCGACCCCTACGTTCGGGAAATTTTTTTTTTTTTTTAATTGCCTTGCAAAAATAATTCATATTGGAGGGTGTACGGCGAACATTTTTGAGGTACGGTCTAATGTATATATTTATACACGTAGTGTATGTCTGCAGAGCAGGTCACATATTATGAAAATACCACTTGGGATGGGAAACCTCATTTCCCATCGGTATAAAAATATTTTAATGTTTTTCATTTCTTTATTTCAACTGCAGTAAAGATTTTCCATTTAAAATTTAATTCGAAAATTGTAGTCTTAATGAGTCCGGAAAAAACATGGATTGTTCGATTGTATCAACTTTTCATCTTTGAACATCACGAAATAATAACATTAATTTTTGAAAAAATGGCAACATTGAAAAGAGTGTGAAAATGAAAATATGGGAGCATAGTAGAAAATGCAGCAGAATTAAATTAAGTTCTTCCCGGGTTCGGGAATTCCCGGGAAAAGTTTGCGGGAATTCCCGGGAAAAGTTTGCGGGAATTCCCGGGAAAGTAATATATTTTTCCCGGGAAAACGGGAAATTTTAAAAATATAAAATTTTTTGAATTGTTTTTGTTTGGAATGGATTTTTTAATTTTAGTCATAAAAAACATTTTAAACACCAAAACAAAAATGTCATTGTTACACACAGAAAACAAATTCGTAGTTCCAACCGAATTTTTTGCCAACCGAATTTTTGTAGTTCGAGGTATAATCACTTTTATTTATTTTTAATACCGTTGTAATTACCGAAATTTATTTACAATTTTTGAATTTTTGTTGTGTTAATAGATTACTTTAATATTTGTGGATTATAAATTCTATAAATAGAAAAACACAAAATTTATTTAAAAATTTAAAACTTTTTTATGTCGGTAACTGGAATCGAACCGGCGACCCTCCGCTTGTCAGCCCATTGCTTTTCCTCTAAGCTAAGCTCTATTTAATTTTTTTTAGTCAAATTTAAAATTTGAATTTCTTCAGGTTTGAATATTTTGTCTATAAATAAAATTATATTAACAATAGAAAATCAGTTGTGTCTTTTAATTTGAATAAAAAAAAATTAAAAAAAAAAGTTTATATCGCGAACCGGGATAGAACCGGCGACCTTCCGTTTGTCAGCCCATTGCTTTTCCTCTAGGCTAAACTCGACATACATTTTTTTTGTCAAATTTCAAATTTGAATTTCTTTGGGTTGAAAATTTTAATATTTTGTTTTTGAATAAAATTATATTCACAACAGAAAATCAATTGTGTCTTTTAATTTGAATCAATAAAAAAAAAATTATTTAAAAAAAAACGTAATGCCTTGGTTGAGGTTTGAACTCAAATCTCTAAGGCATAAGGCTATGTATCTACCTCCTACGCCACAGATACTTACATTTAGTTGTTGTCTAACTTAGAATTTAAACATGCATATGTATGAAACGAAAAAATATGGTAGATTCCAAAATTGAATGTGGGAAATGTTTCTAGTTGATATGTTATTTAAGTAAATGAATGTTATTTTAGTTTGACTCAAGATCATAAATTAATATCACATTCTGTTTAAATTATCTTCAAATCAAAGAAAGATGATACAATTTTTACAAGTTTAATTTACAAAGAATAATTATTATAATTATTTTGATAAATAAAATTTCTGTTCCTTGTCTCAATATATTATTACAATTACCAAAATAATGGAAATTAATGGTTAAAACTACTAAAGTTGAAAAAAAATTTTAAATTGATTGGAAAAACTAATACTTTGGATAGAGTGATCGATTTTATTGAAACACAACTGATACTAGATTTTTGCAGCCGAAATTCTATTCAAATGGCTAAATCTTCGATGAATTGGTGGTTGTTGGTATTGAAGTAAATGTGGAAGTTGGTATTTTTTCAATATTGGTTAGAAAAGCCAATATTTTTGATATGTTGACAGTGTTTGGGTTCATCATATATATTTTCTGTTCACAAATAAATATAACTTTCCTGATGATGAATTTGAAATAACTGCAATTATTGAAACCAATTTATTTTCTGTGTGTAAAATCTTTTAAAAGGGAATCAATTTATTTGTCACACAAAAAAATCTTTGCCAAGTAATTAGGAGCTTTTCAACTAATAAAGTAGTAAAACCTAAAAACTTGGTAATATGTTTAAAAGAAATATGAAGTTTTGTATTTTACAAATAATCGCCCTTACTATCTAAATTTTTCAAATGTATATTTTATGTAAAGTCGACTTTAGTTAAAATATTGGACTTGGTGTATTTTTGGAGCATTCTGATTGGTTAATTTATTTTCAACCAATCAAAATGTATGATAATATAAATATTTTTGTAAGGTTTTCATACACGAAATGAACAAAACCGTTTAATTAAAAATAAAGTCGACTTTAAATTTAAAATACTGCTTTATATTAAGGGCCAATAATTTTATAAGTAACGTTCTCATTAATAAATTTGATATTTTCAAGAAAGTTTACTTTATTTTAATACACCTGCTTTCAAATTAATATATTCTTTTATATTTAAGAATACAATGCCAGGAGTATGGAAATACTTCACAAAAAAGGACAATGCAGCGCAGTGCAATATTTGCCCTAAAAGAGTTAACGGAGATATCCAAATTTGGTTATCCGACATCTAAATTTGGTTAAAAAAAAATTTATGTGAAATGAAATGTTCAACTTTCTGATATTTTTACTGTGAATTCTCACTACATAGAATGAATTTGTACTGAAATAGTGTTTTTTTTTTAATAAAAATTACTTATATAGGTGGTTTTCATTAACAATTTTGTTCAAAAATATTTCCCGGGAATTTCCGTGAAAAAATTTTTTTATTCACGTTTCCCGGGAAATCCTAAACCCTAATCTCTACTCTAATGCAGCATTTTGCACACTTATATTTTATAAAATAGCAATAACAATCAATTAAGAAAACATGCTTCGTATAATTAACAATATTTTGCAACCCTTTCCAAGAAAACAACAAAAGCAGTTGTACCAGGTTACAAACCAAACAAGAGCATTTTGAATGTTTACAATATACTTAACACTTGTTGTGCCCGCATAAATTTCTTTGTTTTATATGAAAATGTTTAACACTTAACACAACGTAAATAGTACTTAAAAATAAGAAAACACTTTTTTTGTCGAAAAATACAAACATAAAATGCATATGGTGTTGTAAGGACAATCATTTAATGTTTTTGTTTTGGATAACAAACAAAACAAGTGTTCATGTTTATTTATAAGGCCTTTATATACCCTACACCCTAGGGCGGGTCGATTTTATATCGCGAACCGGGATAGAACCGGCGACCTTCCGTTTGTCAGCCCATTGCTTTTCCTCTAGGCTAAACTCGACATACATTTTTTTTGTCAAATTTCAAATTTGAATTTCTTTGGGTTGAAAATTTTAATATTTTGTTTTTGAATAAAATTATATTCACAACAGAAAATCAATTGTGTCTTTTAATTTGAATCAATAAAAAAAAAATTATTTAAAAAAAAACGTAATGCCTTGGTTGAGGTTTGAACTCAAATCTCTAAGGCATAAGGCTATGTATCTACCTCCTACGCCACAGATACTTACATTTAGTTGTTGTCTAACTTAGAATTTAAACATGCATATGTATGAAACGAAAAAATATGGTAGATTCCAAAATTGAATGTGGGAAATGTTTCTAGTTGATATGTTATTTAAGTAAATGAATGTTATTTTAGTTTGACTCAAGATCATAAATTAATATCACATTCTGTTTAAATTATCTTCAAATCAAAGAAAGATGATACAATTTTTACAAGTTTAATTTACAAAGAATAATTATTATAATTATTTTGATAAATAAAATTTCTGTTCCTTGTCTCAATATATTATTACAATTACCAAAATAATGGAAATTAATGGTTAAAACTACTAAAGTTGAAAAAAAATTTTAAATTGATTGGAAAAACTAATACTTTGGATAGAGTGATCGATTTTATTGAAACACAACTGATACTAGATTTTTGCAGCCGAAATTCTATTCAAATGGCTAAATCTTCGATGAATTGGTGGTTGTTGGTATTGAAGTAAATGTGGAAGTTGGTATTTTTTCAATATTGGTTAGAAAAGCCAATATTTTTGATATGTTGACAGTGTTTGGGTTCATCATATATATTTTCTGTTCACAAATAAATATAACTTTCCTGATGATGAATTTGAAATAACTGCAATTATTGAAACCAATTTATTTTCTGTGTGTAAAATCTTTTAAAAGGGAATCAATTTATTTGTCACACAAAAAAATCTTTGCCAAGTAATTAGGAGCTTTTCAACTAATAAAGTAGTAAAACCTAAAAACTTGGTAATATGTTTAAAAGAAATATGAAGTTTTGTATTTTACAAATAATCGCCCTTACTATCTAAATTTTTCAAATGTATATTTTATGTAAAGTCGACTTTAGTTAAAATATTGGACTTGGTGTATTTTTGGAGCATTCTGATTGGTTAATTTATTTTCAACCAATCAAAATGTATGATAATATAAATATTTTTGTAAGGTTTTCATACACGAAATGAACAAAACCGTTTAATTAAAAATAAAGTCGACTTTAAATTTAAAATACTGCTTTATATTAAGGGCCAATAATTTTATAAGTAACGTTCTCATTAATAAATTTGATATTTTCAAGAAAGTTTACTTTATTTTAATACACCTGCTTTCAAATTAATATATTCTTTTATATTTAAGAATACAATGCCAGGAGTATGGAAATACTTCACAAAAAAGGACAATGCAGCGCAGTGCAATATTTGCCCTAAAAGAGTTAACGGAGATATCCAAATTTGGTTATCCGACATCTAAATTTGGTTAAAAAAAAATTTATGTGAAATGAAATGTTCAACTTTCTGATATTTTTACTGTGAATTCTCACTACATAGAATGAATTTGTACTGAAATAGTGTTTTTTTTTTAATAAAAATTACTTATATAGGTGGTTTTCATTAACAATTTTGTTCAAAAATATTTCCCGGGAATTTCCGTGAAAAAATTTTTTTATTCACGTTTCCCGGGAAATCCCAAACCCTAATCTCTACTCTAATGCAGCATTTTGCACACTTATATTTTATAAAATAGCAATAACAATCAATTAAGAAAACATGCTTCGTATAATTAACAATATTTTGCAACCCTTTCCAAGAAAACAACAAAAGCAGTTGTACCAGGTTACAAACCAAACAAGAGCATTTTGAATGTTTACAATATACTTAACACTTGTTGTGCCCGCATAAATTTCTTTGTTTTATATGAAAATGTTTAACACTTAACACAACGTAAATAGTACTTAAAAATAAGAAAACACTTTTTTTGTCGAAAAATACAAACATAAAATGCATATGGTGTTGTAAGGACAATCATTTAATGTTTTTGTTTTGGATAACAAACAAAACAAGTGTTCATGTTTATTTATAAGGCCTTTATATACCCTACACCCTAGGGCGGGTCGATTTAATAATCGCCCATGGCTCAGTGAAAATCGTATTCTAGGGATCAAAATAAGAAACTTTGCCGAAGGAACCATACCTCTAAAACGAATTCTACTACCCCCCAACTGTTGACTTTTGTCCCGTAGGGTCAAGTTTTGAAAAATCCCACTTTGACCCATTTAGAGTGCCCCAATCGAGTCCAAATGTATGACCGACCCCCACTAACTTTGGAGGGCCGATCCACCCATGCCAGTGGCACACCCCCTGGAACTCCCCTGGGGGGTTCCCCATACAAACATTTTAAAAAATCACCATTTTTGGCACTTTATTTTATTATTTTTTATTTATTTTTATTATTTTATTTATTTTTTCTCTTTAGAAATTTATTTAGTCAGAACATATGTAAATGAAAAAATTAATTTAACTTAGTAATAGAAAAGAAAATAAAAAAAATTACTGTTTGAAGTCTTTTTTGCTTTCAAGTCTGGGCAATTTCGCACGGCTCTCTAATGTCGTCACCATAACAGCCTCTACATTTTCCGGTATAACTCGTTTGGAAACGCTAGCTAGCAATTGAACGTGTCGTTCTGTTGCAGGTCGTAAAATAGGTTGTGTGGGTTTTTTAAGCCACCACAAGACACAGCTGCATGTCGTAAACTTACTTAAGCTAAATCGGTTACAGGTAGAATTGAGCATAAAATTATCATAAAGGATTTCCCAGAAGTAATAAAAGGCGCACTTGCTTAACAGAATTTGTAGTCAGATTAACGTTTAATTTACATGTAAGTACTTTATGGGCAGTTTTGACAACAAAATCGGTTACAGGTAGAATTGAAATTACCATTTCATTCTTATTACCTCGTCTCCTAGACCATATATAACGCAACTGTTTTTGTAATGCATTAAGTCGTTGTGAAGAACTCGAAGTGTGAAGTGCTAATTTGAGATAAAAAAATATTAAAAAAAAAAATCATTCCAAATCAAGAAGTTTACAATGAATCCACCATCATCTACACCGCAAGATGAAGCAATAACAACATCAACAACTATCGAAAACCCAATGAGTCATATACCCAGGCATGATGTTACTGTTTTTGGTGTGTCTACTGATTTGACTGATCTTAATTTACCAACCCATCTGGATATCTTGAGATATTATTTTTACTTGAGCGAACAAAAAAAGTTGTCCTATAAAGCATTCACTATTCAAATACAAGATAAGTTGATTGGAATTTGGGAAAAACTTGGTATGGAAATAATGCTGAAAAAAAGTGTATGTAATAAATTGAATAGATTGCTTGACAAATATCAAGAGCAAATCAAGAGAAGAAACAAACCCCAACAATTTACAGAGTATGTAAAATCTCTGGAAACAATTTTTTTCATTGGAACATGTAAATGCGATTTGAAGGCAGCTCCATGTGCATGCGGTTTGGTTCCCGAACGCCTCAAAGAGTTTATGCACGATCAACATAATCAGAGAAGTCTAACAATGGATGGATTTGCGATGGAAATTGAAGAGCAAGGAGCAACGTCTATGTCATCAATGCCAACATACCAAGATCCCGATGATTCAACATACGCACCGCCACCGGTTCAAGAAGATTTGGATATAAGCACAAGTTCACAATACACACAGAGATACGATTGTTTTAACTTTGCCTTGGTATGTGACAGATTTGGCGTGCCTGATAGAGTAGCATCAGCAATGGGAACAGCTCTTTTCCAAGATTTTAAAATGAAAGATATCCTTGGCAAACCTCTCATCATGGATAAATCGAAAGTTCGCCGAGAAAAAGAGAAATGCGGACAAGAAGTGCTTCGCAAACGGTTAGATGATACCAATTTGTTAGCATTTTCATTCGATGGCAGAAAAGATGATACTTTAACGAGAGATACAATTGATGAGAAGTATCATACTAGAATGGTAAAAGAACCTCATCTTGTTATTTTGAGAGAACCGAATTCTGAATTGATTGGTTACGTAAGACTGGAACATGAAACCGCTGAATACAAAACAACCAAATTAAATGATTTTTTCAACGATAAAAATATATCACTGGATCAATTAATTGGCATATGCACTGACGGTGAGCCAACAAACACTGGCCCAAACGGTGGAATTATACGACGATTCGAATTGCTGTTAAAAAGACCATTGCATTGGTTCGTTTGCCTTCTACACTTCAACGAACTTCCGTTTCGGCATTTGTTTGAAGCTTTGGATAAATCAACCAGCACTGGACCAAGATCGGCAACCGGAAAATTGAGCCGTCAAATCGAAACTTGTGAAACTCTTCCGGTAAGTTATTGCTATCACTCATTTATTATAATTGTCAACCGTTTTTAATTGTTTTATTTTTATATATTTTCAGGTGGTGGACGGCTTTCAGAAAATTGAGTTGAAAAATATGCCCCCTGCTCCAGAAAAAATTGAATTTTCCACCGATTCCAAGTACTTATACGACATGGCCCATGCAATTTCTAGCGGCGTGGTTTCAGTGGATCTGGCAAACATCAAACCAGGGAAAATTGTACATTCTCGGTGGCTCACCAAGGCCGCTAGACTATTACGATTATATGTGACAACGGAAAATCCAGATGCAAATTTAAGAATACTGGTTGAATTTATAATTACATGTTATGTGCCAATGTACTTCAATATCAAGTATTACAGCTCTGTCGTGTACGGTAGTAGATTATTTTTCAAATTCATTAGTTGGTCAAGATTTCTAGAACCTCGTTTACGCAAAATTGTCAATAAAGTAATTACAGATAATTCATATTATGCGCATTCGGAAAATATCTTGTTATCAATGTTGTTTGATGATAGCAAAGAAAAGCGCGACTGTGCTATCAAGATAATTCTACGCTATCGAACCGATGTTGACGACCCAACGGGACTTAGAGCTTATAAAAAACCAGATATAAACTTTTATTGCACAAGTTACACGGAAATGATCAATATGAATGACATAAATGACGTATTTGAACCACCATTCACGCGAAGCATTCCATACGATACTTTGAAAGAATATTTAAATCAAGATGATCCACCATTTAATGATCCAAAAATTCTATCACACATACAAGAAACAGAACGACACGTTCAATTGCTAGCTAGCGTTTCCAAACGAGTTATACCGGAAAATGTAGAGGCTGTTATGGCGACGACATTAGAGAGCCGTGCGAAATTGCCCAGACTTGAAAGCAAAAAAGACTTCAAACAGTAATTTTTTTTATTTTCTTTTCTATTACTAAGTTAAATTAATTTTTTCATTTACATATGTTCTGACTAAATAAATTTCTAAAGAGAAAAAATAAATAAAATAATAAAAATAAATAAAATAAATAAAAAATAATAAAATAAAGTGCCAAAAATGGTGATTTTTTAAAATGTTTGTATGGGGAACCCCCCAGGGGAGTTCCAGGGGGTGTGCCACTGGCATGGGTGGATCGGCCCTTCAAAGTTACTGGGGGTCGGTCATACATTTGGACTCGATTGGGGCACTCTAAATGGGTCAAAGTGTGATTTTTCAAAACTTGACCCTACGGGACAAAAGTCAACAGTTGGGGGGTAGTAGAATTCATTTTAGAGGTATGGTTCCTTCGGCAAAATTTCTTTTGTAATTTCTTCAATAATTTTGATCCCTAGAATACGATTTTCCCTGAGCCATGGGCGATTTTTTGCCTCCCCACAAATCGACCCGGCCTACTACACCCATATGTACACAGGGTATAATAAATTAACGCTGGTGTTTGTAACGCAAAAAAATATTGGACCTATATCCACCTTTTAGTACACCGATCGACTCAGAAACACTTTTTGAGTAGATTTTATGATGCCCGTCTGTCCGTCCGTTCGTCCATCTGCCTACCCATGTGTTTTTGTTCAGATGCTACAATTCGCAAGTATTAAGGTATTTTTATGAAATTTGGTATATTGACATATAGGGGCCCAAATCGAGGAAGCCTATTGATTTTGGCTAAGATCGGTCCATGTTTAGATCTGGTGCACATATAATGAATCCTAAAAGTTTAGCTCTTAAAATAGTTCTCCCAAAGGAGATCAATAAATGAAATATGTTGCACTGACTCATATGATCGCAAGGACAAAAAATTTGGTTTGATCCGGTCCATGTTTATATCTTGTGCCCATATATAGGTCCCGACTCTTATTATTGTAGACACAAGGAAAAAATCCATTAATTATACCCTACACCACTATGTGGTCAGGGTATTATAAGTTTGTGCTGATGTTTGTAACACCAAAAAATATTGGTCCTAGACCCGCCTTATAGTATACCGATCGGTTCAGAATTTTTTTTTATTTCGATTTAACGATGTCCGTCTGTCCGTCCGTCCGTCTGTCTGTCCATGCATTCTTGTGCGCACTCTACAGGTCGCAAATATTAAGATATTTTTATGAAACTTGGTACACCGACTTATGTCGGCCCAAGGACGAAGATTTTGGTTGAAATCGGTCCATGTTTATACCTAGTGCCCATATAAGGGTCCTACCAAAATTATGTTGTTTATACGCTGCAGGTCGTAAATATTAAGATATTTTGATGAAATTTCGTACACAGACCTACGTTGGCCCAGTAGCACAGCCTATTGATTTTGGTGAACATCGGTCCATGTTTAGACCTAGTGCCCATATAAGGGTCCCACCAAAATTATATTGTTTATACGCTGCAGGTCGCAAATATTAAGATATTTTGATGAAATTTGGTATACCGACCTATGTCAGCCCAAGGACGAAGCCTATTGATTTTGGTTAACACCGGTCCATGTTTAGACCTAGTGCCCACATAAGGGTCCCCCAAAAATTGGATTGGTTACAAACTGCAAGTCGCAAATATTAAGATATTTTGATGAAATTTGGTACACAGACCTATTTTGGCCCAAGGACGAAGCTTGTTGATTTTGATGAACATCGGCCCATGTTTAGACCTAGTTCCCATATAAGGGTCCCCCCAAAATTGGATTGGTTACAAACTGCAAGTCGCAAATATTAAGATATTTTAATGAAATTTTGTGCGCTGACTCACATTATAGAAAATTTTGACACAAGCCCCCTTTCAACCCATTCGAATTTCAGATCCAAACATTAGTTGGCTTTTACCCAGACTGGTGTAGGGTATTGTATAGTCGGCATGCCCGACTTTAACCTTTTTACTCGTTTTAGATGAAATTGATCCATATTTGGACCTAGCACCCTTATCGAATATATTTCCGGTTTTAAGTCAACAACATTAGGCTAAATTCAAAATTTCTTACTAATTATTCTAAATATTATAACAATTTTGTTGACACCATTTCAACAGATTCAAATTTCAGATCCACATATTATTTGCCTTTCAGCCAGACTGGTGAAAGAAAGGTGTTATGTAGTCGGCTAACCCGACTTTAACTTATTTACTCGTTGCTTTTAAAGTATAAAATTTTCTGTGCTTTCTTTTCGAAACAAAAATAAATATAAAAACTCTTAATAAACAACCCGCAATATAACATACCATATAAACATTAGTTGTAAATGATTACAAAGAAATGTAATAAAATCCTGCACCAAAATAATAAAAATAAACAAAAAAGAAATAGTGATTGAAGCTTAGATTTCTTTACGCAAAATAAGAAAAAAAAATCGCAATACTGCCTTTTGTGGTTCTTTTAAGGACACAAAAATAGTAAATATCAAATGTTAAGTTTTCATAGTACCATGTTTTTTTAGTGACTTCTTTTCAGTTGTGTAGTTTTTAATCTTTTGGGTATTGCTGAAATATAAAGAAAAATCCTGAAACAACGCTTTAGGGCAACTAAAATAACTTTTAAATATTTATATAGCGTTAAATCTATTAAGAAGTATATAGTATCTCTCTAAAAGGATTTTTTCTTATTTTTCTTGTTGTTTCTTAAGTATATTTGTTTAAGTTTCTTTGTTTTCTATTTTTTTTTTCTTAATGCAGTCTGCTTTTAACCTTTTCTTTGCAAAACATTAAGAAAGTTTGTATAAAATTTTTTTTAGTCTTATTTTCCATTAAATTGTTTGTCTAAAAAAATGCTTATATAAAAATTCTTTAGTTTTTTGTTTCAGAATAAAATGTATGTTCCAAACAATTTTAATCTAATTATAAAATGAAGTTAATAGAAATGAGTTTCTAAAGTCTGTTTCTACGCTAATTAAGCCTGCTTCAAAACTCTGAACCATGTGAAAGGCACAAATAGCAAAAGAGCTACTAAACAAAAAATGCAATATCAAATGAAAAATCACTACAATCTTTTTTAACAGAAAGGATTTCAACATTCAGTTGTCATAGGAGGGAAGTACACCCATTTCAAAGCTTTTTAAGTAGTTTTTAAATGAGTACAAAGGAAACTCTATTTCATCAATTGAAAGTAAAAAAAAAAAAAATAATAAAAAAAACGAATACTTTTTTATTTAAGATTTTTTTGTCGCCACCGGAATCGATCCCAAAATTGCTAGTCTGGAACTCTGCCAGACCAGCAATTTTGGGTTTTTCTTTGCTATTCATGTTAACTGTCGTCAAAAAACCACTTTAACAATACGAGATATTGTTAGTATCCGACCGAACAGTTCGGCCAAAAAATGTTCTGTTATTAGAAAGCATTATGGTGAAATTTTCATACTGCCAAAATATTCTTTGAGCCGATTTAATTCGATTTTGAATGTCAAATTTAAGGAAAACTCCGTAGTTAACCGTAAAGTTAACTGTTCGGCCGCATAACTTTTTTCAATGTGGCCAACTTTCGGCTGCCAAACAGTGAATTTGTTGCTTAACTTTGGACGTTTCCTTAAATTTGGCACTCAAAATGCATTCGGCAAGCATTTTTTCATAAGCAAAATTTGTCCATACACACAGAGAAAAAATATGCCATTTTCCAACTGAAATTCGGTTGCATCTACTAAAATAGATTGGTACAACTGAATATTGTTTATCGCAACAAAATTCGGTTAATACAACAGAATTTTAGTTTCAATACCCAAACTATTCAGGAATCAGATTCCACTATAGTTTCACCAACCGAATTTATTGGTTGTAGCAACCAAAATAGGCTTAGCAATTCGGTTGGCAATTTTTTGTCCTGTGTGTAGTGCTTCAACATACCAAACATTGCCCAATTCATTTTCTGGCCGAACCGTTCGGTCGGACACTTAATGTTGTGTGTTACATATTATACTTACTAAACAAGTGAAAAACGTGCACTACAATTTAGTATTTTTTTCAGCACTTTTTTCACAAGTGCATAAAAAGCAATTTTCATAATTTTTATTTAAAAAATTTTTTTTAATTAAAAGAACATTGAACTAAAAACAAAACTAATAATAATTTATAATTATTAAAGGAAGAAATTTTTAGAAATTTTAAAAATATTGGTCCCGTTAAAATTCGGAACCGTTTTCATGTATTTATAAATAAACTGTTTCAGAATCATTCCTAAGGATTAATTTTAGAGCAATAATGTTTTAAAAGCAACAATCAAGATATTTTTGGGATGCTGTTAAGAATTACTTCTAAAAAGCAGTAAAAATACACTAATAGCCATTTTGGAAGCAATGAAAGAAGTGGTTTTGCTGGGTAGCTGGAGAACACATGGTTTTTTTTTTTTGCTATATTGTACAATTGTATTTTTTGTATATAACAACGGACGTACTTGGGACAATACCATTGAAATCTCATAGCATTATGATAATGTTATGTCGAAAAAATTTAAATACATTTTAAAGCTATTAAAAATTGTCTGGCATTAGAATTCTTATTACTAATGCTAATGAAATCGCGGTAATACTTTAAAAACTTATTAAAATTGAGCAAAAAAAAGCATTATAGGGTATTAAATTGTTTAAATATGTTTATATTTTTTAAACATTGTCTCTTTTTTAAAAATTAAATCCCTCGGGATCTCCTCTAGGCCTGGCTGTTTGTATTACATGAGAGTGTTAATTCAATTTTTTTTCCGTTTTGCCCTATCTTGCATAGTTTTTGAGGTATTGGGTGTTTTTTGAAATGGCGATTTTTTAAAATGGGCTTTATCTCAAAACCTAAGCGAGAAAGTGCAAAACAACGATAAAATTCCTGCTTTGCTTAAATTAGATTTATTTATTAATATTTTTTAATAAAAATTTATTTAATATACTACTTAATATATAATATTTATATTCACTTATTAGCATTGATAGAATTTTTGGAATTTGTGTAAAAAAGTAATTCATTAACTAATATTTTATATTAACCTAAAATACATAATTAAAATTTTCAGTAATGAGCATACCATAAATAATGTTTGTTAATTAAAGCAGAGTTTAAAAAATTAAAAAAAATAATTTTTAAACTAGCATAAGCGTACAATAACAAAGTTTTAAAGGAATTCAATGCATTTGTTTAATTTATGTAGTAAAACCGAGTATGAAAGTATACCATATACAAGTCTGGGTGAAATTCCGCAAAAGTGAGGTCCCAAATTCTACGTTTTGTAATTCTCGATCAAAATGTTGTTCTTTTATTTGTTCGGATGTACTTATGAGAAAATGTGTTACAACTACAGTGATAGAATTTTGTGCATAGTATTAATGAATTTGTTCTTTAATCCAATGTTTTTTCTCATTGAAAAGTCCCCAAAGAACGCGTTCATTAAATCAATGAAACGTATTAATTAAATGAAAACTAATTGAAAGAAATATATTTTTTTGCGTTACTTTTTTATTTATTGTTTTTTTCTATTTATTAATTTTTATTTGTACATATATTTCTTTTTTGTTTTTATAACGATTTTGACATCTCCCTGAACTCGACTTGAACCCGCAATCACCAGAATGTAAACATTACCGCGTTACCGATTCATCTAAATAGCCAAAATAAAATGATGTAATTATTTGGGCTTTTATATTTAAATAATTTCAGTTTGCAACCCTAGCGTTTATTACTGGGACATATATCTATTTTAGTAATTAGCTAATTCAAAACCCTTATAAAAATTATAGCATATCTTACGGGTTAGTCGAAAATATATAATGAAAAATTCATGTAATTACTGAATTTTTCATTAATTCAATGAAAATTTTTCATTAACTCAATGAATTCAGATTAATGAAATCGATTCATTAATAGTATGAACGAAAATTCTATCAGTGTATGTCTATATATCGACCAAACTCAGTAGGGTTCTTACTTCGGCTTACATAAGGCAGTGGACAAATTTCATAAAATTACCTTTGTATTTGAATAGAAGGAGAGATAAAAGGACGAACATCATTAATTCAGATCACACACTTACTGTAGGTCGAAAAAGATCAGCAAAATTGATTAGGGGGATAGTCTGAATTAGAATATTAAGATAATCGATAATAATTTTCCTTGACAACATCATACAAACATTTCAAAACGAATTACAAAGTATGACTTTGGACTCAGTGGCTTGACCTCAAAAATGTTACTCACATTGTATGTGGGTGAAATCAAAAAATTTGATAAATTTTTGGGCCAAATTTGTGAGAAGCAAAAAGTGTTAATATTTCGGTTTTTTCTTAATGGAATCAGTAAGTTTAGTCATTATAAACCTAATTGCAAAAAATCTGTTCTACAAGTTGTCGCAATAACTTTTTTTGCAAAATTTTAATTTTTTTTGTGGTAACGGAGTTTACATTTCTGCAAGCAAAAGATATAACAAAAAAAATTGCGTACGAATTTTCTTCAATTTATCAGTTTTTCGTATTTGGGTTTTCAACTTGCTTTCCAATGATATATAATTTGTGTTTATCAAATTGGCGGTTTCGCGAATAAAAATACAATTCATTCCGCCAAAAAAATTTTTTTTTTTTAATTTTGTATTTTTGGTCCTTTTAAATGCTTTTCAAAAATATAAAAATTTTTAAAATCCAAACAGCGGTTGCGCAGTTAAAAAATAATATATTAAAAACATAACATTTCGCGATCAAAAAATTCTTAAATTGAGTGCAACAAATTTAATTTGTCAAACTAATGTCAGTAATGACTCGAAATATCGATTCAAAACCAATGAAATGCAAAATCAATCGTTTTTCGCTCCAGAAGCTTAGGGTAAAAAACTGATAACTTTTTTTGATTTGACGCAAAATTATTAGTTGAATCGTCTTTTGACGCATAAATATTAGTTGAATGACCTCTGTTTATGGTTATTTTAAAATATTTTAAACATTTATCTACATTTATTTGAATGAAATCTGATGCAAACAATTGTGGTTACGGAGTTTACATTTGGTTACTTTTTTCGTTTTCTTTCAGAAACGCTTTGACAGAACTTTCTTTCCGAAACAAAATCGTATGATGTCTACAAGGTGAATCCAAATATGACATTGTTTTTCTTACTCGTTAAATAGTTTGGTGTAAAAATTAGGAACGGAGTTTACAACATTTTTTCAAATCTTATTAAAGACATCCTTTTTCATCTTTAGAATGTTACATGCTGCAGAGAAGCTTCAAGTCTGTTATACTGGATGATTACTTACAGTCGAGCCATCATTTGAGTATAAATAACATTATACTTTTCGCAATATAAATAATAGATAACTTCAAAATTCTGCATATGCATTTTTATCAAAAATTATGACGAAAAATCGTTACAGAGTTGAAGTCGTGATAGCTAAGATATACGAAAAAGTTTGTAAAATGTATTAATTTTTATTAAAAACGGCACTTTTCCTCTTCATAAAAATTCTTACAGTTAGTGTTTAGCTTTATTGGTTATTAAAATATAAGCTATTAAAGTTAAAAAACCTTATGAGTTAGTTGTTACGGAGTTTACATTTGGCCTATAAAATTGATCACAAATTTTATGTATTAACCAAAAATTGGTCAGATTGTTTTAAATTTTGTAAAAGAGGTGACAATGCGCTGATATATATCGAAATATATAACTCAAATGTAATCCATGCATTAGAAATCAGGTGGTTACACGGTTTTTATCACATTTTTTGATATCACCCATGTATATTTTAAAAGCATTTTGCTCAAGCTGCTTAACTGCGTAAGTGACAGAGGGCATAGTTTTGATCCAAATAAAAAAAATTTAAATAATTACGGTGTTTTATATTTTAAAACAAAAACTTCAAATAATTTCTATTTCTTTTTTGGTTAAAATAAAAGCTCAAAAACTGCTGAAAACTGCTCAAAATAAGGAAAAAATAAACGCGGAATATATTCAAATAATAAAATTTTAAATATTTGTTTGTATTTTTTCCTTTGTTGTTTGCTATTATTTAAAATTAAATAAAAAAAAAAGAAAAATTAAAATTTTCTTTACAAAGTTCCATCTAGAGATAATGATTTTTTATAACTTATCTTTTTGGTGATGCCATACCCCTGGTTAAAATAGTTGTAAACAAAATTACTTCAAGCAAAGAGTATATAGAATATAGAAATTGCGGGACTCTCTACCACGGAGAAAGCCTTGGAACAGGAATATACTCAAACCAATACTAAATGTATTATATCAAACATCACCCAGCAAGCATGGCAATACGAAGAAGATTCGCCTATCGTATCGCCAGGTAGAAAAAATTTATTGCCGGCGGCATCAATTTCGTATTCTGGAAATTTCATCCGTCAGAAACAATTGTTACCCGAAAACAATACTTCCAGACAATACGAAAGCAATAACCCATATGGAAAATAAAAAGGGGATACCACTAAATAAACTCCCGGGTACAAAATAAATGATTTACTTTTTTCATTATTAAATTTAAGTCTGAAAAAGAATATCTGCATATATAATCCACTGAACAACTTATAAATTATCTTGATTTCATCTTAGCCGATTTTTCCCGCGCAATTAATCTTGATTTTTCACGAGTTTATTTCCTATATGTATCTTTTGATTGTCTTTGTATAAATATAGTTTTAATTTTTTCCAAAATGACAAAAGATTCCAAAGAAATTTGTTTTATCTTCCAGATGATACAAAGGTGATATTGCCGCAATACTATCATAAAAAATTATGACAAAAGATAAAAATTTTTAATTATTATTTTTCCAAGTATCGCCGATTTCTCTTCCAAATGATAAATGGAAGACAATTTCAAGGTAAATACTACTGGATTATTTTCATTTAAATAACAAATAGAAGATATCTTCTTGGGAGATATCTTCCAAATGTTTGCAGACTCATTATGTGCGCTCTTTGTATGACTCAAAACATCGATTGTAACCGGGGATGGAAAATAATAATTTAGTTATTATAAAAATCAAGAATGGAACCTTAAGTATATTACTCCAACAGTATTATAGCCCTAGATTTTGAATTTTAAAAAACCATATGTAAAAAATTACAAAGTAATGGCGGAATGCGAAAAAAGGCTTTGGGGTTCAAACAAATAATTAAAAGACGTAATAAGCGATTTACATACTGCAAACGAGTATATCGATGGAAAAATTTTCTATTTTACAAATTTAGAAAACCGCACTTAAAAAATTGCAAAATAAAAGCGGAATTCGAAAAAAGACTTTGTGGTAGAAAAAAAAATAATTAAAAAGCTTAATCAGCGATTAACAATCTGCAAATTATTATAATGATGCAAAAGTTTTCCTTTTTGCGAATATTTTTTTGCGATTTTTTTATTTTTTTTTGCAAACTAATTACCAAACTTTAGTATATAAAATTGGTATATTGGTCCCTAGATTATGAATTTTAAAAAGCACACTTAAAAAATAAATAACCAATTTTAATTTAATAATCAAAAGTGAATTAAAAAATTAACTCATTCGAGCCTATGATGCTTGGAATATACTTCGAATTTCGTTTGAAAATTTAGTATGATATTTTTTGGTGAAATACTATCGATTTATGAAAATACTACCACGCCATTGAAAACTCCAAATATTTTATAAAAATTTTACTAAATAAAGATAAAAATATACCATTGTACTAACTTATTAAATATAAAAAGTTGGAAACCAAAACTATATCATAATTATATTAGTCTTAATGATTTTTGTCAATTAAATTTAATTATAAAACATGCTTTTCATTAAATTTTGTGTTTTTGTAACAAACATAAGTTTTGATGTGTATAAAACCAATGAAACAACCCTTGTGTGTTTTATTTTATTTTTAAAGTGATAAAACCACAAACTATAACCAATATAAACAATTCCATATTAAAGACAGACAAAAGGACAGGCCTATCAACGACACAGACAGTAAGACAAACTGCCAAACTAAATGTCGACCATTACACAGAAATAGTAATTTTCATTAAATTCCCCCCTCCCTCTCTTTCAGTTTTTATAGAACTAAAGCCTTATAAGTAGAATACTTTTTAAAAATATTGACATTTACTAACGATTTAATGACACTCCTTCTTTTATTCAATTTAATTTTGTGGCTTTTTTTGGGTAGACAATTAAGTAAAAACCACAATAAACAGGACATTTTTACCTTGAATTATTCATACACTATTTTAATCATAAGGGCCGATTGTTTATCTTGGTTTGGGTTATAGAAATTTCCAAGAAATATTCATTAAAAGTTTTTCGTATGCATAATAATTACAAATGATCACTAATATGTATTGATGGAGAGCCCTTCAAAAAAATAACAAAAAACAGAAATCATTATTAAAACCATTATGTATTATGGTACTTATTGAATGTTTGGGTGCGTGTTATTGTATAAATGACACTTTTATTGCTGTTAACAAACAATATACGAAATGTTAGGTGTATAACTTTTGAAATTTTTTTAAAGCTATCAATTAGGACAAAGCCATACTGAATAGTCCATAATAAACTATGATCATAAAGGTTATTGCTATTATTTGAACTTAGGAAAAAAATGTTTATACATTTTTTATTTTCAACGAAGGATTTCACAGTTTAAGTGCTAATATGCTATCGCTGTAAAATAGCCTTCTTTTAAGTTTAACCCATAGAAAGTTGTGAAATTTACGATAAATTCTAATTTACTATTTCAACGAGTAAAAAGGTTAAAGTCGGGCATGCCGACTATACAATACCCTACACCAGTCTGGTTAAGAGCCAACTAATGTTTGGATCCGAAATTCGAATGGGTTAAAATGGGACTTGTGTCAAAATTTTCTATAAATTAAAAAAAGAAGAGAAAATCGTAAATATAGCCCATATGGGCGATAGGTCCAAATATGGATCGATTCTATCTAGAATCTATTGGCTTTGTTCTCGGAACCATGTGAGTCAGCAAACCAAATTTCATTAAAATGTCTTAATATTTGCGACCTGCAGCGTGTAACCAAGCCAATTTTGAGGGGACCCTTATATGGGCACTAGGTCTAAACATGGACCGGTGTTAAACAAAATCAAGGGGCTTCGTCCTTGGGCCGACATAGGTGGGTGTACCAAATTTCATCAAAATATCTTAATATTTGCGACCTGCAGCGTATAAACAATATAATTTTGGAGGGACCCTTATATGGGCACTAGGTCTAAACATGGACCGATGTTAACCAAAATTAATAGGCTTTGTCCTTGGGCCAAAATTCAAATCAAAATTTCATCAAATTATCTTTATATTTACGACCTGCAGCGTATAAACAATATAATTTTGGGGGGACCCTAATATGGGCACTAGGTCTAAACATAGACCGATATCAACCAAAATCAATAATTTCATCAAAATATGTTAATATTTGCGACCTGTAGAGTGCACACAGGAATGCATGGACAGATAGACGGAGGGACGGACGGACGGACATCGTTAAATCGAAATAAAAAAAAATTCTAAGCCGATCGGTATACTATAAGGTGTGTCTACGACCAATATTTGTTGGTGTTACAAACATCAGCACAAACTTATTATACCCTCTCCACGTAGTGGTGTAGGGTATAAATAGCATGAACTGTGAATACCCTCAATATCTTATCTTGATGCTCAACATTTCCCAGTGTAGAAAATCATTACCAGAACAAACTTTATATCGTTTCATTAGTTTTTCATTGAATATCCGGTGTTAAGAACTTTTGAATATATTTCAGAAAATTGCGCTGGGCTTCATACTAAAGGTTTATGAGTTACCTATAAGTAAAATTTGTTGCTGTTATACCCTACACAACTACGTGGACAGAGTATAATAAATTTGGGCTAATCTTTGTAATACCAAAAACTACTGGACCTATACCAAATATTTTCGATTTATCGATGTCCGTTTGTCCGTCCGTCCATCGGCCCATCCGTCTGCCTGCCTGTCCATGAATCCTTGTGCGCATGCTACAATTTGCAAATATTAAAATATTTTGATGAAATTTGTGAGAAAAATCATTTTTGTAATACACCTGCCACTTATTGTTAATAAAATTAATCAAAAACAAATATCTTGGTTTTATTCAACAATACAAAACAGAATTTCTTTCCATTGGTAATTTTATAGCGTCTGGAAAAATTATCTCCAAAAAAGTAAGTTGTTTTGCCTAAAGGAAATTTGAAAAAAAAAATTATTTGAGAATTTGTAGCTCATTTCGACTTAGGTTGTTTCAGAAAAGGAAGTTTTAAATTTTAAAAAAATTTAGGAACTTAAGGGAAAATACAATAATTGGCTACGTCAAAATTATTTAAGAATTCCGTTATTCTTACAACACTACACAATACAGAAAATAAATGCTATTACTTTGCTTTTGTAATTGTACATGGAAAATACACTATAGTGCATGGTGCAAAAGAAATAAGTTATTTTGTCAAATGGAAATTAATAAAATTTCGAAAATAACTGGTTTAGAAGTTTCACATACTTTAGTATATAAGATGTAGAAAATATGACAAAAATTATGGAAAATGTTCTTAAATCTACTTAAATTTTGTTGTCAAAAGTCTCCCTGGATATAATTATGTACCAAATGAGACAGAAAATTTGTCTAGTGTTTACTGTAATATATTTATATCCAAAAGATTATTGACAAATTGAATATATATATATATATATATATATATATATATATATATATATATATATGTTCCCTCGGTTCCTATAAGGAGCATAGCATTATATATTTTACCTAAAACGAAATTGTTTTTTATATAACGTCATATAAAATTGGATTAACAATTTCTCATTTTAAAAGCAATATACAATAACATATTTATCGATATATAATAAGATGCAACTAATATGACATCATATTATAATTTTTTACGAAAGAAAAAATTATATATGGATACAAAATATATATGGGTATATAAAGTCATATATTATTATGCACAAACTGTTTTACTTCGGTAGTATAATTCAGATCTTCTTACCGAGTAATTCTTCGAACAACATTTGTTTGGATATTTTTATGGATTAGATCTGGCACCAAATCTGGCCGCATTTGCTCATATCTGGGCACGGAAATCAAGCAATTATTCAGATTAGTTTAGATATGAAGAGATCCGGCAATATATCCGATCAGGTCTGACCATAAAGTGTATCCCATATGCCATATATCATCATATGTACTCAGATCTTGCAACCGAACTATTTAGATTCTATCATATCTAATCGGATCTAAACACTATTATTCAATTGGTCTTCTGTTGCCAGAACCAAAAAATCGGCTACCATAACTCAACCATTCAATTGACTACAAGTTGACTACGTATCTGTTCTTTTTTTGTGTAAAAAAATGTTTTTTCTTAATGAGAAAAAAACAAGCTTCTGTTTTTAAATTAATAATCCTAGTAACCGCTTAGCTATGACTACCATTCATGTTTATAATCATATCTATATATCAGTTTGTATAAATACATGTTCTCATAATAGACATACATTTAAACTAATTAGCTTTGAGTGTAATTGAAGAACATCATTAAATTTGGTATTGTATTGATTCAATGAAGATTTCGTTCTTGGAATTTATTTTGATATAAATGTTGTTCTACTTTTTTGTGTACTTGCAAATGGTATAGTATTGATTTGACCTAAATTTTCTTAAAAGTTTGTTTTTATAAGACTAGATTTGTAAAGAAGGGAAAAAAAAGGGGAAATAAAGTCAGTAGAGTGTAAAGCAATATATTTTTGAAGAAAAAGAAATTTTTCTTAAGGGTGTGTAAAATTATACAGAATAAAATATATAACTAAATGATATTTTCAACAAGTTAAACTAAAAAAGGAAATACAAAAATTTTGGGGATGAAAACGAAAGACAATCTAGTGAAAGAATGACATATATAAACAACATGTCAAATAATTTTTATTAAAGTTTGTTTCAAAGTTAGTTTTAGTTTCCAAAGTAAAGTCTCTTCAGGAAAGTAAATCTAAAGATTTTCGGAAAATTTTAATGCGTGGAGGTCACTTTTAAAAAACTCAAAATTGCTCTTGTACAAATTCACCAAAAAATAAAATAAACTTATAAAAAATTTTAACCCAAAAGTATGCAATACGATTTTATACTTATCTTTATTTTTATGGAACACTTTGATAATTAAAATAACTTTATATTTTTTGTAAATAAGTTTATTAGGCTCTTATACTTCAAATAAAAAATATTATATGTATCACCAGTTCAACATGTCAATATATTCGTGATATTTGTTAATGAAGTATAATTTTTTTCATATATGTGAACTTCTCCAAGAAAAGGGACCTAGTGTGTCAAAAAACGTGTTTCGATAAAAATCAGAAAAACATTAAAATTTTATTTTTTATTTAACTTTAAATGCGTTCTTCTCAAAACTTCATTTTCACACACTAGGTCCCTTTTCTTGGAGAAGGTCACATATGTATATCTCCGAGAAAATGAGATTTCATAAACTAATGAAAATAGATAATTGAAATTTGGCATATAGCTTTATTTCATAACGAGAAGAAACCTAACCAAAGAATTTTTGGCTATTCGAATGATTAAGGGGTAAAACGGGGATGAGAATTTTCAAAAAATCGATTTTCGAACGTCATTTTCGATGAGGAGGCCAAACATGTTACATATTTTTTTCCAATTTGATGACCCTCAACAAGAACCTGAAGTTAAAATAACGTACATCCACAAACAAAAGGTCGGTACTGAAAGGATTAAGAAATCTTGATCTTAAAAATTTATATTATTTTCGCCAAAATATGTATGTATATTGTTTTCATGAAATATATAATAAAGGTGTTGAAAAGCAAACATAATGGCCCTTACTATAAAAGAGTATTTTAAATTTAAAATCGACTTTATTTTTAATCATACGGTTTTGTTCATTTTGTGTATGAAAACCCTACAAAAATATTTATATTTTCAAACATTTTGATTGGTTGAAAATAAATTAACCAATCAGAATGCTCCAAATAAAAAACCAAGTCAAGGCATACTGCCACCCAATATTTTAACTAAAGTCGACTTTAACTAAAATATACGTTGGGAAAATATTGATAGTAAGGCTGAATATTTTCATGTAAGGTTTTTAGAGGCTTTAAGGCGCCTATTTAAACAAATATTGCTGCATACTTTAGAGCTTATATCTATAATGCAATTTCTTACTTTGGTACCATCATACTGAGGATTAAAGCGTTGTGGCACTACTTTATTTTTTTCATATAAGTGCAAATGCATTGTCGTTATCATTTTTATGGAAAAAAATCAATGCATTAATGCATTGTCCCCACAACTCTTTACTGTGTAGGTACACGAATTTTATATTTTAGAAATATTATTAATAATAATAATAAAAAATCAGAGCTTATTTCTTAAACCTTTTACCAGAATATTTTTGTTGCTTATAGATATTTTCAAATAAAATTTTAAACATTTTTCCATTAAAATCCACATTTTCTTTAAATTAATTTTTCTTTATTTTTGTAGACAATAAAGAATTTAAGAAACTTGTATAAAATAATTAGTACAATAAACTTTTACTGGTATTTATAAAAAAATTTTCATTTTGCTACTGACAACACAATTTTCTCTCAAAAATTGCCTTTAGTATTACTTGACATCAATTTTCATGTAGAGTCAAATTGTAATTTTATATATTTTTATAAGTTTAAAGAACTGCATCATACAGAGAAAGTTGCAGTCATAGAAGAATATTGCTTTTAGCCATTAAATAATAATATAACATTTTAAGACAATTTCATATTTATATATCTTTGGTATAGAATGTTTGAAAATTTATGCAATGCAGACAATAAACATTAAAACAAATTTTAATGGATAATAAATTAATTATGGAATAATTTTATTTAAATCGAAATCTAACCAAAATATGTTTTAAAAGAATTCTATATAAATGCAAGTATTAAGCTGTAGGAAGACAGAGATTAAAGCCCAAATTACTTGAACGTAAATGTAACGCGACGAATCAGCTGATTCAACCTGCTTAATGAGAAACACATAGTGCTGAGTACTAGACGTAAACGACTCGTAACGTGCTGTTCATTTCTGTTGAAAACAGAATTTTTTTCTCCGTTTTTACGTGAGAGAGCAAAACAGCTGTTTTTAGTTGCATATAAGTGATGGAATTTGTGGCACAATTGTACAATGTTTGGCACAATCAAAGTTTGATTAGTACACTGGCACATTTTTGTAATTTCCAATTATTTTATAGAAATCCAGTTTATTTAAAAAAGAAATTATTTGGCAAAAACAATAAAATTTTTGTTTTTATTTTCACACAAAAACTTTTGTTTAAAACGAACACATAAAATATTATATTTGAAAAGTAAACAAATTAAATAAATAAAAACTAATTTAATGATTGAATGAATCAAATGAGCTAAATTGATTGCAAATTATTTTCGATTTAAAATGAAATTGAATCCGATTTTCAGGGATAAAATATAATCCACAATGAACTTTTATGAAAGTTCTTGCTTGTCATTTTATAAAAAAGTGCAAGTTTTGGTACTATTTTTAAACTGGTTGGTACTATTCTGAAAATCAAATTTATCAATCCTTAATAGCACGTTACATATTTTGAGTAACTTAGCAAAAATAAAATACCACGTTACGACTCGTTCTAGTTACATTTACGATCTAGTAACGAGACTTTAAGTCTTTTGCAAAACGGAATATTTTCTGGAATTTGTTTATCTTTAAGTAAGTAGCTAAATAACTATAGTTTGAAGAAATATTTGCTAAAAATATAGTCTATTTAAACTTTTTGTGCAGAAGAAACTTCGTGAAAACATAAATCAATTCAAAGCAAGTTTTTTTTGTCTATCTTACCACTTGAAAGCTCCCTTAGCGGAGATTTTTGAATTACAAGTTCCAGATTTAATTATGGTTATAATTTTGTAGGAATGTTTTTCTAACCACGCTCTACTTTTTTATGATAGTACACTGAACCAAAATCATTGGTGAAATCAACTAAAATCCATATTAAATTTATGAGTGGGTAATCACTATAGAACAAACAAAACCTGTCCGTCAATTTAACACAATGTTTAGTGCATTTCTATTTTGACGTTTAACTATTACACTCAACCAAAAAAGACTAATGGCTACTGAAAATTTTGCTGTTATTACGGGAAATTTAACTGTTTTGAGGCCAGCGGTATTTTTTGCTAATTTTAGCAACCTATGTCTGCTGATCTGTAGTACAATAAAAGTAGTAGAAAAAATTAGTAGCCGCTACTTAATTTTAGTAAAATTTATGTAAAATGTAATTCAAAATCGATTGGCTAAAATCAGTTAAAAAACTTACTAAATATCATAATTTTAGTACAATGAAATTAGTATAAATAATTAGTTGCTGCTACTAAATTTCAGTAAATTGCTGTAAACTGTAATTTAAAATCATGCTGAAATTAGCAAAAAATTGTACTAAAAAATAAAAAACTGTAAAACTTAAAAAAAAAAAAATTTCTTTCGATTGTAACAAGCGTATAATTACTTCATCGTATTCGAAATTTGGAGTCAAAATTGCTAACGGTTCTCCAATTATTGCCGTTTTATGCATTGGAGATGCAATAAAATTTTCTGCGTGTTATTTCTAAACTAAGAATATATCAATAGTAACAAATATAAACTAAACAAGAATTGTAAAAAATCAAAAAAAAAAATATTTTTAAATTAGTATATTTTTCTGCTAAATTTAGCACTCGGTTACTGATACTGACTTTTAGTACAAATTTTTTTTTAGTAATCATTTTTGCTATTCTCTTATTACAAATTACGGATTTTTTACTAATTCTCGCTGCTGATTTCAGCAAAACATTTTACTAATTTGTCAAAACCACCCAGTGTAGAAACGGTAATGACATATCATTATTTTTTGGACTTCCAGTAATGACACCCACTTACCTTCTGTATTATTTTAAAACATATAATAAAGAGTTACTGATAATGACTTATTTTTATCATTATTTCAAATAGAAAATAATTTTTTAGATTTTTTTTGAAAATTTTTTAAAATCTATTTTTAGACTCAATATTTTTTAAACACTGGTAAGGATATATATACACATTTTTTGATTTTTTGTATGTTGGCGAGTAAGCTACTTGTGTGCAGCAGGTCAATTGTGTTTTTATCTATTAAATATTACATGTCGAAATAGCTCAGATGGTAGAGCTGTTGACTGGCAATCTGTAGACCCAGGTTCGATTCCCGCACCAGCAAATTTTATTAAAAAAAAAAAAAAAATACAATAAAAAATATTTTTTTTTATATAATTTATTTTTTAGAAAATCAATTTTTAGACTCATTATTTTTGTCAATACTGGTAAGCACATAGATAACGATATATTTTTCGATTTTTCGTATACTGGTGTGTAACGACAACTCATTATTTTTCGCGACATCGCCATATAAAGGTAATAAGAAATGTAATAACAAAAGTAACTAGTTATCATTACCAAGTATGTAGTTACATAACCACATATCTGGTAATGATTTTCTGCACTGGGCAAGTGCTAAATTTAGCAGAATAATATACTAATTAAAAAAAAAAATTTTTTTATTTTTTACAATTCTTGTTTAGTTTATATTTATTACTATTGGAAATAACACTCAGAAAATTTTATTGTATCTCCAATGCATAAAAAGGTAATAACTGGAGAACCGTTTTTAATTTTGACTCCAAATTTCAAATACGATTAAGTAATTATACGATTGTTACAATTGAAAGAAAAAAAGTGTTTTTATATAATTTGTTTTTTAGATCTTACAGTTTTTTTAATTTTTTAGTACAATTTTTTGCTAATTTCAGCAGATTGATTTTAAACAGTAGTTTACAAAAATTTACTGAAATTTAGTAGCGTGTAGTAATTATTTATACTAATTTCATTGTACTAAAATTATTGGTATTTAATAAATTTTTTAACTGATTTTAGCAAGTCGATTTCGAGTTGTAGTTTACAACAATTTTACTAAAATTTAGTAGCGGCTACTAAATTTTTCTACTAATTTTGTTGTACTACAGATTAGCAGACATGTGTTGCTAAAATTAGCAAAAATACTGCTGGGCTCAAAACAGTTAAATTTCCCGTAATAACAGCAATATTTTCGGTAACCATTACAGACTTTTTTGGTTGAGTGTATAGTACATACTCTACAATACTTAAAACATATACAATATTTTATGGATAAAAACATATAAATTAATTTGTTTAAATGAATACTTCAAATACATTTTATATACTTCACATAAATAATATAAAAATTAATGACAAAAATTAAAATTTATAATTTAATTGAAAACGTTTAAAATTATATAAGTTTATTAAAATTTAAAAATATTCATTTAACAAGTCACTGAATTTGTTAATTATCATATTTTCAAAAAAAAAAAAAAAGAAACACTTAATGCTCATTTATTGATGCTTCCGAATACCAAAAATGGCTGTCACCTGCCAGCAAGAGGAATGACGCGACAAAACTAACCACACTAAACCTTTTCCACAGGTTTAATACTTTTTTTTCAAACTGAAGAAAAATTATACCAAATTAACTTAGCTGCCTTTTTAACAAAATTTTTTACAGTTAACAACCCAGCAAAACCTTGGTAATATATGCATATTACCTGGTAATATATCAAACCGCTTACCCTTCCATTACTTTGGACCCTTACACCTTACCCTTGCATTACTTGTAAATACCAAATTCAGACGTTTGTATGTTTTATTGGTATAAATAATTCGTTTTTATAGGAAATTTTAGAAATTCTATTTTTTGTTAAAAACCTGTGAATTTAAAATTGATATTCGGTTTAAAAAATTCAAATTTAAGCAAAATGTTTTCAAAAACTCCTTACCTGTAAGTTCAGAATAACATGTTACTAGATAAGGAGTTACATCGATGGACATGCCCTTGTTAAAATAATAGGTCTAGTAATAGAAAAGTAAGAGCTTGCCCTCTTCATTACAAAATGTTTATTTTTATAACCAAAACTTATAAAAAAAAATTTTCCAACATTTTATGTTAAAAATATATAATTCTTAATTTAATAGTCAATATAAAACAAATTGAAATTAAAAAAAAACGTATTATTTTAAGGTGTTTTGTAACCTAGAGGTAATAGGTAAGCGTAACATATTACTAGGTAAGGAGTTACCTCGATGGACATGCCCTTGTTAAAATAATAGTTAAAATAATATTTCTTCTTACCAAAGTCATTACCGGGTAATATAAAGTTTTGCTGGGAAATTCAATTTTGTAAATAAATTCACAAAAATTTAACAACACAACAATTGATTCGTAGAGTATTTTTGACGACAATAAGTATGTACATTAAAAAAAAAATAGTTGAATTAAAAAAAAAACACACATCAATTTGAATAAAAACGATATTGTTTTAACAATTCGTTTCATCAAAAAGGAACGAAATTTTTATGTTGATTTCACTTACGACTTTTGGTTCAGTGTAGACAAAATCCTTCCCTGGGGAAACATTTTCCCCTATATACAATTGGGCTGAGCTCCGAAAAAGTATCATAGTTTTTTTTTTTTTTTTTTTAACATTTTGAGTATTTTTTTATAAATAAAATTTTTTGTCCTATATTACTATAAATGTATTTGATTTTGCTCAAAAACTTTAGCTAATATCGGCTTTTTCAAATTATAATTTATCTTAATATTATAAAAAAAAATAGTTAACATATTTTTCCAACGTAGCATTAAAAACATGCCCCATTGTAACGAAAATAGACATTTGTTTTTTTTTGTCAAATTTTTTTATATCGAAAAGCTATTTTAAATTTCCACAAAATCGGATCATAGATTCTATATTTGGTTAAAAATGGGTTAATTTTGGCAGTGTGTTAACTGTAATTATTCCAGCTTTTAATTATATGCCAAATTCTGATTTCAAATATTTCTTTTTTCTTTTTTTTAATCACAATAACTTAATAATTTTCAAGTTTCCTTTTATTAATCCTTAAGGATTTTAAAGTATTCATTTATTATAAACTGAAAGAAAAAAGTTTAACAAAAAATCATAATATTTTTCTATATTATCGGATTTACGTATATTTTCTCCATTCTTTTTTTTTCTTCTTTTCATAACAAGTCGTCTGCATTAAAACTTTAAATCCTTTCATACAAATTCTTACGGCAAGTATTATTATTATTATTAAAGTACTTTATTCAAAATGTTTTGTATATTTTCTTTTATATTCTATTCGCATTTAACTACTACGTATAAATACTTTGCATACTTTCTTTTATTAACCATGCTTTTAGCGGATTTTTTCTCCTTCCTAACCATTTGACCATTTTATTTAAAGCATTCATATATTTTTTTTTACTTTTCTATGTAAAAGTTTAAATGGTTAAATTGTACTGGCCATGTTTAACGGAAATTGTGTTTGGCTAGGATTTGTTTTTACACCCCGAAATGCAACCAGTGGAAGAGTAGTCAATAGTCAGTACAAGTGTCAGACATTGACGCCATTATTGTTATAAATATTAACCCTGCTAAAGAAACAGACAGAGAGAGAGAGTTTAAAAAATTATTTTTAAAGGAAATAATGTTTGTATGATCATAGTTACAGGATATTTTTTGAATTTCCTGACATTTTTATTGGAAACTACTTAGTTTTCATTTAAAATAAAATAACGAAAACCATAAAAAACTGCTTGTAAAACTTTGACATTATAAATATGTTTTTTTTTTTATTATTTCACAATATTTTAACTTTGAACGGATCAAAAACAAAGTAAGTATTAATGTTCTTATTGTTGGAAAACGAAAAGTTTTATTTTTTTTCTACAGACTTAAAAAAGAAATAATACAATATTAAAACTAAAGCCTAGGAAGTGTTAAAAGTAATAAAGTTTTGTGATGCTTATAGTTAGAGATGACTGAAAGAAAGGTCGTTTTTGTGTTGTTTGAAGGATGCATTTATAAGGCAGCATCGTTGATGTGTTTTGTCTAAAGCGTTGAAAAGTATTTTTTTATTATTATGCCCGTAATCGATGCTTTATATTGCTCTTAAAAACTTTTGGTAAAAAGGAGTGAGATGAAACTAAATAGAGCTTAAGAAAATAAGTAAATAATTGTGAATTTAAGTTTTTAAGTAGCTAAAGTTAGTTATGATACAAAAATTTAGATGAAAGCAATAGAAATTTTTTGAAGGATACTGTAAGCTTTCTTGAATGCAATAACACATTTTTGGAAATTTTTCTCAAGTCAAAGCATAGAAAAGTTTCCTTAAATAAAATATGCTGCATATTTTAATTTATTTTTTTTTTTGGATTTTTTATTGAATCGTAGCCCTCCAAATCAAAGCTTAAAACTGAAGTCTGACTAGGAGATGTTTAGTTTGCAACTCTTTCTTTAGGACAACCCCTAAACACACAATTTGTATATATCCACTTTAGTATTCTGCTTAATTTAAAGTGTGTATTTAGAAAAGTTTTTGCATATTTTAAGGGATGCAGCTCAAATAACAAACGCTAAATTACGCTTTTCCAGTTATTAAAAAAAATTTGTTTTTAAATTGTGCATACTTTAACGGCAGTTTAAGATTTTCTAAACCAGCAGTACCTCTTTCCTGTATTTTTCCCATCTTTATTTTACATAGGGTGAGCCTCAAATAATAAAAAATATTTAAAAACAAAAAAGTCAATAATGCTCTGCATGTAACCTATTTCTCTATCTAATTATACAATATATAAAGTATTTAACACTAATATTCTAGTTAATTTCATCATCTCACCATTAGACCGTACCTCAAAAAAAAGTTCGCCGTACACCCTCCAATATGAATTATTTTTGCAAGGCAATTTCAAAAATGAAAAAGGGTCGCCTTTTTCAAATTTTCGTTATAGCTTCGGCATTTAAAGTCGGATTTTAAAGTATGATATATCGATTTATTTTTCCCTCGAGGAGACCAGTGTTTTGCTATAAAGCAAAAATCCAATTAAAAAAAATATAAAAAGGCGACCCCTACGTTCGGCAACCAATATATAAAAAAAAATTCTACTGGGTTTATCGAAAAACTTCCTTAGCAAAAGTTTAATGATTTTTGAGAGCTTTAATTTTCTGACATTAGGGTCGTACATTAGGGTTGTAGCAGCTAATATCTGGTGCGTAACTACTAGAACGGGATACTTGAGGTCAATGGCCCTTAGAGCAAAACATCGATGTATCATACTTTAAGATCCGACTGTAAATGCCAAAGTTATAAAGAAAAATGTAAAATGGCAACCCCTACGTTCGGCAAAAAAAAAATTTTTTTTTGAAACCTCGTTGCAAAAATACTTCATATTGGAGGGTGTACTGGGGAGAGCAACTTAGCTATACAAATAAAATAGTTACGGGAAAACCTATTCACAGTAATGGTTATTTATACCAATCCTGTGACAAGTCCTGCTTTAACCAGTCACAGGGCAGGTACTTTGAGAGCAATTGACACCTAATTACCCACAGGCTGATAAATGTATGTCAAGTTCATAATGCGATTTTTTAATAATAAAAAGAAAAATTGGATTGGATAACCACACGGAGGAAAAAGACGTTTTTGTATGTGTTTGGAGGTAATCAATATATGTTTACAAACTACCATATATGTATTTGCAGTATGCTTTCAATTATATTGTTTTTATAGTTACTATGCATATATATCCCGGTAATAATTATATTTGTGGAATACAATTAACATAAATTTGGAAAAACGGCGAATTTCCATTCTTGATACATATAAAGTTGTATGTAGCCATTATAACTTTTGTAGTTGGTAATAATCGTTTAGTTTAGCTAGACTGCATCTAAACAGAAAATTTAGTGATATTTTTCCTTCATTTATTAATTTTATTGTGAAAGATGTGAAATAATAAAATAAATTAGTATAAATAAAACATAAAATTGTGTTAAAAAGAAAAAAAAAATATTTAATTGTGTATATTAAAGTATTAACTTATTATAAGAGTTTTTAATTAATATTTGTTAATAAAAATAAATAAAAAATAAATGAAGAGATTGTAGTTATTGTTTTTTAATGAAAGATTTGTATTAGATGTAAAATTCAATGTGATTTATAATATATTTAGTTATTAAATAATCGCCAAACAGTAGATGTATTAATTTTACTTCTTATGTTTCATTTAAAATATAGAGAAATTTGGAGAGTAGAATAAATACGCCTATTGTTTGGCATATATTAATAATTGCATTATAACTAAATATATTATTTATATATAGTATTTGCATGTAAAAATAATTTGTTTATGACACACATATTATATGTTTGCTGCCAAACATATAATATTTGTCGATAGCGTCATTTCATTTCATCCAAACATTATATTTACAGGCAAACATAATATATTTGCTTGCAAACATAATATATTTGCATGCAAATATATATTGTTTCTAGTAAAAACACGGCGAATATGTTTAACAATTTCTCCAAATATATATATATTACCAGCAAAAATATGTTTGGGACAGGCCGTTTTTTTTCAGCGTGCATGGATACCGATACTTCAAATTTTTTTTAGTTATGGTGTTTTAAGTTTTTCGGTATTTGCAGTTATTTCGTTGGGTAATTTTAGGGCTAACGGTATTTCACTTTTATTCACTAGGTGATTTTAAGGTTAATGGTATTTATGCTGTTTTATTAGTGGCACTTTAAGTTTAAGGATATTTTTTCGACATTATTACAACAACTCTTATGTGTGTAAACAAAAAAAATAATTATTATAGTTTTAGTTATAATAGCCGTTGTTTCTAATCACTTGGATTTAATAAATCCAAAAAGTAGTTCTAAAAGTGCTCAACAGATGGGGTTAGATTCTCCCTATTTTCTGTCCGACACTTCTTTCACCCTAATTTTTAATACCGAATTCGATGGTGAAGGATTTTACTTTAGCTTTTAAGTTTTAATTATATTTTATATAAAACTGCCTTTTCAGTTTTATCACTTCAATTTAATTAAATTTCTTACAGTAGAGTGAAAAATTGCCATTTCTATTTGAGCTATTTCTCCATGTCCAAGATGAAAAATATGTATTTAGAGAAGTGTAGTTTTTTTTTCTAAACATATTTCATAAAAAAAATTTAATTAAAAAACTTTTATTTGTTAGTTTTTAAATTTTTTTTTTCTCTTTTAATTTTCATTCGTATTTTTTCTGACATTAAATTAATAGACTGTTTCATATATTTGTGCTTTTATTGTGGATTTATTAAATCCAGCTTTTTTTTGGATTTAATAAATCCCCTTTTTTATGAAAATTTATAAATCCAGGTGATTAAAAAACATGCTAAATCTCTTTGAAAGAAAAATAAATTTTATAAAGTTAGGATAATTTACGGTTAACGGTTTTTCCAGGAATTATTGTATTATTGTATTTTATTGGGAACTATATTTTAAGTTCTTTTTTTAAAATTATAGTTAACCTTTCCTTTAAAAAAAAACGATAAAATTTATTTTACAATTTTGGAAGTTTTTAACCAGAAATTTTTTGGAATGTACCCAAAAATCATCTTCTAAATCATAAGATGCCTTTAAAACAAGGTTGGTTACCGATCGGTAACGGGTAACGGTATCGGATTTCGTTTGTTTAGGTAACGGTAAAGGTAACGGTATTTAAGACTGTTTCGGTAACGGTATACCGTTATCGAAACAGCAATACCGGTACGTACCGGTATTAAAAATTATGTTAAAAACATGTAGAAACACGTAAAAACATGGCATATTTTTAATTTTAAGTACTGAAAATACAGATTTTAAGCTATAAATTCAATACTGGTAGTTTTAATAAATAATATTATTATCTATAAATTTTTTTTGTAAAAAAAAACTCAACATTATAAAATTAAAAATTAAAAAATTGTAATTTTTATATAAAATAATAAATACCGGTAAAATACCGGTAACTACCCATAAACATAACGGTATCGGTAACGATAACGGTAATTGGAATTTTTTTAGAGGTATCGATAACGGTAACGGTATTCAATTTGAAACGGTATTTTAGCGATAACGGTATTATAACGATAACGGTAACCAACCTTGCTTTAAAAGTAAAAGAAGTTGCTCTGGCATTTTATACAAATCGAAAAGTTTAGCTGGGAGTAGACTAATTGAGTTTGACAAAATGTATTAAATGTGACTCATTCTGTGTCAGTTCAAGAACTTATAATATGTAATTTTGGGTTAGTCGTAAGATATATCAAACACTGTCTAAATTGAGCCAATTGGTCCGCTCCAATAACAACGCCATGTCAAAGTGACAGTTCCTTTCATATTTAAATTTTTGGCGACCTTTATAATAGCTTTATAATACTTTTCTACCCCATCACTAATTTATATATTTTTTTAATGAAAAAATTCATTATTAAGCTTTAATTTGGATATCTAGAAAGTTACTGAACGTCTTCGAATTATTTAAATACTAAGCCCAGATACTCCGGTGGAACATGTATTTATTCCATTTTTCTCTTTCACTCTTAGTTTTCAAAATTTAGTCAATTTCCAAAATCGGGAGATAACAAAATAGTGACATCTTCAAAATTTCAGATATACTGGTAGCAAGAAGCTGCTATTACCATAGAATCATATAAAACTAGGAGATACAATCGCTATGGGATCCGATGTGCGATCCCGGAGAAGATATTATGACCTTGTCAGACAACGCCATGATGTTCTCTAACAACTCTATAATGTTCTATTCGATCCGATGTGCGATACGAAAGCGATTGTATCTCCTAGTTTTATATGGCTATATGGTAATAGGAGTGACGTGAAAATATTATAATTATATAAGTAAAAAAATTAATGTCGGGAATACCGACTTTATGATACCCTAAACAAAAGTACAATTTTGGCCATACTTCGGGAAGCGAATCAAATTCCGGGAGCGAATTTTAATTAGTGGTGAAATAGATATATCGAAGCATATGGTGCTTAACCACAATAAGCATTACCCAAATATCCGGTTTTGGGAATATGTCAAAAGACTTTTGGCCACAATTCCAATAATGGATATGATGACCGGATTTAAACACACATAAAAGAAAGAAATCCGTCCGAAAACCGGCTAGAAGCTAGAATCCAGTTGAAGTTTTACTATACCTCGCCTCACAGTCCAAGTATACATGAATAAGTCGACCAGATTCCTGTACTGATCCGTGTAGTAATATAAACCGGTAGTTAAATCATAGTTATTATTTAATTCATGTTATTATTTAAAGCAATAGCCGAGATATCGCGAATTCGCCTAGCTACTTATTTTAGGCGAGATCACTCGAGATCACTCGTTTTAATCTCCCTGCCTTATTCCTTGACGATTTACCTCGCTTTTTATTTATTTTAGAGCAATACCCGAAATCTCTCGTATTCGTCTCGCTAATTATTTTATCTTAAAGCAATAGCCGGAATCTCTCGAATTGGTCTCGTTATTTATTTTCTTGCCGACACATGTTTTATTTTAAAACAATAACCGAGAGATCCCATATTCGTCTCGCTATTTAGTTGCATGCCGGCACCATAATTAGAACGTATATTTGTTGTAGTTGTCAGTAGCTTGTTCCGTTGTTTGTTCGAATTTTTGCTGGTATTTGAGATCTCTCTCATTCGTCTCGATACCAACTTCTTGACAACGCTGTAGTTAACTCATATTGCTGCTAACCGTCGCAATCTCCAGTATCCGTCTCGATAAAGTGGCGTTGCCACAATCTACTTTACAGATATATCTTGTCGTCCAGTGGTGAGCCGAAGATTTACCACCAGCGGCAGAGTTGCCGAAGATTCCGTAGTGGCCAAAACTTAAGCCCAAATATGAATACAGGTCTTGTGTCTACATTTAACCACAAAAAATTTATGTTTATTGCATTTCAAAATTTTTGTATATAAAAAGCTAAATGGAAAACCGCCAAACTTTAAAGACATTTAGAGAAAAATAAAGTACGCCATTGTAACCAGCATGTCCGGAATATATAGAACTGATGGTCATTAATATTTTGAGTGTCATGCAGTGTAAGAAAATATTGATTTTATATGGCAACTTTATTTTATAAATTAAGAATTTTTCTTTAAATGTTTAATACCTTTCATATCTCTTTAAAAAATTAAATTGAATTTTTCTATTTTATTTTTTTTTTTACCAAAACTAATTTATATTGTTAGTTTATTTTATTTAAATATATTTCAGTATCTGTGCAATTTTTTCTTAATTTGTTACGGTATTTAAATGCTCTAATTCCCAATGCAATTTTCACACTTGTTTTTTCTTGTGTTAATGCAGCAAATCACATATACCCACCATACCCTTAGCAACCACTCTACTCCAACACATTGTGAAAAGGAATCTTTTCCAAACAAAATAGAGCCTATGAGTATTTTTTCATTAAAATACGAAAAAACAAAGTTTTAAAAAAAAATTTCTTAATAACATGAAATGAAAATGAACAACATGAATGCAACCGCATGTTATATGCCTCTTCTTATTCTGAAAAAACAACAAAAGGAAAGATAACCAAACTGCATATAATGTGTCACATTCCTTTTTTTAAACCCAACATATCTTACCCAAAACGCCTAAGAGTAGGCAAAAGACTTTTCTTTTAATGTTTTTACTGAATGGAACACGTTGTGAATACATTTTCATTTCATACTTTTACACTTTACTCTTCTATGTAAATAAGTACTTGTTCTAATGCTCTAAACAATTTCTATTTTCCATTTTCATTACTATTACAAACATGCAGAAATTTGCAAAGAAAGAAAAAAACTGAAATAAAAAAAACTGACTTTAGCAAATGTCTCCAAAGGACTTTAGTTTAACCAGATGACGACAACAAATGCCATGTGGCTTTTAGCCAAAAAAAGTTTAGATATGAATGTATAAATGTCTTACTACCCTATATGAATTGCTTGTATGCAAATGTCTGAGAGCATATTGAAAAAAAAGTATTGCAAAAAATGTCTGGATATTCTATCTCTTTCTAAGAATTTAAAAATATGTATATGTATTCATTCCAAATAACATATCTGGCTATATTCGTTATCAGTTAAAAAAAAAAACAAACTTTTTAATATTTCTTAGATTTTTTGCTGTTTTTTTCATGTGTATTATTTCAACAAACATTCAGCTATTTTTTCATATTTTATTCTAAATTGTGGCTTCAATTTACATTGCATACTTTTGAGTTCTTTGCAACTTGTCTCCTATTTTCTATTCTGTGTAAATTTGTAATCATGTTCAAACTTCATACATATAAAGTAGTTTGTAAATTTTTAATGTATATAAGTATGTGTGTAAATATTCTGCTTTTTTTTGGTAATGTCATGGCATCCTTTTTTTGGCACTTGACATTATCCTTTGCTGACAGCACACTGTCGTTGTATATGCCACCCGCTAAAATGTCTATTATAATTTCTTCTTCTATTTTGTTGTTGTTTGTCTATCTTCTTGTTTGTCCCTCTGTCGGTCTATCTGCTCGCCTCCACCCATCCTAGTTTCCCTATCTGTTTTGTAGGTTCTCGCTTTGTTTGAAATAAGCGCTATACGCCGTTGGTTGTTTGAAATTCTTTCTACAAATCTCTTCTTGTTGGTGTACACTTATAAAAAAATCTTTTACAAAAGTCCATTAAATGTGTTCTGATTGACTTTAACTAATTTTTTATGTTATTTTGTTTTACAATTTCGGCTTCAGCTAATATTTTTTATGATTCCAATTTAGCGTAACAATTAATTTCATACGTGTTTCAACCATATTTGGATTTATGGCATGAGATATTTCTTTTTTCTTATAAATGCCAATGTTTTGGAATTAGTATTTGTATGAAAACAATGATTCAATTATCTTTCCCCATTTACCATTTGATTTAATTTTGCATGAAAATTTTTAGTAATTTGTGCTTCTTAATTATAAAAAATTTACACCTAATTTAACACATATATACACTCCATTTCATAAATATAGCCGCACTTTCAGAAAAATAGATTTGGAAGTTAAAAGCATTTGAGTAAAAAATTAAATAAAATAATTTAATTAAATGAATGTTATTTTTAGTTTGACTCAAGATCATAAATAAATATCACTTTCTGTTTAAATTATTTTCAAATCAAAAAAAGATGATACAATTTTTACAAGTAAATTACAAAGAATAAAAATTATTGAAAAAATTCGATAAGACCAGCAAGGCAGAATGCGCATTTTCGGCTTTCGCTACAAAGCCATCATCAGTGCCTTTCGCCTTTGAGTGGGTTAATATTTTGATAATCGTCGACTTATGTGGATGTTGAAAGCAAATCGGGTTTGTTATCAACAACTCAACTTAGACTAACATTAACGAAAAATATTAACCCACTCAAAGGCGAAAGGCACTGATGATGGCTTTGTAGCGAAAGCCGAAAATGCGCATTCTGCCTTGCTGGTCTTATCGAATTTTTTCAATAATTTTTATTCTTTGTAATTTACTTGTAAAAATTGTATCATCATTCTTTGATTTGAAAATAATTTAAACAGAAAGTGATATTAATTTATGATCTTGAGTCAAACTAAAAATAACATTCATTTACTTAAATAACAGATCAACTAAAAACATTTCTCCCATTCATTCAAAATAATTTAATGTTAGATAAAGTCAACCTAATTTTAATTAATACCAAAAATCCCATTTGGCATCCACCATTGTCCACTGTCCACCAATTTTGTTCATTGATTGGGCTTCAAACACGAGTTTCTACCCTTTTAATATCAAAAATTGTTTGATACTATCGATTTTCTGGAAAACAATTACATAAAAAAATTCCGTAGGTGTTCTAAATTCGGCTCTTATCCCGAAAATATATGGGTCATTCCATAGCTTTAGTATTTTCAGTTTGAAAGCACCCCTGAGTAAGTGGATTTTTAAGAGCTGTGCGTTATCAGGTTATAAAGTCAGTTTTTGTGAACATTTTTTCTAAAAAAAATTTATTTATTTCTCTTCCGAGATTAAAGTATTACTCCAATGATAAAAGACATATTTTTTGTAGAAATATATGTCTTTTAGTTATAAGGTCTTTTATGTGTCTAATTTATTTATAAACTTACATTTATAACCTTCCAATATCCCGGAAACTAAGTGAGATAGAACAAAATGGATAAAATTATTTACTCCGTACCCTTACGAACCATTTATACTCTCTATAATAAATATGGGCCTGTATCGGGTCATATCTGGAGAGTCCAAAAAGCCAAATTTTAAGCGACACTATGGTCTAAAATTTTTGGATACATCAAATAAAATTTCTGTTGAATTTAGCACAAATTTCTTAGCTAAATATGTTAACTAAAATTGTTTATGTATTTAACAGCTTGTTAAAATTCAGCTTATATAAATTTTTCAGTCTATGCTTCTCAACTTCATTGAAAATTCTGCATGCGCAAATTCTGTTATCTTAGCCGAATTTTCAACTATTTGCAAGAGCTTGTTTTATGAGTGTAGTTGCTTTAGTTTTTTGTGTATAATGCCACCATGTGGCATTTGTAACAAAAGACGTATTAACGAGATTTAAGCTTCGCTGAACTTTGTCCTTATTCTAAAATAAGTTTTTTTTCAACACATTCAGAAAACAATCTTCTTGCAAATTAAAACAGAAAATTGAAATTGAATAGAACGTATAAAGTATATTATTGAAAATGTGAGGCCACAGGACCAAATATATGATTAACTCAAAATTAATTTGGATAACGATATTCAAAGTCTACTGAAGATCTCTTGGAAGATCGTTAAATCATGATATAGAACACTATAACATATGTAGGCCTTAACAAATTAAACTCTCTCCACTCTTTTTGAAAAATTAATAATAAGAATTCTATAACACAGTACAACAAAATAAGAAAAATTTGATGCATCGGTATTGCGACATATCATTTCTATTACACTTTGGGACGCAGATCACGAATATGGCACTAGAATTTTAAAGTTAGCTATAGTTTAAGAAATATTTGCAAAAACGTTTTTGTAGGAAAATTTAATTTTTTAAGAAACTTTTTGCAAAAAAATATAAAATTGAAAGTAATAACGCTATTTTTTTGCAAGATTTTAAAATGATGCAATATGCCGTTTAATTTGATATATTGCACGTTTTGACAGCTGCGATAATATTCCCTATAAATGCATTTAAAATTTAAATTTCTCTTTTTTCACGATTTCGTTAATAAATAATGTGCCATGAAAGGAATATCTAATATTTCAATTTATACCTTTAGTAAACATCTCATGTTACTTAATTTATCAAAAAAATTTCCCATTTTCTGTTTCAATTTAAAGTTAATAGTGACTAAACCTGGAAAAGAATGATTTTGAAAAAATAACGATTTTATAATACGCATGTACAAAAATGTATTTTTGTTTAGTTAATGCCAAATTGATTTGTAAAAGTCAATTTTCCAAACGACATCGGATCATTCTAATATTATTAACTTAAAACAAAAAGTTACCCTTCAACCACTAGCCTATTTGCGATAAAATTCCTTAACTGGATTTGCAAAATTTTTACCTATGACGTAAATTCATATTCCACTAAACTCTTTTTATCAAAAGAATCACAACTTCTGCACCAACATTTGCAGAAAATTCAATCTGACATACACATACACATTTTTACATCTTTTTTATTTCAAATAAATTTTATATGAATTTACTATGACAAAAGGAAATAATATTGATACATATTGAAGTTCTCTTCGAAAAGGGCGAAATCCTAATATAGAATACAAAAATGTCTATAGCTCTTAACGAAACTGCCTGCATTAGAACCTTTAACATGTTAATAATTTTTCATGATAGAACGTCTCTTCCAAAAAATCATATTAAAATCTCAAAACAAAACTCCGCACAGAGAAAACAGATTCGTGCTTACAACCGAATTTGTTGCCAATCAAATGGTTCGATTGCCGCGAAAGAATTTTTCAGTTGGGGCAATAGACTAAATAGTCATTTTATAATGGCATTAGAATCTCTATTGCCTAAACAATATTTCGGTAGTCACAACTGAAAAATTCCGTAGTCACAACTGAATCATTTATTTAAATGGTAATACATTCGGTTGTAAGCACGTTAATTGAATGTTCTTCCAACCACTTTTTCAAAGAGTTACTCGTCTACATACACGACAAAGAGCTCAATTTTAATCAAAATTAAAAAGAGAAAAATAGGAATGGAAAAAATTGTTCTCGGATATGTCTATATATGAAAACCTACAATGTTTGTACATTTACTACTATAAAATGGGTAAATTTTTGTTTAATTTGACGAAAATTCGGTAAATATAAACAAAAAATGCGTAAAATTTGTTTTGTACACACTTCCATACAAAATAATACAAACACAAAGTAGTTTTAGACATTATGTATTTAAAAATAAACACATTATGCCTAAAACCACTACTCTTCTGTTAAGTAAAATTTTTACACACACAGTTGGTAAATATAGTAACTTATAATAGTAATAAAATTCTGACATTTTGAATTGTAAAAAGTTTAAATTATTTCTAAATAATAAAAGAAAAAAGCTAAAATGGAGTATTTTTTGTGAATTATTAGGTTTCTGCAAACATATTTTGATCGGGAAATAGCAACACAAGCACGAAATGGTTTTTGCTAATTATTAATTATGCATGTGATGATCTAAACCTCTTTTCTAAATTGCTTTTAGTTGAATAGTTCTGTATGTATAACAATAAATACTGAGATTAAAAGTTTATGCAATTTTTCTCCGATTTTTAAATTAATTGCTTTGTATTGTATTTATCTAAATTTCATTTACATTTAATTTATTTATTGTATATTAGTATGAGTATATAGCTCATGATTAATAAAATACTTACTAAAAATTAATTCAAAGATATAACGAAAAATGTAAAATGGCGACACCTACGTTCGGCAAAAAAAAATAAAAAAAATTTTTTTGAAACCTCCTTGCAAAAATACTTCATATTGGAGGGTGTACGGCGCACTTTTTTTTGCCTGTAAGGTGGTACGCTCTACCAATCGCTTAAAAATCGCATTGGTATGGTAACAATATTTAAGCTCAATTTATTTAGGATTTGATAGTACCTCTATGGCTACAAGGTCAAAACATGAACCGATTATGGCCAGTTTTCTCCTTGGAGCACTACACACTTGCGTAAAAAATTTGTCCAATAACATTATTTAAAAAATTTAATGTTTTTGAAGAATCTCCTCCTGCAATAAATATTTTCTATTAAACTATTGTAGGTACACTGATTATGAATCTGGCATGAACAGATTTCTTCAATGAATTGTTTTTAAGAAATCGCCTTTAAAATTTGCTTTCGATACCCCACTTGTTGGCAACTCAGAACAAAATTTTAAAATTTGTACCATAAAATAATACTATACTTTTATAAAAAAAAACAAAATGGCTGAACAAAATGAATGTTACGAATTCTCAGTATTTTATGTTGTTTTTTTTTAGTGACTTACGAATGTAGTTAAAATTTTCATTTCTTCTACAAATTAATGTTAGTTTCATTTGATATAACAAAACTGAAATATTGCTTAAAGAAATAAGAAATTCTGACGGCAGAAATTCTCTAACTGTAGTTCAAAAAAAAAAAATATTAAAATATTTTTAAATCTGCATATCGGAGATTAAAAGTCAGTATTTGAAAGATAGGAACTGCAAAAATAAAACTGATATTGGAAGATGACAAAGCAAATTGTGGTAAATTCTTTGTTGTTGTTTTTGTTTTTTCTTTGATATTTTGAATGTTTAATAACGCTCCTAGACGAGAACAATAAATTCTCATTGAGTTTGTAATTTAACTTAACAAATATTTCCAGAAGTTCTAAAAACATCGTCCCCTGACGAGTTCCTTAGGCAAGAATGAAATCCGGATAGGGACATGCCTCCAACAGATTATTTTTCACAATTTGTAAAATACGTTTGAGATTTTAGCATATTTAATTCCTTAAATGGATTTAATGTATGTCCCGATAAAAATAAAAAAAAAACTAATATGCAAGTGCTTGTGCAAATTTGAATGTTACTGACACTTTAGAAAACATTGTTTTCAAATGGCGTTTATACATGAATGGATATCACTACATTGCTAGGTCTGTCAAAATAACAGAGTAGTATATTGGAAGATGACAAAGCAGATTGTGGTAAATTCTCTGTTGTTGTTTTTGTTTTTTCTTTGATATTTTAAATGTTTAATAACGCTCCTCGAAAAAAGGCACAAACTGTATCTAGTCTGATTTGCAAATTTAATGTGTTTATAACTTTTGAAAAAAAGTTTATTCTTCTTAACCTCAAACCTACTAAAACTTTTGTTTTCGTTTGAAGAATTTTGTAATTTTTCTTCACAGAAATAAAATATGATAAAAGGGGAATGAGGTATTCCTCTTTTAAGATATAAGACGCGTCGAACCTTTTACCGATTCTAAAATTCCTCGAAAATATTGCGCATTAACATAACATGGGATTTTTGGGGCTAAAGTTGTTATCAATAAGTTCAGGGTGCTTGACGCTAAAATTTAAAGAAACCTCCAAGAGCTTAGAACTAGTTTTTTCAAATCCTGCGGTTCCTGGATATTTTTTTAAGTTTTTATTTCATTTAATATTTTAAAAAATTCGAATTTTTGATCATTTAATGTTATTTTTGGCAGGAAAAGCTTTCACCATTGTATGGTGAAATTTTTAAAACTTTTTCTTGTCAAAATTCCTATAACAAGAAACATGACAATTTTAATAACAAAATAATTTGTCACATTTTTAGAATAAGGGTGTTAGTCTAAATTATAAAATTTTCGATATAGTCTTAAAAATCATTGAAGCAAAACTTTTATTCAACTCTGTCGAATTATTTTATGTTTTGTCTATCTTTGTAGGAAAATAAATATTTAACGCAAAATTTTGATAAATAAATATTTGTCTTTAAAATCCTAACAAATGGCATGTAAAATAATTGTGTTCTTTTTTTTAACACAGTATTTTACACTTCATTTATTTTTTTTATTTCTTTTATTTTTAATAAATTTTTTATTCATGTTTTTATATTTAGTTTTGTATTTTATCCATAGTTTTATATAACACCACAGTTTCCTTGTTCTGTTTTTTTAATATGCAACTTCGCTCTACTATGATGTTGCAATTTAAATTCAATTAAAACTTTGTCGTTTGTGCCTTAATTTGTTAGTGTTGCTTTATTTTATAAATTCTATTTTAGTGTGTTTTTTTCAGTTTGGAACCCATCGAGTCTTTCTTAGCTAGGGAATATAAATACCAACAAAGCCACCAAGAGTGTATAAATGTGTGAGCCAAAGAGAGGTGATGATGATGTAGATGTAAAAGATGACGATGACAAAACTCCTACATACCCTGGTGGCATTTGGCAAAATAACAATGACAAAAATTACTGTCGCTTAATTAGAAATGAAATGATGAAACTTTATTTTTAAACGCTAAAAGCATATAACCAAACTCACATACACATACACACACACACAGAACCATAAATAATTTATATGTATACCGAAAAAAACACCAGTTGTTTTACAATAACAATGTTAAATATACAACTATATATAAAATGTTTATCTGTAGTGGCATAGTAAGGTTAAAGTTATTTTATACCCTGATGAACTAAAATCACATGCAGTGCCTTAAACACTTACACTCATCTCGCACACTCTGTCATTTATATACGCACAAGCACTTTTCTTGAGCGTTTTTTTTTTGTTTTTTGCAAATGTGGTTTTAAAGGTTGTGCTCAGATTATGCAGTAGTCTTTCTACGCCTCCCCTTTAAATACAACCTTGTCTTTAACTCACTCTTTGTTATATTGTTAAAAACAATGATTGTGGTATTTTTACTTGCTATTTTGCCAGAGTTTTTGGCAAAACTTTGTTTTAACAGTGATTAAATTGTACAGATTTACATTATACGTATGTATGTACTTTACGTAATGAATGTAGCAAATGTATGAGTATGTATATCTGTGCATGTTTGTGTTTGCATTGTTTGCAAGAGGTTTTTAATTAAAGGTTTTTGCACTTTTCTTGTTCAATGATATTGAAAAAACATTAATTTGTTTGGAAATATGGTTAACGTAAACGAATGGGGTTTAAATTAACTTTAAAATAAAGACAAAATAAAGATTTAAAAAAAAAATTAAATCGTTGCATACTTTAAGGGTGTAATATCCGGCTCCAGTGGGTGGACAAAATAAGGAAATTCTTCTAGTTTAGTTTTCTATACAAAAGCTGAAAAAATCCAATTTTTGTTTGTTAAAATTGGCCGTCAATATTATTTTGATATAAAATTTTTGAAAACGAACAGATGGTAATTTAGTAGAAATATATAGTTTGTATTAGTATCAACGCGTTGAACTTTCAACAATATATACACTAGGGCGGGTCGCCCAAGTGACAAGGAAAATCGTATTCTAGGGATCAAAATAAGAAACTTTTTCCGAGGAACCATACCTCTAAAACGAATTCTGAAGTCCCAACTTTTGACCCATAAGGTAAAATTTTGAAAAATCCCATTTTGACCCATTTAGAGTGCCCCAATCGAGTCCAAATGTATGACCGACCCCCACTAACTTTGGAGGGCCGAACCACCCATACCAGTGGCACACCCCTGGAACACCCCTGGGATACTAAGAGAAATATGAAAACGCAATTTTTGTGTCGAACAGAAGGTAATTACAAAATTCCAAGCTTGATTTGAGATCTACATTATATTTAAAAAATACGCGCCAGCCCTCGTATAACGCGGGTTCATACAACGCGATTTTATTTTATTGCGGCTTATTAAAATATCCCTTCTTCTTATAAGGCGTTTTTTTTTTTCTACAATTATATCCTTTTTTTAATATGACAAAGTTCATATTTTCCCCACAATAGAAGCTTGATTTCCTCCAAATATGAATACATTTCTTATTAAGAATGTCATTTAAAATATTTTGGTATCCAATTTCGGTTCCGGTATTATATAAATTTCGACCATTCCTTACCTTGGGATACAGTTCCACAGAAATATGGTGGCACTGCCGAACTTAACTCTTTTAATAGTTCATTTGGAGGCATTTAAGAAAGCAACTCGATTTTCTCAGATATCATTGATTTCTTACCAGCACGTTAAAAGACAAAACCGGCATTGTTTAGCCACAATTGTTAGCGAACTTATAGTCTAAGCTTTTTTTCGCACACCTTCCTTCTGCTTTGTAGATATACCATCCACTTGTTGCTTCATAGTATACACAAAAATTTTGTGATCTGTACAACTAGTGTAAGCACTTGCAGAAATATATTGCTAATTAATTTTGAAGACATTATTTTAACATATATTAAAAACACTTTTCTATCAAATTTTTTAGTTCAGTCATTTATGATTTTACAAAAAAAAAAAAAGAGAAAATAAATTCGCAATTTTTGGATTTAACCTAAAATTACCAAACTCTATTATCAGAAATATCTAAATTTTGTAAAAGTGTCTATTGTATTGCCACTACTGTATATGACTAAATAAAAAGTAAATATAACTATCAAAGATACATGGTGTACTTTTTATACTACAATCTACATAACGTAGAAATGTTTTAAATGCGTATCCCTTTTCTAATAGGGGTTATGGAGCAATGTAGTTTTGTTTTAATGAGATTCTATTCATCCCTCACATAACGCAGATTTTCTTGAGTTTATCGCTACAAACTCACAGGTTTGACGCAAATACCAAAAAATCTTCATAATGCAGTTTTGCTATGCACACAGATTCTCAGTTCTAAATGAATTTTTCGCCAACCGAATTTTTGTAGTTCCAGGTACAGTTACTTTTATATATTTTTAACACCGTTGTAATTATCGAAATTTATTTACAATTTCTATAAAGAATAACACGTTCCATAAATTTTATTTAAAAATTAAAAAATTTTTATGCCGCGAACTGGGGTAGAACTGCCGACCTTCCGCTAGTCAGCCCATTGCTTTTCCTCTAGGCTAAACTCGATGTAAATATTTTGTCAAATTTAAAATTTGAATTTCATTAGGTCCGTAATCTGAATATTTTGCTTTTAACTAAATTTTTTTAACAACAGAAAATCAATTGTGTCTTTTAATTTGAATCAATAAAAAAATTATTTAAAAAAATATATATTGTCTTAACTGAGGTTTGAACTCAGATCACTAAAGCTAACAAGCTGTGTCTCGAACATTTGCCCCAGATACTTATATTAAGTTGGTGCCTAACTTTGAATTTAAATATGCAAATTAGAGTCGTCCAAAAAAAAAAAGTTGGTCCACAACCCAACAAATATGCCACTTTGAAAAAAAATGTGGTCTGATCAAAAAAATCACCAAAAAAGTTTTGGTGAAACTTCGAGGTTGTACTTGTTCTATTATTTTTAATTAATTAAAAATAATGGAAAAAATGAGAAAAATTAAATATAATTATTATGATCGCGACATATCAAATCTAATATATTTTTAGGTGTACATTACGAATATGAAATCAAAATTGAAATCGGAGTCGCGGATTTCGCGAAATTTTAAAATTTCATACAAAAAAGGATCAACTTCGTTCATGACGTTTTCTTATATTTACCAATATGAAAATTTCGTTTTTGCATTAATATATATCTGCTAAATGTCCTATTATGTGGGATAGGGTTTTTGGTAGCAAAAAAATTATAGCAATCTAAATAATAGCGAAATATTAAAAAATGTCAAATTTTAAGTTAATTTGCAAGGATATGTGTTATCCTTTTTAAAATTAAAATCAATGTTATATATAATGAAGGTCCTTGGTAAGTAAATTGCAAAAGTATAACAAATTGCATTTTTCGATAACACCGTTTACAGGTAATTAGGAAAATATCTCAAAAAACTTGAGTTTTTTTGAATTTCCAAAAACCGCGAATAATTCATAAACCACAAAGTTTTTTTAAATTTCGATTGCTGATTCATAATCTTCGTTAAAATAAAGATCAGATTTGAGAAATTTGGGCATACAAGGCAAAAACAAGTTGAATTTTTAATTACATATTTTCGGAAAATTTCGAAAATTTGACTAAAATATGAATTTTTTTGTATAAATTTAAAAAAAAACGCGAATTACTTAAAAGTTACTTAATTTTTTTAAGTTTTGATTTCAAATTCCTTATATTCACATTAGTTAAGACCAGATTTAAAAAAAATTGTTAAATAATAGCGTACAGGTTAAGAAATAATTAAATTTAAATTCAACCCTACTTTTTGTATAATTTACTCTAGAGGTAAATTACTAATTCTTAAAAGACAACTTTTTGTGCTACCTCTAAATAACAGCGGATTTAGCTGAAACTTGGCACAGAGAGTTTTTAGACATTATGGAATAGGGGCAACATTGTGGAGATCGCGAATTCCAACTTTCATGTTTTTTTGGACCACTCTAATGCATATTGATGAATCAAAAACAATTTTATAACCCATGTGAAAATGGAAATATATATGAACTTACATGATCATACATTTACTCGTATATGATCATACATGGACATACGTGATTATATACAAGCATGCATATTTCAATGTATGACCACAAATGATCTCATATATTTTAATATATCCGTTTGGATCCGAAATTTGGGGGTATATGACATTGATTAGAGGAGCCAATATTTTGAATAATGTGACAGTGTTTTGGTTAATCGTATATATTTTCTATGCACAAAAAAAAATTAATTTTCCTGGTGATGAATATTAAATAATTGCAATTAAATTAAAGGAATTAAATATGCTAAAATCCCAAACGTATTTAACAAATTGTGAAAAATAATCAATTAAAATTATTGAGTAACGAAAAAATTTATTTGGTTCCGATACAACTCCAACCAATTTGTTTTCTGTGTATGGCTTTGTGTTTTCGTAGAACGAATTAACCACTTTTTTCGAGGGAAAAGTGTATATGGTTTTGGATTGTCTGTACATATGTGTGTGTGTGACACACTTTGTGTATTGTATGCATGTGGTCAATCTATAGAAGAATTAAAATTGGAATTGCTGTTTTTTATTCTTGTAGTAAATTTTTTTTCGCCTTCTATTTTTTTCGATTTTGTTTCTATGAAAACATTTCATTTCATTTGCTTTTTTTTTGCCACTTTTCTATACATATCGCCCACTGAATGCAAAAGTGTCACAATTCAAAATTCAAGGAGAGGCAAAAAACTGTTAGTAAATGATTATAATATCAAGAAAAGAAAGTTTAGTTCCATTATGAAAAAAGTTCATTTCGGAGAAAGTTTTTCCACATTATGTTTGTGGGAAAAAAAACTAAAATGAAATTTTATCGTTTGACTGGTGATATTATTTTATGAAAAAAGGCACATAACAAAATAATACAGTCAATTGAACTCATATTTTTTTAAGGTAAAAAAATCAAAATACAAAATAATCCATAAAAATTTGATCAGCTTTTACAGTAATAGCGGCAAAGCTCAAAATAACACTTTTTATGTGTAACAAAAAGTCTCCTTAGTTGATCGTGCAGAAGCAATGCAATTTACATAAAAACAGACATAACGGGATTTTTACAGTTGAAGAAGATAGTGACGAAAGAGATATTTTGAAGTAGTTTGAGATATGTACTGTAAATTCAATTATGGAAAAAAAGTTAATTTCAGAAAATTTTGAGTTGTGCCACTTTTGTATTTAGTGTACGATATGCTGTTAGAATTGTATTGCATACTTTTAGGTGTGCTGTAAACATTTTTTACACCATCTTGTGTGTTTTTGCTAAACAATTCCGGTTTTCAAAGGTTTTGGGTTTTTTATGTTCTCCATGGTTGAAATTGCACACGTTTTATAGTGGCATTTATTTGAAAATTTAATTTTGATTTAATTGCTTTATAAAATTCTTAGAAAAGGAGCGCAATATTTTTGTGGCAAATACTTTACAGTGTACCCAATAAATATATTCGTGTTTGTTGTTTGAAGGTTTGTAAATAAGATTTCTAAAACGAAATGGTATTTTTGGTATTTTGTAGAAGCTAAATAGTTCCGAAAATTCTTGGGAAACGAAAATTACGAAATTTATTTCTATGAACTTTATAAAAGTACAGTTTTAGAAAATTTGTTATGCCTTCTTATTTAGAAGTTAAATAATATTATGCAGGTTCGTCTGAAAGCAAAATGTATTTTTAACAAATAAAGAAATATTTAATCATAAATATATGCTTCACATATAACCTTTTTGAAAAAAAATCATAAGATTCTTGTTCTATTAATTTCAGAATTTGCAATTCTAATAAATAAAATAATAAATGACATATTCAGTTTTATTATTTTTACAAGTACATCCTAAACATATGCTACAGTTATTTGTTAAAGACTAAAATATATGAATTTATTTTAAATTACTTAATATTCCTTACTTTGCCCAGAGCCTAGTACATTTAACTAAAATTAAAATCTACCTACGCTTTTTCAATCTTCATTTCTCTTATATCCAAGTTTCACATCTAAAATGTTGTGGTAAACCAGATGTTCATACCGAAATGTATGGAAATGCTTGGCAAATCACTACAAATATTTGTATAGTTAAAATAAACATGCAACTATAGGATTCCATTTTAACAAGTAACCAAGATGTCGTTATGACATAAAATGTTAAATAATTGCCAAAACATTCAGTTCTTTATACGAGCATGTTAGTTTTAAGGAGTATAGATTTAAATACATGGAAGTAACATATTTATTTAGAAATCGATATTGAAAAGTCTGAATTTTAAGGGTATGTGGCAAAAATTTCTACATTCATTTGTTACTTAACATTCTTTGTAGAAAATTACACATTTACAATTTGTGTTTTAATAATTGTTTGGTTTATATTGTTGTTGCATTGCTTGCCAAGGGCTTTAATTGGCTTGCCATATATTTCCTTAATAATTATAAAAATGTTTATGCATTGTTTACGGGCCTTATGACTATATAGTGCATATCTTAAATACAGTTTTTATTTATGTAGTTATAAATTGAAAATTTTTAATATTTAAATTCGCATTTTTTACATTTTGAAATAAGCACGCCAAATAACTTCTCTATTGTAGACATTGGCGGACTTAGGCCGGTCTGATTTTTGCCCACCCCAGAATTAAAAAAAAAAATACCTACAATTCTTTTATCTATGATTTTGATGGCAAAAAGTATCACAATATATTTTTTTTAATATCATTTAACCTCGTATTTTTGGTTGGGAAAATGTCTAGTGGTTTCCTTGAAAAATAATATGTTGGAATCTAAGGGTCAGTTTTATAGTCAGAAAATAAATCTAGAAATTTTGTTGGAGAAATTCTAACTTAAGAAATATTTAAGAAACAAATCGATCTTCTAATTCTTGTTCTAATTGTAAAACTGGCACTAAGAGTTTTTCTTTAATAAAATTTATTAGAATCACAGAGTTATTCAATAAGCATCTGAAGGCATAGGAAGATGTATCAGAATCCTTTTTGTTGAGATAAATACTTTAGAATTAATAGTATTTTAGAAGAATAATTATTTAATATCTCACAAGGAAGTTACTTCAAGCTAAACAATATTATTTTGATGAAATTTCAATATGTTGTTGTAGCAAAAAATCGAAGATGAACATCTCTTAAAAAATAGATGATTTTTTCATAGTTTTCTATAAAAAAAATAGAGGTGATTATGAAAATTTTATCATTTTTAAAAGCTTTTTTTTATGAAACAATTTTAAGTCGAAAGTGTTTTTTAAGATTAAGGCCAAGTTTTTAGGATTTAGATTATCTTTAAACCAGGGTTGGCAGGCAATACCGCTAAAATACCGTTTTCGGTTCAAAACCCTTTCAACTGACTACCGTTACCCCTAAAATACCGTTACCGAAATACCCGGAATATCGTTATCCTTAAAATACCGTTACCGTAATAACCCAAATATCGTTATTTTTAAAATACCGTTACCGAAATAACTCAAATACCGTTATCCTTAAAATACAGATACCGAAATTAATGAAATAGCGTTACCTTAAAATACCATTACCGAAATAACATAAAATATCGTTACCCTAACGATAACCGCATTCGTTTCGGTTACCATCCATGCTTTAAACTTAGTTAAACGCAGTTGGTAACTGCTATACCCCTACTAAAATTCGCTTTATTTGGTTTTATTTCAATAAATATCAAAATTCTAATCGAGAACAGTTGTTCCGTCAAATTTTTGTTAATAAACTTGGAAATGACTTATATAATTCGTTTTCGGTTTTACTAAACCAAGTGACATCTCAAAAACTCGGCCTAAGAGTCTGAGAATGGGCAAATAAACAGCCGAATGTAAATGGTCCCTTGCGCACCCCAGAAAAATGGTCTAGGTACGCCTATGATTGTAGAAAATTAATTTAAAAAAATTGTCTCAAATCCATTGTAGAATATTGCTAGTTTGCCATTTTATGAACATAATTTTGACACTAGCAATTAATTTAAATGAAATACCACTTTCAAAAGTGGTACCGAAATGCTGTCGATATTAAGGGCGTTATGGTGTAATAGTTAGAGCTTAGAATTTTACACATAAGGTTGCGGATTAATCCCCAGTGAAGGCAAGATTAATTTAGAAAAATAATATGTACACACAGAAAACAGATTCGTAGTTCCAACCGAATTTTTCGCCAACCGAATTTTTCTGATTCCAGGTACAATCACTTTTATTTATTTTTAATACCATTGTAACTACCGCCAACCGAATTTTTCTGATTCCAGGTACAATCACTTTTATTTATTTTTAATACCATTGTAACTACCGAAATTTATTTGCAGTTTTTGAATTTTTATTGTGTAAATAGATTACTTTAATGTTT